>CM043711.1:4107755-4707755 GCA_023969325.1 Oryzias curvinotus
CTCCCACGAGTCAGTGGACTATAGAACAACTCTGCTGGATGGTATGTTGAGCAGAGGAGTCACTCCAACCAATCCTGCTGTCACTCCTTGACCCTTTTTTCCTCTTTGATGACACGAAAATTGTTGCTTTACATTTGTCTGCGGTACATCACGTGACCACCGTCTATGGTGGCCATTTTGGTCCAGTTGTTCCGCTCTCAGGACACATTGTATTCAGACTGAGGGATCTCTGAGAAAACCGAAGCTTTGTCCGATTGGAAACAAACCGAGACCACCTCGTAGGATGGGTCCGAGAGCGAGGGTCCGCTTGGGTGTATTCAGACTGCAAGTTTGTTGTGGATTATTGGGGAAAATGAACTCTGATTCACTTCAAGGAAACCAAATGAGTCCAATCTGAATACACCCCAAGTATAGTTTATAGGTGTACTATAGACCATGCGCATGCAGTGTAGGAAGTATGCTAACTGAATACCTCTTCAAACTAAATTGGACGTTTACAATATGGAGATAGTATATAGAAAAGTATGCCTCACTTTTTATAGACAAAGAATTCTTGTAGAACACTTAAATAGACCACTTTTTGCTAGAGGATATCTAGCTAACTTTTCTGCTAATTATGCTGATAACTAGGGTTATGAGTGATGATTTAGAAGAGAACAAATTATATTTAAATTGATTTACATCTACAGACTGTTACTAATCTGAAACCCAGCAAATTGTTTACTAATCACTATTAGTAGCAACTAGTTACCTTTGGAAGGGTTCGCTCATCCAAAAGGTTAACTAGTTTTGTTGTCAGTTAGTGGTAACTTCACAGGTGTAATGTATGCATAAAATGTTTCAGATGAAAACAAGAACTCGTCAAATTTCTCAGCTTTTTTGAACTCTTTGTGTGTTTCTGTGCCCGTGGCCCTGAGCTCTTCTGGGAGGTTCCTGCTAATACGATCCTGAGGATGATGAGAAAAAAGAGTGTTTTTGTGCTGCTTACAACCTGAGGAGCTAAACTTACTGATGAGCTAATGGCTGCCTTCAGGGTGAGCTGGATCAGGTGCTCAGACTCCATTTTTAAGCTTTCGATCCATGTGAGCTCTGGATGGTCATTCCTGCACTACAAAAATCTGAAGAAAGTAAAAAGACGTTTGTTTAAAAAAAATATTGTCTTTTTTCTGTTTTCCGAGACAAATAAGTGTATTAATAAAGTTCTCAGTATCAAAATAATCTTAGTTTGGAAAACATGTTTTAGTAACTGGCCTTTTTTTTCTTAAAATATAAATTCTTGATAAGAGCATTTTTCTTACCCCATTGACAGATTTTTTTTGTTCATTTAAGGAAAAGTTTTCCCATTTTAAAAATGTTTGATTTATTGCTGTAGAGCCTGTTTTTGCCTTCACTTCTTGAATAACATCAGTTTTCTTTGCACCTGCTTTTCTTTCCCAGCACTGAAAGAAAACTGAACACCTCCCCTTTTCAGGGTCTATCCCCGTTACAAACGCCCCCCATCTTTATGGTTGCCCCCCTCTGATCATGTAACACACCTTGACCTTTGAAGGTCCTGTTGATGCAGTCGTTGACTGCTGACCCCCCTCCATCTCTTTTTGCCGCTCCAGATCAGGGTGTTGACAGGCCTGAGACGTGCCGGGTGCCCCCCCCTGTCTATGGGGGTAACGGGGAGCTGCTGTCTCCTAGACTGGGAGCACTGAGCTCTGGGATGAGCCTGGCCATGGAGGGAGATTTGGTGTCCCCCCTTCTGATGGCCCCCGTCCACATCGACCCATCCTGCCTCCACCCAGACCTGCTTACTGAGGTGCAGCATGTGGTGATCACCAGGGAGCAGCTGCTGCTCCACCTGAACCAGGTCATCGGCAGAGGTCAGTCTCCACGCCGGCGTCTCAGCGGCTTCTTTTTCACTGCGGGTTCTACTCAGATGCAATGCTGGGGCTGCGTGGGGCTATAGTCATGCAGCTGATCCTGTCAGCAGGAGTAATTCAATTCCCTCACACTGGTTGAAGCTATGTGGGCGTTTTACTGGGGGAATTTTACCATTGGGGTGAGAATGCAGAATGCAGGTCTATATCGAGAAAAATGGCTGCAGTCTTCCACATTAGTCAACAACAAAGAAAAACTGTCCCGATATTGATCCATAAAAGAGTGCCATTTATGTTTTCAAGCTCAACAGGCAGCCTGACACCTCAAAGAGAACCCTTCCGTGCAGCTACTTTCACATCAAAGGCTCGAGCAGGCAGATAAAATTCTGATCAAGACTAGATTTATTAGTAGACATGATGTTTGCCGCTGGATTTCCCAAGATCCATTGTTGAGCAGCGTAACCCAACACCCCCAGACATCTGCAGGGACGTGACAGAAGAATGCCACGCTCATTTCAAGGCTGCCAGCATGCCGTTTTACAAAGGGACAGAACACAATAAAACGGTGGATAAATTAAGGAGTTTGGACACAAGTTGTTAGTTGTTGAAGCGTATTAATGAATAAAGTGTTGTACTAGGTTACCCAGAGGGGTAGATTTGTGATAGTGTGTGCAGATCGTTTCTTAGTAATCTGAAACTTTGCTGTTTAAGGTGTGAAACATGAAGAAAATCATTATTGTGGACCATTGAAATGACGATGTAATCGTATTTCGGGCGACAACTCGTAGCAGGGTTTCCAGCTTACCCTAGGGCGGTCCAGTCAATTAACGCACCTGCTCAGCGTCCTATTTAAGCCCAGGTGCGCAGGCGTTCATTCTCTTTCTTACCTTCAGCGCTCATTCTTCGCCCACCCTCCTCCCCGGCTTCCACCTGTGGGCTCCGTAAAGGGGGGTTTTGTTACCCAAAAAGTTTTATGGAAATCTCTCATGGAATTGAACGGAGCCTTATGCCAAACCAAAAGTTGTGAATGCCAACTAAAGTATGTGGAAAATGTCAAATAAATATTTCTTACTGCAAAGAGTTGTCTGACTGAAATCACCTTTGACCTCCTGTTTGATGAAGTTGAAGGTCCAAGCTCCAACTCACAGAAACAAATGTTTTTATCCATACTAGGGAACTGCTGTGATCTGCCAGCACCTATAAATGTAGCTCACTTCCCAGGAGGAGGTCTGAAACCAGGCTGAATGGGTCACTTTAATGGGGTCATGTGTCCATTTATGGCTAAAGAGGAGGGAGTGGAGCTGCACCAAAGCAATTTGTAAGCAACAAATCCTACTGTGGATAATATGATTAGAGCTGGAATGGAATTTAACTTTGAGCTTTAAGAGCTACTATTCATCCATCCATCATCCATTCATCCATCCCACTTTTTTCTCATATCTGGAACCAGGTGGTAGGGCCAGCAAAGTGCAACAATACAGCGTGGCCAGATATTCACAGCGTGGTGAATATCTGATCGCGGTGTGCAAGTTCAAATATCTGGACTTTATCAAAGAGTTTACGTTGCATCTGGAACTCAGCTTTGGCCCATGACGTGTTGATGATGTAATCAGCGGGTTATGGAGCAGATCTCCTGAAGATTTTGTCGTTTGTCTTAATTGTGTCGGGGCGCAGTGGTTGCCTCACAACAAGAGGGCCCCTGATTCAATCCCTGGCTGGGGGACCTGAAACAGAGCACCAATGTGGGTACCTTTTTGTGTGGTTCTGCATGCATGGGTTTTCTCTGGAGACTCTGGCTTTCTCCTACCGTCCAAAAACATGCTTTATAGCTTAATGGGTTACTCTAAATTGTCCCTGGGTGTGAATGTGAGTGTGCATGGGTGTGTGGTTGTGACCCTGTGACAGACTGGCGACCCGTCCAGGATGTCCCCTGCCTTTGCCCAGAAGTGGCTGGGATAGGCTCTGGCAGCCCGGTGACCCCCAAAGGGAACAAACAGTTTTGAAGATGAATGAATGTGTTGTGACAATGATAAAAAGTTACTCTCATTCTATTCTTATTTTTTCCCTCCTCTGACTAATGCAGGACGGCAAACTGTCATCAAACTGGATCATGCATGCATCATTCAGACGCAGCTCCTGCAGTAGATGTGAAGTTCACCGAGTCTCTAAATGATCTCATGAATCCAGACATGGAGATGTGATTGTCACACTTTTGTAGAGTTCTTTAAAATACATAATCCTGATCTCTAAACATCATCTGTGTCTTCCATGTATCGAGTTTATCTGAGAAATACAGATCAACAGTCAATGTAGCGATTAGGCTGGAAATTTTGTGCTGTAGCTCCTCCCACACGCATCAGGAGTGTCAAGTTTACGAATATATTTTTGTACAAGTGTCTAACAGCTAATTCACTGCGCATATAAACAGAGGCGGGGGGATATGAATGTATTGCGCAAATCGCATCCAGTGTGAACGCAGCTTAAGGGGAGAAACCCAGACTTCCACAGAAACCTTCGCCATTTCTTTAGGCAGAGAGACATAGTCTGTCTTGGGTCTTGCTTTGGGCCTCTCTCGGAGGGAAATGCCCATAAAGTGTCCAGGAGGCATCCAAAAGAGTTGCACGAGCCTTTTTAACTGGCTTCTTTCAATGTGGAGAAGCTGCGGTTCCACTATGAGTTCCTCCGAGATGACAAAGCTCCTCACCTTTTCTCTGATGACGCACCCACCCAGGAAACTCATTTAGTCACTTATCTCTGAGATCTTCTCTTTCGGTCATGACCCAAAACTCAAGACCATTGATGAGGGTTGGAACACAGATTAACTAAGAAGTTACGAGCTTTGCCTTTTGTTAATTGATCAGCATTACTGCAGCTGCTGCACCTTTCCACCTTTCAGTCTCCTGCTCCATCCATCCTTCCTTCTTTCATGAACTAGACACTGAGACACCTTAACTCCTTGAGGCAGAGAGCACTTCAGCCACCCACAGATGACAATGAAGCCAACAGAACTACAGGATCTGTGTAAGCCACAGATAAAATCCTGCCATCCCCAAACCAGACCCCATCCGGACCCTGGCTCTGCCTGAAAATTCTGTCCATAAAAATGATGAACAGAAGCGATGACAAAGAGCACTCCTGTCAGAGTCCAACATGTGCTAGGAACATTTTTTGACTCACCTCCATACTCCTGCTTTGGTTGTAGAGAGACTTGATGGGGCCGCAATCAATAGGGGTCCGGCACTCCATATTTCCATTACACCTTCCCCAGAACACAACTAGGGAAAAAAATCAATGCTTTCTCCAGATCGGCAAACTCCTATTGTCCTTGAAGAAATCTGTGTATGGTGTAGAGCCCATCCAGTGTTTCCCAACTGGAAAGAAAACTGCAGCATTCCTCCAGAACCAGAAGGTCCACCATTGACCCAATTCTACTCTCCGGTCTCCTGAATTAGATTTTCCCTGTCTGTGGTTTCAGGACCCCAGTGGTCCCTCTTCTTGAGGAAGGGGGCACTGTTCTCAACCACTGTTCACCATGAATGTGTAATAAAAACATGTGGTAAAAGAAAGCCAGATGGTTGTCTTTTACAGGTTTTAAAACAATCTGATATTGACAGATTCTATGCATTATTATGTGCAGGTCACTTCGGCTGTGTTTACCATGGGACGCTGCTCGAGCCAGACGGCCAGAAGCTGCACTGTGCGGTCAAGTCCCTAAACCGTAAGTACGACCCTGTGTACACGTGAGGGCATAGGAATGGAAATAATGAGAAGCACTGATTTCAAAAATAAACAATAAAATATAACCACTTTAACAATTAATATAACCACTTTAAGACTAATAGAAATATACACCAAAAAACTGCTACAATTATTGTGTCTGACTCAGCTAAAAAATTACTTTTAGAAAAGAAGAAAATAAAAGAAAATATGCATGCAGATAAGGAACAATGTGAAAACAGGATTCAAAACAAATAAAGGAACAAAACTTATATAGAAATATAATTTTAATGGGTCAGTTGAACAAGCTTTGGTAAAGGACCTGAATCGTCAATATCAAGAAAAAAAACTGCCAGTGTGCCTTTTGGAGTAATTTTACCTGATGTGATACGTAATTGTATTCAGCAATGTTTGCTTTAGTCATGCACCTCTTTGTTTTCCTCGTCCAAACTGGGATTTGGTTTAAAACTGTACGGCTGGATAGCTTCAATATAGCTCACCATTTGGGTTGTAGCAGTAATAAGGTAAGATAAGATGAAGATACTTTATTGATCCCAACCTGAGAAATTTGATTGTTGCAGCAGCACTGTATAGGCTTTAGTTTCTAAAGAAAAAAACAAACAAAATTTACAAAAAATCAACACTAAAAATCAGCTTCTCTCTGTGAAGGATGTTGAGTTATACATTCTTAAGGCACGAGGCAAGAATGCTCTCCTGCAACGGTCATTGTGGCATCGAAGCTGTCTTAGTCTCTTGGAAAAGGCGCTCCGCTGTTCGTCCAGGACAGGATGGAGAGGGTGCTTGGGATTATCCATGAGAGTTTGTTCATAGTCCTTCCAGCACCACTTCATAAGTGTCCAGTTTGCAGCCAGCCATCCCGGTCAGTTTATTCAGTCTCTTTGTGCAGCTCCAGTCACGTGAAAAGATTAGGACACCCTATGAAAGCCTGTATATTTTCCAGCACATTTGGATACATACACATTTAATAATCAATTTGAACATCTTGACTTAAAGGTTTTTTTAGTCTTTTTAAAACTTTCTATGAAATCCACTTTAAAGGGAATGTTATTTCTGCGTATGCTTAGGTTTAGACACCTTCACACATCAGACACATTTAAGGGACTGGAGGATGCCACAAAGAAATCTTAATGACACAATCTCAGCCAAAGAAGCAAAATATAGCTAATAGGAGGCAGGAGGTCCCAACTTTGACTTCCATTAAAATGTACACTTTTGTTCAGATCTTTTTTTTTTTTTTAGGAGTAGAATAATGGTATTGTTTTATTTCAATCTTTCATTCAAATGTACTAAATGCTGCACTCCCTAGAAGACCCCAGAGAAGAACAGAGTCTTGGTCACAAACTTTCCAACATCTTGCTGAAAATGCTAAAGGACCTCAGCTTCCTCTGGAAATAGAGTCTGCTGCAGACCTTCTTGCACATCTGTGCTGTTGATCTTCCCACTCAAGCTGCTGTTGATGGTTACTGTCAGATACTTGTACTCTTCAACCTCTGCCACATACCTGACCAAGATGCTGAGGGGACTGGGAAGCTAGTCGTTCTTAAGTCAATCACCATGTCTTTGATCTTGTCCCCGTTGAGCAGCAGGTGACTTACTAGAGCCCAACTTACAAATTCATCCACCAGTTGCCCATATTCTTCCTCCCACCCACCACTTTTACCCAACAACTGCAGAGTTATCAGAACATGTCTGAAGATGACATAACTGAGTTGTTCTGGAAGTCACTGGTGTATCATATGGAAACTGCCCAGCTCGGCAAACTGTGGCCTATCCGACAGGTGATCAGTGATCTGGGAGACCAAGGACCCGTCGTCACCAATCAGCTGCAGCTTCTCACTCAGTGACTGAGGCTGTTGAAGGCACTGGAGAAGTCAAAGAATGGGACTCTCAGTCTGTCTGTCTGTTTGTCCACTGTCTCCACCATCCATGGTTAGATTGGGTGTGTGAGGGGTTTTAAGCTTTGCAGAGAGCAGGGAAACAAAGACCTCTCAGCAACGGTGAGGGGACGAGGGGGTGGGGCTGCTCCGTGCTAACAATCCCGCCTAAAATTCAGAGATGAATTTCTAATGAACTCCTGCGGCTCTGCAGAAACTATGTCCTACGAAACAAAACATTTTTTTTCTATTTTTGACAAAATCTGCATAATCATTATCAAAAGAGCACTGGAAACACTTTTACAATAGATCAAAAGATGATCAGAGAGGGATTTGAACTCATTGCTTCTGCATTTTGGCTTCAATATGATCAAAGAATGTAGAAGTCATTTGTTTTGTTGGTTCTTTGTCTTCCAGCTTGACCCTTATCATTCATTTTTTGTAAAAGACTAAAGGCCCCCTCTTCTTACCCAAACATATTCATGTCCAGCAACAATTGTTCAATCTGACATCTGCTTAGATTATATTCCATTTTTATGGCATGATATCACATCCCCCCAATAGCATTAGAGAACTAAAGCCAGGAATCTTTCAGCTGGGAGTAGCAGTGATGAATGAGCGCCCATTGGCGAGGATGGGGGTGAGGTCCTGCCTAATCGTGTAACCTGTCAGCCATAGCCAGGAGATTGATGCTGGAGCAATTTGGAGAAAAGACCCATGAAGTCACAGGGAGCCACCAACAACAGCGGGGGAGGCTGTGCGCTGCCTGCCTGGGGTCGGGCCCACTGGGATTTCAGTGTTTCTTTATTAATTTTAGTGAACTCACAGGTCAAGCCATCATTATTCTCTGCGTCTGTTGTGTGGAGACCTTCACTTGATGTTTTTACCTAAATGCAGCTTTCTGTAAGATAAAAATTGAGAGAAAAATTGCCAACATCATATTTTCAGTTGGAAATAATTATTTTGGGCAACAGGGCAAATAGTCTCCCTCCTTACAGTATTGACATGGCTTTTTTTGTTTATGTCTTTGGGGTTTGACCTCAGGTGATGGTGAATCATCCACCTAATATGCACAATCAGATTATAGCAAAGTCAGAAAGGCTAAAGTTCAGGACACCAGAAGCACCAACGCATTTAACAAATAAGAATTGGGAAATGTGTCCTTTTAGATTTTCTGAGGTAGCTGGCTTTCATGGTAAATGATTACTTATCTAGTGCTCGAAGGCCAAAGCGCCTTACAGTCCCAGTCCCATTCTTCCATTTACACACATTCATGCATGACACTGCCAGTACCTGGCACCAACCACCAGGAGCAATGTGGGGGTTCAGTGTCCTGCCCAAGGACACTTCAACACATGAGTGGGCCAGGCAGAAACAGAACCCTGCCGCTCTTACCTCTGCACCACAGCTATCACAGGTATCTGGAGACTGACTTTACCACTTATGTCAGAACAGCAGCTGCTGTAATTGATAATAGTCTAAGAAGTCATTCTTTGTGCCATCCCAAATCTGTCATTCCAAAATGTTTTCAGCTAAAAAATGCCATAATGACATTAGAAAAATCTTAAGTTCAAAATCCCAAATAAATAGGGCTTTTCTTTCTTTTATTGTTTTTAAACAAGGCATCACAGACTTGGAAGAGGTGTCCCAGTTCCTGAAGGAAGGGATCATCATGAAAGACTTCAGTCATCCCAACGTCCTCTCTCTGCTGGGAATCTGCCTTCCACCAGAGGGTTCCCCGCTGGTGGTTCTGCCATATATGAAGCATGGCGACCTGCGGAACTTCATCCGTGACGAAGTGCACGTAAGAGCTGCGTCAAGCAACAATAAAACAAGTTGAAGCTTTTCTTCCAAAGCTGAACTGATTTCAAATAAGAGAAGACAAGGGCAGTGATGATGAATGTGTCCTGCAGAACCCCACAGTGAAGGACCTGATGGGTTTTGGGCTTCAGGTGGCCCGTGGAATGGAGTATCTAGCCAGCAAAAAGTTTGTCCACCGAGATCTGGCTGCCAGGAACTGCATGTAAGCTTCAGTTTTGCCCTTCTACTCCAACTTCGTGTGTGATGATGGCAGCGAAAGAGCACGCTTACATGTTGATGCTTAGAGAGCGTTCTGTCTGGATGAGTGACGGAAGCTGTAGCAAGTGTTCCGGTACTTTCCGAGGCCGCTCTGTGGACAATTATACATGTGCCTTGTTGGTTCATTTCCTCTGTACTGTGCCAGAACCATTGACTGTATATGACAACTGGGGTGATTAGCCCCTCCCCTCTGGCATTAAACGGTAGGTACCCGCTGGTTCCAAGAAGCCAAAATCCTTAGACTTCTAGAAAGAAATAAACAGCTGTTGTTCTGTTATTCTGTTGGTTGGAATAATCCTTCTGACACCTGTTTTTATATGCATTTTCTTAATCCTCATTTTTTACATGACATTTTTTTATTTTCAAGTTTGACAAGTTATAAACTGAACAATCAGATCGATAAAAGTATGTGGTCAAAACATTGGATTGACATGTTTCGTGTACCCCACTGTCACGGGAAAGGGGTGTGGCCTTCAAAGTAGCTCAACCCTGATTGGTGAGAGTGGTTTCCATAGAAACGATAACTCAAACCAGTTCAAACCCATCACTGCTTACTGACATCATCTGGCTTCTACATGTCGGCATCCATGTCACAAAAAAATGTCGACTGAATTGACTTCATTTGGTTGAAGCTACAAGTAGACCATTTTCTATGGGTGACGTCACACTACCTCTGTCCAGTTCTCTTATACAGTCAATGGTCAGAGCAGAGTTTTGATGGAACCAAAATGACCTGTAGCGGGCTGCCATTCATGTCTACAGCTTATTGCAAATTTTTTTTAGTTTTATGAATTGGATCGTTTAAAATGAACCGATATCGATTATGAATCGAATCGTTAACTAGAAATTATGATATGAATCCAATCGTTAAAAGGAATTGTTACACTTCTATCATTAACCTATTACACATGAACTGTAAAAAGACTCTGAAAGTTATTTAATGATGTCATATTATTAGCAGGATACGTAGGGAATGAACTAAAATTGCAATAACATTTATCAACACGTGATTTTCAAGTAGCATTTGATCTAATCAACCCAAATGCTTACCAGCTTCCAGTTTTGCGATGTAGAGTTTTGCAGTCCCCCCCACACACACACACACACGCGTATATGTGAATTTATGAGTAACCAGTGACGTTTGTTTGCACTGGCAGGCTGGATGAGAGCTACACAGTAAAGGTGGCTGATTTTGGCCTGGCTAGAGACATCTATGACAAAGAATATTACAGCGTCCACAACAAGAGCGGGGTCAAGCTGCCTGTCAAATGGATGGCGCTGGAAAGTTTGCAGACGCACAAGTTTACCACCAAGTCAGATGTGGTGAGACAATATTCTCCGAGCAAATATGGTTTTCATCACATATGATTTCTGTTGGCTGTGTCTGCACGGAAAACATGTTGTCACGGATTTGCAAAAGCCTAACTCCTCCCCTTCGTTTCAGTGGTCATTTGGGGTGCTGCTTTGGGAGCTGATGACTCGTGGAGCCCCGCCATACTCTGATGTGAACTCTTTCGACATCACCGTGTTTCTCCTGCAGGGCAGGAGGCTGCTGCAGCCCGAGTTCTGCCCTGACTGCCCTGTAAGTGTTTGGCTCCACTTCAGGGACGGGAACACCAAGATGGGGTTTAGGGTTGTCCCAGCCTGCGGACGGTCGTAGACAGGGTCAAACCTTTAAAAAGTAATACATTACTTTACTTAGCTACTGGATCAAATTGAAATGACTTTACTCATTACTTATTTGAAAAGTAATTCACTACTCATTACTTTACTTGTTTCCACTCATATTCAAATTCTCAAGAGGAAAACAGCACAAACAAGATCTTCTTGTCTGTCATTTAACTTTATTTTTAAAGCAATGACCTCATACAAAGTATGAAAAATGTCACAAAAATAAATGACATCACTTGTGGTCTATGCCACAGCTTAAAGTGAGATGTTACACTGATATCTTTGACGTTAGATTCCTTCTATCAAATCTGAAACTAGCCCAGTACTTTATTCATGTTACATTACTTGTAAATTATTGTTAACCAGCTTATTATATCCAGATAAAAGTTGAAAATTGTATCTTTAAAATTTTTTAGTGTGGCATATTTTTTCTTTTTTATAAGCTCTTTGGTTAAAGCAATGTAAAGCATTTGTTTCTGTTGTTATTTTATACTTAATTTAAAAGACTTAAATCTGTTGTTTAGGTTTAGATTTTCCATGTTGCTTCATAAAACTGGCTTGCTGTAACATCTTTCCTCTCCTCCCTCACAGCTACACCGTCATGGTGGAGTGCTGGCATCCAAAGCCGGAGCGGCGGCCCTCCTTCTCAGAACTGGTGTCTCGCATCTCTGCCATCTTCTCCAGCTTCAGTGGAGAGCACTATGTCCTCCTGAATACCACTTATGTCAACATTGACAAAATGACCCCCTACCCCTCCTTGCTCACCTCCACAGCTTCATCCTCCTCTTCGGCTTCCTCCCCCGAGGCCTCTACCTCCACGTCCCTGCCGCCGCACTCGCCGCTCTTCTGTCATGCAGAGCGAGGATGCTGCACCTGAGACGCTTAGAAGAAGCCGACCATTGGGAGGCAGAGAAAAGAACCGTTGGAAGGGGAACTCATGACGAGCTACTGGATGTACTCACCAAACACTGGACACTGCATGCTGTGGAGACACGGAGTCTTGTTTTTGGAGTTCGGACTAGTTCTTCCTTCAATGTACATAGGCTGTGAACCATCTCATGCATTAACTCACATCAGGGGTCTCCGTGAGCTTGGGCTTGAGCTTGTGGACTTCCACAATTCTGAGGCGCGGAGAGACAAACCTGCTGTATTTTCCTCAAAGCATCGCAAGACAGCAACGCCTGTCAAAGGTTCCACACCCCCCTTCACAGAAGCACATTGACTGGTGGACTGAGGTCATGTAATGTGAATGAGCTTAAAACTCTGTGCTCAAGAGCTGTCACACTTCCACAAACCATAAGGGCGGTAATAATGCAAGATCACGGAGCGTCGTTTCTGCCTCGAGGAAACCAGCTGAGGCGGGCTGGAGGCTGAGTTCAGCGGGGGGGGGGGCAAGCAGGATGTGCAGAAAAAAAGTTATTGTGTGCAGATCACTGGATGATTTATTTATGTTGTTTGTCTGGACAGATTTTGCTCCCCACCTGTCTGATCCACCTTTTTTTATACTTCCTTCCCTTCTAAAAACTCTACAACTATTTCACTATAAAGTTGTAAGGAAGAGAAAAACAAATGAGGAGTTAGTCCCTGTGGCTTTTCCCTGCATCTGCTTCTGTTTCATTGGATGCTCACAGTTTTAGAAAGGTATGCCTTCCAGGGAAAAATGTAATTCACATTTTTTGTTCATATAAAAAGTTTTTCTCTGTATCATAATTTTGATTCCACAACTTTATTCCAGTAAGTATCAGGAATCATGTCATCCAATTTACATCTAAAAACACATAAAGCTAATAAGACAAAGAATATGTTATGTCTGAGTTCCCTCCCTATCTACCAAAAATCAATCTAGTGCTGAACATCTAGTGCCGTGGATTTTAAAAGTATTTGGAAACCTTACTCACTACTTATTTTTAATGGCAAACATGACATCACCAATTTTCTGAAGTAAAAACATAATAAATATGAACATTTTACGACAACTATTTATAAATATATTGGGTTCTGAAGATATGAACTTGGATGGTTTATAAAAAGTTAAAATAAAGGTAAAGTTCAGTTGAGTTCAAATAAAAAAATATTCCCAAATCATTCAAACGCAATGCATTGTGGTCTATATTTGACAATCTGGTGAGCATTGATGCACACTGGTTTTTCGCAGAGACTTCTGGGAAATTTCTGGCTCACTCGATTTTGGAATTGTACATTCGGACAGCACAACAAAATGGCAAACGCACTATATAGTGCACAAAGTAGTGAGTAGTGAAGGAATTCAGACACAACTCAAATGATTTAATGAAACTTCAGCAAAAGAATGAGCTTTCCCATTTATTGATGCAAGTAGCAACCATTTTTCTCCCACGTTGATAGCAATGTTCCAGTCTTCTAAAATGAAAAGGCAACTTTAGGTTGGATCCCCGTGTCACAACCTTTGACTGTTTGACCTCTTAGGAATGAGTAGATAACACAAAGTTTCTCATGATTGCTAGAGTGAGTGACAGACACAAAAGCTGGGCAATGAAAACAGTGCCCTACATAAGAGAAAGGTAGAATTGACATTTATAAATAAATGTTTTTTTTAAAGTAGATTCCTGTCTTCTGCAGTGAATAAATTATAAATATGTGAAAAGACATTGGGGACACTTTAATCTGCTGAATGTGGTAACCCAAAAGTAGTTCAGCCTTCCACCTAACAGTCAGAAGCTTGGTGACCTGGGAACATGGCTGCAGCTCTTCCATACAGTTTTAGGGCATTTATTCATCATGCATGTTAAAAGCTCAGCAGCACAGGCCGACCTAAAAACTTCAGAATAGAGCCCCGAGCGAGACAGTATTTGTCAGCTGCCATCTTACCTTGTCGTCTATAGAAGAGTTTGCAAGTGGGTGTTGGGATCTGACTGTTAATGAATGGACATGCTTTTATTATTTAGGATTTCAGGTTTGGCCACAAATCTATATTAATCTTCCACTGCTAAAGGGTGTTCTTTTGGTTTACCAAAAAATAAAACATTATTACCATGATAAGAAGTAACGAATGGTAGAACCGGTCTTTCTGTTCAAAAATCCTCAATGGTCCACATTTTTACAGACAATCTTGTCGAATCATAGCACACAAGGGCGCAGACTTTAATCACAGTGTGGAGACGGTCTTTGGGAGCTCCTTCTGGGATTGCTTGACATCGTCTTTGTTTAACTATGTGATTGCAGGGTGTTTAGCTTTGTGCTACAGGGCAGCTACAATGAAAAGCAAAAAGCAGTGACTGAAGTACGCCACTGAGTAGACATTCTACAGATAGGAACCCTGAGTGGTGTGGCGTGTGTCCTACCTGCTGCTGACCTGGATCAGGTGTGCTCCATTATAAGAAGCTTCAAGGACAAAGCTGTTTGGAAAAGAAGCAGGACACGGCCCTCGGGGCCAGAATCCCCCCTAATATACAGGTTCTCTCTGGTTGGCATTACTTCCAGTGCAACAGAGAAACTCCTGTGCTGTGTAAATAAGGAGTCACGTCATGTTTATGAAGCTGTTCCTCCCTGGGATGAGGATCCCTGACTGAATGTCCCGATGAAAGACTTTGGGTAGTATTAGGTCAAGAAGATTCAGTTAGCTCTTTTTTTTATCAATGAAAAAAGGAAAGCCTTTCATTTTAATTCTCTGTTACGGATTTAGCTTAAAATTGAATGACTTTCTTCAGGGGTTTTTTGGTTCAAATGAATTCAGAATAATGTCTTTCTGGATTATAAATTGTTTGTTTAAATTGTTTCTCATAAGAGAAATTGGCTTCACCTGTGAGTGAACTTCTCATAATTGACAAAAGAAATTGTGAATCGGCCCTAATGTTATATATATGTTTGCTTTGTGTAGCAGTTTTTGTGTTGTTGTTTTTGTTTTACTTTATTTTGTCTTTTTAATGGCAGCTGATGCCTGCCATGAATGTTTGCTATGACAGGAAATTTGCTGGACTATATTTTTTTAACGACGACACAATGCCTCTTGTTTAGTCCAATGGGGAACACTGGTGATGAACTGTGGCACAAAACAAAACCACTTAGTTAACCCTCTTGGTATTGGGACAAACCACTGCCATTTTGTACATAAAGAGAGAAGGCTCTGTGTGTCTTTTATGTACTGATAAACTGTTGTCAGTGTCAGATCATTGTAAAAAAAAAACCCAGAAATGTTAAACCCTCGAGAACCACCTCATTACACTTAAAGACTGCTGTCACTTTCATCCGGAAATTTCCTATTACTTGTGTGTTCACACATTTGTGTTTGTATTTTCATCTGTAAAAAAAATCTTGAAGGTACATGTTCATGTGTAATGTAAAACCAACTTTAAAGTGTAATAAAGCTATTCCTTTAGAACCTACGTCTGATTTTTGTGCAACTCTTTATTTGTATTTTAATATTGATACGTTTATTTTTATATATAATGCGTTTTACATGTCAACAAAACTCAAAAAAAAAATCCAATTGCGTTTAATAACAAAAACACATTGATGTAAAATCCATCCATTTTCCTTCCCTCATCCTGGGTGGAAGCAGAGGTGCCTGGACCTTCCTCTCCCAGCCACATCCTTCTTTCTTGCTGTCACATCTCCATGAACCCCTTTTTAGCTTCATTTTCTTTTTCCATTCACCATCATGGTGAGGTGAACTTTATTTCCCTTTATGCACAGAAGTAACAAAGGTAAAACCACTATGCACATACGAGCCAGAACGCCAAAACATGATGTTAAGCATGATGAGACATCTGCCTGTTACCAGAGCCTTCAATCATGGCTTCCGCTGTGATTACTCAGTTTTTATAGTGCGTTTGTAGTACGTCATAGGTTAACTGGTGTCTTTAAATTGCCCCTATAGGTGTGTATGTGATTGTGCGCCCGGCAACAGACTGCTAACTTGTTCAGGGGGACCCCACCTTCACCCAACAGTAGCAAGTCAGTGACCCCAAAAGGAATTCAATGGGTTCTGAAGATTGATGAATGGAGGGATGGAAATGTGGCTGCACTTAGAACATGCCAAGAAATGTCGCTGGAGGACTAAAAGTGCATGACTTTCTTATGTATTTCAATTTACTTCTGTAGTTCAACACAAAGCAGTCGCTTCCCACTCCGTCCATTGCAGTTCAGTTGAAAGTTATGTGACTCTAAAAAGGGTTGTAGCTAAGAAAGAAAAGTAATGGTTGTCTTTATTCATACATCTTGATCAACCCTTATATTGTGTCCGGGTTAAAAGTGACCCTTTTTCACACTAGGTAACGGGTCCCTTTTGACCCAAACACAATATAAGAGTTAAGGGGCCAAACAAACGTTAATAGCAAAATCTATCTGTCAGCTGTAGAGTGATAGTCAGAGGTGGCGGGGTATCAGCTTTGACAGCTGGGAGGTTAAAAAGGACAACCCCATTAAAGAAAACACCTGGATACAAATAACTGCTCAAAGGAAGAAAAAAAAGAAAAAAAGGTCCAAGGTTAAAACAAAGTCCTCTGGTTGGGTTTCATTTCAATACACCTATATTAAATTATGCTGACAGGTTGTTGTAGGAAAGTGGCCAAATAAAGGCAACCTGTTCTCACATGCTACTGTTGTCAGTAACTCTCCACAATGATTCAAAATATTTATTATGAACAAATCAAAACTTTTAGGAGCCTTTAGACATAATTTGCTAGCATATGATTGACATGTTCTACCATTTAGTGTCATCTCTAGAAACCCAGTTAGATTTGCTCTCTGTGTTCATCAATTCCCTCCTTCTTTGGGTTTCTTTAGCCCAAATTTCACATTTTTTTCAACACAACATTAGAACATGTTTGTGATCTATGTAAAGCAAAGGGCTCGCTTAATTTACACATGCTGTTTCTCCAGTACAGACCAAAAGTTTGGACACACCTTGCCAGTCATATGAATGAGAAGGTGTGTCCAAACGTTTGGTCTGTACTGTATGTTTGCTCACTTATTTATTGATTGTCATCACTAACATGTCAGAGCAATGATTTGTTTGATAAATATGTCTAATTTGTTCTGGGTGAGAACATTGACTAATCAAAGTCATTGAGTATCATTTTGTGTTTATTTTGAAGTGGGATGATATGAAAACACGACATTTTCCTGATCGGATCCAATTTTTTTTTTACTTAAAAGACAGCAAAAGCAATCCTACACAGCCTATTGTACATGTATACACCGTAGTTCTGTCAAACATGTTTCTTAATATCCAGATACCATTTTTTAAAATTCCAGCTCTTCTTACCTCAGGAAAAGCAAAAGGCAAAGCAGGTGGAATTTTCCAGTGTAACATGGATTAGATTAACAGTAGGTCTCATAATTACTATGCTGCACCAGCCTCATATATTTAACCACACATTGAAAAAACTATTAAACTGGCAGCTAATGCAAGCACAGAACATGTTAGACTCTGCATTTCACTTGTATTTGCCACAACAAGCTGGTCTTGGCTTTCATCTCCCCAGAACGTTTCAGTCAGCCACCTTCAGTGCTACTGTGCTCCATGACCCAGGTTGTCCTTGGACAGAATCCAGGCTCAGGAGGAATTTGAGCATGAACAGACACTGTTTCAATTTATAATGAGAAGCAATTTTCTCTGAGATCTTTTACTAAAGTCTTAATCACATGCACACGTGTGGGGGTTGACCCACATGGATGTTGCGGGTTTTGGGGTTGTCCTGGCCTGGAGGGTTGTAGAGAGGACCGGCAGGTGTGTGTCCATGTCTTAATGTCTAACCTCAAGCAAAACGCCTCAGTCACAGCACTGCGTCTACTGTAAATGGGACAGGGCGTAAAGGAGCATGCACCCGTAGGATGCCCACACAGACTACACTGGGTGTGCGTAAGGAGCACTTGTCATGAGAACAGCAATGACGGGCTAAAAAAAAACGAAAAATCCACACAACACGCCTGGATCTCACCTTCATTTACCTCAAGTGTTGGCAGCATGCCTGTAGAAAAAGTTGAATGAACATTTTCGTTCTACAGGCGCACTAAGACCTTAATATTTTTTGACCATTTGACCCTTTGTCCCCTGCACACTGCCCATATCCACCTTTAGGGGCAGTTGTGGCTCTAGTTCAGATTTTCTTGAGCAGCTATGTAAACAATAAAGGGGATTAAATGGCCGGTGGGGACTGGTTCCTTCAGAGTACTAATTATAAAGGTGACAAAAACACATTAACCCAAGTTAGCAAATCAACTACTTTGCTTTCTTCTGCTAATCAAGTCTGAAGTGAACAAGAGCCCCCCCTCCTCCATTTTTGCCTGGTTGTGTCAGCTTGAGTAATTCCCACAGCATTGTGTCTGTCTCCTGCTGTAACTGATACATGCTTTAATCACAACCACACTCATGTTTAAAGAGGGCACAGGTGTGCCTGCCCATGTGGTCGCAGGTTTGTCATCTGGTGAGTCAGGAGTTCTGGAAAGCAAGACAGAGGCTCACAGAAGAAAAAGCTCCTCGCCCCAAACCACGCTGCACAGACCCAGCCGCAAGCAAACCATCGGGAGATCAGAGGATCCTGGACCTGATCTGAAAAACTGAGAGATAAGTGGTGCACCCCTCCAGGTATGCAAGTGTGTGTTTGAAACTTGAAAGCTGCAGTGATGTCCATGTACACAGTCTTATCATCAGACCAAAGTCAGTCAGAACCACCCTGACCTGCTGAGTCAACTCTCAGTTCTGTTAATGAGTCCTGGTTGGAGCTGAAACCAGGAAACAACAAATGCTGGAAAACACACACATCCCCCTGTCTGTTAATCATCTACACCAGAACCGGCTCTCAGTCTTTCTACAGGGCTTGTTCTTGGGTTTTTGGTGCCACCTGTTGGCATTGGAGAATGTTTCTTTTAGCAAGAACATAAATCCTGGATAAAACAGTGTGATGACCTTGTTATAAGGCATGTGTTCGACTAAACATTTCTATTTCACATACATTGGAACACAAGCCTTTGTAAACAGACCGCATTTCTTAAAACAAGCATGGGGCAGCTCATTTAAATCAAGCCAGGAGAAATGGTGAAGAAGATCTTTTTTTAAAAAGACAGCAGAGTAAAATCAGATTTTGCTCCTTATGCTGGAAACACCAAAAAAAATAACCTATTGTAAAATGAACAAGGCCCCTTATGACTGCATGTTTTGCAAATCTGCAGACAAGCATCAGCACACACACATGCTTGAGTCCACAGGTTTATCCGCGCACCTCATATAACGGGGCTGCTTTTCAAAAACTGGGACAGCTCAGACTAAGTAAAATGGAAAGAAACACACAAAAAAAAGCAAACTGGCAGCAGCAGCTCAGAACTTCACGGCGGGACCATGAAGACCTGGTTCTGTTGTTAAATGTTGAAGGATTATCAGAAAACATCATGACCTCTTAGTACACACACCCTTTACTCCTCAAAATATACATTCCAACATAAACACACACACACACACACGCCCTCACAAATACACAACCACATTTCACAACAAGGGTGGGACCTAGGACCATCTGTCCCCTACCCCATCCCTGGTAG
Organism: Oryzias curvinotus; assembly: GCA_023969325.1. Classification (NCBI taxonomy): domain Eukaryota; kingdom Metazoa; phylum Chordata; class Actinopteri; order Beloniformes; family Adrianichthyidae; genus Oryzias; species Oryzias curvinotus. The sequence continues at coordinate 4,127,500 of CM043711.1, forward strand.
GGGGTACTGGACCCTTGGCAACGGCGGCCGTGTCCCCTGGGTGCTGGTTTCCTGGGCCCGACAGCTCTCTCTCCATGCAGGGAGAGGGATCCCTGAGTTCTCTGGCAGAGCAAGAGCCGGGGATCACATCACACCAGAGCCGGGGGTGTCCATGTCCCTGTGGTGGGGGTTCTGGTCCTTGCCCCTGAGTGCTGGGCCTCGCCAACTTTCCAACTGTGGCCGAGCCTGGTCAGGCCATGTTTACAACACTTCTTGTGGACCCCCTCTTCTCCTGGGTGCCCTCCTCCTGGGCGGGGGCGGCTGACCCCTGCCTTGCTCCTTCCTGGACCAACCATGGACTGGGTGGGTGGCTGCCTGGGTCTCCCTTGGGGGGTCCTGGCTCGTACCTGGGGTCGGGGCGGGGGGATGCCCAGAACTCCTGGGTGGTGATGTGGTGCTCTTCTGGGGCAGGGCCCGGCGTTGGGTCCTCCCGGTGCAGCGGGGGGGGCTGCTTTCCTTGTTGGACTGGAGCTGCACTCTCTGTCCCCCCATGCCTCCCTGCTCTCTGGCTCTGGGGGCCCTCGTGGTGGTCCTGCTGGCCCTGGCCTGGGTGGCGGATATGATCGCCCGGGGGGCGGTTGTTCTCTGCCTGCTGCCGTGTGGCGTTGGGGGGTTCTGGCTGCCGCAGCTGCTGTGGCGGGGGTCTTGATGTGGGGATGGCTGGACACTCTCCCTCCTTCTTTTCACATTCCATCATCCATTTAGAAGAACATAAACACTCACCTGAGCACAGGTGTTAGCTCACCTTTGCTCTAATATTTTGCATGATTGAATGAATGAAACATTTCACACTAGTTGGTTTGAAGGCATAAGTGTGGATGTGTGAACGATATTTGTATTGTGTGCATGTTAACATGTGGACATTTCTGCAGCTAGCAGGTGTGTTTATAACATTTGAGTGTGTGTGGACAGGCCCCGCCCCTTCTAGATTTGTATTACATCTGAACCTCACCGTAATAATAAGCATCCAGTAACTTGTTGCTTTATGCTGCTTCATGGTTTTATCCCCCTCCCCTTCTTTAATCACTCTCCTACCCCCCCCCCTCTCTCTAACATCCCTCTCCCTTCTTCCCTCCTTTCCTTTTCTGTCCAGTCCAACACAAAAGATTTTCAAATATGATTCAAAGGAATAAAGTTTGGCCTGGATTCTAAAAGGGGTTTATTCAGTCATACCTCTGGTGTATCATCAGATTAATAACCCCTGTTGTTAAAGTAAAATATGTCCAACACAAGAGGCCTTCAGCTCTCATCTGTCTGCCCAGCTGTTGGACAGGACAAGTTAAAAAAGAAAAGAAAACATCATGAAATCAAGGCCGTTCTAACTTCAGTCCTAACTTCAGTGCACATGTGAGAACATTGCATAAACCTTTAGCAGTCATACACCAAAGAGAGAAAACAAAACCCATCAAATAAACTCCAGATCAAAACCCCAAGTCAAGCGATGTGCCTGAATTAGTCAAATTAAGCCTCTGTGAGCCTTCAACACCACCCAAGTCCCAGTCTGACTCCAGTCCTTAAAGACGGACAAATCGATGACATTTAAAATGGGCAACTAATACTGTGATAATGAATACTTTTCTCTAGCGATTTATTAGTGGAATGCTATAAAGCATTCAATATATTTAAGCATAATTAAGATGTTTTTAGCCAAAGTCCAAAAACCTGTGTGGGTTGTTCTGTTTTTTTGGACATAGTTTCCGCAGAGCAGCAGTAGTTCTTCAAAAATTCTCCTCCTAGTTGTGGGTGTCTCTGCTGACACGGAGTAACCCAACCTCCCTTCCCCGCATGATTGCTAAGAACTCTCTCTCCTGCTAGCTTCCAGCCCTTCACAACCCCAATCTAACATTAGCGGAGCAACCAAAATGGTGAGCAATATGAGAGCTATCCAGCCGTACAGTTTGGATCCAGATTCCAGCTCAGAGGAGGAAATTAAATACGAACATGGATCTATTTGACTGACAGTGGATGCATCAGAATGGAGCAGAGCATATTTTCTATGTTACAAATGTGATCTTTTTCAAACAGCCTTTTTTCATCTGCTCCTGCTTCACAACTGTTTCAATAAAAGTTACTGAAAAGTGCAGAGTTCTTTAAATATGTTCTCCATCATGAGAAAAATGCCACAAGACATTAAGACATTATGCCACAGCAAAAACACTATTTTCATTAGAGTTGGTCTTTAAACAGACAGCAGCCAATGTGTGTAGTGTGTGGGTAAGGTTTAAATCAGTAACTGCATGGGTGTTCTTCCAAGAACACTTTCAAAAATCTACACACATGTAACAAACTTTCTTTTCAGTTGTGAGAAACCTGCAGGTTTGTAGGTTTAAATGCATGAATGTTGTTGCAGCGGCTGGTAGATACCTGCAAACAGGCATCAAACTTTCAGTTTTTTACAGAAATGCATGATGACACAGAAGTCTAAGGAATTCCAAGGTCACTTCATTTCTGCTAAACTCAAAGTTTCTGTTGACTCCTCTCAGGAATCACTCCACAGTAGCTCACACAAAAATGTAACTGCTCTGAAGAAAAGCAGTCATCAGGGCTGGGAGTATCCAGGTATTCAGGGGAGTGTGATCCCAGTCAGGCTAGTGCTGAAAACCCGTATCACAATCCTGGTGAGGCACCCAAGTCCCAGATGTTGAGAGGATGAGAACTGGCAGGAGCAAGCTCATCATCAGTCAGTAACTGCTGTGGCCTAAAACCCTTTGGTTATATGATCACAGTAGTTCATGCTGCTTAACTGAAGCCCTGCGACCACATGTCTGGGTCAGCTCAAATAATAGCTCAGATCTTCAGAGGTTAAATTGAAATGACCTAAACTCTGCTGTCCCATGTTTGGCTCCTCTGCATCCTCCTTATCCACCAACCATCCTCATGTCCTGCCTCACTGCATCTATGCATCTCTGCCCTGTACCTTCACACAAACTGCGATTCCAATAGTCTAAAGCTTGTGTTTTGCTTGTCTCCTTTGAATCTTGCAGGCACAAAGAGGAGTGCCCCAGACACTGTCAGCAGGAGGGCAGTCTATGACTCCCTGGACTTTGATGAACTGCCAAGAGGAAATTTGAGAGACTGAATCAGTGGTGAGGGTGTAGCTGGGATGATATACAACAACAACAAAAATTCTGAGGCCTTTTGTTGAAGAGCTCCTCCTTCAGCAAGGACAATGTCTCACGCTTTTTGTTGCTGGTGGCGTGGTGTGAGTCAGAGTTTCTCATGCAGACAGACTGAGTTCTCAATGCCACCTTTGGTTTCCAAAGGGCACCAGTAGATGTCCTGTGTCACACTGCCTGCACATGCATTGCAAGATGTTCACTTCTGGAAAACTAAAATAAACTGTTTAACCCTTTTTCTACTTCCAGTTATTTGTTGCTGTTCACCCTCAAGGGTCGCCACAGAGAATTAGCTTTCACTGATTCGCACAGGTGGTTTGGCAGAGATTTTTATGCCCTTCCTGACACAACCCTGTACTTTATCCGGGCTGGGGACCGGCACAGGGAGACCCAGACTTGGGCCACCTTGTGGCTATATAGTTAGGCAACAGTGAGAAGGATAAGTACACAGACTGGATGAAGCTCACTGTGTTCCCTGGGAAATTAATCCCGGTTTCCTATATGCACCAGTCCTACACTCAGCCAAGTGAGTCATCCAGCTGTTGGTTTATGTCTAGTTATTTATTTGAGCTTATTCATATATACTGTGTTCTTACATGTACCACATTGTTAACAATTTCAAATGGTTGTTGTTGTTCTGTAGCAAAAAACAGTCTATTTATGTGTACTGCAAGTATACTACATACTAGTGAGGCAGTACATTTAAAGCATACTCTTATATACTATCAATTTACTTTAAACTTTAAGTGTTCAAATTTAATCTGAAGAATATTCAGTTATTTCCTTCACTACATGTACCTGGTCTATAGTGTACTTACTTTCAGCTACTTATACTCAAGTACAATTCATAAAATAAACTTCCAGTGCACTAATTTTTGCTAAGGGGGATGTAAGACAGAAAGTGTTTTGAAATAAGAATGTAAAATGATAAAACTCTAGTTTAAGTTCCAAAAAATAATATAAATGATCCAGAGCAAAACTCTGGTCACCCAATAAAGAAAATAAAGATTTTGCCTTTGAAGGCTAAAACATTTTTTTTTTCCAAAATATAACTTATTTTTGGATAATTATTTGAAAATACAAACTTTTAGATCAACTTAATCAATACATTTATTTTTAGAATGGACAACTAGAGCAAATGTCAGTAAAGTCCAAACTTAGGTCTAAAAAACATAAAGAGAAAATAAAGTATTTACATATTTTTAATGCTCAGAGTAAACATGTTTTTTCTGTATGAATATCTGTCACGTGGTCGTAATAGCTCACTGGTTTTTTATCTCGCAGAACTATGATTCGCATTTTGAGATCCAGCTGTTTTGATGTCTAAAACTTGTCTAGTGCGCCATCTAGCGGGAAACAGAGGCAATCACAGTGAAGTGAACGATCAGACCTAAGCCCTTATTGATCTCAATGCCTTTGATTCCAATTGTATAGGAAATTGAAAGGAAAACAAATTTAATAAAAAAGAAATATTCAAGAAAAGAAAAACAACACAAATATTGTTATGATAGAACATATCGTATACATTTTTTCACACGTGTATTGATACATTTTAAGGATTTTCCCATTTAACCAAAAATACATTAAAAATGGGGTGTCCTTTCAGCACATGTTGCAAGTGAGAGGATTAAATTAAAACTTCACTTTTGTTTGGTAGAAGAAGAATTCCAAATGTTATATAATCTCTAAAAGTAGAGCCTAAATATCATTTTTGGTTAGACCGGCTTTGTCTATAATTCCAAAATGTTTGCGCTTTGGTGCATTAAAAAAGGGTTGTTTTTCTCAGTAGAATTTTCACAGGAGCATGAGTTGCTATCAAAATTAAATCGTTTTTTAAATAGGTAAATGGCATTCGTGGCTCTGAAGTGTGTCTCATTAGCTTTGGGCTCCCAAAACCGAACAAGCAGAGCAGCAGCGCTCTACGTGCACGCGCCGACAATGATGACGCTACGCGGTAAACTCCTGGGATCCACCCATGGGGTGACGTCACTGGGCTCTGACAAGCTGGTTGTGCCGGAAGAAAAGATGGCGGATCATGAGGAGCAGCTACCCGATGAGGAAAAGGTAATAAAGCGATTATTTGAAGCTAAACCTGAGTGGGAAGGGCCTGGACTGGGATTTTAGGTTGCTCGGGGGTCTACCTTCCAGTCTGGCCCGGAGATGAGAATGAAATAGGAAGAAAAGCTTGGTCACAGGATAGACGTTGCTGCTTCTCTTATTTTTAGCTCAACTTCCGCTCATTTGAGACTCTCTATAACGCCGACTCCTTCTACGGTCCTGACTCAAAATAGGATCAGTGAACGTATTACAAATTCACCTCGACGTTAGCCCTCACACCGTTTTGGTGAGGTTGACTTGTCATTTCAGCCCAGTGTCTCGGGTTACTTGTGTTGCGAAGTTTTCAGAATGCTAGCTGTGTAAGTTTAGCATTGCTGTGTAGCCCGCTAACCGTTAGCCGCACTTACTAACACGCCCTTTTCGCAGTTTTGACGACAACGCGTCGGTAAACATCGTTAAAACTGTTCGTAAGAGTGTTAGTTTTGCAGCATACCGCGGGTATTTCCGTGTCAAGCCCACTAAATATTTGTGGAATTGTTTGCAAACTCTTGCAATTTCGTGTAATCAAATATTAACTGTAAGGGATGACCCACCAACTAACTACACCGTTAAATCTTATTTCTGATTAAAACAGAAACAAGAATGTTAACGAATGATTCCCCCTTTAGTGAGACATTTCTGTCTAAATTCGGTTTTTCATTTCCTTAAATAAATGTGAAACTCACGCACACCAACCAGACACTCATCAAGTTACTTTCAACTCAACTGAGCCCCCAGGGAATGTTTGCTTTGGGATCTCATTGCTTCCAGGAGTCCTTTAAATGCTAGTCTGTTGCTAGACTGTCAGAAGTCACATTCATGTCTCAGTAATTGGTTTGAGGAGTCTTCAAAGTAACTAGTGGTTTTCCTGAGCTAGCTGCTCTGCATGTTATGATGTTGACCAGCAGGTTTCGGGTCATGTTTGTAGTTCATCCGGATCCTCTTATACCAGGGAGGAGTGTGGCTCCTACATGCTAATCTGGCAGCTTGTTCTGAAATGTATAACAACTATCATATAAGCCATTTGCAACTTCGATTAGCATTTAAAATAAGTCTTCAAAAAAGGTGGGAATGTTTGTTGTTCCTCTTGTATTTTGGTAATATTTTTAAACCAATTGTAGACTCAGAAATCATGTAAATAAAGGAATTGTCATTTTCCTCCTTTAATGCATTGAACCAAGTTGCTTATTAGTTACACATCTTTACTTTTTTCTTTAACAGATTTTTAAATAAAAAAGTAACTTTGTTCCGCAATCCAAGCTTTAAAGTTCCACTCGGATCATCTTTTGGTCTGTTTTCAGATTCTGGTCTTTTAATCATGATTATGCTGTTTTTAGCCAACTTTTCAAAAACCTGCGTTGGCTTGTAGGACAGTTTGTTCAGAGCGGCAGGAGTTCTTTAAAAAGTTGTGGGCGAGACTTTTGGTGCAGAAGTAAGCCTCCGCTGATATCCCATCATCCCTTTGTCTGCACACTGTGCCACTAGCTTCCAGTCGCTCGCAACCCCAAGCTAACATTAGTGGTACAACAAAAATGGCGAGCAATATCGCAGTTATCAAGCCGTACAGTTTTGAGCCACATAGCAGCTCAGACGAGGAAAACAAAGACGTACATGGATCTATTTGTCTGCAAGTGGAGACATCAGAATGGAGCAGAGCAGGGAGCTTGTGGCCCACCCTTTTCAGTTACTGCGTCACAACTAGAGGTAAGATCGGGCCTAAAAAATCTAGCCCGACCCGACCCAAGCCCGCGGGCATTAAAGCCCAACCCAGCCCGAGCCCGACCAATTAACTTGATTTGCAGGCCCGAAATGTCAATTTATCCCATAGTATTTTTGGCAGAAAAAAACGCCAGATTTCTTAAGGTTAAAATAATCTACATATTTTTAGGATCATGATAAATGCATTTGCACAACAAAATAACGCTGGAGCACATTGCGCTGGAACTCTTTGGCGCAAACTTAATTCATTTTGCGCAGAAATGGGTGTTCTTAGTCTAGGTAGATAAAATGACTTTTTTGCACATAAATACCCTGACAGACCTGTCCTCTTCAGCGAGAAGTGCGAAATTAATATCATCATTAATTAACGGAAAATTTTACTGACATGGTGGGTTTAATATGACACATAACGTTTATATTTCATGGGACACAGTACCGATAGCAGAACCGTTCAGGTCAGATCTTTAACGATACTGAACATTGCACTTCCTGTTTAGAAGTAGTTATATAGCAATTACCTTACAGTGCCTTCTCTGTTTTAACCAAATTATTTATTTATAACAAGTATTCCTTAGTTTAGTATCCACACATCGTTTTAGTATACATTTTTATAAACATATATTTATTAAAAAAGTCAGCGAGAGAGAAGCCCGACCCGACCCGAACGTAATGATCGTCATTTAAGTTTCGGGCCGGGTCGGGTTCTGACTCGGGCTCGGGCTTAAGATCTTACTTCTAGTCACAACTGGGAGCTTTTTCAAGCTGCCTTTTTTTGTCTGCTCCTGATTCACCAGGAATTGAATAAAGAAATACTCAGAAATGCAGATTTAAGCTTGAATTCTTTTGTATTTGTCTTTTATCGTGAGAAACATGCTACAAGAACGTGTTAAAAACTCCCAAAACACTATTTTTACTGAAGTGGGTCTTTAGGTCTTTTGCTTGGAGCAGTCAACCGTCTGCTCAGACATGCTCAGGCAGTTTTCTGCAGGTCATGGAAAAAAATGGAATGTAGGCAAGTTGGTTGCTGATCCTGTAGGATTCATCCATTTTTGGGCAGTGTGTGTAACACGATGCAGAACAAATTTTAAAAGTAACAACAGTAACAAGTACAAGGTTTTGGTTCTAGCTTGTTTTTATTCTATAGTTTTTTTACATAGCCTGCATAGTGTTGTTTAGAAGGAACTGCTGGTTTTATAGGATATGATAGGATATGTAGCATGCAGTGCATATGGCTAAAGAAATGATTCTTTGCATCTGGTTGTGATCTGTGGAATTAAAATAGAACTCTGACTGTTGGTCTGGGACTGGTGGAGTAAGAAAAAGATTACAGTCTCCCAGTGGCCTGCTGTCACAGTGTTTTCCCACCAAGGTCTTCATCTGTGAAGAGAGTTCTGTTGTAATTCACACCCTTTGTTTCTTGTGAAGGAAATTATTGAAAGAATTTATTTTTGGGGAAAAAAAGCAAACGGGCACAAATATATAAGAACAACAGGAAATTGTTGGCAAATGACCAAAATACTGAATCGGATTCCTTTTCATAATTAGATTAATGTACAATTTAACATGGTTTGATCTAGTATAATATTTTTTAAAATTACTATCATAACAATTTTTGTTTGTTTCTTATCTTCATGCCTGTAAAAAAATACATGAAAGAAACATTGACTCATGGATATGATTGACCTATATGGCGTTTTATAAGTGGAGGTTGATTGGATTATTTTTCGTTATATTCCCCCGTGACACACACACACTATATATATATATTCACCAAAATTAGCAATTTTGAGATTTTCTGTGACATGTAATTCTTCTGAAATGTTGTCCCGTCTTGTTTTCTTAATACAGTGTAGTAACTTTAAATGCATAGAAAGCTCATTGACTGAAAATGTTAAAGGAGGCTAAACCCTTAGTAAATGAATAACCTGCGGGAAGAAGAACTGCCTCACTGCTGCAGATGTGAAAGATCAGCGCAGACATGTCTGAGTTATTCTGCAGCCAGACAATCAACTTCCTGATTTCAGCAAAGAAACCACACTGGTTTTACAGGAAGCAGTTTTTACTCAATCTGTTAGTTAATGTTTCTCTTGCACTTGCTTATTTGCATAGATAAATACCAAAAGATATTTTACTCATTTTATTTTATTTTTTTCTATTAATGTAAAAACAGCAATCAATCCCACAGCCTGCTAATAGACTGAATGCAATGTAACTTTATTACATATTTAGCTGTTGACAGCACTGAGTTGACTCTCTGCCAGGTGTGTGAAAACCAGTGGTTCCAGTGGTACATTTTCTTCTGGGTCTCTCTTTGGTGTGTAAGGGAGTCAAAAAAGGGCCCTTTGGAACACGTCAAAGCTTCCAGTAACTGCATAGTCAGTCTATTTCCAGCTAGTTGTTGCTTTGAACAAGAGTCACTGCTGAGTTTGAAAAGCTGCTTAACTTGAAACTTTATTTAAGCTAAAGACAATTTACTAAAGGCTAAATGTCAAGGATTGTTTTTTATACTTACACACACAGCAACAAATATTTTTTTCATCTACCAGTGAAACTTGTGAGAACGTATTGGGGCAAAAATAATTATTTTAGCCCTGCTCTATCTCAGATCTCATCTGGAAATCTAAGCCCCTCCAAATTTCGGCTCCATCCACAACTTGGATTTGATCCCGCCTCTCATTTCTGCTCTTCTTCATCTGTGCCATCGTAATCTCTTCTCCTTCCTCTGGAATTGTTCCTTCAGTCTTTAAAACCACAGCCATGACCCCAATGTTAAAAGCTGGTTCTGATCTAAGTAACCTCAAGTTACTTTTGCCCCATCTCCAATTTGCCAGTTATATTGGAGATTTTTGAAAAAGAAGGAGTCCACCAATGCCATTCCTATTTTACCCTAGCCTGTTTCCATGAACCATTTCAGTCCAGTTTTTCCCCAGCAAAACTTTTGAAACAGCACAAAATCATTAGTGATTTCCTCCTACAATATCCTAACATCTACTTCAACCATCAACACCCAGCTCCATCTTTCAACCGAACCAAGTCTTCACCTAAACCCATCCCCCATGTTTAACCAGTTGTGTCTCTCAGAAGTTAGATCTTGGTTTTCCTTTGACCTTCTTCCACTTGGTGACAGAACAGAACATGTCTCTCTGTATCTGTAACTCTATACCCCCCCCCCCCCCCCCCTTTAGAGTCAGGTATATCTGAACATCAGCGGCCTGCCTTTTTTCATCTGGGAAATATCATTCTCCTCTGTCCCTTTCTCAGCCCAGAATGTCTCCACCCTGGTCCTTAGTCTTGTTTCTATCTGCTTGACTATTTCTGTTCACACTACCAAGCTTTAAGTGGTCGAGAACTCAGCTGGTTGGACATCAGCCCCACCCTCCACACTTGCCCTACAACAGCTCCACTGGCTCCTGGTCAAATTTAAAATGGGCTACAAACTCTTGCTATTCACCTTATAGCAATCCACAACCTTCGTACCTGTCCGGTCACCTCCACATTGCTGTACCCTCCTGCTCTCTTCCATCCTAATCTGTCCTTCACTCAGCTGACAGCTCTATTCATGAACCACAAACTTGAATTAATCAGTAGTTTTAGTTACTGTCCCAACTCAAAGACACCTATCCTTAATGGCAGCCATTATAAAGTCCCTGTGTAGGTTGTTAATGATCATCTGATGTTTGAGCAGAGTAGCATAGAAAACCTACAGAACAGTGTGCTCTGAGGACCAAGGTTAGGAAACACTGATGTAATAGTAGTAATGTGATGTTTGGTTTTACACACATTAACCAAGATGACCGTTAGTGCTACTGTTGCTGTGGGTCAATTTGATTTGGTAGACAAACTATCCTCATTTCGACCTGACCGGCCGCTCTGGGTTAGCGGCTACCGGATTCAGGAGAACTGTGTCTCGACTGAGCACTTTGAAAACACTAATGTTTATTGCTAGAATTGTAGTAAAATAGACTTAGACGTTGCCCAAGAATAAAAAAAAAATCAAAACTTTTACTTTTTCTAAATAAAATTGCATAATTGTAAGATGTAGTATTTTTAATTCCTTTGAGAGGTTTTTTCTGTAAAGTAATATGTAGAGTGGAATAAATGGTCTTTGCTCTGTCTTGGAAATTAAAGTGCATTGTATTTAGTTAGAGAACATAATGCTCTGTGAGCTGGAGCTGAACGATATGGCAAGAAAAGAAAATCTTTTTTTTTTCCATTTCAAATTCAATTTTTTTCATTCATTCATTTTCTATTCCGTTTATCCCTTTCTGGGTCACGGGGCTGCTGGAGCCTAACCCGGCCACTTGTGGGCGAAGGCAGGGGATGTCCAAGACAGATTGCCAGTCTGTTGCAGGTCCACAGTCACACACCCATTCACTCTCACACTCACACCTAATTCAGATTTGCCAATTGACCTATGAAGCATGTTTTTGGATGGTGGGAGGAAGCCGGAGACCCCGGAGAGAACCCACGCATGCACGGGGAGAACATGCTAACTCCACACAGAAAGATCCCCCGTAGATGTTATGTTTTACATGACCCCCCCCAGCTGGGACTTGAACCGGGGGCCTTCTTGCTGTGAGGCAAGAGCGCTAACCACTACCTTACCGTGCAGCCCGAAAATTAAAATTTAATTTATTTTTTTCTCCCACCTTTTACTTTCTTTAACAAAAATTACTAATGAATGAATATATTGAAGAAAGACTGTTTTAACATCTTCTTTTGAAATGTGCTCAAACTCAAAGTTTAACTAAATAAAAGCTGTAAAAATGTTTGTAGAACAATGCAGCAGATGTTTGGTGAACTACTGCTACCACGAGCATCTCTTAAAGAGAGACGCTTCTCACACTCAACTTTGTCGTACTCCCACTTTTGGCAGCTAATTATTTTCGTTATTTTAGAAAGAAAAACTATAGGTGTTATTTAAAAACTGATATCATGTTGAGTGCAGAGAGAGAGGAAGTCTCAACATAATGAACACATCAGATAAGACCAATTGTTTTCAGTGACTCCGATTTGTAATCAGTCTGTGCTCTCTGCTTTTGGCATTTTCACACGGTGTATGAAGTGTTTTATTTTCTATCACAAATGAGTTGTTTCATTTCTATAGCACAGCTAAAAAGCCCCCTTGTACCCCCTATGAGGACAGGGGTGTCAGTCGGTCACCTGTAGTTTGAAGAGGACAATTCTTAATTCTTTTTAAGAAAATGAAATTGCATTAAAGTAATTAATAAACAGTATGAACACATCTTTAAAATCCTTTAACTGTAAATTTAAATTTAAAGCTGCTGAGTAAACAAGGACAGATTTACTAAACAGATTTACAGAAGCACCTTGTTCCTAATTCTGCCTCCAGGTGATTCATTTTTAGGTGAAATCAACAAAAAACAGCCTGAAACTGTTTTGGATTCTTGCCATGATGTCATTGACAGTAAAGTTGCAGAAGCTGAATCATGCTGGGATTTGGTGGATGAACATTGCTCCTAAACCGGGTTGGGGCAGAGGGCCGCGTTCCTGCTTATTTGACATCATACCTCGATCTGGCTGTTTCTAGTTGGCTGGACACACCCGATCCAGGTCATCATCCATAAGGATGGCAATGATTTCTGTACATATGCAGACAGGGTTCACCATCCTTGTCCTAATCTAATCAAACTTGATTTTTAAAGCACTTTTCATATAAAAGCATAACACAAAGTGCTTTTCATTAAAACAAAATAAATTATATAAAAATAAGCACGAAAATTAATATAGAGCTCCCTCCCCCATACCTACACACAATCCCCCCACCCCTTTCACACCTTCCACCCCAGAGCTGATGGGGATAAACAATGGGAAATAGGCGAAAACAAAATGTTTATTGGAAATGCTAAACATGTGTGTGTGAACACTATCTGTTTTGTGTACATGTTTTGTGTACATGTTGACAGGTGGACATTTCTGCAGCTAGCTGGTGTGTTGATGGCATTTGAGTGTGTGTGTGTGTGGACAGGCCCCGCCCTTTGAGATTTGTACTGAACTTGAACCTTACCGTAATGATAAACATCCAGTAAACTTGTTCCCTTGTACTGCTTCATGGTTCTGCCCCCCCCCCTCCTATTATCACTTTCCTAACCCCCCCCCCTCTCTCTTCTTCCCTCCTTTCCTTTTCCGTCCGGTCCAACACCAAAGATTTTCAAATATGATTGAAATTAATAAAGTTTGGCCTCAACTACAAAAGGGGTTTATTCAGACATTCCTCTGGTTTATCTGAAGATCAATAACCCCTGTTGTTAAAGTAAAATATGTCCAACACAAGAGGCCTTCGGTTGTCATCTGTTTGCCCAGCTGTTGGACAGGACAGGTTAGACAAAAAAAAAAAGAAAAAAAAAAGGAAATGCTAAACATAATTGGAACCTCCCTCTCTGTGAATAGCTGAATAGCCAGCCAGACAGGCGGGGACCGGCCCACCACAGCAAGGCGGCGATGCCGGTCCCCATCTAGAGCTCTAGCAGCTGAACATCAGCCGACCCAGAGGAAGAGGAACCAACTGAGGAAGCTCAGAAAATAAAAAAGAGAATTATAGAGTAAACATACTGATAACGGCAATAAACAATAAAACATTGAAATAAGCAAAATAAAAATCAATCATTTATAATCTATGTAATGTAAATTAATAAAACAAGATCAAATCGATGAATACAAATAAAAAATAAATAAATAATAAAAGTAGTAAAATTAGCTAAAAGCCAGGTTAAAAAGATGGGTCTTAAGCCTTTTCTTAAAAGCAACTATTCTCTGTGCGGGTCTCAGGTCCTCTGGCGGACTGTTCCACAAACGAGGGCCATAGTGCTGAAAAGATGCCTCACCGTAAGTGTTGTTTTTTCCAGCTGGAATGGTTAGAAGAACAGTGGCAGAGAATCTCTGGGTACACGAGGGTTCATATCTTACTAAAAGATCTGATCAATAAGAAGACGCAACAGGGCTCCAGACTGCGACCAATTGGTCGCATTTTGCGACCAAAATTTGAGAGTGTGCGACTGAATTTTACATCCAGTCGCACATGCGCGACCAGTAAATTTGTCTCCCCCACCCTACGTATTTTTTTTATACATTAAACGTGGAAGGGGCACGTCAATGATCAATCAAATAATCAATAAGACGCGAGCGCACACGCACGCAGGCAGACAGACACACACACTCGCGCACATACTCATGAAACGCGAGCACACACTCGCGTGATGCCTGTTTGTGAGGCGTTCACTGCGTGTGAGAAGAATAGGGAAAGCCGCTGTAAGTGGCTAAAATGCGTGGAGGGGGAGGGACCTAGAGATAATCGAGCGCGCGTTAACATCTGTGGGAAGGAAACGGAGACAAATATCATCACAACCTGATATGTGCGCGTGTCTGAGCTATGAGTAAGTGAACTATTGATTCATTCTTCCGACCTGCGGCTAGTGTACCAGTGACAGAACTACAGCAGGGGTCTCAAACTCGCGGCTATTTGTGGTCTCCAAGATGATATTTTGCGGCCCCCGCCTTAACATGAAAGTTTAATGTTACTGCAGCCCGCCAGTTTTAATGAATGACACTTTTTCATTGTCGTGCACGGAGCTGACCAACCAATCACAGTGGGGTATATGACTCTTGGGGGCGGGACAATGACAGGGTTTGAAAGCAGGACACCTGACAGCTCCCTCCCCCTCCCCGGACCACATTAAGGAGTTCCTTACTTTCCTTTTTAGAACGTATTTATTCGCTCGTAATTTTCTACATACATGCAGTCCGTGCTGAACTTTTCTCTGGGTCACACAGACCCGGAGGAAGGTTAAGTTTTGGTTACGGTTACGGCGGCGCATCAAACGGTTCATGCACGACTGTTACGGCAACACACCGCTCCCGCGGGAGTCGGGTCAGCTGAGGAGAATAAATGTCCCACACCTACATGCGTGACAGCTAAGGGAGCTTAAACATTAAACACACTCGAGCAAAAACAACAGTAGTCTTAGACACACTGAAAATACGTGGGGAAAATGCAACGACAGACGTGCTTGAGATGAAGGCGAATCTGCAGCAAGACTGAAGGACAACAGGAAGTTGGAGTTGTCCTTAACATTCAATTTAGTTTTAATATTCCTCTCCCCCTTAGTGTGATCTGTGTTATTATATATTTTATGATTATTTTAATGTTTTGTAATGTATGTAGCCTTTTTTTAATCAATAGGTATTTTAAATTATTTTAATTAATCACTCAACTACTAAAACCATCAGGACACATGTCCCATAATGCATTGTTTTGTAGTCTGTAGGGCAGCTTTTAGTCAGTTCAGTAGCTAAATTTCCAGCTGTGTTCAGGTAGGGTTGCCCCTTGCTCCCACCCCTTTCTCGCGATATTTTTGTGATGATTGACAGGTGCTGTTCGAGCAAAAACAAAAATATACGTCTCACACCCAGTGATCAGCGCAGCGTTGAGTTCACCTGGGTGATCTCAAACACGCTTACTGTGCATCTTGGTTGCACATATTTGGTGTCACAAAGATGAATTTCCCTCCGTTGTCTTTACTATTTGCACTGTCATGACAGTGATGGTTCTGTCAGTTCACCTGTTGTTGCATCTTCAAAAGTGCAGAATAAAACGTGACACTGAATTTGAAACAGCACATTGTAATTTCTGCATCTATTATTAAAGTATTTATTAGTAATACAGTGGAAATTAGTAGATTTGGTTAGCATGTTGATTTACGGTATGCGCCCCTATATTTTCTGGTTGTGCCCCTAAAATTTTCAGTTAGGGGCCACTGTGCTCCTGGTGAAAACAGTTAGTCTGGAGCCCTGCGCAAGACCGTTAAGACATTTAAAAACGATTAAAAGTATACTAAAATCAATCTAATGACACCAGAAAGTCCACCTCTGAATAACTGATAAAAAGACCTGAACGAAGACTTTGAAATGGACTCTATAGCACTTTCAAGGTTTTGGTGCAAATACTTGAGTACTGTTGTTCCTTCTAGGGTGATTTTTTTTTTTGGGTGTCAAACTGTTTTAGGGGCCAATTGTTCAGGCATATTCAGATACTGTATGTTGTATTTCCCCACCAAGGAGGAACATCATCTTTCAAAAATGGCATTTTCCGTTTCTATTTATTGTTCACGTATGCTTGATGAATAAATGACTATACTTGCCTTTATCTTACACATCAGGGATTGTTAACCATCTTCTAGCTGCTTCAGTCACTTTTGCATCTTTGATCTTGCTTTAATTTTGTTACGCATAAAGCATTGCACCCATCCCCCCAGTTATCAGCCTTTGTCTGCTATATGTAAGGATGCCTTTTCCACACAAACAAATATTTTCTGTCTGGACTTTTTGTGTGGATCTCTTTCAAAAAGTGGGGATTGATGTGCAACATGAGAATGAATATACAGTGAACACGAAGAGGCCAACAGGACCAGCTGGTGTCTAGGAGCTCAAAAACAGGAATCCCACACTTCAGGAGTACTTGTGTTCCACACACACAGAGTGTGAGTGTTTCTGCCTGTTTTTAGGGTCACAAATATTCAGAAGATGCCCTGGCTCTCTTGTTAACTTTGTGGCTTCACCTTCAAGTAGGGCTGGGCGATAACTTGGCTTTATCGATTAGTTCTAGTTTGTCAGTTTCAGAAGAATTTCTTTTTATTTAACCAGCTACCTACTTTTGTTGGGCCTCCGTGGTCTGAAAAAGGTCAGCCTGCCAATCTCTCACAACGAGCAGACATGAAAACGGCAACTAGCAAAGAGGAGTTTGTTCTGCGAGGTACACAAGCAAAACGAGAAGCTCCCCCACCCCTGTAACTTCTGTTAGTGTGCTGAGGATGTGACGATTTTTTCCTGGATCCAGATAGAACTGGAGGATAAACCTGCTGGACTTACAGCAGCAAGAAAAAATGAAATAGAAAAGGTTGATTTGGAGACAGCTTTGTTGTTAGTCACTGATGCTAGGATGCTATGCTAATTAGCTCTTCCGTCTGTTGCCAGTATGTGACCACATACTCCTGTTTTAGGCTGGTTTTGTGTTGTGACTTAATATAAGAATTAGGAAAAGAGTGCATTTTCTGTCAGTATACCCCTTCTGGCCGTCCTTGTTTTCTTACCTTGTTTTAATTTATTTATTATTTTTAATCTTTGTTTTCATCTGTAAATGTGAAGGTTTCTGTTCGTCAAGCTCCTGGGTTACTACTTAGCTGTATTTTCTTGGGGTCTGCTGTTTATCATGATAAACCTTTAGTGTACGAGGTTTCACTCGATAGAATCGCTGTCGTCACCTCTTTTTTCGTAGCAAAACCAAAGTTCTCCATCGCAATTTGAATAAGTTTAATGTTAGGTGCTTTAAACACGCCTGTTTATATTGTAATCCAGCTTAATAATGGGGGTCGTACAAGTAAAATCCAGCAATATAATGTTGTGTTAGTTCTGTAATATATTTTAAATGTTTTCCTTAGCATTTTTTCATTACCATAATAAATCTACAGCTCTTTGGGAGCAGTTGTATACACACAGACCCCTAATAAGGGCCCCAGAGACACCTTCTCCCTCAGAACCACACTTACTTCCCTGAACCACGTCCGTTTTGCATTAAGGTGACACAAGCTGAGTCTCCCTGTCAGTGTCAGAAAGACTTGCAGGTAGGGCATGCAGCATGTACTGTCCTCTTCAGCACATTTCTATCTCCATATATGGTTGTAAACAGAGTAGGCCGTCTTCTTACTGCATGTGATCGGAAAACAGGAAGTTGTGTGGCTTAGAGAAGTGAAGAAGAGTACAAATGACTGCTCATTTATGCTGCAGACCAAGACACTCACTTTGAAATATTGGACACAACCATATCACAGCCTCTGAGGGCAGCGCTGCACAAAGAAATGTATAACACCTGACTAAAAGCATCACCTCAATGATTCAGACAAAACCCATAAACTTTGCTTCAGATTTGTTACAAATCCAAGTGTTAGGTTTCTTGTAGTCTTGAAGATGAGTCATGGCCTCTGCACTTCTGAGTTAGTTTTTATAGATTCAAAAACATCTCCTGTGGTAGAATTTTTTACATTCAATAAGTTGGTTTTATATATGGATGTATTTTATAATGTACTGTTTATTTATTTATTTTGCTATATTAGTGTCTGAAACATCTTTTTTTTTTTTTTTTTTTTTTTTTTTTTTGCAGGTACGCATAGCAGCTAACTTTGTCATCCATGCTCCGCCAGGAGAGTTCAACGAAGTTTTCAATGGTGAGTTCTCTGAACACTGTACTACTTCTAAACCTGATGTCTACATTCATATGATTTAGGGAATTCTCTGCTTGTGTGGTTTATTATTATGTACCTTAAATGCTAGTAATCAGTGTTGGGAGTAACGCTGTTACTAAGTCTCAGCGACAAAGACAGCATTTGCAGTCTGGAAATATCGACACTATTTTACTTTAATTAAACCCAAATAAATGCATGTTTATTCTCATTGTGTCACCATACAAAGACATTACCAACGTATGTCTGGAGCTGTTTATTCTAAAGGAGCTCTTCTTCTCTAGAGCCACTGAGCCCCAGTGCTCCTGTGGCAAAGCGGCACCGTTAAAACAAGACAAACTGGTTTTTACAGCCCAGTAAATCTCATAGAACTAAGCAGAATTATTGTTAAATATGTTGTAGAGTTTTGCTTTTGGTGGCCATTTTAACACGGAGTCATTCAGAGATCCATCAGAGCTGGAGCCGCCCTCCCCACTCCTGTGCTGTTAAACTTTAATAAAGCACTTCAGTGATGAGAACAGAAAAATGAATATGCCACTAAAAATATCATTTCATAAGATACTTGAAATGTTTGTTGATACTAGTAACATTTACCTTTATTTATGTGCAAAGTTTGTTTTTCTCCGAATGGAAGGTTTATGTCACTTAATCATCATTTATATCATCATTTTTTGTGCTGCAGTTTGATAATTCTAAATGAAAATGTTAAAGTTCAGGCTAAAGTGCAATAATAGAGAATGACTGAGGTGTAGCAGTCATATGTTACTTTCTTTTCAACTAATTGTTCTCGTTGATGCTTTTTTTTTGCTTTTTACTGTTGCCCTCTATTACTGTGATTGAAACTATTTTGGTTATTTAAACAAAAAATTAGGACAACCAAAAGAAGTTGATTTCAAACTTTTGCTTTTAGTTTATTATTATTATTATTATATATGGCCTGTTGCCGTGTCGTTGTGTGATAATTCTGATATTGAAATTTCTGTACTTCAATCCTGTCTCTCCATTGTAAATAAACAACAGCATTTCATTGGTAGAGCTATACTAGAATACTAGAAATGTCACTTTCATTAAATGATTGCATTTTAATGCTTTATGTTTGCAGGCAGCTGAGGAAAAACATTAAATGTTTTGCCATATTTTAACTGATAAAGTAACTGGAGTAGTTGCTTTGTTGAGTAAATGGTTACTTTTAAGATGCAGTTACTGAGTTACTAACTCTATTACTTAATGTTATTAGTAACTGTAACTAATTACTTTTTAAACTAAGACAGCACAGCTGACATACATAAGATGTCCACATTTAATTGATTTAGAAAACAATGGTGCTGCTGATCACTTCAGTTGAAATTGAGATTTGATGTTAACAGCTGACTCACAAGTAATCAATTATTTTAGCTTTTTATTTAGTTATGTAACTTTGATATAATCAGAACACGTTGAAATCATCTAATTGCAGACTGTGACTATAATGAGTGGAATTCAAACTGAAAGGTGAAATGGCTCAAAAGAACAGAACATCCACCAGAACCTTTTCAAAGTCCATAAACCTAAACGATTTCATGAGCTGAATTTACATGAAACAAAAGGAAATAAAACAGACATTTGAACCTAAAAATGAAAAGGAGGAGTGAATTAGCGAGCATTGTCTGTCTTTAAACTAAAAAAAAAGGCACAATCAAGTTCTGTCTGCTTCATGTCTGCACGACCTGCAGACGATCCTCTAGGGGGCGTTATTGTCCTGCCTCTTTGCCTGCTCATAATGCACTTCACGGTTATGGAACCAGGGGGGGGGGGGGGGGGGGGTAATTCTCAAACATCAGAGGCAGAAGAAATAAAGACTGTATTATTATTATTTTCTATTGAACACGTTTAATGCCAAAGATCAGACCTGATCATGGAGGCATAAACCTGAGCTCGTTCTGGAGAAAATGGAGACAAACTCGGAAACTTGGTTCGACTGACTTTCAGTCATTCAGTTATTTTAAATTTGGGGAATATAAAGAAGAGCAAAAAGTCTCCATTTGACTGAATTTAGGAAATAAAATCATGTTTGAAAAGGAGGCAGGCAGAAGCTGTAGAAGGGGATTTATCAATGTTGTCAGCATGTTATTATCACATCATTCATTACAATCATCACGAGGCTCAGACATCAACCAATAATCCCATATTTATTGAGTATTAATGTTACAATTGAAAATCTTAACATTTATTTTTAAATGGATAAATACTTGGACATTGTTTTAGTTTTGTTCCAGAATTTTACTCAATTTACTGTCCTTCAAAATCTTTTTAAGGTTATTCTAATTTTTAATCTGTATCCTCCAAACATGTTTAGGTGCATTGAAAGCAAGTTATATCTTATTTTATATAGACATTGAACTGTTTTGAATACAGTGACATTCAATAATTTCAGTATTTTAGATTTGAAAGCAGAGGCTTGGGTGTGTGCCCGATGATAAACACAGTCAATTGTTCTGAAGGCCTTATTTGTAGTAAAGACAGAGGATTGACAGTAGATTTATGTTTCCCAACCTTCAGTACAGTTTATCTGAGAGCAGAACAACATATACAATGATTTGGTCTCCAGAACTTCTTTTTCTGTTTATGATTGAAGCACTTATGAGCTTTTAGCTTGTGTGCTGCAGAATTGGAAACTACTTTGTGTTTGTGCATCCATGCACGTGGATGCATGAACAAACTCGCAAATCTGTGACTCTTTTGGTTTTATGAAGCAGTTTATGAGCTTTGTTGCATCGGTATAAATTCCGAATAATGGGTATCTGCTGTTGTGTTTTCACTGCAGTTTTAAACACAACATTCTCAGACTGTTTGAGTTCACACACAATTATTGAAGTTAGATGAAGTTAAAATCATCTTTGAAAACGTCAGTAATTGTTCTCCAGCTTTAACATCATGTAATAAATAGAAATTTGTGTTTATTTCAAGAATTATTATTTATTTTCTTTTAGATTAGGTTTATTGTCCATCCATTGCAACAGTCTATGTGTTCTGTTACCATCAAACCAGTTGTTCAATCAAAATGAAAATATTACAATATGTAGGACTAACAATGATACCAAAAAAAAAAACCAACTCAACCTGAGGATCTTGTGATCTCTGCATGAAGATTTCCTCCTAGAACATGACTATCCTCATTTTGCCTTTGTAATGCTCTTATATTCCTCCTCAGATGTGCGATTGCTGCTCAACAATGACAATCTTCTCAGGGAGGGTGCAGCTCAGTAAGTCTAACCACGTTTTGCTCCTAGAAGCTAAATGTATTTTGAGTCTCTATCCAAAAGCGAGTCCTCCAAACACCAGGGTCTCAGTTTAGCCCAAAGCAGCGTTGGTGAATGTTCAGGTCCTGGGCGTTCCAGAGGCTCCAGTGGAGCTGATGGGAATCAGACAGCGTTTCTATCGAGGAGCCTCAGTCAGTGGAGGCTCACCTGCTGTAGTTATTAGCATGTCAAACACCAAACCTGTATGAATGTCAAAGAAAATCAAAGCAAAAAAACTTCAGCCAAAAGGAAAGTATGGAATGTGTGTTTTAATCTGGATTTTTGAATAAAATTCTTGCTCATACATGATTCCAATTTTTTTTAAACATGTCTAAATGTTAAATTTTATACATTTTGTTGGTCATCGCTTAATACAAATCAATATTTTTTAAATATGAAATGGTTTATTTCAAGCAATCAAATAAGAATAATACACAAAAACAGTACAATCATCAGTTATACATTTATGCAATGAGGTTTCAAACTTGGGATAATTAGATATTATTATGTATATATTTTTATAGCTTTCTTTGGATGTTGTCATTAGCAGCAGCTATCTAAGAAAATCCAAACTTGGGCACGATGACCAATCACACGACTTTCTTTTGAAAGCAATGTGGTTTGCAATCGGCATCACTTGGTGTCCACTGTGTTTTAGCAAATGCTTGGACCGGGCCGGATCCAGGCTCACAAGTGCTCGAATGACCAGAACTGCTTTGTCTTATTGTTTATGTCATTTGGACAAAGTTAAGAGTAATTTAAAGAATTTGGTTTATATTTAGCCATTATTCAAAGTTTAGCTTAGTGCATTTGGGTAGTAAGTTTGAAGTGAAAAGCTCAAACTCCAGTTTAGAAAGTGCATTAAAGCCAATTGAATCAGTGAAAACATTTGTAGTAACTTTGTGTGTCTGTCTGCAGCGCGTTTGCACAATACAACTTGGACCAGTTCACTCCTGTGAAAATCGAGGGTTATGAAGAACAGGTGAGTTCTCCTTCCTTTCCAGTGTTGGTGGAGGAGTGGAGATAAAATGACTGGCTTTGAGCCTGAATGTGCTCATTTCTACCCAAATTATGGAGTTTGTCTATTGCTTTATTCATTATATATTGATTGAAGAATGATTAATACAGTGAGGGACATGGCCACCATCAAAAATGGCGATCATGTCATCGACTGCAGATTGTCTTAACGTCACAAAATGCATATTATGGTGGGAAAGAACTCAGCCATACAAACTATCCATCAGTTGTAGATCTACCTGTTCCTGTTTGGGGTCATGGAGTAGCTCAAGCCCATCTGGTGGCTATTGGATTAAGACTGTGTACACCCAGTAGAATTTACATACAATCAAAACGAGTGAAAATGATATTTCTCTATAAGGGAATAGTTGAAAAGTCAATAGGACCAAATTTATTATTACAGTTTAAGGGAAACCCATAAATTGCAATGACCTGTAATGTTAGACGCCTCACTCAGTTAAAGTGTTATAGTGTAAGGCCAAGGATTGGACATTCTTTCTGTTTTATTCAAACTTAGAAACGTTTCAAATTCAAACGTAACTTAATCCAATTTGATTTTGTGACCGAAATCTGGATTGGTGGGTAGATTATACCCTCAGGTTAAGCTTTCTGGAGTTAATAAACTAGTTAATGTAAGATGTTACATTAACAACAGCATTTTTGCATTTCTGATTCGTCGCAGTGATCCCTATACGGCAGGAGTCTTAAACTCTAATGAGTTATAGGGGAATTTTCTGACCAGTGTTCCCGTTGGAGCACTGCTCTAGCCATAAATCCAAGGTGCCAAGTGCAACACATTTGATTGCTTCTCTTTTTTTAAAAGCTAATTGAAGTGTTATATGAGCTTTGAAGTGGTTCAAAATTGGCTTTGACATTTGATCAAATTCTTGGTTCCGAATTCCCATTCAGACATGGAAATTCCCATTAGTTGATAAGCTGTGGGTGCAAATCAGTTTCATTGAACGAAGAGAAATTCTAATATATTTGATCTTCTCCCCTTTTTTTTTTTTTTACTACTGCAAGAATAAAGCAAACCTAGGAGCTGCTGGTTGTCAAATGTTCTTAGTTAGGTTTGCTAGGAAATTCTCAGCGCATATGTGAATTATAGTATGTGTATACTGTAATTAAAGCAATGGATGCTCTGACGGGCTAAATTACAGTGTTGTTGCAAAATGAGGCCAGGTAAGGGAGTGCTGAGGCTGGAAGTGGCCCCAGGGGCCTCAGGAATGAATGTGACATTTTATAATGTACATTTGCTTATTTATCAGAGTATTCTTTTTAAGCAGCACGTTAAGTTGTAAAGGTTAACATTCATCAGACTCCTTTGTAATCATAACATCAAGGGTTTGCATCGATGATGCTCTGTCCTGAGCAGGAAAAATAGAAAATACAAACGTTTTATCTCTGTATTCCTCTTGGTGCTAGACAGTTACTGTGAAGTAAGACATTGAGTGGATGTGTGGCAGCATTAGTCATTGTTGCAGTGTCTTGTGCAAAGATTTCATCATGTCCCCCTGTTGCTGTGCCTAAAGTTCATTAGTGTGACACCCAGCAGACTGAGCCCAGGGTGGAGCCCAGTTCTGCTTGTTCATGTGTCCCTGCTTTCATCTCCTCATCCACCACTCTACGCATTAGGTCTTAATCACAGAGCATGGTGACCTGGGTAACGGACGGGTGTTGGATCCCAAGAACAAGATCTCTTTCAAGTTTGACCACCTAAGAAAAGAGGCCAGCGACCCGAGACCCCACGATGTGGACAGCTCCATGGAAGGCTGGAGGAGTGCTGTGGACTCGTCTGTGAGGGCCTATGTCAAGGAGCACTACCCCAGTGGAGTGTGCACTGTACGTGCAGGCAGCGGTTTTTTTATGAAACTACACAAACATCAATGTTAGAAATAAACCGAGAAAAGACAGTAGGCACAGATGCAGATTCAAACCCAGACTTTGAACCACAAACCTGTTATTGCTCTGTGTTATTGCAGCAGAATTCCAAATGGAAACAAACTGGATGGAAATCTAAATGTTCTTTTCTTTTTCCCTCACTCTTCAGATTTACGGGAAAACTATCGATGGACATCAAACCATCATTGTGTGCATCGAGTGCCATCAGTTTCAACCCAAAAACTTCTGGTGTGTTTCAGATCATAGAATTTGAACAACTGTTCTCCTGTCTTTGTTCTATTTTAGCATTATTTCTTGGTGTGAAGGCATTTCTTGCACTGTGTTTTGGTGCAGTGTGACCATCTGCAGGTGTTGCTGAGCCGCTGCTGATCAGGTTAATCTAACTGGATAATAACGGCACCAATCCGCTTTACTCGCGGGTCTTAAGGTGCTTAGAAAGTTTTTGGTGTGATGATCCCGTCAAATAACATACGACTAGGGCTGCACAATATGAGGAAAACTCGCGATATTATGATCAACATTGCCATGATGATATAACTTGCGATACATGATCAAATGGCAAAAATACAAAATACATCATTTCCATTTCACTGCAACAGTTTATTTTAAATAAGAGTCATCATAACTTAAATTATACTCCAAATGACCCTCGCCTACAAAAAATTAACTAAATTAAATCACACTATCTATCACACACCTAGGTGTGTGAAATTTGTTCTCCGCATTTTACCCATCCCCTGGGGGAGCGGTGAGCTGCAGACACAGCCGCGCTCGGGAACCATTTGGTGGATTTAACCCCCCAATCCAACCCCTTAATGCTGAGTGTCAAGCAGGGAGGCATTGGGTCTTTGGTATGACTCGGCCTGGGTTTGAACCCACGACCTTCCAGTCTCAGGCCGTACACTCATACCACTGAGCTGGAGACCAACAGCTAACATGAGTCCATCCGATTGGTCAAAAGGATTTATTTGATTCGTTAAATACTTCAAGCTGCTATAACAGGGGTCGGGAACCTTTTTGGCCGAGAGAGCCATAAACGCCACATATTTTTAAATGTAATTTAGAAAGAGCCATACAATAATGTAGCGTCCCTTTCCCACACTGAGGCACAGAGACTGAACCTCTTTTAAGGTTATTTATTCTGGTTCCTGCAGACCGCAGCAAACACCGAACAATTAATTCATCAACTCCTGAATATCTCCCGCTGAGACGAGAGGGCTTCTCCCAACTTTATATTCCCCTGCTCCCGCTCCAGTCCTCCCATTTCCCTTATTCGGCCCATAGCTGAACCCCATTGGTCCAAACTACCTAACAACAGGCTGAGTGACAGAACTGAGAGCCAATCAGATCTCTGCTTGATGCGTTTGATGAACTCCAGAACTTTTAACGCGTCCCAACAGCGGACCCAACTCAGTCCGCGACAATATGTTTAAAACTAAATATACAAGCGAATGTGAGCATTTGATGTAATTTCAACACTTTCAAAGTACAATAAGTCTGTGGATTATTTTTAATAACATGGTTATGCTGTTGCTAATAAATGAAGAGTATTTCTCGTGGTGGTTCTACTGATGGTCTAGTCTGGTTGATACGTGGTGAGTTTCAGCTTCATGCAGGCGTTGAGACTTTAAACGTGATCGTAGGTCTGAATGTTCTGTAGATGTGAGGAAGACTCACATGCAGACGTGGAGACAAACACACACTCACACACTGCAGTGAGTGACGGGCAGCGGGTTTCACGTTATTTTTTTTTTTTATTATTATTATTTTTTTTTATTTTTTTTGGGTTTCACGTTATTTTTTATTTTTTTTTTTTATTTATTTATTTTTTTTATTTTATTTTTTTTGGGTTTCACGTTATTACAATCCCTGTGCGATTCACCTGCTGCCTGTGAGGAAGAAAGCAGAGGGTGGGGGGTGTCACATCCCGTCCCCTCATCTGCGCGCTCTTTCTCAGAGACGGGAGCGCGCAGGTTTAGGCACGGCAATTAATAGGTTTCCTGCTGGAATAAACTCTGTGAAATAGTAGATAATAGTAAACTGAGTGCTGGCGCAGATTTTTCTCTCCAAGCACCGCTACTACTGCGCGCCCCTCTGGCATCGCAGCGCACGAGAATGACTGGTCTAATGGAAAAAAAAATGGTATAAATAAAGATTTGTCTGCGAGCCATACGTGACCATCAAAAGAGCCATATGTGGCTCGCGAGCCATAGGTTCCCGACCCCTGTGCTATAAGATTCTTTTAAAACAATTAGGGTAACCATTTATTTCAATTTCTGCTGTCTTTTGCGATATGCGTAGTGCACAGCTTGATATCGCCATAACGATACATTTGCGATTTATTTATTTATTTTTCTGTGCATGCCTCCATGCGACTATTACCAAACACTGCATTTCTCACATGAACAGCATGCTGAGACTGAACTGAGTAATAATGCATTATTTTGTATGTTTGTTGTCATTCATAAACACGATTTCATTTGATTGGTCACTATTCTCCCTGTTTCTGTCAAAACATTACGACTGTCCGATGCTCTTCACATATGCTGACAGTGAAGTTGGTTTCATACCATCTCATTTTTTAACTGTATATGGGAGGCGTACGTTCCAGCGTATATACAATCATTAGACTTTGTCTGAATTTTCCTAAAGGTTTGAAGGTTTCTTTATTGCAGCACATTTGTGGGAGTTCCTATGTTCTTGTGCGCAATTGCATTGTCTGGCTAATGTCTTTGAATCTGCACAGGAATGGACGCTGGAGGTCAGAATGGAAGTTCACCATCTCCCCCTCCGCCACCCAAGTGGCAGGAATCATGAAAATCCAGGTATTTTCGTTTGTTTTGTTGCTCTGTGAGGAAGGACGGCTTGTTTTTGGGTCTGTGTGTGATTGTTGTTTCAGTGACAAACACAAAAAGCGTGCATTGTAAACACATGCCAGTACGTCTCCTTTATCAACTCAGATGCAGTGAAAGCTCAGTCTGTGGTGACTTCCCTTCACTGCTGCTCCTGTGACGCTCAGAACAAACTGACCAAGAGAGCCTGCATTTAGTAGATTAGACATGCAGCTGAAATGTGTTTGTCGTGTTAAATAGTCGTATTGAAGGTGTTTGAAAACCGGGATTAAAATGTCATCTTTCCAGGTTCATTACTATGAGGATGGGAATGTTCAGCTGGTGAGCCACAAAGAGGTTCAGGAATCCATGTCGATCTCCGTGAGTACAACAGAGAAGTTCTCCAACGCTCATGTCATGTCTGTTCTGAGACGAGTTGAGCATGTTTTTCATCTGACAGAATGAAGCTTCAACCGCTAAAGAGTTTGTGAAGATCATGGAGGCTGCAGAGAACGATTATCAGGTATGAAGTCTGCTGAAAGAGATGGAACATTCTCTGACAAACAACGTCTACAATAAAGTAGCTAAAGGTTCTGCTCACATGGAAACCAAAGCAGACTGAAGACGGATTTTATCCTCAGGACATGTCCCGACTCTCACAGGCTTTGCTTTGGTGTGTGAGCTTTCATCTGCCAAATCATCCAGTTCACACAAGCTGATGATCTCATGACAGTTCCTCAACGTGCCGTCACATCAGCCAGAAAAAGCCACGGATGAACAAGCACGATTGTTCTAAAGCAGTAACGTCTTTTTTTCTGATGTCTCACCCAGGGTGGCCACAGATCTCTAGAGGCTTAAATTTAACTGAACTCAAATGCGGCCTGATAACGCATGAAATCCTCTTCAATGCTGGTGAATGGGTCTCGAAGTTTTTCGTCGACTACTTCTTGCTAAAAAACACATTTAAAAATAAATAAAAAAATTACAAAAATAAAAATAATAATAAAAATTAAAAATAAAAAAAAAATAAAAGAAAAAGAATTTTTAAAAAAATGAAAAAACTTTTTAAAGAAAATTAAAAAAAAAAAAAAAAAAAACACATTTCCAGGATGTCATGAATTGATCTACAATCATTTTAAGCTCAGCTACCTAATAAGCCCGTGCTCATCAGTGTGGGAAAATAGGAAAAGTGGAGAAATGGCTTGAAACTAGGGATTAGTTGTAGTGGTTAAAGCCAGTTAATGGCAATCCTTATGAGGCAAACTGCACGGTTTGATAAATCACCTTTAAACTTGGCACAATGAATGGGGTTTGAATTTTTTCAATTGTTCTTAAAAAAGCCTTAAAAATCCTTACATTTATTGTGTGTAAATTGGTAGACATCTTGTCACTTATCCAAACTTGAAGGACCCTCATTTAGAGTTGGATTATGTAGTCATGGCTTCAGCAGGAGCAACACATGCAGAAGGTTCCACTCTTGGGGTCATCTTACATGCCGTTGACTCCTGTTGCTATGCCAACGGAGCACAGGCCATTGTATGGTGTGATGTTAAACCCAGGAGATAGTAATGGTCTGAAGTGGCCACATAGAGTAGAACTTCACAATAAGATAAGATCTCCACAATAAAAGTTGTAGAAAAGTTCATTTTTTAAAGCAAGAGTTTCCAGCCTCTGGCAGCCGCTAGCTCTCATTTCCCTGAGTTTTAGATCCATTTTTTTATCCGATACTGCTGTCTTCCGTCCCCTCCATCCACCTCTTTCCGTTTTTCTCCTGTCAGACCGCCATCAACGAGAATTACCAGACCATGTCGGACACTACCTTCAAAGCCTTACGCCGCCAGCTTCCTGTGACTCGCACCAAGATCGACTGGAACAAGATCCTGAGCTACAAGATCGGCAAAGAGATGCAGAATGCTTAAAGAGCAGAGAAGACAACAGACAAGCCCCGCCCCCCCAAGCCCCATCCCCCCCCAAACAATGTTGCATGACTGGATAGTTGTTTTGTCTTTGTAAAAAAATTAGACAAAATGGGAGCAAAGAAGAGTTTGGTCTCTGAACATGTTGTCGCTCAGAGATTGAGTGACACAGACCCCACAGTGATTGGATTCATCACAGTCACCATAATACAACTAGAGGAACATTGACAGACATAGGAAAGGGAGCAGACACTTGTATGCAAAAACACCCTGAAAAAAATACAGTATCACGTGTGCAATATTTCTTGTGTCAGTGAGACCAGACCTCGACTTTGTCCTGATGAGAAACGGTTTTAATTTGAGATTTTTGAAAAGTTCTTTCACCTCCTTTTAAAGAGATAATGAAAAGCTCCACATCACTCCTATTGTTCCGTAGAGACCCCTACAAGGAAAAGGGGTAGACAGGTTTCATCATCACTGACTCGTATCTTTGGCACAAGCAGCCACCACTGTCAGCCACAAAACCTCCTTGTTCTTTCGTTTTGGTACTTCCCTCCTCATCTGTCCTGGATGTGAGATCTTCAGCGCTCAGTGCTCCTGGCTGAATTGCCTTTTTTGTTTTGTTTTGGTTTGACTTGTCTGAGCTCTCACTCAGTGCAGAGTCCTGTGACCACATAACAAGCTTCATTAACAAGTCAGAAGTTGCTAAATGTGCATAATGTGCAATTTACAATAAAATCGAGAAGCATCACCGTTCTCCTCCAGTGCTTATTTTTATTAAAAACAAATCCTGACTGTATTATATAACAAGTCACA
Organism: Oryzias curvinotus; assembly: GCA_023969325.1. NCBI lineage: Eukaryota > Metazoa > Chordata > Actinopteri > Beloniformes > Adrianichthyidae > Oryzias > Oryzias curvinotus. The sequence continues at coordinate 4,157,483 of CM043711.1, forward strand.
TTGTAATATATATACATGTATGAAACATCCTGTCAGTTTGGTGATTTATTTCCATAAAAATTGTAATTCAGTCACAGTTATGTTGCATTAAATGACAAATTTTGTATTGACTGGCTCACTCCTACTTTCTGACGGCTCCTGAAATGACGTCGGGTTGGAACTTCTCCTTCCAGAGGAAGGGGTAGTACGAAAGGAAGGCTGAAGAAGATAGTGATGACACCAGCCATGCTGTTCAGAGACAGGGACTCGGAAAAAGACCAGAGTCTGAAGATGCTGAGGTTCTCTTTGGGAGTGGCGAGGATGGAGGGAATCTGGAATGAATCCATCAGGTTAGGTGTTTTGGGGATAAATCCTGGAGAGCAGATTGAGATGGTTTTGACAGGAGAAGAAGAACTGTGATGGTGGTAAAAGGATGCTGAGGTCGGACACACCGGGAAGGAGTTTGGAGAAGGACCAAAGAGGTTATAGGAGGAGGAGGAGGATTAATGGTGAACCTTGAAAGAATCAGCAGAGAGGAAAAGTCCAGTCATCTGTTGATCTGTTTTCAGAGTCCCAGCAGGTTTTTAATTACAGTTATGCCGTTTTTAGCCAAAATGAAATAACCTGTGACATTTTGAAAGATACAGTTTCTGCAGAGCAGCTGGAGTTCATCAGAAATTCACCTCTGAGTTGTGGGCAACAATGTTGACGTGTGACGTGGAGTTAGCCTACCTCCACTTCCCATCATCCCTTTGCTTACAACCTCTCTCACTAGCTTACAGCCCCTCACAACTCCAACCTAACATTACCGGAGCAACTCAAATAGTGAGCAACATCAGAGCTATCCAGCCGTACAGTTTAGATCCAGATTCCAGCTCAGACCAGGAAAATAAAGACGTTCATGGATCTATTTGACAGTGAATGGAGCAGAGCAGATAAGGCTTGCTGTTGTAGGCTCTACGTCACATCTACAAGTTTTTAAAACAACATTTTTTAATCTGCTCCTGATTCACAACGATATGAATAAACAAATACTCAGAAACTCAATTTTCTTTATACATGTCCTAAGTCCTTAGAAGAATGTCTCAAGGGACCGTTAAACCCCCAGTTTCATTGGAGTGGGTCTTTGAACCGGCTAATAAAAAGTAGAAGTGTTATTTGTAACAGCAAATTAATGCTTTATTTTTGGAATTGGAATTATCTTCTAAGGTAAAGGCATTTTGTGTACATGTTTGCATGTGTACATGTCAAACCAGAGAAGTGGGTCTCCTCGTGTCAGAGTCACGCAGACGCGCAGGTGCAGCAGCGACACCTGCAGGCGGCCGCCGGGCTCCGTGAGCGCGTGGCTAACTGTTAGCTCCACGGCAGACACGTCCACAGTCCGGACACATGCTGAAGTTCAGCTGGAAGAAATGCCAACGAGGAACTGCTTCACCTTCCCCACATAACTGACCCAAAGTAAGTTCCGCCGCGTGCGCCCCTGAATGCCCCCGCGTGCGCCGTCTGTGTGTCTCCACTTTAGCCGCTCTGTCTGTCTCTGTCTGTTGAGTTTCATCATGCTGTGCAGTCAGTGGTCACTTCTTCATGTTAGCTGTTAGCCACCTCTTAGCCAGGTAGGGGCACGCGGAACTGTAGAATCACCTTCACGTCAGGACGGGTTCGGGTTTCCGTCGGGAAGGACTGGAGGTCGCGGAGGAAACCGGGATCCGGATCCGCGTGGTTCCGCTCCATCCTGACGGTTTCTGTCAGTGCTGGACTGCGGCCAGGATGGCAGCTGTGATGTTTGCTTTGTTCCTCTCTGTTCCCACCAGGATTCAATCAAAACACAGTTCAGATCAGAAGACAAGCGAGTAACAGTTTAAAGTAAAAAAAAAAAAAACTTTCAAAGAAGAAGGACGTGTGATCTTAATGCTGCTTTATGGGTAATGGAGAGCCTCCTGTGTTTATCTGAAGTGCCCCGGACGGCGGCAGGAGTGTCATGATTGGGCTCCTTGTGCTGGATGTCCTCTGAGGATGACTCCCATGCCTTCATCCTGCTGCATGTTGGAGCTGAGGACAGAAATGAAGCGCAGCTGCTGCTTTTCCTGTCTTTTCTCCACCAGTGAAGTGCAAAAACTCTGAATCCGCTGATGTCCAGTCTTCAGTCATAAATATTAAATCTTCCATGAAAATTGCTTGGACTTTGGATCGTATTGGCTCTGATGAAAAAGGTGTTGTTAACATGTTCTTGTGGCATTTTCCTGATGATGGAGGACATGTATACGAAGACAATTTCGGTTAAAATGGCAATTTTGAGTTTCTATTTTATTTTATTCACATTGTGGTAAATCGGGAGCAGACAAAAAAAAAGCTACCTTTGGAAAACTCATAGATGTGACGCCGCTAGTAGACGACTAGATTCATGTGCGTCTTTGTTTTCCTCGTCTCTGGATCAAACTCCAATATTGCTCGCCATTTTTGATGCTTCAGTAATGTCAGGTGGTGGGGGGGGCAGGAGCGCGCGGGAATGGACGATAGGAAATGCGAGCGGGCCTACTCAGCGGCAAAGGTCCCGCCCACAACTCAGAGGTGAATTTCTGATGAACTCCTGCTGCTCTGCAGAAACTATGTTCTTGAAAACGACACAGGCTTTTTGGCCAAAAACAGCATCATCATAACCAAAAGCATAAAGTGACTGAAAGGGCTTTCTTTTTGAGCCCATTTCATTGGCCGCTAAGCTGAAGAAGTTCCACTTTAGGGGTTGATTGTAGTTCCATCATCTTCAGCTCAACAGCACGTTACTGTGGTCTTATTCCAGGGCAGCTTCACTTCCTCTTCTCTGTCAACAGAACTGTCAACTGCTGTTTCTGCTGAGTTCCCCTTTACTCACCCTACGGTTGGTCTGGTGGGCTTTCCCCAGGAAACCATGTCTCAGAACAGGCCTCTTAGTTTGAATCTCTTGGCTTCTCTGAGACAGACGTTCCTTCCTTAGAAGAGCATCAGAGACTGGATGATGTCGTGTCTGTCAGTAAACCCGGCCTCTGCGTTTATCTTCATTTTAGTTGAATGTCAGCAGAAAGTCTCGGCCTAAACTGTTCCAGTGCTAAAGTAGAGGCTTGTTCCCGTAACCTCGACAGCAGAATCCTAAGAGACTTTACATAAAAAGAGGCAACACGAGATTCTTCTGTTAGCGACCAACACCTTCCAAACGGGACGACAGAGAGCTGTTTTTGGTCCATATGATGGAAATTTAGACCAATAAGATGATCTAATCTATAAAACTCTACAAACTGTTACTCAGTGATGCCACGATTCTAGAACCGCATGTGACACTATTGACTCAGATGGTGGGTGATGGAAATCGTTGCACCTCCACTGCATGTCAGTGTGTTTATGCTGAAATTAAAAAAAGGGTTTCACATTTATTATTTGACATCACACAGGCTTAGTATAAGCCGACTGAAATGTTTTTCTTTATTGTTGCTTATTGGAAAATTCCAAAAAGGAATTTATTGAATTTTTAGTTTTTTGTTTTGTAATATACAAGTCATACCAAATCATTTTAACAATTTTAATTTTCTAAATAATTGTATATCCTTGTTTGATTGACTGATGCAGCTTTTATTTAGCTGCAAATTGACCTGCTATACCTTCTTGTTGTCAATAAATGAAGGAGGAACTTTTTATTTAATCTTTTCATTGTTAATTTTGTCACAATAAAATATTGTTTTCATCAGTGCATAATGCTTCGACCAAAGAGCGCCTTTTAAATGTTGCAGCAGAGACAATAACAAAACTAAGAACCATCTAAATGTCTCCATTGATCCAAAAAAAAAAAAAGCGGGACCCAAAAATCGAGGTTTGAGTCAAATCGTGATAAAAGGGAATCATTGCATCCCCAACGTTAATGATTTTCTATAGATTCAATGCAACAACCAAAAGAAAATAATTTAAAAAAAAAACAGTAAAAAGGAACCAAGTTCGGTAATGTTGACATGCCGCGAAGTGACTGGCATTGAACTCCTCCCCTGTAGCGACGCATGAGTGTAGATGGCGTATGGAGTTCTAGAGCAGAGCAAAAAAAACCCCAAAATCCCTCACTATGGAGTCAGATAAAGACACGGTGAGGAGACTCGGCGCTACATGAGAGGTCGATCCATCAGAATGATTTTCACATGGAAGAAAAGAACGTTATTTAAATTCCAGCCTAGTTCTTCTCATTGAGCTGCAATTTCATGAAAGAAGAATTTCTGGTTTTTTTGTTGAGGAAAAAAAACTTGATGAGGTTTCGACACGTGAATTATTTCAGGCTTCAGCATATTAAAAAAACATTTGCATGTCCGAAAGTTTCTTTTTAAGGGACTCTCTTATCTCTGACCCCTAATTTGCTCGGGTCTGTCTGCTGTGCGTCTCTGTTGTGGGGGGTGTTCGTCTTACAACCGTCAGTTTGTTTACATTGACTCCGTTGCGTCTGCTGTCAGATTTTTGTTTTTTTTTAAACCCGGACCTGTTTCCGGTTCCCGGGCTTTTTGTCCCAAAATTGACGCGAAAATAGAACGTTGCGGTGTGGAGGGACGGACGTGGAACGCAGACATGACTGAGGCGATGGAAACATTCTCATTGATTAATGAATGTTTTTGGTTTTTTGCATCAATGCAATGAAGACGCATCGCAGATTGACTACAAGTGTAGTCGTCCTGTTGAAAGGCCAGTGCGAGCACGGTTAACCAACCAGAGAACGAAGAGAGGTCGATAAAAAAAGCTTGACGTTCGTCACGTTGCAAAAATACATAAAAACAAAACTTTCCAACAATAAGTAGAGCAAATATTTTTAAAGTCCATTTTTTGGGGGGAAAATTGTAGACCAGTAGAAATGTGATGACTGTCATCCCCCTGACGGCGGTGACACATGGAGCTGGCATGGACATTTGTCACGGAGCCTCATCAGAACGCTCAGGAACCTATATGCAGAACCTGTTCAGCGTGTTAGGAGCATGATTTCTAGAAATGTTTTCCCTGCCCCGGTCTGCACCCTCTCAACAAAAGTTGGTGGACGTGCTTTGTTTTCAACGTTTTACCACCGCCCACTTGGCCCTGTGATATTTTCATGATCTCTCATCACAGCAGAATTTAAATGCTGTCTGCTTTGATGATGGACGTCAGGGTTGCGGGGAAGGCTCCTACTGTAAGCCAGGAGGAGTGGAGCTATGAATCCAGGTTAACCCTTGTGCTATCCTATGGGGTCAAGATGACCGTTGACGTGTTCTCCCTACCATGACAAAGGTTCATCCATGGACACCAGTGAAGATCACAAATCATTGAAGAAAAAGGTTCAGCGCACTGTCTTGTGGGGTCTAGATGACCCAACTCCCAACGTTAAAGTGCCTAGGGTAGCACAAGGGTTAAGTCAACAAAATCAGAAACCTCCTATTCTTTCCAGTAAACAGAAAGGAGGATGAAGACTCAGAAATGACCCTTTTGTTGCATGACCTTTGCATGTCTACACACACACTTCTGCACGTCATTGCTGACACCCTGAGGCCGCAGCTTGATGCAGGTGCTTGTTCTCCACCCTCGCTGCTCCTCACTCTGCTTTGCATACAAACACAGTTTGATGAATGTCATTTCCAGTGTCCTCTATTTAAATTACCTTAAGTTTGCACATTTAAATCTATGCAAATGAAGCTGACAAGACCAAGAATGATGGGCACAGGCTTCCCGAGCAAGCCTCCCATCCAACGGGTTTGATGCTATAACTTCAGCATTTTTATGCGCCTCTGTTAGAAGACTGAGGCCAGCACTAAGAGGAGAATCCAGATCTGAGTTTTCAGTCCGTTCCAGTCATGAGAAAAACCTGAATCAAATTCTGGATCCTGAGATGTTCAAAGAATCTAGATGTTGCTTCACGTTCTGGATTCTGGAATGTTCTAAGTGACCCATTTCACCTGTTCAGTTTTATTCATCCATCCATCCATCCATCTTTCTCCACTTATCCGGAACCGGGTCGCGGGGGGCAGCAGACTGAGCAGAGATGCCCAGAGTTCCCTCGCCCCAGCCACTTCCTCCAGCTCCTCTGGGGGGACCCCAAGGCGTTCCTAGGCCAGCCGAGAGATGTAGTCTCTTCAGAATGTCCTGGGTCTTCCCCGGGGCCTCCGCCCAGTGGGACATGCCCGGAACACCTCTCCAGGGAGGCGTCCAGGAGGCATCCGGACTAGATGCCCGAGCCACCTCAACTGGCTCCTTTCGATGTGGAGGAGAAGCGGTTCTACTCTGAGCTCTCCGCGGGTGACCGAGCTTCTCACCCTATCTCTAAGGGAGCGCCCAGCCACCCTACGAAGGAAGCTCAATTCAGCCACTTGTATTCGGGACCTCGTTCTTTCGGTCATGACCCATAGCTCATGACCATAGGTGAGTATTGGAACGAAGATCGACCGGTAAATTGAGAGCTTTGCTTTTCGGCTCAGCTCTCTCTTCACCACAACGGACCGGTACAGCGACCGCATAACTACGGACGCCGCTCCGATCCGCCTGTCGATCTCACGCTCCGGTCTTCCCTCACTCGTGAACAAGACCCCCAGATATTTAAACTCCTTCACTTGGGGCAGGGAGACTCCACCCACAGAGAGATGGCAAGCTACCTTTCTCCGGTCAAGAACCATGGCCTCGGATTTAGCGGCCCTTACCCTCATCCCAGCCGCTTCACACTCGGCTGCAAACCGCCCCAATGCACGCTGGAGGTCCTGGCTCGATGAAGCCAACAGGACAACATCATCTGCAAAAAGCACAGAGGACATCCTGTGGTCCCCAAACCAGATCCCCTCCGGTCCCTGGCTGCGCCTAGAAATTCTGTCCATAAAAACTATGAACAGAACTGGTGATAAAGGGCAGCCCTGCTGGAGTCCAACGTGGACCGGGAACAGGTCTGACTTACTGCCGGCTATGCGAACCAAGCTCCTACTCCGGTCATACAGAGACCGGACAGCCCTCAGTAAGGCTCCCCGGACCCCATACTCCCAGAGCACCTCCCACAGGACACCACGGGGGACACGGTCGAACGCCTTCTCCAAATCCACAAAACACAGATGGACTGGGTAAGCGAAATCCCACAATCCCTCCAATACCCTAGATAGGGTGTAGAGCTGGTCCACTGTTCCACGACCAGGATGAAAACTGCACTGTTGTTCCTTAATCTGAGGTTCGACTATCGGACGGACTCTCCTCTCCAGTACCCTGGCATAGACTTTTCCAGGGAGGCTGAGGAGTGTAATTCCCCTGTAGTTGGAACACACCCTCCGGTCTCCCTTCTTAAAGAGGGGAACCACCACCCCTGTCTGCCAGTCCAGTGGCAGACAGGCAAGAAATCCTGCAGAGACGTGTCAGCCAAGACTCTCCTACAGCATCCAGAGACTTGAGGTACTCAGGGCAACCTTCGTCCACTCCCGGGGCCTTGCCACTGAGGAGCTCATTGACTACCTCAGTGACTTCAGCCCGGGTAATAGACAGCCCCACCCCAAAGTCCTCGTTCTCTGCTTCTTCCAAAGAAGGCGTGTCAATGGTATTGAGGAGATCCTCGAAGTATTCCTTCCACCGCCCGACAATGTCCCCAGTCAAAGTCAACAGCCCCCCACCTGCACTGAAGACGGTGCCTGTGGAGAACTGCTTTCCCCTCCTGAATTTCTTTGAGGCCAACCGATAGTCCTTCTCCATGGCCTCACCGAACTCCTCCCAGGCCGGAGTTTTTGCCTCCGCAACAGTCCGGGCAGCAGCTCGCTTAGACTGTCAATACCCGTCAGCTGCCTCTGGAGTCCCGCAAGCCAGCCAGGCCTGGTAAGACTCTTTCTTTAGCTTGACGGCATCCCTTACTTCCGGTGTCCACCACCGGGTTCAGAGGTTACCGCCGCGACAGGCACCAGAGACCTTGCGACCACAGCTCCGAACAGCAGCAGAGACAATGGAAGTGGAAAACATGGTCCACTCGGACTCAATGTCCCCAACCTCCCTCGGTACCGGTTTGAAGTTCTCCCAGATGTGGGAGTTAAAGACTTCCCTAATGGAGGGCTCAGCCAGACGTTCCCAGAAGACCCTCACAGTACGTTTGGGTCTTCCAAGTCTTTCCGGCCTCCTTCCCCGCCAGCGAATCCAACTCACCACCAGGTAGTGATCGGTGGACGGCTCCGCCCCTCTCTTCACCCGAGTGTCCAAGACACAAGGCTGAAGGTCGCCTGAAACAACTACAAAGTCGATCATTGACCTCCTGCCTAGGGTGTCCTGATGCCAGGTGTATTGATGGACACCCTTGTGCTCGAACATGGTGTTCGTCATGGACAAACTATGACGAGCACAGAAGTCCAATAACAAAACACCACTCGGGTTCAGATCAGGGGGGCATTCCTACCAATCACGCCCCTCCAGGTGCCACTCTCATTGCCCACGTGGGCATTTAAGTCCCCCAGGAGGACAATGGAGTCCCCCGTTGGGGCACTTTCCAGTACCCCTTCGAGAGACACAAAGAAGGCCTGTTACTCCAAACTGCTGTTTGGCCCGTAAGCCGAAACCAAAGTTAGAGACCTGTCCCCCACCCGAAGGCGGAGGGACATGACCCTCTCGTCGACCGGGGTGAACTCCAACACTTGGCGGCAGAGCTGGGGGCTCACGAGTAGGCCCACACCAGCCCGCCGCCTCTCACCTTGAGCAACTCCAGAGTGGTAGAGAGTCCAACCCCTCTCTAAGGACTGAGTTTTAGAGCCCAGGCTATGTGTGGAGGTGAGCCCGACTATGTCTAGATGGTATCTCTCAACCTCTCGCATCAGCTCAGGCTCCTTCCCTCCCAAAGAGGTGACGTTCCATGTCCCAAAAGCCAAGTTCCATGATCTGGGCCTGGGTCGCCGAGGCACCCGCCCTCGACTGCCACCCAAACCATAATGCACCGGCCCCTTTTGAGCTCTCCTACGGGTGGTGGGCCCATGGGAGAGTGGTCCCACGTCGCTCCTTCGGACTGTGCCCGACCGGGGCCCGTGGGAAGAGCCCCGGTCACCAGGCGCTCGCCTGCGAGCACCAACCCCGGGTCTGGCTCCAGAGTGGGGCCCCAGTGACGCCAATCTGGGCGACGTAATCGGTTCCTTGATATTTCTCTTCATCAGGGGTACTGAACCGCTCTTTGTTTGGCTCGTCACCCAGGACCTGTCTGCCATGGGAGACCCTACCAGGGGCTTAAGCCCCTGACAGCTTAGCTCCTGGGATCACTCAAACTCACAAACTCCCCCACCACGTTAAGGTGGCGGTTCACAGGGAAGTTTTATTTTAGTTTTTTATTCAATTGCAGATTTATATTAATCACTGTTGCATAAAGTGCTTTAAAAGGTATCATAATTCTGATATTTTTCTTATATTCATTGAGACAATAATAAATTGATCATTCTTGTTTTTCTTTTTCCTTTCTTAAACGAATGTGGGTCACAGAGACACAAAGTTACCGCTGAAAGCGGCTTTTGTGGCCGGACGGAAAGCATATCCGTGTGAATGACTTATGACGTGAATAATTATTGCGTTCGCATGAATTAATTATTGCATTCGCAAGAGTTAATCATTTCGAGGGAACGCAATAGTATTTCGAGGGAACGCAATAGTATCTTGTGGGAACGGAATAGTATTTCGTGCGAACGAGATATTAATCTGTGGTAACGAGATATATTTTAATTTTTTAATGTCAGGACACGGGCTCCGTACGATTGCTTCCGCGAAGTGCGTTAATTCTGATAATGGACACTTCGAAGGTCATTATCCCGCTTATACCATGGTCACTTACAGAAGAAATAAATATTCAACCAGTTTTTAGTACTTTATTCTTGTTATTTTTGGATTTTTTTTTCACAAAAAGCAGACTATTTGTTATGTGGAGCGGTGCGTTGTCACGGTAATGTGACAACGCACCGCTCTGACCTCCAATCGCAACTGCAGCGGCAAAGGAAAGCAATATTTGCTGCTGGTCATGATGTGTTCAATGAAGCATCAGTTCAGTGAGAAAGTTCTCCTCCTACCGCTTGTTTGTGTCCAAATGACGAAGCTAAAGTTTGTTTTAAAGAAGCCAGCGCAGTGATATAAAACGTTTAAGCTGTTTGACCGGAACTTCTTTTTCAGGCGTGCATTATCACTTTACAATCCACACCCAGTAGCCAATCAGAATAGAGTATTCACCCGGACCATGGTATGCACACTTCGCTGGCCATTAACCCCTTACTTAACTGCACTTCTGTCCTTAAACTCTTACATGAACCTTTCAGGTGTTAACCCTTGATGCACTTTAGTGATTTTATTATCTATGATTTAACTAAAAATATTTCTTGTTTGTACATTTAAATCAATAATCGTTCATTATCTGTCCTGGAATGAGAGAAGTTTGAGGATGGAAAGCAATCATTTCAATCATGTCAGCATAAACAGAAGTGAGAGGGTTGATCACCCCCTCCCCCACACACACCACCACCTCCCAGAGGAGTTTTCCTCATTCGACCCCTTCTGTCCTTCCTTCCTTCCTTCCGTCTGTCCTTCCTTCCGTCCTTCCGTCTGTCCGTCCTTCCGTCCTTCCGTCTGTCCGTCCTTCCTTCCTCCCTCCCTCCCTCCCTCCCCTCCCTGGGGGAGCAGTGAGCTGCAGTTACAGCCTTGCTCAGGAATCATTTGATGCTTTATACCCCCCACCCAATCAAACCCATTAATAATTAGTCAGTCATGAATGCGTCAGGCCCCTTTTTTTTAATCTTTGCTGTGACCTGACCTGGATTCGAACCCCCAGCCTCCCGGTGTCAGGCAGAGCATGAGGACCACTGGGCTGGTAATACGCCGTCTGCTGTTGTTCATCATTTGAATTCCGGCTCAGAGGTTCATTCAGTAAAATGCTTTTGGTTTGATGATAAATTGGTGGAAGAAAGGAGAGTTTGATGCAGACGATCAGGAATCTTTGGAAGCAGAATTGGTGAAATAGAATACTTTTGTAATAATGTGTTCTTTTTTTCTGTGAGGTATTTTTTCACCTCAGCATTTTACCTAATATCTCTATTACCAGTCAATGATAAACTGTCCTTCTCCTGATATTCTTTCTTACCAAAAGATGGCTGCTCTGCTCTCCTGCTTATTTTCAGTTGCTTAGCAACCAGGGGGAGATGCCTTCTCAAGGTGGTACATTTTGATGGCATGGGGGTGGGGCGAGGGGTTCATCAGAGAAGCTTTGTTTTTAGTGGAGCAGTAACTAACTGATAGGATGGTTGGAAGACTGGTTTAGTTTATTCATCTGATCCTCACTAACTCACCCACTGATAAACAGCTGGAGCCTTTGAACGTGATGGGACTTTGAGGAAAGTCAGCTTCATTTGTACATTTAAAAAACACGACATTAACTTTTATAGAAAGCCTAATTCAGAAGGGACACATATTTAGATGTATATTTTTAATAGGGCTGTACGATATAATAAAAACTCATGATATGTGATATTAGTGATCAATATTGTGATGACGATATCATTTTCGATACATGAACAAATGGCAAAACAACCAAAAACATAATTTCCATTTCACAGCAACAGTATAATTTAAATAAGAGACAACCCTAGACTAGATAGAGGCTTCTACCATAAAAGAGCTCCATCCGATTGGTCAAGAATGTGCAGCCCTCCATCCGATTGGTCAACAACGTGCAACCGTCCATCCGATTGATCAACAAAGTGCAGCCGTCCATCCGATTGGTCAAGAATGTGCAGCCCTCCATCCGATTGGTCAACAACGTGCAACCGTCCATCCGATTGATCAACAAAGTGCAGCCGTCCATCCGATTGGTCAAGAATGTGCAGCCCTCCATCCGATTGGTCAACAACGTGCAGCCGTCCATCCGATTGGTCAACAACGTGCAGCCGTCCATCCGATTGTCGTCAACAACGTGCAGCCGTCCATCCGATTGGTCAACAACGTGCAACCGTCCATCCATGACCAACAACGTGCAGCGTCTATCCGATTGGTCAAAAAACGTGCAGCCTCCATCCGATTGATCAACAACGTGCAGCCGTCCATCCGATGGAACAATCCAATGTTAGCAGATGTCCATCCGATTGGTCAACAACGTGCAGCCGTCGATTGGCACACGTGAGCGCGATTGGTCAAAAAAGCAGCCGTCCATCCGATTGGTCAACAACGTGCAGCCGTCCATCCGATTGGTCAACAACGTGCAACCGTCCATCCGATTGACCAACAACGTGCAGCCGTCTATCCGGTTGGTCAACAGCCGTCCATCCAATTGTTTAGCAGATGTCCATCCGATTGGTCAACAACGTGCAGCCGTCCATCCGATTGGTCAACAACGTGCAGCTGTCCATCCGATTGGCCAACAACGTGCAGCCGTCCATCCGATTGGTCAGCAGCCGTCCATCCGATTGGTCAACAACGTGCAGCCATCCATCCGATTGGTCAACAACGTGCAACCGTCCATCCGATTGACCAACAACGTGCAGCCGTCTATCCGGTTGGTCAACAACGTGGAGCCATACATTCGATTGGTCAAAAACGTGCAGCCGTCCATCCGATTGGTCAACAGCCGTCCATCCGATTTTTTAGCAGATGTTCATCCGATTGGTCAACAACGTGCAGCTGTCCATCCGATTGGCCAACAACGTGCAGCCATCCATCGGATTGGTCAGCAGCCGTCCATCCGGATGGTCAACAACGTGCAGCCGTCCATCTGATTGGCCAACAACGTGCGGCAGTCCATCCGGTTGGTCAACAACGTGCAGCCGTCCATCCGATTGGTCAACAACGTGCAGCCGTCCATCAGATTGGTCAGCAGCCATCCATTCGATTGGTCAACAACGTGCAGCCGTCCATCAGATTGGTCAGCAGCCATCCATTCGATTGGTCAACAACGTGCAGCCGTCGTCAAGGGATTTACTTGATTCACAAAATACTTCAAGCTGCCATAAGATTGCATTAGCACATGTAAGGTAACCATGTTTAAGCCGATTATCACCATCTTTTGCGATATGCGTATTGCACAGCCTGCAAAATGTAAATGAGTAATTTATTGTGCAGCCCTAATTTTTAACATGAACAGATTTGTACTTGAAATGTACATTATAATCGTCTGTTTTATGCAAACTATGGAGTTAAGTACACACTCTGAGTATAAAAACACAAGGTTTATTAGAAAGTCTGAAGAGAACTGTGGTGTTGATTACACTGATGTTTACATGCTGCTCAGACAAGAACGCGTCTGTGATCAGGTATGATTCCAACTTCCTCTTCAAGGCATTTAGATGTTTTTACTCGAAATTGGATTTTACTAAATGAACCTTTAAAACTAGACTTTGAATTTTAATAAATGAACCTTTATTATCAGGGTTACATGATTTAAAGTAAATGCACCTTTAAAATGAGACTTCCTGTAATATTGAATCAGGTGTTTAACACCAGATGTATGTCAATACTTTTAGCTCAGTGTAGTCAGATATCGGTGGGGGCTCAGGACTGAAGGCAGACGTGTAGAAATACTTCCATAACTCCCCCCTCCCCCTCTCATATTCGTCCTCTCAGAACTGATAGATTTCTCCTCTTTTTCTCCTCATTGTCGATTTACTTGTGTTTCCTCCTTTTATTAGTCCTCCTTTATTGTCCCTCAGCCCCCCTATCCAGCAGCAGCTGTCACTGTTTTTACCCCCCCAGCCACACACACTCATAAAGGAATTCTGACATCACACACTGCTTGTGTCGCTATTGTCTTATAACGCTGCAGTTTTGTTTTTGACCCTCCCTCCCCTTCTAGCGTGTCCTCTCTGTTGGAATAGACGCCCCCCCCCCCCCCCCCGCACGCGCGCTCGCTCTATTCATCTGTAAATTCTACAGTGGAACGAGAAGGAAAGGGGGGGGGGGGGGGCGGTGCGAGGAGAGCGGACTGATGCTAGCCCCAGCCTCATGTTCCTGTCTGGCTGTGCTGTGAAGGATGCTCGCTCGGTTCTTTGGATCTCCGAATGTCATGAATCCAACAGTTCCTTTGAATGCCCCCCCCCCCCATGTAACGGCTGGACCGGCTGAACGCTGGCGGGTTGGGAGGAGAGCTCTACATTAGCCACCGATAGCGGAGCCCGGGCATCTGGTGGTCTGGAGGCTGCATTGTGTTGCTTTGATGACTCCCGCTGTGTAGCTGCCTGCTCATCAACCCCCCCCCCCCTCTCTCTCTCTGTCTGCCCCCCCCTTCCTCCTTCTCCTACTCTCTCTCCATCACAGCTCCTGGCCCAGCCATGTTCGGCACAGAGTCCTCTTGTAAGTATCACCTCCATCCTCCCGTCTCCTCTGAATATGCGCATGATTCTGTTCGTCTGAATGTATGTGGATGCTTTCCCTCAGAGGTAGCAGCTGAAGGAAAGGTTTCCTCTTTTCTTCCTTCTTCATTTTTGGCCTCCATGGTTGCTGGTGGTAAAGTGGAGAAATCTGGGATCTACCATTTTAGCACAGAGAGTCAGCACTCCAAGCTAGCCGGGCTTTCTGCTCGCCTTGCATTTTCTCATTCACTGCTTCCGTGTGCTTAGCGTGTGTTCATATGTCAACCTGGTCTGCTGGTTTGTGTTTTAGAAATCTTTGTCCTGGGTGTTTGGGTCCCGTCTGGTGTGCAAGCGTTGTGCATGTTCTTGTTTTATGTGAGTGAGCGTGTCAGAAGATGGATGCTTTTGTCAGGATTTCAGATTCCAGGATCTCCTCTTTCTGCTCTTTCTGGCTTTGGCTGATTGCTGTGATCCTAGCTGATGTTTGTGAAGCTGCTGCCGCCTCTCAAGCTTTTCTCTTCAAAAAGGGTTCTCTAAACATCCTGACTCAACTATTTGCTTAAAGAAAGGATGTGCTAAAGTTATAGATCCTGTCAGTCTGCAGAAACGTTTGTTTTCTTTCATCAAATGGTAGCTCTGGTCCAAGAAAACAGCGTCGTCCTTATTCTGTTTACACATCATTCCAGCAGTCAAGAGTTTCCTTAATGACATATAGACTATAGAGCTGTGGGAGGACAGTATTATTAAAGCTTATATTGGGGATATTCATCCTCATGCTTTGATAGAGCGTGTCCAAACTACAGGACACACTTACTGGCCTCTTAGTAATTCCGAAAGTTCGAACCAAAACTTCCGGTGAGGCTTTTTTTCCCAGTTATGACGGTCCTCACCTGTGGAACAGCCTCCCAGGACGTGCAAGGGCTGCAGAGACTGTTCATAGTTTTAAAGGAAGGCTCAAGAGCTTTATAAACAGGCTTCTAGCTGAAATTGACAGTAATTCAATATTTGTGTTATTCTTTTTTGAACTTATTTGTTCTACTTTATTTATCCTTTAAAATACTGATTTATACCTGTCCATTAAGGTTTATTTATTTATTCCTCACTTTGATGTGTTCTGCTTCTTTTCCATTAGTTTTAGCTCCAGTGTTTTCCCCTGAGTGATCCTCCTCATCCTCCCCATCAGTGATGAAGCCTGGTCACTGAACAGGCTTGTTGCAGTGGGTTCTGTCTGCTTTCTTTGCTTTGATCGGGGGGCCTTGTTGTTGCGTCCTCCGTGAATATAAGTGGGGACGGGGGCACTGGTGTGGGCAGGTCTCCAAAATATTGTTTCCTGCGTCTGTATCACGCCAGCTTTCTGCTTTGGATCTTATTTCTATATCCTCCATTATGTTGGCTTCTACAGGAAGAAGTTATTTCTTCTGGACTTTCATGTTGTTTCATGCCATAATTCATGTCGCTGAAGCAGCAGCTGTTTCTAGAGATCGACTAATATGTTGTTTTGTTTTGTTTTGTTTGTCAGGACCAATGACAGCAAATAGTAGTCATGTTGGCGTCAAAATTTAGAATAATTTAAACACCAAAGATTAACTTTGTTTATTTAAAAAAGCAGATAAATAGCTCAAAGAAGTGCAGGGATTAACAGACTTGGCAGCATTTATTTTTTAAAGTAAATAAAAAGTTTGCTCAACATAAATTAATGAGCATATATGATGCTAAATCAATTTTTTAGCTTTTAAGTGCATTATAATATTCATTCCTTTCTAAAAACAACCCCAAAATGGTATTTTTACCTGTTCATGCATTTCTGAGTACTGGTATTCCTCTAAAAACCTGCTTTCTGAGCACCAGCTCCTCCCAATCCACCAAAACGAGCGGGTTCTCACATTGTGACCTAGATAAGTGAAGAACCGCCCCTTCCAGGAAGAGTCTGCACTGACAGCACCGCCCCCAGGCTAACACACACTTTCTTCATGGAGCGAGTGGATTCGGGTAAACTAGGCATACTATACCCAATGTTTTAAAAAACATTTTTTCTAAATATACTCTATCGTTTGGTTTAGCAGGCAGTTGAAGGGTTAGGCAGCAGAGATTGTGGTGAAAAGAAAAGTTGTTCTGCATGTTCTCAAATCAAGCAGTGCCTTTCGGGGTTTTAAATTGTAGAAATTCATTTCAGTTTCTGCACCTGGTTTCTGCAGCTGGTTCCTGCAGCTGGTATCCGCAGCTGATTTCTGAAACTGGTTTCTGCAGCCGGTTTTCGCAGCAGGCGTCTGCAGTTAGTTTATGCTGCTAGTTTCTGCAGGTGGTTTCTGCAGGGGGTTTCTGCAGCTGGTTTCATCTGGTTTCTGCAACTGCTGCCTGCATGGGTTTCTGCAGCCGATTTCCACAGCGGCGTCTGCAGGTGGTTTTTGCAGGGGTGGTATCTGCAGCCGGTTTCTGCAGGTGAGATGTGCAGCAGGTTTCTGCAGCGGGTTTCTGCAGCTTGTTTTTGCAGGTGATATCTGCAGCAGGTTCCTGCAGCGAGTGTCTGCAGCTAGTTTCAGCATCTGGTTTGTCCAGCTGGTTTCTGCAGGTGGTTTCGGCAGCTGGTTTCCGCAGCGAGTGTCTGCAGTTAGTTTCTGCAGCCGGTTTCCGCAGCAAGTGTCTGCAGCTGGTTCCTGCAGCCGGTATCCGCAGCAGGCGTCTGCAGCTGGTTTCTGCAGGTGGTTTCTGCAGCCGGTTTCCGCAGCGAGTGTCTGGAGTTAGTTTCTGCAGCCGGTTTCCGCAGCCAATTTCTGCAACTAGTTTCAGCATCTGGTTTGTCCAGCTGGTTTCTGCAGGTGGTTTCGGCAGCTGGTTTTCAAAAGGGTGGTATATGCAGCCGGTTTCTGCAGGGGGTTTCTGAAGCTGGTTTCATCTGGTTTCTGCAACTGCTGCCTGCATGGGTTTCTGCAGCCGATTTCCACAGCGGCGTCTGCAGGTGGTTTTTGCAGGGGTGGTATCTGCAGCCGGTTTCTGCAGGTGAGATGTGCAGCAGGTTTCCGCAGCGGGCGTCTGCAGGTGGTTTCTGCAGCTTGTTTTTGCAGGTGATATCTGCAGCAGGTTCCTGCAGCGAGTGTCTGCAGTTAGTTTCTGCAGCCGGTTTCCGCAGCCGATTTCTGCAGCTAGTTTCAGCATCTGGTTTGTCCAGCTGGTTTCTGCAGCTGGTTTCTGCAGGTGGTTTCTGCAGCTGGTTTTCAAAAGGGTGGTTTCTGCAGCTGGTTTCTGCAGCGAGTGTCTGCAGTTAGTTTCTGCAGCCGGTTTCTGCAGCCGATTTCTGCAGCTAGTTTCAGCATCTGGTTTGTCCAGCTGGTTTCTGCAGGTGGTTTCTGCAGCTGGTTTCCGCAGCGAGTGTCTGCAGTTAGTTTCTGCAGCCGGTTTCTGCAGCCGATTTCTGCAGCTAGTTTCAGCATCTGGTTTGTCCAGCTGGTTTCTGCAGGTGGTTTCTGCAGGTGGTTTCCGCAGCGAGTGTCTGCAGTTAGTTTCTGCAGCCGGTTTCTGCAGCCGATTTCTGCAGCTAGTTTCAGCATCTGGTTTGTCCAGCTGGTTTCTGCAGGTGGTTTTGGCAGCTGGTTTTCAAAAGGGTGGTATCTGCAGCCGGTTTCTGCAGGGGGTTTCTGAAGCTGGTTTCTGCAGCGGGCGTCTGCAGGTGATATCTGCAGCCGGTTTTCCGCAGCGAGTGTCTGCAGCCGGTTTCCGCAGCGGGCGTCTGCAGGTGGTTTCTGCAGCCGGTATCATCTGGTTTCTGCAGCTGGTGCCTGCAGCTAGTTTCTGTACCTGATTTGTCCGCTATTAAATGCAGCTAGTTTTTGCAGCTTGTTTGTCAAATTGGCTTCTGCAGGTGGCTTCTGCAGCAGGTTTCTGAAGCTAGTTTATACATTTAGTTTATGCTGCTAGTTTCTGCATCTGGTTTGTCCAAGTGGTTTTGGCAGCCAGCTGGTGCCTGCAGGGGGTGTCTGCAGCCGGTTTCTGCAGCTGGTTTTTTGCAGCTGGTTTCTGCAGCTGGTGCCTGCAGGGGGTGTCTGCAGCCGGTTTCTGCAGCCGGTTTCTGTAGCTGGTGCCTGCAGGGGGTGTCTGCAGCTATTTCTGCAGCTGGTTTCTGCAGCTGGTTTCTGCAGCCGGTTTCTGCAGGTGGTGCCTGCAGGGGGTGTCTGCAGCTATTTCTGCAGCTGGTTTCTGCAGCCGGTTTCTGCAGGTGGTTGCAGCGGGCGTCTGCAGGTGGTTTCTGCAGCTGGTTTCTGCAGCCGGTTTCTGTAGCTGGTGCCTGCAGGGGGTGTCTGCAGCTATTTCTGCAGCTGGTTTCTGCAGCCGGTTTCTGCAGGTGGTTGCAGCGGGCGTCTGCAGGTGGTTTCTGCAGCTGGTTTACGCAGCTAATTTATTCTGCTGGTTTGCCGCTAGTTAATGCAGCTGCTTTCTGCAGCTAGTTTATCCTGCTAGTTTTGGTCACGTGGTGCGCACGCTCCGCAACAGCGAACAGTGTTCACTTCTCAGTAGTATGGACAGCAAGATATTTAATGAATACATTGAAGATGAAACTGTCTGCACTAAGCTGTAAGCTGAATGTCAAAGAATCAAAGGCAACTCCAAATACCTGAATCTCAGACTCAAATGCAGTATCATGTCAAAGTACTTCATTTTGTTTTTCTTTACAACACTGTAAGCAGTAAGTATTTCCAGTCAAAAGCTGAATGATCTCAGTAATTTAATTTTATTCAGTTTTTCAATTATTTAATTTAATTAAGTAACTAAAGAAACTAAAAAGTACATGTAACTTTGCAACTTTAAACAAGTAACTCTGTAAATTTGAACAAAATAACAGTAATTAAGTATCTAAAAAGTAAATGTAATTTTACAACTTTAAAACAAGAAACAAACCAGAAACAAAAACAAGATAAATTAGGAACAGCTGTTTCATAAAATTGACAACAATAAACAAACAAAAAAACAAATCCCTCGGTTTGGCTGTCAGTGGAGGGGGCGTGGCTAAGACGCCGCTGGTGCTGAGCTGCTGCTGGGCTGCCGTGAGTAAGCGTTTCTATGTATGTGTATGCCGAAAACTACTGATGCACTGCTGTGCACCCGAGGTCTAAACTCTAAAAATGAAGGATGAATTGTAAGAAACTGGTTTCACAGCGAAAAGGTTTGATTATGACGTGGACGCGCGCACCAACCTGTGTGTGTGTGTGTTCACGGTGTTCGCTCAGCCAGAGACGGAGCCGCTCCGTCACAGCAGCGATGAAGACGAGGTAAATCTACACGTTTTCGCAAAATATACTTTATTGAAAAAGGTTAAAAATATATTAACCGTTAGATATTTTAGTGGCCCGAGCGGACAAGTGAAAAATAAAAAGTCTTGTGGTGCGTACTGTTCGTAAAACAGGACCGGGCCAGCGGACAAACGGCTATGTCGAGCCCTGCTTTGATGAACATAAATCTATGCAGGAAAGACTGCAATCTGCATCCTGGCAGCACGTAAATATGTGGGAATAACATCAGCCTTTATTTCATCAGGACACGACTGGAAACACAAATCCACGTGATTGTTTGAACAGTTTCTAAGAACTGAGCGACATTTCTGCTTTGAAGCACACACACCGCTCCAAAGCCGCTGTGTGTGTGTGCTGGCGCTCCGCGCTCTGCACCGACACACACTTTTACCGGGACACCCTAAATTCGGTAGCTCGTTCACGTAGAGCAGCAGGACGGGTCACAGTCCTAAGTCTCCCACACGTAACAAAACATTCTCCCTTCCCCTCAAACACAAAACTGTAAGTCTGTCTGCTCAGTCAGAGATGCGGTCGCTCGCTCCACTTGACTATTCAAGTGCAGGAGCGGACGACTTCTTTTCTATTTTGTTTATTTTATTTTTTTTTTAAAGTCACTTCCCTCAGTTTATACTGGATCATCGCAGATCATCCCACACGGTGGGACAAAAACTGTTGGAGTCTTGGTGTGGGGATGGCAGGGAATTCTCCCTCTTTCCTTTTACATTCCATCATCCATTTTAGAAGAACAGAAACACTCACTCGAGCACCGATGCTGTCTCACCTCTGTACAAATAGTTTGCGTGACTGAATGAAATATTTCGCATGTGTTGGTCTGAAGGCATAAGTATGCGTGTGTGAACATGAGGTGTATTGTGTACATGTTGACATGTTTATATGTTTGTAACATTTTTGGAGCCAATAGTTATGTTTATGACATTTGAGTGTGTGTGGGGACAAGCCCCGCCCCTTTTAGATTTGTATTGCATCTGAACTTTGCCATAAAGATTATAAACCCCCCCCCCGTCTTCTATAATCACCTTCCTACCCCCAACATCCCTCTCTCTTCTTCCCTCCTTTCCTTTTCCGTCCGGTCCAACACCAAAGATTTTCAAATATGATTAAAATGAATAAAGTTTGTCCTGGATTCCAAAAGGGGTTTATTCAGACATTCCTCTGGTTTGTCAGAAGATTAATAACCCCTGTTGTTAAAGTAAAATCTGTCCAACACAAGAGGCCTTCAGCTCTCATCTGTCTGCCCAGCTGTTGGACAGGACAAGTTAGAAAAAACAACAACACTATATTGGGTTTTGGTAAAATACTGTTATTCTTGGTCTCTGTTCTTCAGTTTATTTATTTTTTCTAACATCTAATATTGGATTTTTTTTTTGTTGCTTTTATAGGACTGCTTTTGAAAATTCCTTTTAAAAGTATTTTGGAAAAAAGTGGATTCTTAATCACTTTGATGGAGTATTTCTTCAAATGAGAGGTTACCATCCTGTTCAGTGATGTCATTGGTGATGCTGAGATGAGACCTACATTTGTCACACCTAAGTTATTCACATTATGTAATATTTTGTAGATAGTCTACGTGAAATGTGCAGATTTCTTTAAAGGGATACAGGTTGTTCAGCCTTGACAGGCCTGTGAATAGTTGTTACCCTGAGTTATTAGTAAAATATGAAATATTATTGGATCTATTGAATCAGGAAATCACTCATAGAAATCCTCTAATAAGCTAAAGGAAACTAAAAGATCTAAACTAGCAAAGCAAATCAACTCTGCTGTACTGGTGGGATGACTGTTGGTGACTAGTGTGATCTGAGACTATTTTATAAATATAAAGAACAAAACTTTGTAGTGTCTAGGTCATTCAAACAATTGCTACTGAATGTAACTATAAAGAGACATAGCAAAGTATTATTGTGTGCTGATCCAAAGTCCAAAATCCGTTTTCCCTATTTAATACATTTTTTTACTTATATAAGGACTTTTTAAAAATATACTACCCTTTTTATTATTATTATACTCCTGATATTAAAGGTTATCTTTTAGTCATTCCTAATGCTTTTTGTTTTTATTTGATCATTTTTTATTCATATAATTAATTATATTTTGATGTTGTTTCTTACTCCTGGGCTGCACTGCACTGGTGGCGCAGTGGTTAGCGCTGTTGCCTCACCAGTTTAAGTCCCAGAACATCAATGGGGGACATTTCTGTGTGGAGTTTGCATGTTCTCCCCATGTATGTGTGGGTTCACTCCGGGGTCTCCGGCTTCCTCCCACCATCCAAAAACATGCTTCATAGGTTAATTGGCAACTCTAAATTGTCCCTAGGTGTGAGTGTGAGAGTGAATGTGTGTGTGATTGTGGCCCTGCGAAAGACTGGTGAACTGTTCAGGGTGTCCCCTGCTTTCGCCCACAAGTGGCCGGGATAGGCTCCAGCAGCCCCGTGATAGGGATAAAACGGTAGAAGAGGAATGAAATGTTTCTTACTCCAGTGTTTCCTCTTGGGGGTCCATTGTTCGGGGGCCCATCGCCTGTAGGGGGTGCTGCGATGCTCGTTCTCATTGGGCTGGCATGGGTCCCGCTCTGTGGTCCAATAGCCGTAGAGCGGGCCCTGAGCTGCTGTGTTGGGCGGACGCTGTGGCAATGGCCCCTGTGGTCGGGCTGGGCCGTGGAATGACTGGATCTCCATGATACCGTTTCTGCTCCGTACCGAGCCAGACTGTTTCTTTACGCTGCAGTACTTATGTTTCCGTTCAGGGTTATGTTGGGGGAACTGGGTGGGTGGAGGGAGGAATCTGTTGAGGGAGGGGTGACAAACTGAATGTGATTGTCCACACACAAATGTCCACACTCCTACCGCTTAAAAGCTGTCTACACAAAACCAGTCAGACGTTAGGAATGTTGGACATGAGACCACCTTATTTTTACTAAAGGCGTCTGGTTGGTCAGTTTATAACTTGAATAAGTTAAACTAGCGAAAAAATATCATGAAATAAAGAGGATTATCAAGAACGTGTTAGAAACGGTATCAGAGCAAGAATGGTTATTTTGACAGATAGAATAACTGATTTGACGCAGTTTATGTCTCTATCAAACCGTGTGTTTGGGGGGGGGGCCCTCAGTCCAGTTCTCATATACAGTCAGTGGTTCTGCTTTGACCAAAAAGCCAAAATTACCATTAATGCATCAGTGTTTGTGGGTAAATTAAGCATTATTTAAATAACCATTTTGATGGTCACCTCCGAAAATCATCTTTTAGAACAGAAAGATATTTGGTTTTAAGCTGTTGGCATATAGCCTTCTACTGGAATTGAGCTGAACATCATGAGGTGTTCACCAGTCATTCGATGGGTTTTGTCTGGTGGCAGCCAACAGTCTCTGTTGCTGTGGTAACACCAGCAAATCTGCAGCACAGTTGGGTTTCTGTGGTAACTGCTGCTAATTTCTGCTATTTCTGTCTTTTGGAGCTAAAAGAACAAGACTTAGGGTTTTCTGGGAGCATAAATGTGACAGTTTTTTTTCTTGAATATTATCCTTTTCCAGAAATGTCAAAAATGAAGGTTATCTAACTTGTTGGTCACACAAATAGATGAACACTTAAGCTCGTAATGCTGTTTGTTGTTGAGCCATTATTGTTAAAAAAAAAAAAATCTAAATAATCACTGATGATGGGACTAGGGTTGGCATTCTGAGATTAGCAATATTGTTGCTGACATGTAGGTCAACAAACAGCACCAATCCAATGAGGTAACAGAATCAGGTATTTTCATATTGTCAACAATATTTAGACTACTGGTGCACATTGAGGAAAAATTAAGAACATTTGACAAATTTAAATGTCTGATGCAATATCCAAGACAAAAACTGTTTTATGCTGTGGTTTATTGTGTTAGCAGGGTTGAACTCTTTCCTGTGGTTCATAGAAGTGGCCTCAGAGTTGTGTACATGTTGTCGTTCAATGTTCAAAGTGGGAGTAAGTAAGTCAACACCAAATTTCTCTCACATAGGATGTGACATGGCTTTGGTAGATTTTCACAGTAAGATACGCAAAAGTGAGACCCAGAACTGCAGAAATTTAGAACATGAGAGCATTCAGGTCAGGATAGATGCTCTCTAAAACATGACAACAAACAGAAATGACCCATCTGGTCTGGAGCAGGGGGGTATTCCAGGAAGCATGTTTAAACTAGCCTGACTTTAACCCTGAACTCTGGCTGAAATCCGCCTGAACTTGCTTACTCGGGGTATGTCGGTTCCAAAAGACCAGATATGAGTTGGCGTGATTACGCTCGACTTGGTAACCCTGGGTTAATGAGCGTGCACGGCGAGTACATAACGACATTCTCAATGGATCGCCGATTTCCGGAATCACCATGGAAACGCGTGGAGAACAAACGAGATCACCATACTTTAGTGAGTCTGAGGTTTTAATGACGGCGTATGAAGATTATAAGACCATCAAAAATGTAACACTCAATCAAAGAAAGATTTTCTGCTTGGAGAAAAAGAACAACGTAAATGCACGAGTTTCTATCTAATTTCCATTTTCATTGTGACGCACATATATATAACTTATCCAATTTTGCCAACTTAAATGAATTACTTCTATTGGTAATTTAGTTAAATTTATTTAACCTAATCTTTTACGTCTATAAAACTTAATTAGTGTTTATACAACTCAAATGTACATTATTTATCTAACTTAATGTCATATTACTTCAATTCAATTAAATCTTTTTCCATCTTAATTTATTATAATTCTTGAACTGTCATATGTCTAAGGTTGAGCCGGCAGATATGCTCATTTTTGTTGCAATAAAATGAATGAAACTTTATTGACTTAAGGCTAACTATCATTTGCTGTTCTTCCATCATTGTCATCATAGTAATAGACTGTAGGGGTGCTATATAAACTCATCATCCTCTTCCTCCCTTTCACTCATGGTCCAGAGACGTAAGCACAGTGGGACAAATAACCCGGCAAACACAGTAAAACAGCTAAACAACTAAACACATTTGGTCAAAAACCCACACTTAAACCCAAATCCGTCCAGACAGGCAAAGGGAAAGGTATCCCACAATCCCTTGCGGTGCCGATCTAACAGCAGCACCAAAGTTACACCTACTCAATTGAATTAATTTGAATGAAAGTAAAATAAATGTCTGATAAATACGTGTTATATTTAAGATAATTAACTAAAGAAATTATTTATCTTAACTGAAGCAAATAATCAAGTTAGATTATTGTAAAAAAGTTTATCTTTAAACATCCATATGTGGTCTTATCACCCTCTCACTGTGGAAAAAGTATCATCTGAGCTTCTTCATCCACTAAATCATCTTCAAATGGACACGCCATGCTGCTGCACCTCTCTGAAAAGAAACTAACCTTCAACTAAACCTGCTCCAGACCAGGTTATGTTCAGAGCATGAGCTGCTATGGCAACTTGACATACCCTGAAACATACCTCCATTTCTGGAACCAAAAGCTGGGGTTATCCACTTCCTTAGCCTCAAACCGTGGTGACTAGCATAACCTGCTATCTGGAATACCCCCCAGAAGTTAAGTTTCTGCAAAATACTTGGACCAACAAGATCCATCATCTTCTCAACAAAATGCTCAAAGATGTGTAGATAAACTCCAAATTCTGCAACCTCAGAAGTTCTCCAGGATTTATTAATATGACAGCCCAACATTGCTGGGACACTAAAGTGCGTCTTGGTGATGTAGGCCAGTTGTTTCTAAGTTTTAGTTAATTTTAGTCAGCTATGAATGTAAAACTAAGTTATTGTTTTGGTCTGTTTAGTCACTGCCTTGGTTAGAAAAAAGAACTTGTGGTAGATAAGTAGAACTGTTTGTAGTAATGACCTGAGTTAGGATAAAATGCACTTGTTCTTTTTAGCAGGTTGTGTCTGAGGTAGGTGGTACTTGGAAAAAGGCAACAGAAATGTTTAATTTATTTCACGTTTAGGCAGACAGCTGCAACCTTTACCACTTGGGGTGTATTCAGACTGGGGAAAACTGTTTGTTCTGGTTAATTTGGTCCAGTTTGAGTCCTGAACCTTGTTTGGTTTGTATTCAAACTGCCATCAAGCTGCCTTTCCTGATTTGAACCAAAGCTAGAGAACAAAACTACGTAAATAAAAATCTCTTCCCTCATTAATCAGGAATTCTGAGGGCGGTACAAAGCAACCAGAGGCAGAAATTATAATTGCTAGACGTCCTACACTTTTAGTTCATTCAAACTTTCTATTTCGCCATCAAATTTTGAACATCTATGTATCAACGTCAGGCTCAACACTTTTTACTAGCTTTTTTGGTCTGGAGTCATGCGGTTAGTGACAAGATGACAGCTAAGAATTTACACTAATAAGTGTTTATGTGTAGATTGTCAGGAAAACAGTGAGAAGCAATTTGTATCACGTTGAAAATAGTTTTAATGAGACTGAATTAATCCAATCACATTTCAATGAGTTGCTGTGTCTCATCATTTTGTGTTATGGCATTATTTTTAAAAGAATTATGTTAAGGAACGACAAGGTTGCTTTAAGATGACGTCACAGCAGTGCGCCGTGTAGCAAGAGACAGAAAAGTATGTGAGAAGCCTTTTCAGCTGCCTGAAAATAACCGTTCTAGAGATTATGTATTACTTTCCAGAGTCATGGCAGTTATTGCCACGTTTTCATCCATCTCTGAATACTCCATACCCCCAGATTATTTTGCTTTTGAAAAACTTTCCTGACTGAAACTTTTTACTTTCTGAAGATTCCCTTTTTGTAGTGTAGCAGACCAAATGTGTCCAGTCTGAGTGCACCCTTATGGAGTCATTCAGTCATTTTTACTGAGCCCAACCTGACGGAAGCCACAAAGTCTAATCTTTCCTTTCCTTTTTCTCTAACTTCAAACCATTTTTCTGCTGTACACAACAGTCAAAAAATCTGTCAAAAGGACTGTGGCCAATTATGAAGCAGCAGTGCTCGATGGATTGTTGGAGCATTATGGGTACTGTAGTCGGTAGCCCAGGTGAATACGTATGAAGAAAGAATGACTTGAGTGTTTTGTTTTGCGTAATGCACCGTACAGTCTGAAAAAATGGTTACTTTTTCAAACATTTTATTTTTCTTTAACCAGAGAGCCATAAGGAGCCACAGGTTGAAAACCCTTGGTTTGAGTCAATCTCTGTAGGATTTATAAATTATGGATTTGCCACCAAACTTTTTTTTCCCCAAGTGATCAATGGCTGTTGCTTTTTGACTTCCGGAGTAGCTGAAACACTGTTGACATGAAGGTTTCACCTCTGCGGTTTATGATAGTTTTTCACGTCTACATTTAAAGTCTTCGTCACGCTCAGTACTGGTGCTTATGTGAGCTTTCTACAGTATTAGCACTGGACAAAGCAGCTCCTTAAGGCTGCTCTGCACACACTCGTCCTGGATATTGAAGTCAACAGTTGTAATTGAATTGGTCCGTTTGAGGAAATTGTTTGATTTGTCATCATGAAGGCTGCAGTTAACCTCGTCAGCCTTTTCATTTGTGGACCTTTCTGTGCCATCACACTCGATTGTCACGACGGAACAAACAAAATACAACTAATGCTGCTGTTCCCATCCCTGCAGTAAAGCTAGGAAAAATGAAGAGCAGTATTTTATGACCTAAAAACATTTTTACTGCACTTTTATTTACAATCATTCCATCTATTTTAGTTAAATGCTAAGTTAGATTTGAAGCTTTTTTTGTTTGTTATTTGTTATTTATTTATTGTTTGTTTTTGATGAAGCCAGATTTTTTGGGCCCAGATTTGCTGTGGCGACCCCTGAAGGTACAGCGGGGAAAATAAGTATTGAACACGTCAACATTTCTCTCAAAAAACATATTTCTAATGGAGCTATTGACATGAAATTTTCACCAGATGTCGGCATCAACCCAAGTAATGCACACATAGAAAGAAATCCAAACATTTATGTCCATAAATGAAGTTATGTGTAATAAAGTGAAATGGCACAGGGAATAAGTATTGAACACATGAAGAAAAGGAGGGCGCCACAAGAGGTCCCGCAGCATCACACAGCTCATCAGAAGTTGAACGTGTCATGTGGAATCGTTGGATCCACAGCTTTTTTTTATTTTTTTATTTATTTAAACTAAAACTGTAGGACTGGAATGTTTTATACTAAACCATAAGACATTTTTTGTTGCTTTAATCTTTATAACCTTTGACTATCATACCATTTTTGAATTTGTGTAGGTTTTAAAAACCAACAATGATGACTACTGAAGCCTTCAGTCAGCCCATAGTAGTGCTCTCTCATCCTTAACGGCTAACAGCAGCTTTCAGGCCGGTTTTACTACGAGCCTTTCTGAAAGAGCCTTTCTGTTGTAACAAGAGCCTCCACTTCACTGGGTTGAATTGATGCCCAGCTGCACTTAGTTAATGCGCGTGTCAGTGTGAGTGAAGGAGGCAGGGGCTCATCGGATTGGTGTCTTTTGTTTCCCCACATTTAGCATGTGGATGGTCAGAATCAGAAACTAACAGCAGAATTAAGAACAGGTCACAAAGCTGTTGTGACTGGGGACTCTTTGGCTTTACTGCATCCCATCCATGTCTGAAATCAAGCTTGATGTGGTGATTTTGTTGACTATTTCTCTTATTGGATCAGAGATTCTTTGCATCACCTTAGAGCAGGCCTATCCAAATCCAGTCTTTGAGGCCCCCCTAACATTGATGGAGCACACCTAATTGTGTAATCCGCAGAGATATCTATAAAACAAGGCAGCGACCCTCAAGGGTCACTATCCTACCACTAAGCCACTATCCTACAGGATGGGGGGGAGAGGTGTTTTATGTTGTTATGGGTATTAATGCACTCTATAGTGCGTTTGCCAATGCAATGCTTTGCATTTGAACAATTTGTTATTTGAAAAAAGTATTAAAATTAATTCTTAAATTTAAATTACCCAAGTGTTCATCATCAGACCAAAGTGGATTCATAAATAGTCTTTATAAAATATTCATATTTATCAGGTTTTCATTTGGGCAAATGGGTGATGTTATATTTGGCATTCAAAAAAGCACTCCCACATGTAAGGACCTCGCTGCTCCATGGCCTGAACAAGATGCAGACGTCTCCTTTGATAGATGATGATGAGCCCTGGTGGCCTGGCAGAAATTTGAATGTATCTGCTGTAAATCAAGGCATTGTTTCACATCCGTCGCCATGATTCTGAATGACTTACTGCACGAGTTGGTTTGTGTTTATTCACATAATTAAGATTTAATGTATTTGATGTTCATTCCTTTTCTACCGCTTTATCCCTTTCGGGGTCACTGGGCTGTTGGAGCCTATCCCCGCTACTTGTGGGCGAAGGCAGGGGACACCCTGGACAGGTCGCAAGTCTGTCGCAGGACCACAATCACACACCCATGCACACTCACACTCACACCTAGGGACTACTCAGAGTTTCCAATTGACCTATGAAGCATGTTTTTGAATTAATGTATGTACACTGACCAAAAATACAAACGCAACCCTTTTGTTATTGCTCCCATTTTTTATGGTATGAACTCAAAGATGTGAAACATTTTCCACATACACAAAATAACCAGTTCTCTGAAATATTGTTCACAAATCTGTCTAAATCTGTGATAGTGAGCACTTCTCCTTTGCCAAGACAATCCATCCCACCTCACAGGTGTGCCATATCAAGATGTTGATTAGACAGCATGATTATTGCACAGGTGTGCCTTAGACTGGCCACAAGAAAAGGCCACTCTGAAATCTTCAGTTGTATCACACAGCACAATGCCACAGATGTCGCAAGTTTTGAGGGAGAGTGCAATTGGCATGCTGATAGCAGGAATGTCCACCAGAGCTGTTGCTAGGGAATTGAATGTCCATTTCTCCACCATAAGCCATCTCCAAAGGCGTTTCCGAGAATTTGGCAGCACATCCAACCGGCCTCACAACTGCAGACCACGTGTAACCACACCAGCCCAAGACCTCCACATCCAGCATGTTCACCTCCAAGATGGTCTGAGACCAGCCACTCGGACAGCTGCTGAAACAATCGGTTTGCATAACCACAGAATTTCTGCACAAACTGTCAGAAACCGTCTCAGGGAAGCTCATCTGCATGCTCGTCGTCCTCATCGAGGTCTCGACCTCACTCCAGTTCGTTGTCGTAACCGACTTGAGTGGGCAAATGCTCACATGCGATGGCGTCTGGCACGTTGGAGAGGTGTTCTCTTCACGGATGAATCCGGTTTACACTGTTCAGGGCAGATGGCAGACAGCGTGTGTGGCGTCGTGTGGGGAAGCGGTTTTCTGATGTCAATGTTGTGGATCAAGTAGCCCATGGTGGTGGTGGGGTTATGGTATGGGCAGGCATATGTTATGGGCGAAGAACACAGGTGCATTTCATTGATGGCATTTTGAATGCACAGAGATACCGTGACCAGATCCTGGGGCCCATTGTTGTGCCGTACATCCAACAACATCACCTCATGTTGCAGCATGATAATGCACGGCCCCATGTTGCAAGGATCTGTAAGGATTCTTGGAAGCTGAAAACATCCCAGTTCTTGCATGGCCAGCATACTCACCCCACATGTCACCCACTGAGCATGTTTGGGATGCTCTGGATCGGCGTATACCACAGCGTGTTCCAGTTCCTGCCAATATCCAGCAACTTCGCACAGCCATTGAATAAGAGTGGACCAACATTCCACAGGCCACAATAGACAACCTGATCAACTCTATGCGAAGGAGATGTGTCGTCCTTCATGAGGCAAATGGTGGTCACACCAGATACAAACTGGTTGTCTGAGTCCCCTGACCCCCTCAATAAAACGAAACTGAAGATTTCAGAGTGGCCTTTTCTTGTGGCCAGTCTAAGGCACACCTGTGCAATAATCATGCTGTCTAATCAGAATCTTGATATGGCACACCTGTGAGATGGGATGGATTATCTTGGCAAAGGAGAAGTGCTCACTATCACAGATTTAGACAGATTTGTGAACAATATTTCAGAGAACTGGTTATTTTGTTTATGTGGAAAATGTTTCACATCTTTGAGTTCATACCATAAAAAATGGGAGCAATAACAAAAGTGTTGCGTTTATATTTTTGGTCAGTGTATTTGAGAAATTGTGTCTTTTTGCCATATCTAGAATTTTGAGAACGTTCTGTGAATATGTCTACTGGAAACGCAGTTTATGAGTTTTTGCTTTACTTGAATACAAATGAAGCATGAGAAGTTGGAGCTAGTCAGGATGCTGTTTACAGACTCAGAGAAGCAATGTGAATAAATAGTTTCACCATTACAGTTTGGCGTTTTGGTTTATACCTTATTGTCTTTGTGGGACATGCATTACATTTCACTTGTGTTAGTAGTGTTGATCAGCCTTATATGGAGCTTACACCAAACCAACTAAATCTGTAGTCCCAACGGGTGGATATGGGCTGTCTGCTGGGGAAAAATGGTCGTGAACACTTATACAACACGCAAAGGCAAGTTAGGGTGAAATAGGTGTGACATAGGCCTGTTGTACCGATGTTTCATTTATTGAATCCTCCCCAGACCCTGGACAACGAGAGGTTCATGCTGTTGACATCATAAATGTGCGCTCCTTGCTTGCAGCGCGGCTGAAATGAGTGTATTTTATGTGGACATCCTACGAGCACCTATGTATCACATGAACACCCTACGCATGTAGCATTTGTACATGGTCAGTAAGGAGCCAGTACGCCCACCTTAAAAATCACCAGTGTAATAACTTTCATTATTCTTTCAAATACGTCACGATGCCCCCTTACACAGATAACAATGGTACATTCTATTTTCATGCCATCCCTTAAGGTCGCATGAGCATCAAGGGAACTGCACCTCCACTCCCTTTAGGGTGCAGCC
Organism: Oryzias curvinotus; assembly: GCA_023969325.1. NCBI lineage: Eukaryota > Metazoa > Chordata > Actinopteri > Beloniformes > Adrianichthyidae > Oryzias > Oryzias curvinotus. The sequence goes on from CM043711.1 coordinate 4,188,931, forward strand.
GCTCCTCTCTAGGACCCTCTAGAGGCCCGGAGTGCACCCCGCTGAACCCCTACAGGCCCCTGTGGCAGTGCATGAGACCAGGGCTTGAAATGATGGAGAAGAACTCCAGTGATCCAAACTGGAATCTCCACCCATGTGGTCTTCACCACTATCAGCCGGAATAAATGTTGACTCACCTGCTGACAAATCAGCAAACCCGAACTGATATGTACTCTTTATTGCAAATTCTATAGAATAATAATACTATTGTTGGTGTCATGTAGTCTGACTTTGTGGCACAATTTGTCTGCTTATTCACTTCCAGGCCTAAATATGACCCCTCTAGTGTGAATGAAGTTAATTACAAGTGTGTCCTAACGTTAGCTTAACATTCAGAGATCAGAAATGTGGATCACAAAGGATGCTGGGAAAACCTCTCATCTGCTTCACATGTGATGCTCTGGTGTAACAAATGTCTTTCAGTTTTTTTTTTTTCCAGCCTTCACTGTTTTTCTGATGTTTGCACAAACTAGTTGTGAACCAACCATCTGATGAATAATTATTTTATAAAAATTCTGAGATTTCCTTTTTTTTGTTTGTTTCTGCAGTAAGCATGTTTCTCAACACTTTGACACCCAAGTTCTACGTGGCTCTAACAGGCACCTCGTCCCTCATATCAGGACTAATATTGGTGAGATTGCTCATTTTATTCCTCCCATGATCCATTGTGTTGCTTTCTGCTTAATTATAGGTGATATAGACCAGTGTTTTCAACCAGTGTGCTGTGAGAAATGACCCATTTTCACTGATCTAAAAACATTCACCATCTCCAGGGTTTCAGCTCCGTGTTCATCCAAACAGGCCCTGATAAAACAATGAGTAGTTAGGAATATGAAAGGAATATGGAAGATCATAAAATACTTTTTTCTTTGTGATTATTTGATTCTATTAAAGACACTTTGATAAGAATGACGGTACCTCGATTTAGCCGCAGCTATAACTGTTTCCGGAAAAGTCCCGCCCCTTTAACTGTCTCCACCAATCATTCTTGGAGGCTTAATCATACGTCATCAGTCTGACCAATCAGAAGTGGCTAAAGTCTTCACTTCCTTGTTCCGATTAAGTGCTTAAAGTCGCTCAGTTCCATTAAAAATACCAGCTATAGCTCGTCTTTAGCGGTGTAGCTTTCCACAGAATCCAGTATCAGACCGTGGAACAAGAGAACAAAACCAGGAAGCTCAGAGAAGTGAGTCTGTCTGCCATCAGTGTCAATTTTTATTCGTCGTCAATCACTACATCTCCCATGATGCATTGGGTTAAAGTGACAGTGTCTCAGTGTAAAATGAGTTTTCCCTCTTAAACGTCCTGAAACCACAACAAACACACATCCAACAGTTTCTAAATCTTCTTGATGAAATCAGAGGTCAACAGTTTAGTTCTCCTTCAAGGTTTGTGTTTATTAACAGCCAAACATCCCAGAGTTTGGTCCAAGTCATCTTTCTAACTGAAACACTTTTCTAATAATGTCTGGATTATTTTAGATGTTAAACTTAAGTAATAACAACATTTGAGAAACAGGATTAAGGTGAAGTGGCCAAAAGACACAATTAAAACATTTTTGTACAAGTTTTCAAAAACTTCCTCTTTGATTAAGATAAGAGAAAAACTAATAAAACTTCAACATGTTCCCTTTCTGTGTAGCTACAGAAAACATAAATATGATGTTAGTTATTTTGTGTAAAACTTATCAAACATATTGTGATCATATAATTGTTCAAAAAATTACAGTTCTCTTTGCACTAACATTGAAAAACATATTTAAAAAAATAAATCATTGTTCAGAAAGAATATATTTGTTTTTTTGTGAGGTTACATTAAATTACATGTTAATAAACTGGAGGGAAAACAACTACCAGGGTAAAATTTCAAATAATTCAGTTGAAAAATAATAGGGAAAACTAACTTAACTTTTATTTCATCTTTTAGAAAAAAACAGCTGAAACTTCCAGCTTATTCTGCCACAATTATCACCAAAATGCATGTGAGATCACGGAGGGACTGTAGATCAATACAGACTATGAATTTCTCCTTTTTTAATTTTTGGATGCTGGTGTGCCGTGGGATTTTTGTCAAGGATAAAGTGTGCCTTGGCTCAAAAAAAGTTGAAAAACACTGATATAGATGATTTCAGATTCCATTCAGATAATGACAGTGTTTTTACTAAGAGTAGAGGAAGCAAATAGGGAGTTTTTGCTTTTTTTCCTTATGAGATGAAGTATAAATTAATGTTCAGGAACAGAAGCTTCAGAAAACGCTGCAGGTTTCAGGCTTTTCCTCCACTCCAGGTTCTCGACAGCAGAAGAATCTGGTGCATCAGAGTTTGGCCCGTCATCTAAAATAGCCACTTTCTTAATTAACTTAATTTCTCTCCTGCCGTCTTTAAGCTGCGTAGGCAGCTTGGAAGTTGTGTTTAGCTGAGCTCACATTGTCAGTAAGTGGAAACCATGTGGTTTTAAGATGTTTCTTACAAGGTTTTCTATAGTAACCAGGATCAAATGTTTTTGTTTTGTTTTTCTATTCATGGCAAAGCGGAATAATATTAGATATTTTCCCACTGATGGGTTATGATCTATATAAACTTCTTCCCCAGCCTAAGGGGTCTGCACTCTGACATGTCAGCCAGATCACCAGTAGCTTTTAGTAGTTTTTAGTTCTACTGGCTGTTTATGTCCAACAGTCCCACAATCTTTTCCACTACGTTCTTGATCATGCAGTGAAGATGCAGATGATCTAAATCTGATTCTGCTGGTTCCAAGAAGCCAAAATCCATACATTCTATAGAAAAAAACAGCTGTTACTCAGTCATTATATTGGTCAGAATAACCATTCTTGGTCCAATACCTTTTTTTTTAGTATGTTCTTGATTATCCTCATATTTATCATATTTTTCTGTAGCCCAAGTTATTGAAATTATGAACTGACCAATCAGGTGTCTCAATAAAATATGTGGCAACCCCCGGGCCTCATGTCGACCATTCAAATGTTTGGACAGATTTCTCGTAGCCCGCTTTCACTGGTAGTGGTGTGAGCTTCCATCAAGCTCACCTCTGACAGGTCAGAGGGGTTTCCATAGAAACAATGACTAAGACCGACACGGACCAATAAATGCTTACTGGCGTCATCTGGCGACTCTGTGGTGTCAGTGTCGCAAAAAAAAACATGGCGACGGAATCTACTTGAATTTGTTGGAACCGGAAGTAAGCCACTTTCTATGGGTGACGTCACACTACCTCAGTCCAGCTCATGAAAGCTTTGTTCACACTGCTGAATGCAACGCACGTTTATGCGACCACTTCCAGATTAAAAGTCTATGCAAATGCGCATTTTACATTTACTCATAGCTATGCGCGTTTTTGGGATAAATGCGTGGCCGTTAAACACGTGCTAGAGTTAAACCAGGTTGAACTTTGACCAGATTTGGTAGTGACAAATAGATAGGGGGGCAACGGATCCCAAAACTCACGGTTCGGATTGTGTCATGGCTTTAGAAAACGCTTTGGATCATTATTTTGGATCAGTAAATAGGAAAACAGCAACAGGACAAAACAAGATAAATGCCTACGATTGTATTTTTGAAAAATGTTAAAACATATTTAATAAAGCATTTATAAAGTACTTCAAACATATATATACAAACACAAATCCGTAACGCATCAAAACATTGGCTCTATGAGGTCTATTTATAACGACAAAACATTAATGACGTCTTCAAACTGTAGAGATTCATATTCATAAAAATACTCAGGATGCCAAAATAAACAAACTCTTCAAGGAGCCCGGTCTCTAAAGTGACGAGCACCTGTTAGACCCGCCGTTAATTACAAACCGGCCACTACTAGAAGACATACCGTACTTTCTATTCTTTCACTGTGTCCGCTGCGGCTATAAAGCGCCTCCCACTGGTTGCAGACGGAGCAGCGGCTTTCTTCTGCCACAGTGCGGGGCAGCTGCTGCTCCTCACTGGGAGAGGTTCTGAATGATGCCATGAACCCACGCATAGACGTGCACTGCTCAATGATGGATTTGACAGTTCTGTAAAACCAATAAACCTGATCGCTCTTCATCTGCATCCTCCACGATGAGGCTGAGAAAAGCTTTAAACGGAAGCTCCTCTCACACGTGACGGGAACTTCAGGTTAACACTCTATAGGACAGACCTCAAGCAGCAACTTTGATGCTTGTGAAATCGAAGACGATGGAGGCAAATTTGACGCGTGAATTACGTTTGGTGTAAACGGACAGTTGACATCCTGACATAAATAGGATGAAATCATCTTTAACTGTTTGAAAATTGATCATGGAGGAGAAAATAACTGCTTAGTGTCTTGAACTCTATGACACCAGTCTTTCATACATCAGAATAGAGTTGTAAAGGAAAAAGTCTGGAGCAAAATTCACCAGATTTGCACCACTTTGACATTTAGCATCAAGCCTCTTCCTACTGGCGTACATGCACTAGCATCAGGTAGTGACGGTCCAGTGTGAACACCATGAGCTACACACGCGTTCCAGAACCGCATTAAGCGTCAAATGCCCAGTGTTAACATAGCATTAGTCAATGGTTGGAGAGGAAATTCTGCATCTGAACCCCCATCATCATGAACCCAGAGTCCTCTCATTATCTCCCTTATAGGGTTCTAGATAGTCAATGTTCCTTCTTCTAAGCTTTATCCACACAGATCGTAGAAAGAGGTTGTGTGACATGTTTGATGAAAATGAAACGTTTTCTCTGTCAAACAGTTTTTGTTTTTCATTTGTCTTTGAGTGAAAACCGCTGGAAGTGCAGCTCATTCATGAAATCCAGTTCCTTTTTTCTGACTCGAGCTGCATGGACTCTGTGTCACCTGTTTTAACGGATCGTGACCTTCCAGTGAATGATGGCGTTGTCTCCTGTGTCCTGCTCAGATCTTTGAGTGGTGGTATTTCAGGAAGTATGGGACCTCCTTCATAGAGCAGGTTTCTGTGAGCCACCTGCGCCCCCTGCTGGGGGGAGTGGACAGCAGTTCCCCCGCCAACCCCAACACAAGCAACGGCGAGGCCGACTCCAACCGGCAAAGTGTGTCCGGTAAGAGCCAAAGCCTTTCCTCCAGATTCAATGTTGCTCCACGAGACTGTCAAGGAACAAATAACAGTTTGAAGATCATTAGCTTCATGTTGAAACAAACTATCCTTTTTCTAACAAACTCAAACTGTGGAGGTTCATCCCAGTCACAACCATGCTCCGTCATCTGCTCTGTGCAGCTGTCCTGAATACTTCAAGGGATGCTCTTTCACGCAGAGAACCTCTCCAGAGGGCCCGGGTTCTGTTGGAGCCATGGAACTCAATTCTGTGTTTTTCACCAAATATTTGGATGAGTTACTGTCCAGATTTACTACGCACTAGCCGGGATCATGATGAGGACAGACACTAAAACAATGATTTACACAGCATATCAAGTACAGATTATATATATACTGAGAACTACAACCCTATAGACCCTTTCACCCGTACTTAAAGTTCTCTAGACTCCCCAGTAATCAAGAACAGACAGAAGCTGATAAAGCTCATGCTGTCTGATACTGAGTGAACAGAATCTGAACTTTCAGGAGTAACAAAAGTCCATTCATTTTCTTTAAAAAGGAGGAAGTATCATATAATGATATCTATATTTGTTGGACATTTTATTTTATTTCAACAGTGGGAACTGTTGCATACAGTTGAATTATGAATGTAACGTCCTGTGAGACTCATGCATTTGTGTTTTTACTTCAATCATATTCAGTAAATCGTCACTTTGAATTTAATTAGTTTAATTTATCCATTTCATGTTGATAAAATGAAACAAACAAATATCTAAAACAGAAGTGACTGATGTATTCAAAATTCAAAAAAGAGTTTTGGTTGAAGTTTAACTACTAATCAAATCCAAGCCCCTTTTTTATTTTAATGTAAACTTACATTTCTATAAATAGCATTTTCACAGAAAAAACACTGAAAACATTAAATTAGAATTAGAAATGTTTAGAAGGAGTACATATCAATGGATCTTGTTGATTTCCTTTTACATATTTGATATATGACCTTTCATAGTTTGTCAATCTTTTACAGATTGACAATTTTCACTGTCTTCCCTGCAGTTATTATATTATCATATTCAGGTTTAGCATTTGTTCTCACAGCTGGTTTCATAAACATATTTGACTCTCAGACTATATTGATCGTCTCTTATATGGAAGGTTTTGGATGCTCTTTGGTAAATGTTTTTTTTTTATTTGGAACATAATTTGAATTATTGTTCTTTAAATTTTTATAATTCGTCATCAAACACTTCATCAAATTTATGAATCTAATTTGTTTTTTTACCACTTTGTTGTACATTTTTCAGACAAAAATCGGCTTTTCTGTCACTTTTTAGTATTGTATTAAATAGGGATTCCTCTCTGTTCAGTCTGTCTTTGTGAAATGCTTTTTCAGAACCAAACCAGCTCAGTGTTGATTTCGTCCTCCTCTTTAATCATCAGTGCTGTGCTTTCTGTGTCTCTGCTGCAGAATGTAAAGTTTGGAGAAATCCACTGAATCTTTTTCGTGGAGCAGAATACAATCGGTGAGTAACCACAGCAGAGACACCGGAACGGCTCGGCCTGCCTCGTCTCCTTTCAGTCATTGTTTTCATCCTTCCTTATTATCTAAAGTAAAAGTGCGCCAGCCTCAGCTTTACGTTTCTGTGAGTTCCATCCATTGACTGTCCTGGACTGAGCAAGGGGGGTGTCACCCACAGAAAATGGTTACTCCAACCAGAGGAAGTCAGTTCATGAGATGCCGCCATGTTGGATCCAGAAATTGTCCGTAAGCAGTGATTGGTCCGAGTCGGTCTGAGGAAAAGTTTTATTGCAACCACTCCCACCAATCAGGAGTGAGCTTGTTGGAAGTCCACACCCCTATCACTTGAAAGCAGACTGCACCAAATCTGTCAATCAAACATTTGGAACTTTGGACATGAGTTCATGTACTTTTATTGATTGGTCAGTTTATAACTTGAATAACCTTGCAATAAAGAAAATAAAATCATGAAAAAAATGAGGATTATCAAAAAGATGTAAAAAAAAAAGCCAGAATTATTATTCTGACTTATAGAATGACTGAGTGACAGCTGTTTATTTCTATGTAGAAGTCTATGGCTTTTGGCTTTTTGGGACCAGCAGGTACTTCCTGTTTGGACCACCTAGGGAGGGGTCACTCAGTCCAGTTCTCATATTCAGTCAATGGTTTCATCCAAGAGGTTCCTGGACTTGATGCTTTCTTCTGCGGCTCGTTTCCATCCAGGTATACATGGGTGACTGGAAGGGAGCCGCTAACATACTACGACATGAACTTATCAGCACAAGACCACCAGACCTTCTTCACCTGCGACTCAGACCACTTGCGGCCGGCAGACGCCAGTAAGGAGCTGCTTGTAACCTGTGAAATCCTGGAGTTTGTGGCTGCTGTTGAAGCTGCATTGTGTTGTTGCAGTCATGCAGAAGGCATGGAGGGAAAGGAACCCGCAGGCTCGCATCTCTGCAGCGCACGAAGCTCTGGAGCTGGAAGAGTGAGTCCCATTTTCTTCACTTTTCTTCACCCACTCCATGAAAATGTGGTTTTTTTTTACATTTTCTTGTAGCATTTTTCTGATAAAGGAGGACATAAATAAGGAAATGAGGATTACAGTTGCATTTCTGAGTATTTCTGTATTTAAATCAGCGGGAATCAGGAGCAGATGAAAAAATGCTGTTTGGAAAAGAACATATTTGTTACGCTGAGAGCGAAAGGGGAAGGGCAGGCTTGCTCCACGCCAGCGGTCCCGCCCACAGCACGGAGGGGACTTTCTAACAAACTACTGCCGCTCTGCGGAAACTGTCCTAGAAAACTACACAGGCTTGTTGATTTTTGCGGAAAAGAAATAAAAAAATAAAAGACCATTAGAAACACTTTGACAGTAGATCAAGAGGTGATCAGAGTAGGACTTTAATGCTGTCATGAAGACAAACGTTCAGTAAGTCTCAATCCTGCAAAACGGCATCAAAGGATGGTTTCAGAAGACCGTCAGTCTGCTTCCTCAGGAGGAACCTTAACAAGTCAGACATGCTTCCATTCAGTCAGTGAAGCGTCTGATGGTTCTAAGTTTCTGCCTCTTCCTCTGCCAGCAGGCGACAGAAAGGCTGTACACTGCAAAAAACCACCATCTTAATTCTAAAAAAGAAAGTATTTGTTTTTAGGAGAAATTGACTAGAAATAAGTCAAATTATCTGCCAGTGCAGCTAGTGAATTTTACTTGACAAGAGGATTTTAGGAAAAATGTGTAGGCCTTAGTAAATAGGTTCAATCTTTAAGGTAGACAAAAACACTGATGTTGAGCTGTAATGTAAGACAAAGAAACTAAAAACTAGGATATAGGAGCTTGATAAAATGTGTTCTCTACTGAAATTGAGTAAGTAAATCTTGAAATAAGCTGTTGCCAAAGAGTTTTTTTCTCGGTTTAATACTAAGAAGACTGAAAACAAATTCACTTGTCAATGTTTTTATTCAACTTACAAATTAACATTTGTGTAGCAAATTTACCGAAAGGCACTTGGAATACGACTTTCTTCAACAAAACAATTAGAATACTCATCTAGAGAGCAAACATACACATGACAGAATGACAGACAGTAGGGTGGCCACGCATTTTGGATAGGTCAGAAGTAGTTTGTAATAATATGCTCTTATGTCCTGAAGTGGTCTTTGGCCTCTGGGACTCGTGAGGGAATGTCTATAAACAGGCAGTGGTGCAGGAAACATTTGTTCTCAGGCCAGCAGGATGTGGTGTGAGGGCAGATGAGTGAAAACAGCAGCTTTTCTGCTCAGAACTGTCCTAACCACAGACCGTCTTCCTCTCTGAACGTCCGCGGCGTTGTGTTGTGATGTTTATCACGCCTCCAGCTCTCTGATCAAATCTCCTGAGTGTCTGCACATTCTGTCTGTTTGATGTGAAGATGTTGTTTATGCTACATCTGACATTTCTCAATACACAACATGATTTCACCATAACACTAACAAATGCTTGGAAGAGAATGAAGAGCTTCTGTTGACCTGCTTCATAAAACGATTGGATGACACGATTTCATTCTTACTTTCTGACATGGAGTGGTACGGTCCGTGGAAATATCGTCTGACATTAAACCGGTCTGTGGCCTGCAGAAAGGGCATTCCTCAGCTGGAAGTGGCCCCATCTGACATGTTTAATGAATGGGAGTTTGTGACAGAATTTTGTGGGGCCCGGCTGAAGGGCTGACTTATTTCAGAGAATTCCAAAAGAGGAATCTGACTCATCCAAACACTTCTGTGGCAGCTATTCCCGCCGAGAGGATCTGCTCTGCTGTAACTTGTTGCTCTGATCTCAAATCAAAGCTGGGAATGTTGGTTTTGTAGGCAGGAAGGACCCATGTTTGCCACAGAGATTTCATGCTGTTCACAGAAATGTTCATAAATGGAGAGTATCTGTTCCTGCAGCTGTGCAACCGCGTACATCCTTCTGGCAGAGGAAGAGGCCACCACCATCATGGAGGCCGAGCGGCTCTTTAAACAGGCGCTAAAAGCAGGGGAGGGCTGCTATCGGCGCAGCCAGCAGCTGCAGCACCACGGCACACAGTATGAAGCCCAGCACAGTGAGTGCAGGATCCCCCCCACACACACACATTCCCTCCCCAGAACGGCTATTCTGACGTCATTTCTTTACCAGGAAGAGACACCAATGTGTTGGTGTATATAAAAAGAAGACTGGCCATGTGCTCCAGAAAACTTGGCCGGACACGAGAAGCAGTAAAAATGATGAGAGATGTAAGTACAGAGCAGAGAACTTGACCTTTGATTCCAACGTTCTCCTCCAGTCAAAGAACAACATTCATTTCTCTGTGTTTCCTCCTGCCTGGTTTTACATGTAACAACAGTTGTGTGTTTTCCAGTTAATGAAGGAGTTCCCTCTCCTTAGTATGTTCAACATCCATGAGAACCTGCTGGAGTCGCTGCTGGAGCTCCAGAACTACGCCGACGTCCAGGCTGTTCTGGCCAAATATGACGGTGAGGGACTCGGATTCCAGAACTGGATCCATGAGACAGTCTGATGTTCTTGACTGTCAAGAACATCAGACTGTCTGCCTACATAATGCATGCCCCTCTGACCTACCGTAAATCTTTAACCGTTTGCATGATCAACAGAAATCGACTGATTCTATTCATATTGTATAAGTTATAAATCCAGAATGATGCAGACACAACTCCAGTCAGTCTATGTTCTCTCCACCAGAACAGGCTTTTAGCAGCTTCTGCAGGACTTTTCAGTGATGTTCAGTCAGCAGGTGTTTCATATCTCTGTATACAGGAGGTCAAATGTTCACCAGACAATGACAGAAAACCTCTATTTTTGTCAGAATCTGAAACATTAAATCCCTTAAGACTGACCAACCCCCCCCCCCACTGCTTTGGGACCCTAACCTGCTGCTCACCTGCCTCTTCTTGTGTCCTCCACAGATATCAGTTTACCCAAATCTGCAACAATATGTTACACAGCAGCTTTGCTGAAAGCCAGGGCCGTGTCAGACAAGTGAGTATGGAGCTTTTCCTTTTTCTTTTTTTTTTTTTGGGGGGGGCATCCTTAAGTTCTTTGGTTCACGTTTGAATCAAATAAAACACTTTTCAAAAGGTCTTTCTAGAACTAGAACCACCACTTTAAAAAAAGACCTCTGAATGACTTATTATGGGATAAATCCGACTGCAGCTACAACCCTGAAGATGCTCCAGAAACGCAGACAGAGCTGCACCTGAGTGGGGGCAGCAGCAGCAGACGTCCAGAGAAGAGCTAGGACAGTTGGTACCGGGACACAGTGAAAAACGCACCCTATATGTTTTCCATTTTATTCATAATTTGATTTTAAAGGAAGTTTTATTTTGAAAAACTACTGGATTCTCTCCAGCACATCTAGCCTGTTCTTGACAAATGTCAAGTCGCTCGACGTGATGAAATGGGTGGCACCCACATGGAGCGAAAGGCGGAGCCTCAGATATCCAGTCGTTTTCTTCTGGGTTGGAAAATAACTCAGGAAAATGTCCAACATTTAAGAAAAATGTGTTCTTTTGTGAGCCAAAGGTAATACATTATTAAATACATGGATGTGGTTTACTTTAAGAAGCTAAAGAATAGCATCATAGAGGTCCTTTAGGGGAATGTCTAGATCACTTTTGAATGATTCCTACATGAAATCAAGTGTACAAATAAAGTTTAAAGCAGCTGCAGATATTTTACAGAGGATGGAGATAAACTTTACCCTCAAAGTTGGAAGAAACTGGAAGCTTAAAAAAAATCAGACGTCCACTTCGGGCCGGTCTGTAAAAATGATGTCTGGCGTTGAAGCGGCCTCTGGCCTGGAAGAGGCTGGACATCTCTTCAAGGACTGTCTTTGGACATCTGCTGCTTTTCCGCTTATGTAGTTGTGTTCTTGTACCTGAAGCAGCTTCAGGGATCTGAGCTGTTTTCCTCTGTAGTTGTAAATGCAGGTGGGCTTTGTCCCTTGACTCACTCGTGTAACAGCGTCATGCAGGCTCCTAGAGATCTAATGCAGTCATACTTTAGCAAGAAAAATACATGTTCAATACAAATGAGAAGCATCAAGTGCATGAGTCCCCCACCCCCCTGCAGAAAGGTTTAATGTTTCAAAACAGAACAGTCTATGATTCTGCTCCTGATCCATGTGGGGTTTCTGCATGTCTGTGTTTGAGAAGGTTCTCACCAGAAGCGGCGTCCAGGAGGGGGCTGAGCACGGCAGAAATGAACGCAGTCGAAGCCATCCACAGGGCGGTGGAGTTCAACCCGCACGTTCCCAAAGTGAGTTTCTGCAGGACTTTGATGGACAGCGCCTCACGCCGGTCATGACCACAGACACGGCAGCTACACACCATTGACTGTATCTGAGAACTGGACCAAGTGAGTGTGTTTAGGAAAATGACTCACTTCAAGCTCCAACCAAATGAAGTCAATTCAGTTGCCATCTTTCCGTAATACGGACGCCGCCATGGCGTTTACTCCTGTAGCCCTTTCCTACCTTCCTCAGAGGCCAAAGCGCTTTAGAGTCACAGTCGCATTCACACATTCATAACATCAGTAAGCTGTGATTGTTGTGAATCGGTCTGACTCCTTAACGTTTCTATGGCAACCACTCTCACCAGTCAGGAGTGGGCTTGTTGGAAGTCCACACCCCTACCATTTGAAAGCAGGCTACACAAAATCTGTCAAACGTTTGACGTGAGACTGCATACTTTTATTGAGGCATCTTATTGGTCAGTTTATAACTGAAAGAGCTTACACAAAAAATATAAAAATGAAGGTTATCAAGAAGATGTTAGAAAAAGGAATCACATCAAGAATGGTTCTTCTGACCAATGGAATGACTGAATGCCAGCTGTTTATTGCTCTGTAGAAGTCTATGGGATCTTGGCTTCTTGGTGCCAGCAGGTACTTCCTGTTTGGAACGCCAGGGGGGAGGAGTCACTCAATCCAGTTCTCATGTACAGTCAATGGTTGATACATGTTGGTTTATGTGAGAGTTTTGAGGACCACTTCAGGAGTAAAATCAATGCTATTAGAACTCAAAAAGGTGTTGTTTTGAGTGAATCTATAGCATTGCATTTATCAGAGGAAACACTGGAAAGTTTTGTCCTGGTTGATGCTGTGGCTCTTGGTCAGGTTTTCTCCCAGTTAAAGCCAACCACCTGCCCAATCCCCACATCACTGTTAAAAACATTTTTACAAGTTCTTTGAGTTTGAGCTTTTAAATATTGTAAATTACTCTCTTCATACAGGTGTCTTCCCTGCTGCCTTTAAAACAGCAGTGGTGAGGCCTCTTCTGAAGAAGAGTAATTTAGATCCAAACAACTATAACAATTATCGTCCATTATACCATGGTCCAGGTGAATACTCGATTCTGATTGGCTGCTGGGTATGCATTAAAACCTGATAACTGCACGGTGAAAAAAGAAGTTCCGGTCACCTAGCTTAAATGTTTTGTATCACTGCGCCGGCTTCTTTAAAACAACCTTTTGCTTCATCATCTGAGCAAAAACAAGCGGTAAGCGATTAACTTTCCCTCTGAGCTGATGCTTTATTGAAGCCATCGGGACGATCAGCATATATATATCACCGAATCTTGACTGCAGCGGTGGTGCTGCGCGCGCCGCATCACGTAACATATAGTCCGCTGTTTGTGAGAAAAGTGATCCAAATCGAAAAAAACCAAGAATTAAGGACTAAAACCTGGTTAATATGTATTGCTTTTGTAAGTGACCATGGTATAAGCGGGTTAATGGCCTTCGAAGTGTGCGGTTATTACTTTTTAACGCACTTCGCGTCGGACGGTTCAGGCTTCCACGGCGTGCGTTAAAAAGTAATAACCGCACACTTCGTCGGCCATTAACCCTTACGTATCCAACTTGCCATTTTAAGTAAAATGATTGAAAAAACTGTTTTAATCCAATTTAATGAGTTTTTAAATAGAAATAACATCTTTGAATGTCATGATGGCAGAGAACTTCCTACAGTTAAACCAGGACAAAACAGAGGTTTGACTGATCGGTTCTGAAGAAAAGAGAGAGATAGTTTTATCTAAACTAAAGAATTATAAAACTTCTCAGTGTGTGAGAAACCTGGATGTCATTTTTGACTCTGAGATGAATTTCATCACACAAATTAAAAATATCACGAAAACAGGATTTTATCATCTAAAAAATATTGCCAGAGTCCGCCCATTTCTCTCTCTTGCCAGTACAGAGGTGCTAATGCATGCTTTTATTACCAGCAGATTGGATTATTGTAATGCCCTGCTCTCTGGTCTTCCCAGAACAAGGATAACAAACCTTCAACTGCTGCAAAATTCAGCAGCACGCGTTCTGACGAGGACCAGGGGGCGGGAACACATTACACCCATTTTAAAATCACTGCATTGGCTAACTGTGCGCTTCAGGATTGATTTTAAAGTTCTTTTATTGGTTTCTAAATGTTTTTATGGTCTCTGGCCTTCATATTTATCTGACATGGTTTTAAAGTATGAGCCCTCCTGAGGACCTCTGATACCGGCCTTTTGGTTATCCCAAAAGTTAGAACTAAAACATACGTTGAGGCCTCAGTCAGTTTTTATGGACCATGTCTGTGGAACAGCCTCCCAGAGAGCCTCAGGGCCACAGAGACTGTTCATGTTTTTAAAGGCAGGCTTAAGACCTAGACCTACCTTTTTACTTTAGCTTTTAGTTGAATTTTGGGAATTTATTTGATATTTTAATTATTTTCTCTTCTTACTAGTTTTATATGTGTATGTATATACATTTTTTTTTACGTATTTATTTTAAATTTTTTGCCACTCTAACAATGTCATATGTCTATTAAGGTTTATGTAGTTATTTGTTTCTTGTTCATGTTTGAAATATATTTTAATTTTCATTTGATTAGCTCCAGTGTTCTCCTCTGAGGATCCTCCACATCGGTGACTGACCCTTCTCAGTGAGCGGGGTCACTGCAGTGGGTCTGACTCTATTGATCAGATCTGGGGGGTCCTGTGGTAGTGTACTCCGTGAACTTGGGTGGGGGGTCACTGATGTGGACATGTCCACATGTCATTTCGAGAGGAAGCCAGGTTTCTACATTCCATCATTTTATCACTTTTTTATCATGGTGTGTGTCTGTGTGTGTGTGTGTTTGGAGAGGGGGGGGGGGTCGGCACTGTTTGTCTTGTCATCTTGTTTTTAAATTTTATTGTATTTTATGAACAGCACTTTGAGTGACATAGTGTTGTTGTAAAAGTGCTATATAAATAAAGTTGATTTGATTTGATTTGATTAGTGTTGAACCTCCAGCTGCAGCGAAACTAGAACAGATGTTCTGCAGGACAGTCTCACCACCTGTGATGTGGCTCACTGTCCTAAAGTTAAGAGGAACATCCATGCAGGCAGGATGATGACGATGATGTTTGGAGCCAGTTCTTCATCACAGCTCTCTGCTCCTCCTCAGTACCTGCTGGAGATGAAGAGCTTGATTCTTCCTCCAGAACACATCCTGAAAAGAGGCGACAGCGAAGCCATCGCCTACGCCTTCTTCCACCTGCAGCACTGGAAAAGGGTGGAGGGGGCGCTCAACTTGCTCCACTGCACCTGGGAGGGCAGTAAGTAGCCTTCGACAAGCGCTCGTGCACACACTCGTGCGCACGCTCTCGCAGCCTGCAGGCCTCAGCTTGTTTTTGTGTGCTTAGCTTTCAGGATGATTCCATATCCTCTGGAGAAGGGTCACCTGTTCTACCCCTACCCCATCTGCACAGAGACTGCAGACAGAGAGCTGTTACCCAGTAAGAGGCACCACACTCCTGTGCAGACGCATGCAGCTGCAGCAGGCAGTAAAGCGTCTGCAAGCACAGATCTCTAAAGTCTAGATATGTTGTGGAGCACGCTGCAGAGTTGGCTGTTGTGAAGTAACATTCCACTGTTTGTATGCCTGTGCCGCGTGGAAGCAGTGTTTCATGAGGTGTCGGTGTATCCCAAGAAGGAGCTGCCCTTCTTCATCCTCTTCACCGCCGGTCTCTGCTCCTTCACCGCCATGCTGGCTCTGCTCACACACCAGTTCCCTGAGCTGATGGGGGTGTTTGCTAAAGCTGTGAGTACTGTCCTGCACACAGGCATTTCTGCTCCTTCTCTTTGGCTTTCTTGAGTCTCCTGAGAATCCGTCTTTGGACGGTTTGATCAGTGGTTCTTCTCTGCACCATGTTCTGCACAGATCTTCTTGGAGCTACTGTTAGAGTCCCACTCCGATCATCTTTTGATCTATTTTCAGAGTGTTCCCAGTGGTCTCTTAAATAAAATTATGCCATTTTTAGGCAAAATTTAAAGAACCTTTTTGTTAGGGCCGGGTTGATAAAATCGAATAATGAATCTGAATGGATCCAAGCTTAATAAATCAATAATCGATCCATAAAAGTAGAAATTGATCTTTTATGTCTTTCCTGATCTAACATATAACAGCAGTAAAGCCAAAGTCCACTTGCTTCATGACAACGTCTACTGGAATTTCCCATAGGACCGCCTCGTTCCACCTAAACATACATTGCTGACTAAACCAACAGCTTTATATCCTCACTGGCATGAATTTTCCAAACTCTTTTATGGAAACATATTCTTTAAAGTAACCATTTGTGGTCTTACACCAGTGGTCCCCAACCTTTTTGTGTGTGTGTGGGGGGGGGGGGATTTAACGAGGACCGGGGGTGGTATTTTCTCTTTAGTAATGATAATAACAATAATAATTATAATTTTCCCCTTGTCAAAGCAACTTTCTAAAGAAGTTTGTTTTTGGCTCATTTTGGTTGTTTGGGTTTCATTTTAGTGGGGTTTATCACCTGATGTTTGGTGTCGCGACTTTGACGTGCGTTAAGTGTGACAGATGTAACAAAGTGAATCCGGTCACTTTTCAAAATAAAACATTTTTGTCGGAAAAAAAACAATAAAATGGATATTATTTTTTCTTTCTGTGCGTCCCGGTGCAAAAATTTCCCGCGGCCTGGTGCCGGTCCACGGCCCGGTACCGGTCCGCGGCCCGGTGGTTGGGGACCACTGGTCTAAAGCACAATTTTTTGCTCGAATCTTCTGGAATAAAGTGTAATGCTATAGCACCAGCTCCACCTAGTGGCCAAACTGAAATGCCCTTCAGGAGAGGCAGAACATAATGATCTGAACATTGTTGTTGGAGCTTCTACTTTTTAAAATTTTACAGTTTGTGAACAGTGTCCAACTAATGTGAATATCTTCAAAACAAATATAGATTATTGTTGTATTTCTATACAAATATGTCTAAAGGTGTAAACCATGTAAATTCAAAATTGAATCAGGCATTATTGGTGATACCCAGCCCTAGCTTGTGTTGTTTTCTAGGACATAGTTTCTGCAGGGCAGCAGAAGTTCATTAGGAATTCTCCTCTTGAGTTGTTGGTGTGACTGTTGGCGAGCAGTAACCCCGCCCCCCTTTTTTCATCTGCTCCTGATTCACAACGATTTGAATGAAGAAATTCTCAGAAATGCAATTTTAGTCTTAATTCTCTTTATTAATGTCCTCCATCATCAGAAAAATGTGACAAAAATCTGTTAAAAACACGATTTTCATCAGCGTGGGTCTTTGATGCTGGTCTCTTGTCTTTTCCAATTGCAGCTGGTAGCCACTGGAGGGCGCTGGTCCTCCCATTTTATTTCCAAAACTGCTGCTGACAGGTGTTTTCATCATAACAACGAAGGTCTTTTCAGGCCTTTAACGTGTTTTACTTTTGATGCACTAATGATTGTGCTGAATGTTTAACCCTTGTGCTGTCCTAGGCACTTTAACATTGGGAGTTGGGTCATCTAGACCCACTAGACAGAGCGCTGAACCTTTTTTTTTTTCCAATGATTTGTGATCTTCACTGGTTCAATGGATTACATGAAATTTCTCCACCTTTATCCACCTTCGTCATGGTAGAACACGTCAATGTAAGGGTGGGGTCATAGGATAGCACAAGGGTTAAAGAAACCAACACAACTCAACAAAAACAAATGTTTTTGGCCAAAAGTTACCAAGTAAACAGATTTTCCTTCAGAGCTTTGGAGCAGCAAAGTCTGAATGTCATGAAATGAAGACGTTTAGATGAAATGATCCAAATCCAGCGTAAGATTGGACTTAGTTTGGCGTGAAACCCTGAGGGGGTGTCATGTGACTCTTGGACATGGCGCTGTCATCAGCTGTGGCGGTGCGGGTGGAGGTGCCTCCGCTCTGACGCCTCTCTGTGTGGTCTTTGCAGTTCCTCAGCACGCTCTTCGCTCCTCTGAACTTTATCATGGAGAAAGTGGAGAGCATCCTGCCGTCCAGCCTGTGGCACCAACTCACGCGCATCTGACCCCAAATGACCGGATCGGACTCTGATCCTGGACCAGCACCAAAAGCAGAGCTCCATGTGGACACAGTCAGAACAGAACTGAACTGGACTGTTGCACCTTTGTGCCAGGAACACGGAGATCAGCTGACGGGAGGAGACGCTCACACACAGAACTGCTTTAGACTTTATTTGATATGTTTGCATTTTGGGGTTTTCGATCTGTTCAAGCTGTTCTTTTGTTGTACAAAAAAGTGATCAATTGCCATAAATAAAAACCAGAAAAAAGAAAAAAAAAACACTAAACAATAAAGAACTTTTTTGTGAACTGCTGCAAGTCGGCTTCTTCACGCTGCTTTCATTCACATCACGACAGCGACGGCGTGGAAGAAACCGAGTTTCCTCGCATTGTCAGAGTTACTGAAACCTTTAGCTTCAGTTACAACCATTGACTGTAGATGAGAACTGGACTGAGGGGGATGTCATCCATTCATTTCAGCTCCAACCAAATGAAGTCAATTCATTCACCATTTTCTTTGCAATACGAACGCCGCCATGCTGGATCAAGACGTCAGTAAGCAGTGAGTCAGTTTGATCCAACGTTTCTATGGCAACCACTCAGCAATCAGGAGTGAGCTTGATGGAAGGCCACACCCCTTCTACCTGAAAGTGGGCTAAAGAGAATCTGTCAAACGTTTAGAACATCTGACATGTGATCCCCTACTTTTATTGAGGTATCTGATTGGTCAGTTTATAACTTAACTTTTCACTACAAAAAAATATCAAATAGAATATCATCAATAGAATGACTGAGTAACAGCTGTTTATGTCTCTATAGAAGTCTATGGGAGTTTGGCTTCTTGGAGCCAGCAGGTACTTCCTGTTTTGGCCGCCAGGGGGGAGGAGTCACTCAGTCCAGTTCTTGTTGAATGGACACTACGTTACACCTATGGCTACCCTAGGCACTGTAACCCTTGTGCTATCCTAGGCACTTTAACATTGGGAGTTGGGTCATCTAGACCCACTAGACAGAGCTCTGAACCTTTGTTCTTCAATGATTTGTGATCTTCACTGGTGTCCATGGATTACATGAAATCCTCTACACCTTTATCCACCTTTGTCATGGTAGGGAGAACACCTCAATGGAAGGGGGGGGTCATGGGAGAGCACAAGGGTTACACGGAGAGGAACAGAAGTATCAACGCACTAATCATGATTGAAATGAAAAGCATGATGCTGAGGATTTTCTGTTTCTGGAAGGCTTGTGAAGCTGAAGTGAAGTGCATTCTGGGAAAGGTCTTTTGAATCACCACTGGGGAGTCCCAGCTTCAGCTCCTTCATCCAGCGTCTCCTCAGAGCAGCTGCTGTTCCATCAAACATGGACAGAGACTTTTTATTCCTGCTGGTGTCCTGAATGTTGTGTTGAGCAGCTGGTGACATTCTAGGCTCCGCCTGCAGCAGCACACAGTCAGACTGATGAACAAGCACATTAACCAATGGAAAACAAAGGGATTTCTGCTGAGTCAGCGTTACGTTTTGGAGCAGATTCGTCTGTAGATGTAGGCGAGTGAGAAGAAAGAGGAGGATCAATCGAGGACCACAGATGATCAGAGTGGATGATCATGTGGGGAGCCTGAACACGCAGCACAGAGCAGGACGTCCTGTTCAGACCATTGAAGTCTGACCAGAGACCATGCTGAGGCTGAAGATGCTCCTCCATGCTGCTCCTACAGTCCTGGATGGTGAAGGGGCGGGGCTTTTCTCCATCACTGGTTGAAGGAATTTGTGGGGTTTTGGAAAGTTGACTGTCATCAGTCTTCTGGGGGCATCTATGGGGTTGGTAAAGGTTTCTTGAAGGAGTCCCTCTGACTGGATGACAGCTGTCGCCTGGCGAGGCGGAGCGGTGAGGGGACTGCGGCCGCCGCGCTCAGGTCATGTCTGGCCCTTGCAGGTGTGCACATCTACCTGCTGGTGGCAGTCGCGGCAGCGGACGGCGCAGCACCAGTGGAACTTACACTCGCACTTGGTGGTGCGGCTGACGCGAGCCGTGTCGTAGCCTCTGCCGCAGCACATGACCTCGCAGCCGTTCATGCCGCGGGACGTCCGGTCGCAGAGCCGCCCGGCCTGTCCCCGCTGACCCTGCAAAGCGGCACAGTGTCAGCACCTTTCTGTACCAACCCCTCCCCCCACTGTGGTTCCCTCAACATGTAAGGAGGCCAATCATCCCACACACGCAAAGCAGGAACCAAATTCTGCTGCCTTCAGGAGACAGACGTCACGCCTCTGAAGCAGAAACGCATCCGGGAGGCGGGGCTTCATTCTGGACTCTGACCCGTAAAATTAATAGTTTCCCAGCGGCCAATGGGAGCTGAGAGAAGCAGTCCAGCCAGGACTAAAGATGAGCTGCTGGAGGATGAGTAAGATGATGAAGGAGAGATGACAGATGAATGAGAGGAGCCATCAGCTCCATCAGCTCCACTTCATCAGCTGCTCATTTTCTAGCAGACATCAATCGAAGCGTGCACACACCACACACACTCGCACGCGCGCGCGCACACACACTCTGCTGAAGGTTGTCTCTAACAGCACATGAACTATGTCAGATATGAAGAGACCAGACGTCACCTTTCCAGCTTCATGGATGTCTGCTGAAGATGCTGATCAAATGTGGTCTACAATTTTTGGTTTCTTTAGAAAAGTTCTCCTGTTTTTTTAATGAGCGCACTCAGAACCTGATGTTCCTGTACTCTTTTTCTAAATGTACGAGATTAAAATAAATCCTCCTTGATGGTGTAAAAGTAAAGGTCAGAAGTCTGTAATAATAAGAAAACTTTTTTGTTGTGCACTGTTACCAAAGGTAATGGTTTACCCATCCAGATGATCAGAATCAGGCGTCCCAATCAAACAGCTGACCTCACATCCTAAACCAGAGCTGACACTGATGAGGGAGAAAAACCCCTCTGCAGGTCATGACGCATTCAGAAGGGAGTTCCGCCAGACATCCATGTTTGCAAAAAAAACCCTCCTTTGGCATGAAGATGATCTCACAAATTCAGATTCTGCCACTGCTTTTGTTGGAGTTCTGCCGTCTCTGCTGAACACTGCATGAGGTCTGGATGACACATGGAAACGGCAGGCGCATGCAAACCGCTCTTAACCCTTGTGCTATCCTATGACCCCCACCCTTCCATTGACATGTTCTCCCTACCATGACAAAGGTGGATAAAGGTGGAGAGGATTTCATGTAATCCATGGACACCAGTGAAGATCACAAATCATTGAAGAAAAAAGGTTCAGAGCACTGTCTAGTGGGTCTAGATGACCCCACTCCCAATGTTAAAGTGCCTAGGGTAGCACAAGGGTCACAATGTTCCTCCTGGCTCCCTCCACGCCCATGACAGGAGCTCACTACTGATTCAGAATGGGAGATTTATAGAGGAGGCCTGCAGATCACTGAGTGACTTTAATGAATTGAAGGAGAAATCAGAGTACGGGAAAGAGGAACCTGAAGGTTGTCTCTAACAGCACATGAACCATGTCAGATAAGACATAGGCACACCTCTGACACGGTGCAGGGTGAACAGAGGCTTTGATGCAGATACTGCACCCACCTTTTTTTGCACAAAAACCTTTAGAGTTTGTGTTTTTCTGCTTTAGATACATTTTGATATTTTCTGACATTGAAGACACAAAAATGGAAGCAGAACTCACCTAGAGGTGAGTAACATCAGATGAGACGTGCGTACCGTACCGTGATCTTGTAAGCGGTCATTTATAGACCTGCAGCTCCCATTTGTAAACCATCGACTGTATATAAGAACTGGAGTGAGTGTGACGTCACCTATAATGACCTACTTCCAACTCCAACCAAATGAAGGCAATTTAGTTGCCATTTTATGTGATACGGTTGCCTCCATGTTGGAGCCAGACAATCTAATGCAAGCAGTGACTGATCTGACTCAGCGTTTCTATGGCAACCATTTACCCATCAGGAGTGAGCTTGTTGAAATTCCACAGCCCTACCACTAGACATCGGGCTACACAACAGCTGTCAATCAAACATGTAGAACATTTGACATGAGGCCACATGCTTTCATTGAGGCTCGTGATTGGTCAGTTTATGACTTGAATAACTTGAACCACAGAAAAACCATCATGAAAAAAATGAGGATATCAAGAAGATGTAGGAAAAACATATTAGATCAGGAATGGTTCTCCTGACCAATAGAATGACTGAGTAACAGCTGATCATTTCTCTATAGACGTCCATGGGATTTTGGCTTCTTGGAGCCAGCAGTACTTCCTGTTTGGAACGCCAGGGGGGAGGGGTCACTGAGTCCAGATCTCATTTATAGTAGGGATGTGAAGGCACAACAGCTGGGTGACCTGATGAACCTCATGAAACAGACCCCCCCCCACCCCCGTTATAAACATTCCTCCTATACATTCATTTTTCAAAGTGTTACCATAGCAACTCTCAGCTCCATGACAACAGTGAGACGGGTGAGAACCTACCTCTACCAGGAGTTTCCTTTCAGATCAGACAACAACAGCCTGAAGACATGAAGGTTTGTGAGCAGAACAAAGATCCTCATTTAAAGCTGATCCCTCCATCCCTCAAAACGTTGCTACATATACTTTCAACTGCATCTTAGCTGCTGCAAAGTAAATCTGGAGGCTTTTTTTTCAATATCAAATATTACTATTCTATTGTAATTACACAAGATATCAGTAGAACAGCAGGATTCTTTGTAAAATACTCTTTTTCTGTTTAGAGCAGGGGGCTCCAACCTGAGGCTCAGGTTGGTCAGCTTTGGACCAACTAGCACAAACGGCAATATTTTATGCAAAACACTGACTATTTGATTCAGGTAATAAGCCAGGACGCCTTCCTGCCCTACTGGCACAAGGGAAAAACAGATCCTATGTGATATCTTCCCTCAAAGACAATAAAAAAAACAATCATTCCTTTGAAACCAAACAAATAAGTAAAATTTTAAAAGAATATTTTCAAGAACCGTATTTCTACGAATATCAAGAAGTTGCCAGCCCCCGTGAAGACTTTCTTGACCATATTAATCTTCCAACAGTATCTGAACAATGCAGATCAGACCTTTGCAGACCTATAAAGACTCAAGAAGTCATAGAAGCAATTCAATCTTTACAGGCTGGAAAGGCTCCTTCTTCCCCAGACGGATTTGGGGTTGATTTTATTTTTAAAAAATGGCCAAACATATTGCACAACCATTGCTAAATATGTATTTGGAATCCTTTAGGCTGGATTCGCTTCCACCCACGCTGAATCTTGCCCACATTATCCTAATTCTGAAAGACAACAGACCTCCAGATTTATGTACCTCCTACAGACTGAACAGTTAGCTTGGTGATGATTGTAAAATTTTATCCAAAATCTTCACGAGGAGATTGGAAGGAGTTCTGCCATCATTGGTGAAGTCTGACCAGACAGAATTTATAAAGGGCAGATACTCCCACTCAAATGTACATCGCCTTTTAAATGTTCTGCAAATTTCACAACACAAACTACGGCGCTCTAGCAATTTCACTAGATGCTGAGAAGATATTCGACCGGGTTGAATGGGATTATCTATTCATTGTTCTGAACAGGTTTGGTTTGGATTCTGAATTTTGTAGGTGAGTGAAACTACTATACAGGGCACCAGGTGCAAGGATACTGATAAACGGTTCAGTCTCTGATATGTTTTTCTCAGGGGAACACGGCAAGGCTGTCCGCTCTCTCCTTTATTATTTGCGCTTGCTTTGGAACCATTAGCGGAAGCCATAAGAACCAATCCTAAGATTTCCGGGGTCAAATTAGGAGTTACGGAGTAAAAAATCTCCCTATATGCCGATGACCTGCTATTATTTATTACTAACCCAGAGGCATCTATCCCAGTGTTAACTTCAATTATTGGTAACTTTGGTCAATTCTTCGGGGAAAAAAATTAATTTGAAACATTGCCTTTGGGGGATCGAAAACAGTGGGTTCCTCCTGTGGATTTTCCATTTAGGCGGTCAAGCGCTGGCTTTACCTATTTGGGTATCAGAGTTACTGCAAATACTGCTGAGCTGTACAAGTTAAATTTTGGTCCAGTCCT
Source organism: Oryzias curvinotus (assembly GCA_023969325.1). Lineage (NCBI taxonomy): Eukaryota > Metazoa > Chordata > Actinopteri > Beloniformes > Adrianichthyidae > Oryzias > Oryzias curvinotus. Next base: position 4,213,008 of record CM043711.1, read on the forward strand.
GGCTTCGGTGAAAAGGGACCTTAATAGGTGGTTTGACCTCCCATTGTCATGGCTAAGTAGAATAAGTTTGAAAAAAAAATGAATATCCCTCCAAGGGTACTGTATCCTATGCAAATGTTACCTCTTAAAATTTAATAGGAAAACATTTTCAGAACTGGAGATATGTTTGTCTTAGGGCTGGGCGATATGGCCTAAAAATAAAATCTCCGATTTTATTTTTTTTAGTTCGATTTCCGATTTTTTCTCGATTTCCCCCCCATCCTACTTAAGGAAAGCAATAAGTACAAGCGGCAGACAACTTAAAGCAAATATGGCTTTTATTTAATAAAACGCAAGACAAATGTAACCCCCATTTCTGGGATGAATAATAAATAAATAAACACACTCTTGGAATCAAAGTTAAGTATAAAATTTTTCTTCTTCTCACTCCTTTTTGGACTTGTGTTTATATCATTTTGTTGTGTTTTATATAATTTTTTCTTGTTTTATATAATTTTTGTCTCGTTTTTGTCTTATTTTGTTATTCTACTCTTGTTTTCACTTGTCCAAAATAAAAAGGTTACTTACTTCAAGTCCCAGCTGTGTTTTAAGTCACACTTTGTAGTCTAGACTAAAATGAGACAAACATTCACCTTGACAGTAGCACCATTTTCTAAAAAGTCAATAATACAGCTCATATCTGTGTCTAAAGTTTTAAATAAATTAATAAACCCCGTCTTGATGATGAAGCAGGGGTTCATCGGGTCACCTTGCACAGAAATGATGGTCGTCAGCGATGTTGAAGGCGAGATGAGCCTTCGCGCTCGCCTCCGCCTCCTCCGAAAACAAAATTCTAAGGTTGGCCGCGGCGCAAATGAATATACCTGATACACCTGTACAAGTAATAATTACAACGCAGTATTCTTTATTAACAAATAACAGTAAAAATAACTATCTAACTAATGAACTAACTATACAGGCGTTGTAGAATGAGTATGTGTGTCAGGTCGCGTGTGTGTTAGGGCGCGTGCATGTGTAAGGAGACTGAGCGCGTGCCACGCGACCGCGCGTGAGAGCCTTTGACTCTGATGGGCTCCTTTAGGTAAATGTTGCAGCGTGGGGGGGTTTCTTCCTCCACGTCTGTGACAGTAAAGCCACACCAGTTCCACACAACAGAGGAGTTCATTTCTTTCTTGGGAACAAACTGCCCACTCTCACCGGTAGCCATGCTGTCGCGTGCTGTTCCGTGTTTGTCGCGTGCCGTGCGAAACTAACGCTACGGAAGCTCTGAGGAGCCAAAAATGCGCCACATATACACTCGATTTAGTTATTTTTGAAATCGCCCGTAACAAAAAATTCGAATTAATTCATTTGATCGATTTATCGCCCAGGCCTAGTTTGTCTTATTTTATCTGGCATGGGAAGAAATCTTGACTGAAAATTAAAACTCTACAACTGCCATTTGACGGGGGGGGGGTGTTCTGGCCCTTCCTCATTTTTTATTTTATTACTGGGCTTGTCATGCACGAATAGTGCCAGGGTGGCTGCACTCCTTTTTACATCAGAGTGAGTATACTCCAAAGCTCCTGCATAGACCTAATCCTCAATGTTCCCTCTTTGTATAAAATGTAAAACTGGTTTAGGAACTTACTATCACTGCACCTGACAATGTCCTTTAAACACTAGATTCTGGAAAAATATTGTAACAGAACTCAGCTGTCTATGAAGGCTCTCATTCATCCAGGTTGGTTCCATTGTAGTAGGTTTAGGGGATGTCATCTGGACTTGGTTTTTAAAGTTAGAAGACGTTTCGCCTCTTATCCAAGAGGCTTTGTCAATTCTGAATTCAGAACTCAGCTGTATTTTTCACAAAATAATCCATCTGAGCCGGTATTGTTTTTTCTTTGCTTGTCTTAGTAGAGGCTGCCTCTGTCTGGTCAGGAGATTGTTTTATCAAGTAAGCTTTTACACCTGGCAAGACGATGCATACTGCTGCACTGGATTCAGGGACAACCTCCTTCTGTCACACAGTGGTACAGAGAGGCATTCAAAGTTCTTCCTATGGAGCGCCTCTGTGCCCTCTTAAAGGGCAATTCTGATGCTTTCTATAAGCTATGGAAGCCTCTGCTTGATCATCTTCCTGGTGATCTAGTCAACGTTCTTAATAAAGGAGGTCCAAACCTTGTCCTGTAATTGAGCTAATCTGTTTCTCCATGACAAAATCTATGTAATGTACTGGATGTATGGAACTAGCTGATGTGTTTGCATCCATGCTGTGACTTTGTTGTGCTGGAAATGTTAGTTTTGTTTGCTTTTTGTGCTGCTGTTTGTTTATGTCAAAATATCGATACAAAATGTTGAAACAAAAAGTGAACTGGCCATTTTTGAAAATAATCTAAAGATTTTAAGCACACATTAAACTGTCAATAAAGTATGATACAGTTAATTTTGTAATTTAGTTTGTCCAATTTAGTTTAGGTTAGTTAGGTTTAAAAATGTATGGCTAAAAACTGTTAAAAGTTATAAACTATTACATAATTAGAAAAAAACGATTTTCTTTTTATGTTCATGTTTTAGTTAAATTAAAAAACACAATGATTCATTTGATTGTTTCATAATAGTAACAACATTAATACAGTACAGTGCTGTACTTTCTAAAGGATGAAGCGAGACTTTGTGGATCCAGCTGGAGTGTGCTCAGGGAGAATTTGACATCTCTAAGTGTTGGAGGTTGCAGACTCCTGGTTTTTAGGAACAGCTAGAGACACTTCCTAAGAGCTTTGTGGAATCACAAAAAGGAAGTTCATGCTCGAAGAATCTGCCGATGCTAAGACAAACACAAACTTAGAAACTGTAGAAATGATTTACAGACAGACAAGACTCAAAGATGAAGCACCAAAAACTAAAAAAATGTTCACAGCCACATTTCCCTCTTTGACAATGAACTGCATCCACTGCTGCAGACATGAATATGAACATTTCTGTCAGAACTGCTTCTTTTCTGTATAATGAAAAATGGGAACTTTTTAAAAAGTAAACCACAAAGAACAAAACCTGTCCAGATCCATTAAGTTTACTGAATAAACTAAAAAAACATCACTGTTTACAAAGAGGACTGGACAATGCCTAAAACCGCAAAGCAAAAAACATTTGTCTGCTAAACTTCAGAGATTCCTCACTGACATAACCAAGAGTATTTCTGATTATCAGGTTTTAGGTTCAGAAAAAAACCATCTCTGATTTTGTTGAGGGGTTCATCGGTTTAGATTCTGCTCAGCTCTCGTGGTGACAGTCTCCATTCCCTCTGGGCTCCTTCCCCAGCCCCACCTCGCTCTGGAAGCCAGTCCGCTTCCCGGCGCTGCTCAGGTAACACGGCCAGGATTCTCCTTCTGCTTATAAAATCAGCAGAAGGGGCCGCCGGGAGATGAGTTTAGCACCTGAGCCTGGCCTGGGCTGAGGGAAATTGATTTCACGCTAACAGGAGCAGTCTTCTCGTCTCCCTGGACTTCAGGCGGGTTTGTTTCCGACAGTATGTGAGAATGGATGTTCGGCTCTGCAGAATGATTGAAGGCCAGGTTGCATGTCTTTGAGGGAGCTTCCTCTCTGAGTGATGAGAGAACGACTAGAAGTATTTGTTTCAGTCTTGATTGCATGTCACGGCTGTGCTGAAATGAAGGGAAGATGTGCAGAGCGTGTCATGACTGACGGTCATGCATGAAGTTTCCAGAGCAACGCTGTGTGTGTCACAATAACTGATGGGTCTCCAGTTCAACCTGCTGCACATGGCATTCATCAAACTTTCTGAGGAAGGTTTCTTCAGACCTAAAGCACTGCTAGAATAACTCTTTAGGTAAAAGTTCAATTAAAAACTCACTTGAGGAATGCATCTTCTTTGACACTAAGAATGCATCGACAAAGGCCATTCCTCACCCCAAGCATGAAGTTCAAGTGTTCCACCACACTTTTACTTTGGAGTCAAGCAGACAATCAAACCTTTTTAAGTATTTCAAGGAACAGAAACACTCCATTAAATACACTTCTTACAGTAAGTAAGAAGTCTGAGACAAGGCGTTCCACTCGTCCACATGTGCTACATGCAGTTCTGCAGGTCACTTAGGAGTACAATCATCCAGTCTCTCTGTTTCAGTTGGTCCTAGAAATGCTCCATAGGGTTCAGGTCAGGGGTCATTGCTGGCCAAACCACATGAGGCACTCCCACTTCCTGAAGTTGAGTTCAGACAATTCTGGCACCATGTGGTGGAGCGTTGTCATCCATGAACGGAAAGTTGGAGGCATGCTGATGGAATTGGGGGATGATGTTGGGTATATGATGTCTCTGAAGTAAGAACATGCCTTAATTGGACCATCTACAATAACTAAATTGGTTTTGCTGTGACTGATGATGCCAGCCTGGACTGTTGCACCTCCTCCATCAAAGGGGACCATGTTGACCTCAGCATATCGCTCATCTCGCCTTCAACATCGCTGACGACCATCATTTCTGTGCAAGGTGACCCGACTTATCAGTGAACTGGACAGTAGACCATTGCTGCATTGTCTAGGTCACATGGCCTTGTGCTCAATGCAAACATTCACAGCGGTGTCTTGGTGTCTGTGGAGTCACCTGCAACATCTGACTGTCGATTACTTCCTTTATGTCCTTATTGGCCAAAACATCCTCTAAAAAGTCAGAAAAGGTATCAATAAAGTCAGAGTTTTGTTGTTTCTTCAGCTCTGCATGTCAGGAACCTCTTTCCTGTGTGTTACTGGATCTGGTGCAAAACAATCATTTCGACTGACAACCAGAACATCAGAGGACCGAATCCCACACGGTCATGAACAAAAAAGGAAAAAAAACTATTCAGGATCAGAAAAATCTGGTTCTTCCCAGCCAGAGGACGGCTGGGACCAGTCGTGTAAAATCCACTGATATCAGCCTCTGGTGGGCGTCTCTTGCCATCAATAATTTCCATTTGTATGATTTAAACTCCCCACATTAGCAGAATTTCACCACAAACTCTTCAGTGGGGGTGAATCACCTTCCTCCTGAAGAATGTGCCTCTGCGCTGCACAAAGAAGCCCTCAGGCGTTTGCCGTTTCAGGGTGTGTTGCAAGTGCAGCTGATTTATCACAGAATGAGGTTCTCCCCACAGAAGAGTGTCCTGAACTGGCAGCCCCCCTATCAGCATGGATCATCTGCCTCACAGGCCTTCAGCTCCTCTGCAGACACACTCACACACACATTTATGCCTCTCCCTCCAACGCCTTTTCAAACGCAAGCATGTTTCTCCCACAGGTTATTTTCTGTTTCCTCCACTGATTCCTCTCACCGTTTCCGTATAGAAAACTCCCTGGCTTGTCCAAAGTATCGTCGACCGATACATTTAGAACGGGAGACAGACGTCAGGTCGCCTCTGAAAACGAGACAAGTGCAATGAAAGCCACTCCACGGAGCACCAGCAGTCCACCGGCCCGTTTCCTGTGGCAACAGCTGCTTTGCCCGTTGAACACTGGGAGGCGCTGTCCCGACCTCCAGATTCTGCTGACATTTGTCCCCTCAGCAGACAGAAATATTGTTATGAGAAGAAGCTGCATGATCAGAAGAGCCAACCCATCATTTCAGCTTCACATCTTCTCCATTGAATGTTTCATTATGTTGTATGTGTGAAAAGGGCTTTCAGTTGATCAGCCAGTGTGCTGCTGAGCTTCTCATCTCCTCTGCACGGTTCAAACGGAACATCCAGAGACCTGCTTGTGTCACACGGTCGGAGTGTAGCAGCTCGAGAAAAGCTCCACAGACTCAGGATTTCTGTTTGCTGCAGGACTCAGAGGACACATTTCACTGCACTAGACAGGAGGAAAAGGACAGAGGTTCTCAGGATCCTCCAGAACCACCGCATCCAACTACCTCAGCAGAACCAGACTGAAGCAGGCCGGCTTAAAGCTAACCAGGCTAATGTAAACAAGGATAAAAAAAAAAATAAAAAACGGGCTTAAATACCCTAGTTAAGGTAAACTAGGCCAAAAAAACCCAATGCTAAAGCAAACCAGGTGTGTGGAAACCAGTTAAAGAAACCAGGTTACTGGAAACTAGGTTTGGGTAAACCATCAAAAGGAAACAGGCCAAAGCAGAGCAGTTAAAGTAAACCTGGCTAAAGGAAATCAGACTAAAGGACGACCACAGTTAGGTGCGAAAGGACTTTCAAACTAAAAGCCCCATGAGAGCTCATGAAATGCTGGCATACTTTGGTCCAAAGGCAACAGATTTCCAGAACTAACCCGCAGAGAACCGTCAGCAGGAAAGCGACACCATCCTTCCACGCACAAACTAACTGGACTTGGGACTCAAACTGGAAATCACTTGAGGTCATAAGCCTGTAGGGAATTTGTGGTTCTATGAGGTGACGTCTGACCCACACGCCAGCGTTTACCTGACTCCTGATTCCGTATGCAGTAGTCTGGAGAGTCCTCCAGGTAGACCAGGTCGTTCTTGCTGGCGTGCCTGAACTGTGTGTGTGCAGCGGTAAACCCAGTGCCATACTGGTTTACTGTGACTTGCACGGCGCTGTTGTAGTGCCGGCGCAGGTGGTCACCAGTGAGTCTGAAGTCAGCCAAAGCCAGCCAGCAGGTGCGGACGCTGCACGACCCGCTAACACCGTGACACTTGCACTCCAGAGTCATGAACCGCTTCACGGCCTGAGACAGAAGATCAAAAACAGGGGGAGGGGTATTTTAACACAGGACTCCATTAAACAGTGATGTGCAAATGCACCCATAGAAGAGCAGGATTCATAGCAGCGGAATCTTGTAAAAGGCATCTGAACTCCAGCTCACACCTTTCTGCCAGCTCTGTTGTTGTGAAGGTTCATGAGCGCTCGGGCGTCTCTCTCCTTCCTGTCTTTGGCGTCTACGAAGGTTTGGCTGAAGCGAACGGCATGCTCCACATGGTCGCTGCAGCCCCCCCAGTCGAATGAGCCCTTCTCGTCCCATGAAGAGCCCTTCTTCGTGGGATCACAGGAACAGGAGTCCAGCTCGCCCTGGCTGCAGGCCCGCGCCAGCGTGTAGACCACTCCGGCTGAGGAGATGGCGTAGACGAAGGCAACTTCCCGGCTGCCTGGATAGACGGGACGAAGGTCAGTATGGTGGAGCATCAGACATGATGTGTAATATCAACATTTATGAATGGAGCAAAGAGCCTAACCACACTGAAAGCACAATCAAAGACCCATCCCCAAACACAATGCTGTGTCATTTTTCTCATGATGGAGGACATACATAAAAAATTAAGCCTAAAATTGCATTTCTGAGTATTTCTTTATTCAAATCATTGTGAATCAGGGGCAGATGAAAGAACGACTGTAGATGTGGCATAGGAGCTACAACAGCAGGCCTTAAGCTTCCTGCTCTGCTCCATTCTGATGCATCCACTGTCAGAGGTTGGATATTGGTCGCCATTTTTGTTCCACCGCTGATGTCAGGTAGAGGGTGTAAGGGGCTGTAAGCTAGCAGGAGAGTGAGTAAACAGAGAGCTCTCTGCTATGGGGAGGGATCATGGGAAATGAGGGCAGGGTTACTTTGCGCCAGCAGTCCCACCCACAACACAGAGGTAAATTTCTGATGAACTACTGCAGCTCCACAGAAAATGTCTTTTCTCATTTGGTTTTAGAAAAGGACACAGATGTTTGTTTTTGGATCATTAAAAGAACAACTGGAAACCCTTAGAAAATAGATTTGAGTTTAAGGATGTATGCGGCATTGTAAACTGTCTCTAAGCACACTTCAGTGGATAAAAAGATTTCCTTCAAAGCAGATCAAAATTTAAAACTCAGCATTAATCAACATTATAAACTCATTTCCCAGCATGCCCCATATCACATAGTCTTTACACAAACCTGGGAAAAAGTGGATTTTTGTTAGATGTTTTTGAAAATAATCTAGCGGTTTTGGATCTTATTTTATTGCAAATTATTTGTAAACAGCATTTCTATTTTTCTATTACAGCTTTCATTCACTGTGACTAGATTCTATTCCATTATAGAATATAGTCTTACATTTTAACGTTTATTCGAGCACTTTTCCTCGTCTTTCCTGCTTAGAACTTCATCGTTACGGTGAACCCCCCCCTCGTAGTTTGAACCTTAGCTCAGCGCCCGAGGAGAGTTTGTCTGAGCAACAGAGGAGGCTTTCTGAGATGATCCTCACCATCAGAGAATGAAATGACTTCCCATCGGTTTAAGTTCCTATTTAGGGATTCCCCGGACCCTTTAAGCTCATCATCCTGGAAGAGAGCACACCCCCCCACACTGTCAGGTAAACAAAGCTGATATTTTATCCACACCTGACTGTCCTAGAGTGAAGGACGCTCCTCTGGAAAGACAAAATGGCTCATCTTTTCATTTAGACTTTTGAGAATCTTTTAGATCCTTCTAGACTTTCAGGTGGACTGTAACTTCTGTTCTGTTAAAGTTTTGTAAAGATGTGAACTGAGCTGCAGAAAAAACCCGACAGCAGACAAAAGCAGCAGAACCTCAGCTCAGAATCAGCTTCATATTTTTACAGAAACATGTGAGCCACAACTGGCTACTGCTAAACGAGAGAACATTTGAAGATTTTCTTCATTCTAATGCTCAAACTACAACAATTTTGACTATTCTCATACCAATATTCCCAAGGCAGGCAAAAAAATATTTGAACAAGTGAAAATGACAAAAATTAGAGACCCACTCTGATCATCTTTGGATCCATTTTCAAATCGTTTTTAGTGGTCTTTTAACTATGATGATTCTGTTTGTAGCCAAAATACAAAAAAACCTGTCGTGTTCAAGGACATAGTTCCTGCAGAGCGGCAGGCGTTAATCAGAAATTCACTTGAGTTGTGGGCGGGGCCGCAGAGGAGTAAACCTGCCTGTTCCTTTTATCACGGTGTAACAAAAATGGCAGCATCATAGGAGCCATCCATCCATACAGTTTGGATCCAGATTCCAGCTCAGACGAGGAAAACAAAGACGTTCATGGATCTATGTGTCTGCAAGTCCATCAGAATGGAGCAGAGCAGGGAGCTTAAGGCCTGTCCAGTCTATTTTCTATGTCACAAGTATGATCTTTTTCCAAACTTCATTTTTTGTCTGCACCGGCTTAGTGACTATCTGAATAAAAAAATACTCAGAAATGCAATTTTGAGCTTCAAAATGTTAAAAACACCATTTCCTTTTGAGGGAGTCTTTAAGGATTTCTCAGACAATAGAGCGGAAAATATCTTGTTTAGTCAAATGAACGACTCATGACGGTGTGTTTGGGTGACAGCAGATAATCTGAGAGAACATGATGCCAGGAGGGAACAACTCCTGTGTAATTGTTTGAAAGTAGCCCGCCGACACCCCCAACAAGGAGCTTGTGATGTGCCGTGATAATGGTATGTGACACGGTCAAGGCCCGGCTGGGAGGTCCGAATACCACACGGCTGATTAGAGGCCCCAACATGAAACAGACCAAGTTGAAGGATCTTCCTCACAGGTTAAATCTCAGGGCATGGGAGAGAAACCCCCAGCCTGCCAGCCCTGACGATCCTCCAGTCTCTAATAAAAAAAAATCATTTGAAATCACTGGAAACTTAAGGAGCAGACAAGAACTTAGCAGCTGAGATCGTCACTTGTTAAAATTATTGATGGTGAAACATTTGTCACATTTACCACAAGTGGTGACAAGCGGTTCAAGACATGAGAGCAACCATTCCAGTTTCACAGTTGTTCTCTGCTCACCTCCATCTGCATGAAGAGGCCATCGTTCTCTGATCTACTGGAGTCCTCTCCAATAAATCACCATCCAGGATAAACACTGCTGATGACCAGACATGACTCTTTCGGCTGCTAGGATTACTTTTGCTGGAAAAAAAAAATCTAAATGTCCGCCATCTCTCATTTCAATGAGCTGACTGGAGTAATGAGTCAGCTGAGCCCGCAGAAAAGCTCTGTTGAGTCAAGTCAGTAAATAAATGGAAGCGGTCTCGAGTCCTCCTCAGACTGCAGCCGCTCCGTCAGACTTCAGTCAATAGAAAGTGGACAACGAACGACCAACAAGACGTGAGCAACACAGTTCAAGCGGCGCTGCTGAGGAGCTGCCTGTGAGAAACCCACGTCTGCAGCGGCGAGTGATGAATGCACGCTTGTAAAGTGAGAGGACGTGTGGAATGTGATCCAAGCTGAGAGCAGCAGAAAAAACATTACTGCCAGGGAAGTTACTCAACACCTGCAAAACTAACCAGCTCTCTCCATTCAAATCTTGGTTCAGGTAGGAGCCATTTGTTGGCGCAAACTGAGGTCTGAGCTCTGGACTTGCTCTGGATGGGATGGGACACCTCACGTTCCTCTACCTCTCTGCACTGACCTCGCAGTGGCAGACGGCCAAACAAGCTGTGGTCTCGGGCCGTCGTGTTGCAGTTCCAGCGGTGGCTGCGGAACTGATGCTGGCACTCAAAGATCCAGTCCTTCATCCCACCGCCGATGGCCTGCATCACCTTGGGGTGCTGGCGACAGAGTTGGCGCTGCTTGTTCACCAGTCCAGGGATGTTGTCGCACATCACCTGGGAGCCCAGTGTGCCCATGTACCTGCAGGGGGGAGGAGGAAGGGACGCAAAGCTGAATCCTGGAAGACATTTTCACATTTGCCTAGACATGCAGCAGGAGGAGGCACACACCTTAAAGACGCTAAACACTCCACTTAATCTACCAATAAAAGTGAGTGTGTGAGTGTGTGGGGAGGAGAAAAAAGGCAGATAACTCTAACATTTGTGAGTTTATTGGAAAAAAGTGTAACCAAAAGTGTGAAATAACCTTCCTGAAGGAGGGGATTGTGGGACCTTTGAGGGCCTTTAAAAAAATGAAAAACTGAAGAAAAACACACAACGAGATATTAAAATGCATCTCATGACTGGACAACATACCTGTGCAAAAATTCAGGCTCCAGCAAACTGCAGCTATGAAAGTTAGGGGGGGGGTTAAGCTACTCAAAGCGTAACCAGTTACAGTTACATGAAGACCAAATGACAGAGAAAGATGAACATCTAGACTGTTGTGAAAAATGAAGAAATCAGAGAAAAGATTCATGTATTTTTGTTTTCGATCTCCGCGCGTAAAACCAAACCGGACTCACTCACCACCAGGATGCGTCGACTTTGGCCGTCAGCCAGTAGATTGCTACAGATAAATAAAAACATATTCCACTTTTCACAAAGTTCATATTAAGCGGAGTTTGGTCCTTCAGGGGTCTGGAAGGAGCATTTCTGCGCGTGGAACCACACGATCAACCATGAGAAGGAGAAGCTGCTGAGTCCAGCAGCGCGCGCGTCTGGTGGTAATGGTGGGGGCATGGGAGGATGTGCTCTCAGGTTCAGACCGCTCTGCTGCGTGGAGGGGTGGGCAGAGCGCCGGCTCAGGAATGAGACGTCTCAGGGTATCTGTTCAGGCTGGTTTGACACCAGACAACTTTGGCCTCGATCCAGTCTGGAGCTTTGAGATGAGGTCCAGGAGAACGGGCGCGCGCGCGCGGGGACAATGGCGCAGGCCTCGTGAGGAGTCCCATGAGACGACCAGGTGGGAAAAACCGTTTCCATTGCAGCTTTTGTCCACCTTTAGCCCGCCTGAGCTCTTTGCGCTGCTCTTGGGAAGCAGACCTTCCGGTTTTTGGGGCAGTGGCTGACTCTAAGGCGCGCGCGGTCCTTCATACAGACATGGCGCGCAGGTGTCAAATATTGCAAAAGCCTGACGCGCAGGTATTTTTACAGTCTTGTACACAATGACAGCCCCAGTCATAACTCCAGATGATGGGCCCAAACTGAAGAACTGCGCGGGTTTTCTCAAAGTTGGTCCATTGCCATTGGATTATCTCCGACAGCCTTTTCTTTGAGGGGGGACCTCTGTCACTCTGCATTTACCCCAGCTTTGATCCATCCCTGGATCTGGAGGGCTGGAGACTCTGGGACCGACCAGATTAATGGTCAAATTGGATTTTTCTCGTGATCTCCGTGGAAAAATAAAACAAAAGAGCAGACTTTTCCTAAAAGTAAACCGAAAAGAACCAAGATGAGTGGCTTCAATGACATGATCAAGATTATACCCTGCAAAGATGTAAACAAAGGAGTTTAAAGTCTCTTCCCTGTTTGCTAAAGGATTCAGCAGACAGGGAAGAGACTTTAATGAAAATGCAATCCCCTCTTTGCAGTTTCGCTTTAATTATGACACAGAAGAAGCGATGTTAAAGAAAATGAAAAAGCATTATTTATGTTTAACTGTATTTTTTAAGTCATTTGATGCAGTTACATTGTGAAATGAAAAAGCATTTCTTTTATTCCCTTTCTAATGGAATTTTGCTACACATTTACTAGAACTTCTTGAATATGAAATGTCAAATACTATTTTCGTTATCATTTTAATTGACAGAATGAGCTGTGTTGAAGGAGGACAAGAAAAAGTGGTTTGGCGGATTACTTTTTCATTTTCAGTCAACAAATGTAGCTTCATTTTGAAAATGAAAAAGCATTTCTGGTTTTGACTTTTATTTTGAATTATGCTACAGAAATGCTTCCATAAGATCAATCTGTCTGAGGTGATTTGTTAATCAAATGGACTTATACCATTAAAAAGTCACTCTTAAATAAGATACATCAATAATTAGTCTTGGAAAATACCATCTGAATTGAGACATGGTGTGTTTTATTTTACTATAACGTAAAAATGATCACGTGTTTCTGGACACACACGTGATGTCAGCAAAAACTGATCAGTCCATCATTCCAGTCCAATGTGTGGAAACACTTTGAATTTAGCAAAGTCATGTGACCAAACAGTAAGCTAGAATGTTCTAAGAATGTTCCCTTTGGATCTGGAAAAACAACAGTGGGCTGAACTTTAGGAAACTAACATGTGAATGGATCTGACATTAATTCTAGTTTGTTTGGACACAGATTTCATTTACACTTGATGATCTTGAAGAAATTCAAGAATCTGGAAAACTTCAGCTGCACTGTTCAGTAGCAGGTATTTCTATCTGAGTCTCACTGGTTGAAGTTTTGGATAAAGATGTTCTGGATCCATTTTAGGTCAGAGAATCGGATCATTTAAAATGAACACATATCGACTATGAATCGTATCTGCAACCACCAATTATGATTTGAATCGAATTGTTAAAAGAAATCGTTACACCCCTCGAAAGTATATTTACTTCACTTTTACTCAAGTATACTTACTAAGATAAACTTCGGGTGTACTACCTTTTGCTAAGGGTACTTTAGTGACACGCAAGACGAGCAGAAACCACAGAAGAAGAAACTTAACCAAAAGCGTTTTATTATAAACACAACACCAAAATCCTCTTAAAACCTAAAAATATCCGTTCTGCTCTGAAAACTTGGAAACATAAAATCTGCAACAAAATTAAAGTTTCCTTTAAAAAATAATTTCTAACAAAAACAGCCTTTGCTAGCTCAAGTAAAGCAAACTTCTACCAACAGGAAACGTCTGCTTCGTGATCAGAGGATTTTGGAGTAGAGGTGCAGCTGAACTTTGCCACTTGCAGCTTTGTAGAACAGCAGCAGCGAGGCGGCTCCGAGCATGCTCACAACAACCCTGGTCAGCAGAGGCTTCTGCCAGCCTTTGTGGGAACGAGGCGGAGGAGGAACCCAACAGCAATCCCTGGTTTCATCCATCTGTGGAGAGCAGAAGAGGGACAAAAACCTTCATAAGAACTGGAAAGTGTGAGAAACTATGACTGTGAGGATTAGAAAAACATCTGACACCACCAGTGTGGTTTGACCAGCAAACCTGAATCATCAGCACTTCCTGTGCCAAATCCTGAAGGTCTCTCATGGAGGTCACGTCTCATAGCCAAGTGACTTCCTAAGACTCCAGTGACTATCGCATTCAGCAGAACCGAGTCTGCTTCTGGGAAATCAAAGCTGGAAATCAAAATGTCTCCATTTTTGTTTTAGGGCTCTTTGATTTCTACAGAAAAACGGCTTTCATCTCCGTTCCCCATGAATTTTTACGTCAATCCAACCTTCAGATTAAATGAATGAAAAACAAAATCCTACTGTTTTATGAATCAAAACAGAGACAATGATTTTAGACACTGCACCGGTTAATATTAAGTTATATAAATGCCCAGCAAAGACTTAAAATTGGAGAGATTTTCATATCTTCTATTTTGTTTATTATTGGCTTACAAAAAACGCATTATGAAGGGATAACAACAAAAAACCAACTGTTTTTTATTGGAGGTAAGAACATTTTTTTAAGTTTGCTCAAAGGCTGTGAGAGCAGCGTCCAATAGGGAGGAACAGCAGCTTCCGCTTAGACTCCATGACAGGGTTAGACCTCCTTAGAGCAGTGGTGTCCAAATCCAGGCCTCAAGGGCCGGCAACCTGCTGGCTTTCTGGAAACCTTGCCTCATCTTGGCTTAGAAAATAGACAAAAAACTAAAATGTCCAAGTTTTAGAAAAGAAACATTAGTATTTTCATGTTTTACTTGTTTTTGGGTTAATTTGGGTTTTCTTTAAAGCATTTGATATGATGCTGCTGCTTTTACCTCACATTGATCTCTGTAAGAGCATTTGATTTATCCAAGGGAATTTTTTTCAAACTCATTGCTCAGGTAACCTGTGACGGCAGCCCCGGCAAAGCCTGATCTCTACTAAATTAAAGGCAAGGTTGACTTTTAGTCTCCATGTGAGCCCACTTTCTGCAGAACCCTGTTCTTGGGTTTGAGTTTGGGAGGAGAACCCGGTGAAGTTCACACCTGAAGAATTTTTCACAGAGATAGTTAAACGCTGATGATGCACGGGGAGAACATGTGTGAATGGATGTCAAAAAACGTCATTTTACATTTGTTGTCAGAAAAAATCTCCATGAGGCGCTTCTTTCTGTTTTGTTGTCATGAGACAACATGATTGAGACAACATGATCATTGCCACAGCGTCCGCCCAACACAGCAGCTCAGGGCCCGCTCTACGGCTATTGGACCACAGAGCGGGACCCATGCCAGCCCAATGAGAACGAGCACCGCAGCAACAGCACCCCCTACAGGCGAAGGGCCCCAGAACAATGGACCCCCAAGAGCGGGGGTCGGCAACCCATGGCTCCGGAGCCACATGTGGCTCTTTCATCCTTCTGTTGTGGCTCCCTGTGACTTTGGAAAATAATGAGTATTTTACAAAAATTTAATTTTATTTTGGTTTGTTCATTTTTCATGGCATTTCAAAGGCGCTGCTGGCTCCGTAAGAAGCGCGTGCCACGTAAAAACAGCTTCCTTAATGAGCTGGTATTTATCGGGCGAGAACTGCAGAGCTGATAGCAGGAGGACACACACGGGGCGGTGTGGGTACCAGATGTTCTCGGGTTGCCGTATGTTCTCGGGGTCCTTCGACCAATGATGACGTCACACTATTTGATTGGCTGTAAGTCGCCACGACCAATGAGTTAACGTCGCTACGTTTTTTTTTTTAAACTTTATTGACAATTGCGGTATCATACATTAACAATGACATTAACGGTAACAACGACGAACAATAACAATATAATCAATATTGCCTCGAAGATCAGTCACCATTGTCAAACATAACATATTAAGACAGAAAATAAAGAATAGAGGGGAAAAGAGAAACAATGAACATAACACAAATAAATAAAAACATAAATAAAATAAAATAAAGGAACATAGAAAAAATCTAAATTGTCTAATACTAGTTAAGTTAGGGGTACTCGTGAAGTTTGTATTTCTGAACAAAACTAAGCAATTTCAAGCCATTCTTCTTTTTCATATAATGAAGTGATTGAAAGTAAAAACAGAGTTCTTTATTAAATGTTATAAAAAGTGGTCTGGTCTTCAAAACTTGACCTCACCAAGATGGCGGTGCTCTCCTCCAATGAGGAACCACGTGATGTCTCCTCTAGTGATATAACTCATTGGAAGGACCCCGAAGGACCCCGAGAACATCCGGCAACCCGAGAACATTCGGTACCCACAGCGGCTTCAATAAATCTGCGCCGGTGTTGCCAGATAGAGTCACAGTTTTCCAGCCCAAAAGTCATCTGAAAACTGCCAGAACCAGCCAAAAACCGCCCAACACAGCTTTTGCTTATGTTTTTTTTCGTACTGGACTGATTTAGCAAAATAAAAGATTTTTCTAAATAAGAGATAGTTCAGACTAGAGCCCTGCGCGGGACTATTTTCTTCATCCCGCTCCCGCCCGCGCCTGCCGAATTTCTGACCAATCCCGCCCGCTCCCGCAACGTATGCGTTACACTCCCGCCCGCATCCCGCAATATGTATGTCCACTCCCGCCCGCACCCGCAAAACTCGGGGAATTTATTCCCGCACTGTAATAGAGATGCATTGATTTTGTATCGTCCCCCGTCCCGCAGGAAAAAAAAAACCACGTATTTGTATTGATATTATTAAAGAGATTCATATCCCTCCTCCAGCCTCATTTTTCCATGCATTCCTCTTTTGTGTAATCTGCAACTTAATTATTAAATATATTTTCACTAATCCAGTTCGGTTAAAAGTGTGCGTGTGTCCGCGCGCAGACAGACGGCCTGAAGGAGTATGCAGGCTGCAGCCAGGGGTAGTTGGCCTGAAGCGCTGAACCAGCTGATAAAGCTGCAGGTCAAAGTCATTTGAATTTATGGAGGAGAAAAAACATTGTAATGGTTCAACAGAGCTGAAAATCTATGAATTTTTTCCTAACGGAAAAATACTTTTTTTTAGCTTCAGCCTTTTCCAGTTTTTGCTGTTTTGCGCCTCAGTGGGGCTTCAGCACGCAGATCTGAACACCATGCGTGTCTCACGATGAACTTCGTTTGTGGTTCTTCTCTGCTTCATCCATTAACATCACGTCTCTGCCTGGAAACCTGCTCCTTCTTATCCAGCGCAGTGTTGGCAGATAGAGTAACAGCTCTTTCATCCGTGTGCTGCGCTATAGAGCGCCCTGACTATCGTGTCAACCTATGATGACCGTATTTTGCGCTCTGTGTTGCACACTTTAAATGAGCAGCAGACCACTGAACATTTGTGCGTTTATTTACGGGTCCTTTCCAGTACAGCAGCGTACGTAGGCTCATACAGGTGGGTGTTTTGTAGGAAAACCGAACTCTCAGCGCTGATCCGATCTCTCTTCTCTTCCCTCTCTTTCATGCTGCTCTGCGCTGCTCCCGCATGACGTCAGTCTTGCTCGACAGCGCTCGTTCCACCTGCTGGCCATTTACAGTACTACACGATTTGTAATGAACCCACAACACTTCAAACAGTTTTAAAATTGACAAGGGGGTGGCTTATTTTCACTGTCCCTACATCTGTGTAGAATACACTGGGAGCGCGGGGAAAAACAACTCTCAGCTACAGAGGATATGAACAGGTGAACAGGTAGAGAGGCGGGGGAGGGGCTTTGGCTTTAAACTGTCAGATGGAAACACGGGCGTCAGATTCAGACGCAGCTTTCACTGCGGGAGTTAAAGCAGAGACTTTCTTTGGGATAATATTATGAACTCAAACATGGAAACATGATTACCAAGTAGAACTCTTCAAAATAATAAACCGGATCTCTCCACACTCTTCATGTCTAGCATGCATTGATGCACGCATCGCTCCATGCAGGGATCAGACCATAACTTTAGCTCGTAGCTCCGCCCACACGCGACCGCGGTATCAGGCTTTAAAGAGCATAATTTCTAAGAGGCGGGGTGGGGCGTTGCACACCCCCAACAACAGGTTAGATGACAGTGGCCATTAGGCGTCTCTACCTGGTGAGTTCACGGAGCTTACATAAGAATCCAACAGCCACACAGCATAACGTGGTCCGCGCTAATAAATATTCATGAGATATTCATGGCAACACTGATCCCGCAGGGTTTTTTTTTGCCGCCCGCTCCCGCCCGCAGCACAATTCAAACCGCCCAATCCCGCGAGATTTGGGTCCCGCGGGACCCAATCCCAATGCAGCCCTCTAGTTCAGACTAATAATAAAATGTGGACACTATTGAATATTTCTTCAGCGGGCCGCCTTCTTCCATTCATTTGCTTAACCCGCTCTATCCCCGCTATAACCTGCGTCCGGCTCTTCCATCCTTGTGCTTCGCTGGAGCGCCCCGACTATCGTGTCAACCTATGATGACCGTATTTAGCGCTCTCTGTGTAGGACACACTGAGGAGCGCAGGGGAAACAACTCTCAGCTCCAGAGGATATGAACAGGTGAACAGGTAGAGAGGAAAGCAGGTAAAGAGGCGGAGGAGGGGCTTTGGCTTCAAACTCTGTCAGAGAGATGGAAACACGGGCGTCAGATTGAGACGCAGCTTTCACTGCGGGAGTTGAAGCAGAGACTTTCTCTGGGATGATTTTACGAACTTAAACATGGAAACATGATTACCAAGCAAAACTCTTCAAAATAATAAACCTGATCTCTCCACATTCTCAGTGTCTACCATGCACTGACAAACACATCGCTCCATGCAGCCATCAGACCATAACTTCAGCTGCCGCGGTATCATCCTTTAAAGAACACAATGTGCATTTGCAGTGATGTATGTTTCAGAGGATGTACGATTGGCCAATCTACATGTCAATCATGTCCCGTACTTCTCAGTGAGGATTTTGATTGGCTGGTGGATTTTTAAGAAGTACTTTTTATTTAGTTATTTATTTTTATCCTTTCTGGCCCGCGATCTACACTCATGTCCTTGAAGATCGACCAGTCGATCGCGATCAACGTAATGAGCACCCTTGAATAATATATACATGCATGATATATATAATGATGTCAAAACGGGTTGTGGCTCCGGGTGCTTTCTTTTCATTAGGGGGGGTCCCAAATGGCTCTTTGAGTAAAAAAGGTTGCCGACCCCTGCCCTAGAGGAAACACTGGAGTAAGAAACATCAAAATATAAATAATTTTATATATAAAAAATAATCAAATCAATTAAAAAAAGCATTAAAAATGACTAAAACATAACCATGTAAAAGCCAGATTATAAAGGCGGGTCTTGAGCCTCTTCCTAAAAACCTCTACAGTCTCTGCAGCCCTGAGGTTCTCCTGCAGGCTGTTCCACAGGCGAGGACCGTAATGGTGGAACCAGGCCTCACCGTGTGTTTTGGTCCTCACCTTAGGAACGGTGAGACATTTTTCCAACGGTCCTCACCTTAAATCGGTTAAATAAGAAGGCTCAAGACCATAAAACATTTATAAACCATTGAGTGATGAAGTGCTTTGAGCGACTGATCAAAGACTTCATTATCTCCTCACTACCTGACACACTGGATCCACTACAGTTTGCTTACCGTTCAAACCGCTCAACGGATGACGCTATCTCTCATCTACTCCATACTTCTCTCACTCATCTGGACACTCGAAGGGGAAATTATGTTAAAATGCTTTTTGTCGATTACAGCTCAGCATTTAACACCATAGTTCCCTCCACACTCACCACCAAGTTGGAGCACCTGGGACTCAGCCCATCCCTGTGTCAGTGGATCTCCAATTTACTAACTGGCAGACCACAGGCAGTAAGGATGAGCGGATATGTCTCAGCTTCCATCACTCTCAGCACTGGAGCCCCCCAGGGTTGTGTTCTGAGCCCTCTACTGTACTCACTGTACACGTACGACTGCCAGGCCTCCACCAACTCCACCACCATCATCAAGTTTGCTGACGACACCGTTGTGGTGGGTCTGATCACTGATAATGATGAGACGGCCTACCTGAAGGAGATTGGACATCTGGAAAACTGGTGTGAGAGGAACAATCTCCTCCTAAACGTCAGCAAGACAAAGGAGTTGATAGTGGACTTCAGCCACAAAGCAGAAGAGGAACTACCAGACCCCCGTCATCGACAAGAGCCCAGTGGAGAGAGTGAACAGCTTCCGATACCTTCGGTGTCCACATCACGCAGGTCCTGTCATGGTCCTGTCACATCAACACCGTAGTGAAAAAGGCCCGGAAGTGTCTCTACCACCTTAGACGCCTGAGAGACTTTAGACTGCCCTCTGTGGTGCTTAGGAACTTTTACTCTTGCACCATAGAGAGCATCCTGACGGGAAACATCACGACCTGGTTCGGGAACAGCACCATGCGGTACAGACTAGCTCTCCAGAGGGTGGTGCGTTCAGCTGAGCGCATCATTCATACCAAGCTCCCTGACCTACACTCAATCTACAGCAGGCGGTGCTGGACCAAGGCCAGGAAGATAACGAAGGACCTCAGCCCCCCCGACAACAGACTGTTCTCTCTGTTGCGGTCAGGAAAGCGATTCCGCTCTCTGAAGGCCAACACAGAGACTGAGGAGGAGCTTCTTCCCGCAGGCGATACGGTCTCTTAATCAGTAATCAGTACACCACACAGTACTGACCCGTTTTGTTTTGCACATCCATACTCGTGGACATTATACCCACAAGCCACTTTCACATATGTCACTTTAGAGCATATTTGCACTCGTTCGGACATTCTGTTTTTATGTTTTTATATTTTTATATTTTATATCTATTTTCATATTGCTATTCTTTCATTCGTTTGAGGTCGCGGCCGGTCGCCTAGGCATTTCACTGCACATTGATTGTGTGTGTGACAAATAAAATTTGAATTTGAATTTGAGAGAACTTTAAAATCTATCCTGAAACACACAGGAAGCCAATTCAGAGATTATGTGATCATGTTCTAAGCTAATCACTAGCAGGCCTTAAACAGCAAATACTATATAATTCTACAAAAAAGTACATTTACGTTAGTCATTAGGACTTTTAAACATGATTCCTGAATCCAGTTTGAATCATTCGTTTTCTACACCATCAGTCTCTAAAGTTTTTCAGGCCACAGACCGGTTTAATGTCAGACAGTAGTTTTACAGACCGGCCTGTTGAGGCTGAAGTCTACATTTTTTTAAGCTTCCAGTTTCTCCCATCTTGTTAGGGTAAAGTTTATCTTCATCCTCTGTAAAAATCTGCAGCTGCTTTAAACTTTATTTGTTCACTAGATGTCATATAGGAACCATTCAAATGTGAAATCTGGAGTTTCCCCAGACCCATAACTGTCAAAGTGGAAGATTAAAAATCAGCATTATTAACATCCTCAGTAATGTGGATTTCTGAGTAAGTTGATGATGCTGATTGCAATCCTAGCCCTTTTAGCCACATTCGTTCAGCAGCCATCGCTGTTTTTTCCCTTCTCTCATGCTGCTTATGTCGAAGGACTTGGAGAAAAGTCTGCATTTTGCACATTTCTGGTCTGAGTCTTTCATTAGCCACAGTTGATGCCTCTCCTTAAAAAGCCCCTTTTTGTTAAAGCTACATTGTCCTATAACTAGTTGAAAGCTTCAAGAGCTGAACTGATGGAAACTAGATCTGCTTTAAGGCAACATAAATGACCATCACCCATAACTGAATTATAGTTTCTGCTTTAATTCAGATTCAAATCTCAAGTTAAACCATTTTATTCCCCCCCCCAAAACTTTACAGAATGTCATTTTTCACAAACTTTTCAAGGACCCAGAAATTGGACTTTCAATTTTCAAAACCCTCCAGGTTTTTCATGACCGTTCACTGAACACTGCTTAAATGTTATAAACGTTTTGCTAGAGGTTATGTTGCGGCTTTAGAAGTATTAAAAATCTATTGAATAGATTACCAACTCGACAATGCCCGTACTAGTATTGAACTGAGTCCTGTTCCTGATATGTTTTTAAGTGGAAAAGTGCTCTGTACTGGATCACGACTGCTTACATAATTAACACTGACTTAAGGACTAAAACATAAGGATGAGTGGGGGTGCAGAAGGATGTAGCATCAAACCTGCAACATCATGCGAAGGTTTAAGGAACTGGTTGTGTACTGCTTCAACTTTAAATCTACAATATTAAAAACCGGTTTTGTAGATATTCCAAATGGAGGATCTTGATGGTTTGTGAGAGGCGTGTCGGTGTGTAGGTGTGTGCACTTACTGACCTTGCACAGCAGACTATGAAGACAGGAGACTTCCTTTTCCAGGTCTTTGATCTGGAGGACCAACTGTCTGCAGGTGGACTGGGCTTCCTTCCCCGAGTCCAGAGAGAACACCAGCTACTTGGAGACCAGAGAAACAAAGACCGTTATTTACTCGTGATCTGTCAAAATGAGAACGTCAGGTGAGGAAGAAATGAAATAGTTTTAAAAGCTTTTATGACTTTTCTAAAAGCTGTAATCATGATAGCGAATGTAAAACTGAGCAGTGAGGGAATCATTTCAGACCCACGTGCCTGAGAGGCCTGACGAGGAAAGCGGCTGACGACATCGTGAATCACTTCTATCAGGTAACAGCACTGATGATTTACGCTAATGAGGAAGTTCTGCAGGTCTTCACACCTAAAAAAATAAAAGAAACATAAAGAGGTTAGATTTTCTAAAAGCCTCTAAATTTCAAATCCTGCAGCTTTTTTTTTCCTTTTTATTAGCTGATAATAAACAGTAGCCGGATTTAAGATTTAGAGAAGAAAAACAAAATAAAAAATGAATAAATAGCTCACAAAAACGAGATTGACAGCTCTGTAAAACAAACGAATGTGTTGTGTTTAGCTAGATTACGTTTCTACACCTGCTGTTCAGAGGATCGCTTCAAAACAGGGACTTGTTAAACTGCTGGAATAACACATTATGCTCAAAGACTAATCGTACTAAAGTCTTTTTCATTTCAAAGAGGCTACAAAAAATAACCGTCATTTAAAAGTAGCTCATAGAAGTGACCAAAATACATTGAGAAAAAGGTGCCAGTGGTGAGGAATGCTCCCTTCAAAGAGTCCCTTTTTTCACAGGGACTTAAGCTTCAGTGTTGACATTCTTTCAACTACAGTAACTCTTCAAACCGTAGTTAACGTAATTCCAGCAGATTCTGCATTAAGCCTTGCATAACGCCACAAAGCCGATATGAACAGCCGCTTTTCTCTCATCTGATTAACGTTGATGGCGAAAACGGTCAAAGGGTTACGGTACCTCAAAGAGCGTGTGTTATTTTGTGTTAAGAAGAAACTTCAGCTGTTGTGAGTGCATAGGGCAGGGGTCACCAACATGGTGCCCATGGGCACCAAGTCGCCCCCAGGCCTGTTCCAAAAATAGCACAACTCACCAGTGAGCTGCGTCTCAAGTTTACTTTTATTATGTTGCTATTCTTTTTATACCTCACTTGCATTAATATAGATTTTAATATGACAATATCTTGTAAATATGTTCATTATACAGTGTTCCCCTCTTATTATATATAATAATAATATAATATTTGTGGTTTCACATAAACTGACTGAGGTGCTGTGTTTCTGAGAATGGGAGGAGGAGATGAAGAGCACGTCGGCCTGTCAGCTTCCTACAGCTGGTTCCAGTGGTTCCAGTTTGTGTCCCTGCATGGAGAAAGGGCATCAGCAGCCGGAAAATATCCTGATACGATGAAGAAGATAATCACGGACAATAATTATCACCCGGATGAATAAATGATGAGTGAAACCGGCCTCTTCTGGAAGAAGCGACGCTCAAAACACACTGCTGCTGGACTGACGCGTCGCGCCGACGCTAAAATCGCACTGCAGGACCTCTGGGATAAAACACGGGCTCCTGGCTCCTATGTTCCTTACATATTATGCTTTGCAAAGCATCAGAAATGTTTCAGAAGGGTTTTTGATGAGGAGGGATCGGTGACGGACATTCGTCAGCCGCGCAGGCACGTTAAAACATCGCTCACTGCAAAGCGCCAGACTTCCCAAAATGTCTGCATTACCACTGCATCATTCATCAGCAGGCTTTATGTGCAAAAGTGATCGGCTTTGGGCACATGATGACTCCCGCTGTGAAAATCCTAAACAACATTTTCACTGTGGATTTATAGAGAAAAAAAGGTTCAGCCCTTTTCTTTTGTGCAGTCGGTGCTGAAAGACATCACTTCTGCATCTGAGACATTTGACAAAGTGGCAGAAAAGTACTGTGAAGTCATAAACAGACCTGGGCTAAAACTAACAAAAAATAGATACCAGACGTCAGTGGAAACATGGCAGTGCCGTGGCAAAGTTGAATTACAGTATTGAAGAAATGTGTTCAATATAAAAGTGTGTTCATTACATGTAGCAGTTATAATTTTGTAAAAACGCTTACTGAAATTTATTTAATACTTATTCCCTGTGCCATTTCACTTTATTACACATAACTTCATTTATGGACATAAATGGTTGGATTTCTTTCTATGTGTGCATTACTTGGGCTGATGCCGACATCTGGTGAAAATTTCGTGTCAATAGCTCGATTAGAAATATGTTTTTTGAGAGAAATGTTGACGTGTTCAATACTAATTTTCCCCGCTGTATGTTTCCCGCCTTGCTGTCGTTGTTGAGAACTATTGTGAGAAATCAACAAAGTAATGAATCTTCTCACATATATAAGTATCATTAATCACTATTAATAAATAACTAAAGGCAAACTGAGCAAATTTGTTATTTCAGGAGAGCCTATGAAACTGGTAGCCCTTTGTGTGACTCAGTACCCATGAAGTAGCTCTCAGTTTCAAAAAGGTTGATGACACTGGCATAGGGTCTGAGAGGACAACAGCAAAAATAATGGAACAGCTGTTAGATCTAAAAGGTAGGTTAGTAACTGCAGGAACGGGTGAAATAGAAGCAGTCAGGCAGACCCAAAAGTCTGTAGCATCTGTGATGGGACAATAAATAAATGACACCCTGCAGCAGTGAGGACATAAGAAGCAGATGAGCACAAAAACCCAGAACATCAGTGATAAGGCAAAAGAACAATAACTGGAACAAGAGATCAGGATGAGTGAAGAAAAAGAAGAACATCTGGAAGATCTGTACAATACGAAAGAGCCAGCAGTCAGTGACAGCAGAAATGACCTATACATTCATAGATACACCTTGGTCTCATGCACCCATATGGGGGGGATTTACTTGTATGGGTGCTAAGAGTTATTGGGGTGTTCTGCCCCTTGTAGGGTCATAGAGAGGAATGGCTGCATCTTAAAGGGAGTGCAGGTGTGTCTTGTAGTTTGTTTGAGCTTCATATAGTCACATGTCTCATACAGCCTGAAACGGTTAGAATGTTTTGGATTCTTGCCATGATGTCATTGACAGTAAAGATGCAGCGCTCTCATGAGGGGGCTTCTCTCACCCAACATGTTAGAATGTTTGACGCTGCTAACAAAGTTTCCTTCAAAGTGAATCCATGTCTGTTATTGCAGTGTTTTTCAACCTTTTTTGAGCCACGGCACACTTTAACCTTGACAAAAATCCTGCGGCACACCAGCATCCAAAAAAAAAAAAAAAAAAGGAAAAGCTCATAGTCTGTATTGATCTACAGTCCCTCTGCAATCTCACGGGCATTTTTGTGATAACTGTGGGAGAAAAAGCTGGAAGCCGCAGTTGTTTTTTCTAAAAAATGTATTAAAAGTTAAGTTAAAAGATTCAAAAACTGTTTGATGTGTGTTCGTTGCTTAATGTTCAGAGGAGAGGCTCATTGTGCGCTAAGACAGTCATTTTGACCCCTATGCATCATGGGAGATGTAGTGCCGAAAATCCGCTGACCGCAGAAAGACCAGCTTCTCTGAGCTTCATGGTTTTGTTCTCTTGTTCCACGGTCTGACACCGGATTCTGTGGAAAGCTACACCGCTAAAGACGAGCTTTAGCTGGTATTTTATTTGAAACTGAGAGACTTTATGAGCAGAATCAGAACAAGGAAGTGAAGACTTTAACCACTTCTGATTGGTCAGACTGATGACATGTGATTAAGCCTTCAAGAATGATTGGTGGAGACAGTTAAAGGGGCGGGACTTTTCCGGTAACAGGTATAGCTACAGCTAAATCGCGGCACCGTCATTCTGATCAAAATGTCTTTAATAGAATCAAATAAACACAAAGAAAAAAGTATTTTATGATCTTTTATATTCTTAACTACTCAGTGTTTTATCAGGGCCTGTAAGGATGAACGCAGAGCTGATATCCTGGAGATGGAAAATGTTTTTAGATCAGTTAATGAGGGCAAATTCTCACGGCACACTTGACCATCTCCCACGGCACATTAGTGTGCCGCGGCACACTGGTTGAAAAACACTGTTATTGTATTTAGAAAATAGTTTTTGAATGAATGTCCTATGAATTAAGTTTCTTTTATTTCTCTGCCTCATCTTAAAGTGTGTGCCGTGAAAAGTGTGCGTCTGACTTTAAACCCAATGATGAAAGTCAGGCAAGAAAAAAATCCCTGAACTTTTCTTTGAGCGATATGGCGCGGAGCTACATTTTTGAAAAATACATGGTCTTAGATGCATTCTGGTACATTCTGGTAGCTAGTTATTCACTTCTTAATCAAGAAACTAAGACTAATTGGAGCATCATGATTTGTCATTTAAACCCCTAGTTTGACTTACCATTAAGGACTTGCTGGTCCTAAAAAAGAATTTGGATAATTGCTCAAAGTAACACAATCCTACAATCTAAGCTTTTCCTAAAAGCTGCAAAACATACAATTGCTAAAATATAGTAACATCAAAGCCCCAAATGGCAAAAAGAACACCAGTAACTATGATATTCTATGAAAGTACCTCATTTGTATATGATTTCTGCTTTAGAAATGACAGATGCACAACATCCACTTGCACTGTTTTGTCAAACTATAATTACATCAAAATATGGGATCTGCTTTAAACTATCGTTCTATAACATAACACATCAATTCTTTAACACCAATACTAAGTAATCTGGGAAATATCAAAACAAACATACAAACTAAATTAAACATTGTAAAAATTCTTTTTAAGGGAGTGTGGATCCAAATACTTTTTATTAAAGTCAATAATACTGAACTAAATCATGGTAATTAGGAAATACAAATAAATTAGATAGAGAAATGTATTCAAAATAAGAAAACTGAAATAATTTCATAATTTGGTTTTGAGATTATTTTACATAAAATGTATTGGACCTACACTACCTTAAAAATCTTTTTCTTCCAGCCAAGACCACTTAAATGTGTTTTTTAACGTCTTCTCACAACTGAGGTCGTGACCACGCTCAATAATGACGATTATTTTAACACAAATTTGATCGCAAACTCTTCAGATCTGTTAGTGAAAGTTTAGCGCGGGTCCGCCAGTTTTGGTCTCAAGGGAATCCTGTCACGCTGACCACGTGGTACAGACAGCCAATCAGAGTCGTCGACGCATCCGAAAGCAACTAAAACGTCAATTCTCCTCAATGTGTCCGTCTGGCGGAGCAGATATAGTCAAAGTCAGCTTTATTGTCAAATATGCTGCATCCGTAAGACATACAGCACAGATGAAATTGCTTTCCTCTCACCCCACAGTGCAAGCAGCATATAAAATAATAAATAAACGACTTAAAAATACATTCTTTTAAAAACAATAAATCCTTGAAACCCAAAAAGATAAAGCCAAAAGAAAAGCCAAAAAACACTAAAGGTAGGGGAGAGAGGAGCCGCTGCGAGTGCACGCACCGCCAGATGCGTGCAAATCAGACAGACAGACAGACAGACGTATTAATTTTCCACTGGGGAAAGTTGTTTTCATAGTAAAACATTTCTTCATAAGCTACAGAATTATGGTATTCATGCGTATGCCCTTAGTTTGCTTTATTTTTGATAAAACAATGTATGCCGTATGTCTCAACCATTCAGAAAGCAACAAGAAATTACATTTGCGCTGAACAATTTCCCATTTCCACGTGGATTATTACAGACATCTGTAGCTTGTCAGATGCAGTTAAATGGATTGAAATAAAATCCCCATCACAATGCGTAATGACGCACAATGGCTGATCTTGCGCTCTTAGAAGATGTGGCAAATGGAAGAATTGGGAGTGAACGGATCTCTAGACAGCAAGAAGACTTGCTGGCAAACGAGGACCAGTGGCTTATGAGCCGGTTCCGACTTTCTCGAGCCGTCCTGTTGGAGCTTTTGGGGGGGTGTCACCCGGTGCATCTGGCGCGTCGTGTGTCCCCCACCCCCCCACCCGTGGCAGACACACTCTGACGATGCAGCGCTAGACGTTTTTTTGCCTGGACTTTGATGTCCGACCATTTCTTTTTTATTTTGGCCGCGGTCCGCGGTCCGGCCACTCACGTGCCTTTTTGGCATTAGTAATGCCCACACTGTGCCCTCCAAACAACATTTTTCTCCTCTTTTCCACCTCGCCAACGATAACTTCTACTTCACATTGAGTGAAGTTACGTTTTTTTGATTTTCTCTCGGTGTTTGCCATGGTTTCGCAATCAATGAATGTTCATTTGTGGGCGTTTCACTGACAATTAAGGGGCGTGCAAGTATGGGCGTGTCATGAAGCCGCAAAAGCTGCGCAGCATTTAGAATTGATTGCGATTTATTAAGGGAAAGATGCGTAGGATGTGCGTGCGCACGGTTTTATAAATCCGAATATTTCTGTGTGTACGCACGTCCTAGGTTTCATCCGTACGCCACTTCTGACGCAAATCCTACGCAAAGTTTTATAAATGAGGCCCCAGGTCTTTATTTCCCGGAAGTAACGATTGGTTTGGTCAAAAACCCGGATTTCCGGGAATTCCCGGAAGACTTTCATCACTGAAACCAGTTTGTGGTCGCAAAACGGTGTCACCAGGAACAGCTGGTTAGCATAGTAGATAGCGTCGTAGCATGATAGCATCACTGAGTAACAACATGGCTGTGTCCAGATCAACACTTTTTATTTATCTCTCTCCAGCAGGAACCCTCAGTGAGAACTGTGAGGAAGCGGTATTTAACTCCTGAAGTGGCTGCAAGTTTTATTGATGTTTTTAAGCAAACCCCTGCTCAGATTTTACCTGCACCCTGTGATTTTATTGTTGATCATTTTAATAACAGACTTCAGTCTTCCATAGATGCAGTGGCTCCATTCAAAACAAAAACAATAAGAACCACTCCTAAAATGCCATGGAAGACTGACGACATTAAGGGTCTGAAACAGAAAGGCAGGAGAGCAGAGAGGAAATACCGGAAGACAAATTTAATCATTCATAAAGACATTTTAAAAGAACAACTCAAAATCTACAATAACTCTGTTAAACGGGCCAGAACCTCTTATTTTTCAAAAATCATTTCAGAAAATAAAAACAACCCCAAATTTCTTTTTAAAACAATTGATATTTTAATAAACAAAGACTTCAACAAATCCTCCATGCCATCATCTAATGCTGCATGTGAGGACTTCGCAGACCACTTCATGGGTAAAATCAATGCTAAAAGATCAAATATTTCCTCCATGCAGTACACTGATCTTAACAGACCTCTAGCATTGTTTTTACCAGAAGAAACACTGGGGAGTTTTGTCCTGGTTGACGCGGAGATGCTTGATCGAGTTATATCCCAAGTAAACACTACAACCTGCCTTTTAGATCCCATTCCCACTTCACTTTTTAAACGATTTTATGGATTCTTTGAGTCAGAGCTTTTAAATATAGTAAACTCCTCTCTTCAGACGGGGGTCTTCCCCTCTGCCTGTAAAACGGCGGTGGTGAGGCCCCTTCTGAAGAAGAGTCAATTAGATCCAAAAAATCTGGATAACTACAGACCCGTATCCAACTTACCATTTTTAAGTAAAATTATAGAAAAAAGTGTCGCTACTCAACTGCATGAGTTTTTAAATGCCCAAAAAATTTTAGAAAAATATCAGTCTGGTTTTAGGAAAAACCACAGTACAGAGACGGCTCTTTTAAAGATCGTTAATGATCTTAGATTAAACTATGACTCACAGAAACTTTCTGTTCTGGTGCTACTGGATCTTAGCGCCGCTTTTGATACAGTAGATCACTAGATTTTATTAGACAGACTTAGGAGTCTAGTGGGTCTCTCTGGAAATGTTCTTAAGTGGTTTTACTCTTACCTTACAGATCGACACTTTTATGTAAGTATGGATACGTGCTCCTCAGGAATCCATGAAATAAGTTGTGGGGTTCCCCAAGGGTCGATTTTAGGACCAATACTTTTTAATTTGTATATGTTGCCTCTTGGGGAGGTCATCAGGAGACATGGCGTTGACTTTCACAGCTATGCTGATGATACACAGCTTTACATCGCCCTGCCTCCTGATGACCTTGAACCTAGTAACACTCTTTTAAATTGTATTTTAGATATTAAGTCATGGATGGCAGAAAACTTCTTGCAGCTCAACCAGGACAAAACTGAAGTTTTAATCATCGGTTCTGAAGACAAGAGAGAGATGATTTTACCACATCTTCATAATTTTAAACCTTCTCCATGTGTGAGAAACCTGTGCGTACTTTTTGACTCTGAGCTAGATTTTATCCCACACATTAAAAATGTCGTTAAGACAGGATTTTATCATCTTAAAAACATTGCCAGAGTCCGCCCGTTCCTCTCTCTTGCCAGCACAGAGGTGCTAATGCATGCTTTTATTTTCAGTCGTTTAGATTACTGTAATGCCCTGCTCTCTGGTTTACCCAAAAAGTCTATTTTAAATCTACAGTTATTGCAGAACTCAGCGGCACGAGTTCTGACGAGGACCAGGGGGCGGGAACACATTACACCAGTTTGAATTACACCTTACACCTTATTTGAATGATATTCTTTTAAAATATGAGCCCTCGCGGACCCTGAGGTCCTCCGGTGCTGGCCTCTTAGTTGTTCCTAAAGTGAGGACCAAAACTTATGGTGAGGCTTCGTTCTGCCATTATGGTCCTCGCCTGTGGAACAGCCTGCCGGAGAACCTCAGGGCCGCAGAGACTGTAGAGGTTTTTAAGAAGAGGCTCAAGACCCACCTTTTTAATTTAGCTTTTAGTTGATTTTAACTGCTAAATTATTCTATTAGTTTTATTATAGGCTATTTTATGTATTTCATTTCATTTTATGCATCTTATTCCCAGTTTTATTTTTATTTTTTAATAAATCTTATAATTTTAGAATCTTATAATGATTTTAGCCCCAGTGTTTCTTGTTTCTTGTGGGAGTCTTTTCTGCCAGGGTTGCCGGCTTGCCCAGTGGCTGTTGCTGCAGTTCTTGCCCTTGCTGGGACGGCTGGGGTTTAATTTTGCAGCCTCACGGCTGTGAAGTGGGCCCCGGTGCTGTCCCGGTCTGGGTTGGCGCTGTGGCGATGCTCCCGGGGCTGGGCTGGCTCCTGGTATGAAGAGATTCCCAAATACCGTTTCCTCACAGCAGAGCCAAGCCATACTTGTTTGTTTGTTTGCTTATTTATTTATTTATTTATTCTAACTTTCATTGACAATCAATTTTCATTGTCGTGGGTCATGTGTTTTAATGGAGGGGAGTGGGAAGGGTGAAGGGTGGGTTGGGTTTTTACTGTAATGTTGCGTGGTTTTTTTTGTTTTTAATGTTAAAGCGCTTCGAGCTGCACGAAATGCATGATAAGCGCTATTTTATAAATAAAGTTTGATTTGATTTGATTTGATTTGATTTTGCAGCAGTGAGTCCAGCAGATTTATCCTCCAGTTCTGTCTTGATCCCAGTAAAAAACACCACATGTCCTGCTGCACTGTCAGACAAATAGATTTATGAATGTCTTTGTTTTCCTCGTCTGAGCTGGAATCTGCATCTAAACTGTACGTCTGGATAGCTCCAATGTTGCTCACCATTTTCGTTGCACTAATGTTAGGTTGGAGGTGTGGGGGCTGTAAGCTAGTGGGAGAGCATGCAAACAAAGTGATGATGGGACATCTGGGCAAGCTTACATAGCGCAACAGTCCGGCCCACAGCTTAGAAACAAATTTCTAATGTACTACAGCTGCTCTGCAGAAACTATGTTCTAGAAAATCACATACCGCATTTTCACAACTATAAGGTGCACTTAAAAGTCTAAAGTTTTCTCCAAACTGTTGGGGGCGCCTTAGGATGCGGTGTGCCTAATGTGTAGTTGTAGGGCGTAAAAGAGACAG
Organism: Oryzias curvinotus; assembly: GCA_023969325.1. Classification (NCBI taxonomy): domain Eukaryota; kingdom Metazoa; phylum Chordata; class Actinopteri; order Beloniformes; family Adrianichthyidae; genus Oryzias; species Oryzias curvinotus. Next base: position 4,244,912 of record CM043711.1, read on the forward strand.
CGTGAGAAGGGGGGAGAGAAGTATGGTCCAGTTGGAGTCAGTGGTAAGAGTGAAGCTGCCATGTACAGTCCCTGACAAGTCTTGTCGCTTATCCATTTTGTAGAAAAAATGTGACCTTTCTGTGTTCATTAAATGATCAATCTTTCTTCTTTTTTTTTTTTTTTTTTGAAAAAACATAATTTGAACATAATTTGGGAGGGTTTTAGCTTATATATGAGACATTTCTAAAACCAATGGATTCATTAAAAGTGAGGTTCTACGCTTTTGTTTCTACAAAATGGATAAGCGACAAGACTTTTGTCAGGGACTGTAGCTGGTTGAAATAGAAAACTGCTTGTGCCCCGCACATCACAAGCCCTAACCACTACCCCTAACAGCTTCAATCACAGGGGTAGTTAAGCAGAAGGGTAGTATGATCACTATAGTTTATAACATTACAGCCTGTTTGCTTTGAACACACCTTAACACCATAACAACATGAGCTGCATGAGGCTCTTTAGCGCTGCCCTAGTGGCTCCCTGGAGCATTTTCAAAAATGTTTGAAAATATAAAAAGATGGGGGAGAGAAATATATTTTTTGTTTTAATATGGGTTATGTAGGAGGAAAAACACAAAGATTTTTAACGTTTTCCAATACTGTAAGTCATACTGCGTCATAGCCTGCGACACACGTTTCTACCAGCAGGGCGGCGGACCGCTGGGCAGGTGGCTGATGGAAATCGAACCATTGTCAGTTCCGTGCATTGCTTTGTAACAATTCACCCTCCACTCAGCGAGGGGAACATCACAACGCTGTTCTACGGCATTAAGTATCAAGACAATCTGCTCTCTAACTCATAACAGTTTGTTTGTGCAGCCGTGTATTGTGTGACGTGACAAACGTACATTAAACCCTCGACCAACACTCAAACATCAAAAACCCAATTTCCCCAAATACACAATATATACAAAAACCCACAGTTCAAACCCAAGTCCTGCAGTTTTGCTAGCAAAAAAAAGAAATGTTCTGGAGGAAAAATGGTTGTGGACAGTCTCACGCGTTAGCGGGGAGGCCGCTCCGCCTCAATCGCTGGAACAAATTCCACCCATCAATGGAGCTGATACAGATCTTCGTACCGGACGATCCGAGCTCTTTGGAAAATATATTCAGTAGGCAAATAATCTGAGCTGGGAAAGGTAATCCGTATGAGAGATCGCTTGCTCCTCCGCGCTTCTGCGTCTCTGTCAGCTGAAACTTTACATAAGTGATCTATAAAGTGCTAATGCTGCATTTGAACACAGAGAGACTGAAGGTTTAGATTACTATTGATGCTATCTATGGTGTCAATTCAGCGCCTAATGTATTGCGCATCAAAACCATAAAACCGCGAATCAAAATGCATAAATTGAGAACCAAAACCCACAATTTGCAACCAAAAGCTATAACCCAAAGCACAATCCCATTTCTCAGCTGCCGATTTGTTTTCTCACCATTCTGAAATCTTTTTTAGTCACGCTTTTATTTTTTGATTTGCGCTTTAATTTTATACAGTCCCAGGTTTGACATGACCGACTCTGACACTCATAAAAAATCGACTTTGCTTAATCCGTAATAGTCATGCAATGACCCAGAAACCCCGCTAGCATTGAGCTAGCTAGCATGGCTAACACAGGAGAACATTGTTTACAATGAATGGTGATAGTTTTTCATGCAACATCTTACTTTCTAACTAATCTTTTTTCACTAGCAGATACTGGTGGAGCTCATCTGACTGTGCTGGCGTCCTCCGGTTACATAAAGTACACGTTTGATTGTTTAATATAGTAAAAGATTTGAAAAACACGAAAAACTCACCTTCTAAACTGGTATGTTGACGTAAGACTCAGAGTTATTAGCGAGCTTCTAGATGTCAGAGTTGTCCCACCTCCCCTCCCCTTGACTGACGTGTCGATGACGTCAGGTTTTAGAATCAAAACCGCAAAAAATAGAAGCGCAACTCAAAAAATGAAAGCGCAACTCAACGCAACGATAATTTCAGAACGGTGAGAAAACAAATTGGCAGCTGAGAAATAGGATTGTGCTTTGGGTTATATCTTTTGGTTGCAAATTGTGGGTTTTGGTTCTCAATTTATGCATTTTGATTCGCAGATTTGGGTTTTTGATTCGCAATTTTATGGTTTTAATGCGCAATACATTAGGCGCTGAATTGACACCATAGCTATTCTTTAAAAACAAACTCATCAGATTTACTTAGGAAACTCATTCGGTGGCCAATTTTTCTCCCTACCTCTTCATTTTATTCCAATGAATAAGGTCATTAATGATCATTTCCTCATGTTTATGAACCTCTCCCTATCCCCTTCCCCCAAAACTGTGGGGCATTGATAGTTCTTATCTTAATGGTAAATTCCCCTGCTGAATGTGCCCAGCGGCCTGCCGTTCCAGGACTCCTAGCACTCTGTCTGGGGAGCAAGTAAACAATGTCAGTCAGTCCCCGCTGCACCTACACCTCCCTTTGCCTGCTGTTAGTTTATTTAGGAGCAGAGAGAGATGATGGGAAAACTGTTGAGGCACAATTGTCGCTACATTTGAGCTCTCAAAAGATTGTGTTTTTAAGATTGTGTATTTAAATCTTCTCCCACAACACCTGCAGTGAAAAACCAAAACTCTCAACAGTTTCACATGTAATTTTTTATTAAGACCCACTCTGACAAAAAATTCCGTTTTAGGTTGTTTTTTTTAAATACTTTTGGGGTGGGGGTGGGGCATGACTTAAGAGGGGAATTTCTGATCAACTCCTGCCACTCTGCAGAAACTACGTTCTAAAAAGTGACAACTTTTTTTTTGCTAACTAAAAACACCATAATACTAATTAAAAGACCGCTGGCAATGCTTTTACAATAGATCAAAAGATGATCGGAGTGGGAATTTAAAACTAGCTGTCAGAATCTAGAATTTGATGTTTAGTTGCTCACATATATTGAAGTCCTACTCCTTTCAACTTTTTATTTATTGTCAAAGTGTAATTCTGATTATGGCCTCGTTCACACTGCAGGCTGAAACGACCCAATTCCGAATTTTTTGCCCCTAAGTGGCCCAATTCAGATCTTTTCATGACAGTCTGAACGACACAGATCCACTCTTTTCAAATGCGACCCAGGCCCGGTGGGTTTGCCGGCCTGATTCCAAAACGTATCCGATCTTTTCAATTGCGGCCGCCGTCTGACTGGCCAGGCGACTCGATTCTGAATCGTACGTCATCGACACGCAACAAACGTCATCATTTTGCGTTGAAGTAGGCGGGAACAGGAACATAAACAACAACCGTGGCAGACGATGCTGCTGAGATCAGTCAGTGAAGGGAAGCAGATCACCGATTGGATTAATATTTGGGGTGATCGCTCTATTCAGGCCAAACTCCAGGGCTCTCATCGCAACTGGGCGGTTTTTGAAAAAAAAATTTCCAGCTAAATGGCCGAGCGTGGTGCTGAACCTTTCCCGCGATTACTTTTTTTTTTCTTTCTCCCCTTTCCGACCGTGCTCAGAAGCGCGCGGGGGACCCGAGGCGTTCCTCTTCCTCTTCCCTGTTCTGATCCTTAGATTCTCCAGGATTCTCCAGAACGGCTTAATAAAGAGTCCATAGCATTTATTCTGGGGGAAACCTTCTTTTAATACCGTCCTCCTTCCTCCGTAACACACAACATGAATGCGCGCCCACACTGCCCCCCCCCCCTATTCTCTATCGCGGCATGCGCTTGCACACGCGGGCGCGCTGCTCCAACGCACACACATTCCTATTCCACTACAGTGGGTACAGACGATCCTTTGTAATTACAAGATTGTAATTGTGCTGCTCCTTCATGAAAATAAATTTAATATTACAAAAGAGCTCCGCTGTTGACAACACTGTTGTTGACATCCATTGTTAAAGGTGGCTCTGCAAACAACGAGTGATGTCGTTCATTCACCGTTGAGTATTCTTCTGGCTTCTGCGCATGCGGGTCACTTCTGGGTCGTGTCATGGTCACACTGGAGACCACAAAAGTTCGGATTTACTTGGAAATGTGAACGGTCTTGCAAAAAAAATCGGATTTTTTCAAAAAATCCGAATTGAGCATTAAGCCCTGCAGTGTGAACGTAGCCTATGTTGTTCTTAGCTAATAATAAAAAGACTTGTTTCTTTCTGGGACAAAGTTTCTGCAGAGTGGCAGCTTACAGCCCCTCAAACCCCCAACCTAACATTACTGGCACAACTAAAATAGTGAGCAGTATTGGAGCTATTCATTAGTACATTTTTGATCGAGATTCCAGTTCAGACAAGGAAAACAAAGACGTTCATGGATCTATTTGTCTGTGAATGGATGCATCCGAATGAAGTGGAGCAGGGAGCTTGTGGCCTGGCCAGTGTATTTTCTTAATAGCAAATAAGCATTTTTTCATCTGCTCCTGATTCCCAACGATTTAAACAAATAAGTACTCCAAAATGCTATTTCAATTTTATTTATATACATGTCCTCCATCACTCAAAAAACAAAACAAGAACATGTTAAAAACAGCATTTTCATGAGAATGGGTGTTTTATTAAAGCATCTTACCCATTGTAAACAGGGTGCGGGCACAGGGTGTTGAGGTCTATTTTATCCAAGTGGATCTGCTGCACAACATTCAGCACCTTTTGCTGATCCTCTGGGTCTGTGATACCAATCTAAAACATGGAAGCAAAATAGAAATAATGCTTACTGGAACTGTTGTGAGGAATGATTTTGTGGACTGTAATAGTAAGCCTAGTAGGGGTGTAGTATAACGATGAATCACCTTAATCGATGAATTAATTTGTATTTCTATGATCCAACCAGATCGATCTGAAGCAAGGTGTTAATCAAATCTACCTATGCCATTATTAAATTGTATAAAAAGAAAATAAATCAATTATATCAATATTGGAAAATACCATTTGTACTGTTCTAAATGGATATTAGGTTTATTTTACTATAACGTAAAAACAACCAAGTGCATCACAGCGGACAACACACATGATTGAAGCAAAAACTGATCAAAAACTGATATTCCAGTATAATGTGTGGAAATACTTTGAATTTAGCAAAGACGTGACCAATTTATACTTTATTATCTTGAAAGAAATACAAGGAATCTAGAAAACTTCACCTGCACTGTTCGTTACCAAGTATTTATCTTTGAGTCACACTGGTCAAAGTTTTGGCTAAAGATGTCCTGGATCCATTTTAAGTCAGTGAACACGATCGTTCAAAATAAACCAATACTAACTATGAATCGGATCATCAACCACAAATTACGGTATTATTATTAAACTATTACATTATTACAATGCAGGTAATAGAAATGAGGGTGGTTTTTTACCTTCTCAAGGTCTTCCCTCTTCATGGTCAACAGGCAGCTCCACGTGATATCATTTTCCTGCGCTCCAGAAAAAAAACAAGAAAACCAAGAAAGAAATTAAAAATGACTAAATGGCAGCTGCAGCTGTAGAAGCTGTCTGCACAGGGATTTTTCCATGTGACAACAGGCTTACTGCACCTGCCAAACCAAATTTCTCATCTCTGATAAGGCTGGGAACTTCAGCTAACCCTTAGTTTCTTATGATGGTTCAAACCATTTGGAAGTAAAATGATCAATTATACACTCGTGCTAAACATTCCACCGCAGTTTAATGTCTTGTCTGTCATGAATAGCAAATGTGACAAATAAACGAGTGTACAATTATTTTAAGTAAAATTGATGGTACTTGGTATTTTAAAGGAAGAACTCATAAAATTAACAACTACTGAGGACTCAAACACAAAGAAATATTTGCAGTCTCATGTCAGTGTGAAAGCGAGTACTTACAGTCATGACTTCAGTGAGGTGGCTCAAATTAAGGCCGTGTAGAAGAAGCTCTAGATCATTAAGTCTAGTTACACTGAGGAGAACAGAAAGAGCATGAGTTTTAGAAATAAAAAGTAAGGCCTAATTTGAGATGTGTTATATTACAAAACACAAGCCGTTTAAGGCTTTGCCTGGGAAAAACGATGAGGCATTACCTAAATAGGTCTTACCTGCATCAGAAAGCAATGTGTGTATTTGCATCAATCTAATCTGCATTAATCAAAATCATGATTTGGGATTATAAATGGGTAAAACAAGATACTCAATGGTCAGAAAAGCACCATGACAAGACCAAAACTCATAAAAGTCAATGAACTGTTGGGTCTTACATTGAGAGCAAAGTTACTGGTTTTGGTTTAAATGTGCTTCATAGACAACTAATCGTAGGAAGGGCAATTTGCGTCAACCTACTGCTGCTTGTGATTGGTGAACTGTTGTGAGGTAATCTTTCTATCGGAATATTTAAAGTTATTCATCTAAAGAGTAATCTATGTATAATATTAGCATCACATAAATTGACCTGATATTTCTCTAATGATGTACCTTTATACATGAAACACAGTTGGACCTGTGCAGGTAGTGTGCAGCAGGATATAACAATTAGAGCTGTGACGGTGCCGGATTTTTGATCACCGCGGTGATGAACCACCAGGGGGCGCGGTGTCGCGGTTAACCGCAGCCGCCACCCCCCCCCCAAAAAAAACCACACAAAATCCCCCAGCGGCTGCTTCAGAGATAAATACAATTACAGCGTAGTATTCTTCATTAACAAATAACAGTAACAACTAACTACTACCTATTGAACTAATGAACCAACTATAGGACTAGAAGGAAGAAGCGCGCACACATGACGTGTGTTGGGGGTGCGTGTTGATTCTTCAGCTCTCTAGCTGCATGTGATCCTTCACCTGTGCTCTTTGGCACAGACATCTTCTCAGAATATTATCTATTGCCCAGTAATAAACAGACTGCAGACACTAAGTTTGTCACCTTTCTGAATTTGTGATGTATGATATTTCGGTATCAATAAATGATGTGAACAAGCTTCATCCTATTGACAAAGCTTTTTTGTTGGATCATAATTTTTTAAAATAATTTTTTGAAACATGAATAACCCCAATTTAAAAACTAATGTATATATTTTTGTGGTTTGTTATGGATGCTTAATATTAGTTTGGTTTTCCAAACATCATTATTATTTATTAATGAATCACATAATATTGGTGGCCCCTGACTACAAGATTACACTATTTTAATAAAAAAAAAACACGAAATGTTCCAAATAATTTGCCTAAAAGGAAAACTTATTTATCAAAAAAATTCTAGATTAATTGGTTGCTGTGATTTTTCTGGTTCTGTTCTTGTGCAAAGATCTCCGCCTCCCAGCAGAGGTGTGCCATCACACAATTTCCACTTTACAAAGAGTGTTGTGATGGCAATTACTGGTTCTATCAGCCCTACAAAAAGCAAAACAGATTATGAGGCCGCTCAGATTTTATATGGTTTTAATGTTTGGACGACCCCTATGGTGGCTCACAATGTCCTTATTGCACCATAAGGGTTTACCAAGCCCCAATACTGCTGTGGTTCGGTAGATGCTTGTAGTGCATGTATATATATCCCATGTTATATGTGTTGTACCGAGTGGAATGGGGTACAACACTTTTGTGCCCCCCTGCAAAATTGGACTTTGTAAAGAGCGGCTACCAAAATGAGGGAAGACATAATCAGAAGAATGATGAATGAAGAATGAGGGGCCGTAATGCCTAAATAGAGATGTCTTCAGCCAGATACACAAGAGCCTGATATCCCATAATATATGCATTTTACCTTTTAATTGTACAAAAAAAATGGACAGTGAGTGTGACATCAAAAATCACTAAAATATGATGACATCCATCAAAAGTCAAGATATTGGTATTTCTGCTTTATGTATCCACTTTATTCTACTTGATAATTTTGACAATTAGTAGTTATTGTATCCAGAAAGAAGAGAACTACCGTGCAGCGCATGTCATCCTCTATTGGGACTCGGAGCAAGATGTCCAGTAATACTAAGTTAGCTGCTGAAATTGCAGAAATGAAGGAATCTCTGAACTTCTTGTCAAGGGACATCAGTGAAGTGGTAAAAAATCAGAAAACACTGACAGGTCTCATGGAAAAAGAGATCCAGGAGCTAAAGGCTATCATCAAACAAAAGGATCTAAGGATTGAAATCCTGGAGCAAAAGGTGGATGACTTGGAGCAGAATTCCAGAGCAGATGACCTTCTGCTCACAGGGCTAGAGACCAGACACCAAAGTTATGCCCGGGCTGTTGGCCCAAAAAGTGATCAAGAAGGTGAAGATGCACCATCTGAGGAGCAGCACACCCTGGAGCAACAAGTGATCCACTATATGAGAAGTAAAGACATTCATCTGGATAGTCGACACATCTCAGCATGCCACACTCTGCCAAGTAAGGATAAAAAAAAGAAGCCTGCGATCATTATAAGATTTGTGAGCAGAAAGCACAAAGTGGAAATCCTAAAGGAGGCAAAGAAACTGAAAGGCACTGGAGTTTATTTAAATGAGCACCTGACCAAGAAAAACTCAGAAATTGCTTGGACATGTCGTATCCTGAAAAAGCAACATAAAATACAAGCCACCTGGACCAGGAATGGAAAAGTGTTCATAAAACTAAATGGATCACCAGAGCAAGCTAAAGTGGTAGCAGTGAGACAACTGAAAGACCTGGATCAGTACAAATGAAAAACTCTAAAGTTCTATTTTGTTTAGACTCTGACAGAATCAGACTGTGGACTATTCTGTAGAGAGCAGGACTTCATTTTCAGCACAAATGACTGACTCAGTGGTGAGTGAAAACATTTCTAAGTTTGATTATACAGAGCATGGACTTTATGATTTTGATAATGATGTGGATCCAGAGACTCATGTGTTTAATAAGTTCAAGGATACCTGCAGATATTACTGTGAGGAACAACTCAGTGAAGTTAAAACTGAGGGAACATTTTCTGTTATTCATTTCAATTGTAGAAGTCTACCAAGAAATTTTGATAAAATTAAATCTTTTTTGGACACATTTAAAGGAAAATTTAAAGTAATTGCTCTGTCAGAGACATGGATAATTAAAGGGAAGGAAAATAATTTGAAAGTTGAAGGTTATGATTTGTATTTCAATAGCAGAACAAATAGGATTGGAGGGGGAGTTGCCCTTTATATTGACAATGGTTTCAAATGGAAGCCGGTAAAATGTATGACTTCTGCAATAGATGATTTAATGGAAAGTGTTGCTGTGGAAGTAGAGTTACAAAAAAACAAAAATATGACTGTTGGATGTGTATATAGGAAACCAGGATCAAAAATTGAAACTTTTAAGGAAAATTTAGAAGATATGTTAAGTAGTCTAAACCAACATAAACAATTAATAATTTGTGGAGACTTCAATATAGATCTCATAAAGCTAGATTCACATTTACAAACATCTGATTTTTTCGATTCATTATATAGTAAAGGACTATATCCTTTGATTACAAAGCCTAGCAGAATAACAACAACTAGTGCAACTTTAATAGACAACATTTTTACCAATATTTTGGAAAGTCAAAGAAATTGTGGGTTAGTAATTAATGACATAAGTGATCACTTGCCCGTATTTGCTATATTTGACTTCAGGTTGCAAAAAAAGTCAGGAGAAATCCACCAAATATACAAAAGAATAAGGAATGATGAAACTGTGAACGCTTTCAGAAATGATCTCATAAATCAAGACTGGAATGAAATTTATATAGATGATGTAAATGCTGCATATGAGGCTTTTCTGAAATGTTATTTAGATCTTTACAATAGACATTGTCCAGAAGTTCTAAGAAGACCTAAATCTAAAAATAAAAGAAAACCCTGGATAACAAAGGGCCTACAGAATGCTTGTAAAAAGAAAAATAAACTCTATAAGGACTTTTTAAACTTAAGAACAGCAGCAGCTGAAAAACGTTATAAGGTTTACAAAAACAAGTTAACAAATGTATTGAGACAAGCTGAAAAGAAATATTATCATAGGATTCTGTATGAGAATAAACATAACATAAAGGCTACGTGGAATATTCTGAATAAGGTCATAGGAAATAAGTCAGGATCAATAGAACTACCTCACTTCTTCCTTAAAGACAATGTGGTCATTAAAAAGCAAGAGGACATGGCAAATGAATTCAATTCATTTTTTGTAAATATAGGACCCAATTTAGCAGAAACTATTACATGCAATATACAAGCAAAAGATAGTATTAAGAATAAAAATTGGATTTCCCAATCTATGTATTTATCTGATGTGACTGAAAATGACATTTTGACTACAGTATACAAACTAAAAAACAAGACCTCAAAGGACAGTGATGGGATTGACATGAAATTAATACAAATGACCATAGATTGTGTTGTAAAACCACTACATCATATCTTTAATCTTTCACTTAAATTAGGAATTTTTCCTGAGAGGATGAAAATAGCTAAAGTTATTCCTTTTTTCAAAAATGGAGACAGACATATGTTTAATAATTACAGACCAGTATCATTACTTTCTCAATTTTCTAAAATTCTAGAAAAGTTGTTTGTTAACAAACTAGACAGCTTTATTGAAAAAAATAAATTGTTAAGTGAGAATCAGTTTGGGTTTCGTTATAATAGGTCTACAGATTTGGCTATAATGAAAATAGTTGAAGAAATTTCAACAGCAATTGACAAAAAGAAATACACAATAGGAGTTTTCATGGATTTAAAGAAGGCTTTTGACACCATAGATCATTCTATCTTGATTTCTAAATTATATGCATATGGGGTTAGAGGAATTGCCCTGAACTGGCTCACCAGTTATTTAAAAAACAGACAACAATATGTGCAGTTTGAAGGTAAGAAGTCTGATCTTCTGAATATTATTTGTGGACTCCCACAAGGCTCAATTGTAGGACCTAAACTTTTTATTTTATATATAAATGATATTTGTGATATTTCTAAGTTGTTACAGTTTGTTTTATTTGCTGATGATACAAATTTTTTTTGTTCTGGGGATAATCTGAAAACCTTAGCTAAAAGTATTGAAATGGAAATGATAAAACTCAAAATGTGGTTTGACTACAATAAACTATCTCTGAATCTAACTAAAACAAAGTTTATGGTGTTTGGTAATAAAAACAGAACAGAAGTGACTTTGTCCATTGACAACATAAACATAGAACAGGTGTCTGAATTTAAATTTTTAGGGGTTATGTTGGACGACAAATTAACATGGAAATCTCATATATTTTATGTAAAAAATAAAGTAGCCAAGAGCCTTTTTGTTCTGAACAAATCTAAATATGTTTTACCATGTCATATTATGCATATGTTATATTGCTCTTTGGTTTTACCTTATTTTACATATTGTATTGAAGTGTGGGGAAATACATATGAAACTAATATAAGGCCCTTAATTCTATTACAGAAGAGAGCTATTCGAATTATTCACAAAGCTAATTTTAGAGATCACACAAATGAACTTTTTATTAAGTCAGACTTATTAAAACTTAAAAATCTAATTGAATTGCAGACCTTATTAGTTATGTTTAAAGCCAGAAACAGAGATTTACCTGAAGACCTACAAAAGCTTTTTATTTTTACCACAGGAGATGAAAATCATAGGAGAAAATTTGATTTCAAACAACAGATTGCTCGAACAACATTAAAGCAAAAGTGTTTGTCTATAGCAGGGGTAAAAATGTGGAATTCCCAGGAGAATCAGTTAAAAAGTTGTCAAAATATTATTCAATTTAAACGGATGTATAAAGCTAAACAAATTAGATTGTACAAACTTGACTGTTGAATGGAATTTTTGGAATGTATGTATTAAATGAATGGAATGTATTTACTGTGTAGTGAAACTGTACATTGTGAAATCTGAGTACAGGTGATGGTGTGAGAAATGTAAATGTAATGTTTAAAAGGGAGCAGATAATTATAAGAATTGTGTTCTTCAATTCTGCTCCCTTCCAATCATGAAAAGTTCAATATGTAAGAGAAACATGTAAACATTTGAACATTAATTTTCATGAAAGGAACAAATAAATAAATGAAATGAAAATGAAATGAAAATGACATCACCCATATAAAATGGCTTACTTACAGCTTTAAGAAAGTTAAGTCAGTTTAAGTTGGCATTTCTCCGTGATACAGACGTTGCAATTTGAAGTCGGATGTCATTAGGGTCTTTGGTCTGAGTCGGTCTGAATCAGCATTTCTATGGCAACTACTGTTGCCAATAAGGAGTGAGCTTGTTGGAAGTCCACACCCCTCCCACTGAAAACGGGCTTGAGAGAATCTGTCAATCAAATCTTTTAAATGTTTGAGGTGGGGGCCAGAGGATACCACATGCTTTTACTGAGGCATCTGATTGGTCAGTCTGTAACTTGAATAACTTGCACTTTAGAAATAATATTATGGAAAAAAATAGGGTAAGCAAGAAGATGTTAAGAAAAAATGATCAGAGCAAGAATGGTTATTCTGACCATTAGAAAGACTGAGTAACAGCTGTTTATTTCTCTATAGAAGTGTATGGGATTTTGGCATCTGGGAGATCAAGCACAGGTACTTCCTGTTTGGAACACAATGGGGGGGGGGGGGGGTTATTCACTTCAGTGCTCTCATATAGTTAATAGTCAACTTGTTTCTTTCCTTTAGGGAACACAAGTTATTCCCTTTTCATTCTTGTGAGGCGTTGGGGTCAGCGAGCAATCAAACTCCTGATGCACTATGAGGCCACTGAGAAACCAGTGGCATGCTGTCAACAGTTTTATCTTCTTTTTTTTTAAAACAAGGGCTCTTATGTGCCATACTAACCTTTAAAATCCATAAGGCCTTTTTTTCAATATCCCCAATAGCTACACATTCTAATTAATCAAAACTATCAAATTCTCTTCTAAATTAACCCATGTTTCTTGACTATCTAAAGAAGCAAACCTTTCAAAACATTAATTGGAAAGCTGGTGTTGCGCTGAGCATCTGACTGTGTCATGTGAGGAGCAACTGAGCAGCTGACCATGCTGCATCGGGCATTTAATGGTGCCACACGCACTTAATTCAGGAAAAGCCCCAGCGAGAGACAAGCCGCATTAGCCAGTGTGTAAAGCATGCTTGCTTACCTGTGTGAAATCGAGTACCAGTAGTCCTAATTCATCTCTTGAAGAGGCAGCTAGTAAGAAGTGACTTTATCTAAGCGCTAGAATAGCGCGATTGCTTGTTTCCTTGTTTGTTCGGTGTGTTGTGGGAACGAAGCGCACACTTCGGAATTTTCATTATTAAGGACTTTTTGATGTTTATCCTAAGGGTGTTCATTGTAAATTTTGTAAATTTTTTAGTGGGAAGTTTATTTATGAATGTGATTATTTGCTAAATGTGATTTTAAAGCAATTCTTGAAGGAATTTGGACTTGATACATGAACTCAAATAAGAACGTAATTAAATTAGTTAAAGTAAATGAGTGAGGTTGATGATTAAGTGAGGCACTTCAAATTACATAAATGTTTTGGTGTTAATGTGTACATGGAATCTGAATTTGTAAATATTTATATATTATTGTGTGGTTTAAGGTTTTTACCTATTGTTTGCTGACTGATCAAATGGAATTGAAATAAAGATGGAAAAAAATGATCTCAAGTGGCTTTCTGAGTAAATCAATCTTTAACATTGGATATTCAGCCCTTTTCAAGTGTGGCAAAAGCGCACCAAAAAATTAGGAAACACTTGATAGCTCTATATCCTTTTAAAAACACCATCCAACTAAACCACATCAGTTAACATGCTTGTGAGGAAAAGGGCTATAAACCTGAGGCATGTCTTACCTTTCTTGGGTTGGTGGGGTTTCAGAGTTGGTTTTAAAAAACCTTGACAGGCTCTCCTCTGTGGAACCAAAGGCCCCAACATTATGGATTTGGGATGATGAATTTAAGATTTTTGTTATCTGTGAAGAGACATACCAACATATGTTTAGCCTCCTCTGTAAAATCACCAACCATGATTTCCCAAAATGCCTTCATCCGTAGCCGCTCCTACGTGTAAGGAGCTTGCCGCTCTGTGGACTGAATAAGACGCAGACGTTTCCTTTGATAGATAATGATGAGCCCTAGTGGCATGGCAAAAATGTAAATGTTTCTGCCGTAAGTCAAAGTATTGCTCACACTCGTCGCCATGTTTCTGAGTGACTAATTGCGTCAGTTGGTTTGTGTTTACTCGCATAATTATGATTTAATGGAAAGTGTGGAAACAGCAGCAGTTCACTCCCCTTTCTGGAAATCAAACGGTGACTTAAAAAAAAAAAAGTAGGTAGTTTTATTTTTTATTCCATCTTTATACCAACACTGCAATCAATCTTAGTATTCTGAGGCTGGGAATTCTTTAGGTACCTGTGTTTGCTTGAAGAATTCAGCCAGGTCAACTGGGCTCTTGCCGCTCTTGGTTTTAATGGTTTTGTCTGCCCCCAGCTGGAGAAGCTTTAGCACTGCCTTTTCTCTTCCATACTTTACTGCTACAGCCAATGCCTGACAAATGGTACCAGAATCATTTAAAAAGGCCAAAGAGTTCAAAGACCTGTTAACATAGATTCTAACACTACTGCTAAAGAAAAAAAAAAAATAAAAAAAATAAAAAAAATAAAAATATATATATATATATATATATATATATATATATTTACATACTTTTTTTTCCTTTTAATTGTACAAAATGAAAATAAACACAAAAGTTAAAAATAAACAGATAGATCATACACACTTTGTAAAGGTAAGCACCTACTGTATATCCACTGCTGTCCTGGACATTGAGTTCTGCACCATGGGCCACCAGCAAGTTAATGACTTTACTGTAGCCCTCCCTGGCAGCAAGCATCAAGGAGGTCATCTGAGACCTGTGAAGTACAACAGACCAGAGATAAGAGATGAGAAAAGAGAGAAACTTAGAAAACAATTAGAGAAAACAACTGAAGTTGGAACTTAAGGAATTGTGAAAATCTGAATATAGAAGGTAGGGCTGTAGACGATTAGTTGATGATGACGTCTGCTTTATGAACGCGCATCCAGCCAGTGTTGGACATACCGGATCAGTGTCAGACATGCAAGTAGCGACAGGGAAAAGATTATTTTTCATTTGTGTATTTATTAGCACTTGTCTGCCATCTACAATAAGGCTTGGTGCTAATCCTGCTCCAGGCATTTTGTTTTCACAGCTCTGTTCCTATAAATGTCCGTCTTGGAGTCATATTAATCCCACTGGACATAAATCACAACTATTAATGTCTTCTTTGAGATCAAGTTTACAACGGTTGGTATTTCTGTGTGTTGAAGTGGACACTATCAAATCCAAGTCCCTGATTGGTCACAGTTCTGCGTTGCTGCGATTTAGCGTGAAAAAGTTCAACCGGTTGAACTGTGGATCAATGAACGCCCGACTTGTATGTAGACCGGACTTAAAAACTTACATAGCAACGTACAATCACGGGTGTTCCGAACGCGGAAGCCCAAAATTCTTATCTGCGCCATTGACTGTAGAGTGGGGAGAAGCCAGTGCACACAAGAAGTAGCTGCAACACTTGCACAGAGCATCTCTACTGTGTTTCTGGAAGGAATGAGATCTCCGTCAGTGGATAAAGAGGATGGATTTTCAGACATGATTGGGATTCTGCAACCTGGCCACCAACTTACCCAATTTTGCAAACTAATGGAGTAAAGAATTAATGAAAAATATTTTACTGTTCATGCAATACAGTAAAATCCATGTTCATAAAATTATTTTTTGCTTACTATTTCTACGGGAAGTTTAGACAATGATTTAGTGGAGGGATCAGGAATCCTATAGCTTGCAAACAAATGATGTCTTTTTATAGTCGTTGACTAATCAACTTGAAATAATTGTTGGCGATAACCCTCTATAAAGAATATGTTATGTGAAGAAACTTGAGCTGATATGACAACAGGAAAACAATGAAGAAGATACGAACTGTCAAAATGAGAGAAAAAAAGAAAAAATCTAGGGATTTGATATAAGAGAAGTGAGCAAAGAAACACCAGAGGGCAGCAGTCACCACACTGTGGCATGCATAATTTCATTCAAAAGATTATGTTGAAAAGTGAATATCACATACCCTTAAAACAGGTCATGCTTTCACTGAAACATGTCTCATTTAAACATTTAACACAATTAAAGAGAAGCAGAAAACTGGGATCCAATTACATTGGTGAATCCATAGGGTGGTCATGTTAATAATATATACAGTGGTGGACAAAATTGTTGATACCCCTCAGTTAAAGAAAGAAAGTCCTCAATGCTCACTGAAATGACTTGAAATGTTCAAAAGTAACAATAAATTAAAATGTATTGAAAATTAAATAATCAAAATCAGCCATTACTTTTGAGTTGTTGATTAACAGAATTATTTAAAAAAACAAACTAATGAAATCGGGCTGAACAAAAATGATGGTACCCATAACTTAATATCTTGCTGCACAACCTTTTGAGGCAATCACTGCAATTAAAGGATTTCTGTATTTGTCAATGAGCCTTCTGCACCTGTCGACAGGTATTTTGGCCCACTCCTCATGAGCAAACCGCTCCAGTTGTCTCAGGCTTGATGGTGTCTCCTCCAAATGGCATGTTTCAGCTCCGTCCACTGATGTTCAATGGGATTCAGATCAGGCTCATAGAAGGCCAATTCAGAATAGTCCAACGCTTTTCTCTGAGCCATTCTTGGGGGTTTTTGGCTGTGTGTTTTGGATGGTTGTCCTGTTGGAAGACCCATGACCTGCGACTGAGACCAAGCTTTCTGACACTTCTATCCAGAATGCCTTGATCATCTGGAGATTTCATTTTACCTTGAACTTCAAGACACCCTGTGCCAGATGCAGCAAAGCAGCCCCAAAACATAACTGAGCCTCCTCCATGTTACACAGTAGGGATTGTGTTCTTTTCGTTGTTTGCTTCATTTTTGAGCCTACGACTCTTCTCTTGAGCCCTCTTCCAGCCACGTCCAGGGAGGTTGGCTACTGTCCCATGGGTCTTAAACATCTGAATAATATGTGCCACTGTTGTCACAGGAACTTCAAGCTGCTTAGAGATGGTTTTATAGCATTTACCTTGACGGTGTTTGTCTATGATTTTGTTTCTAAAGTCCTGGGACAATCCTCTCCTTCGCTTTCTGTTGTCCATGTTCAGTGTGGTACACACCTTTTCACCAAGCAGCAACGTGACTATTTGTCTCCCTTTAAATAGGCAGACTGGCTGATTATGGGTTTGAAAACAGCTGTGATGTCAATTAAAGGACGTCCCTGAGTTCATCATGACCCCTTGGGCAATTAGTTCTCAGTCTTTTATGGAGGTACCATCATTTTTGTCCAGCCCTATTTCATTAGTTTTTTTTTTATAATTCTGTTAATCAACAACTCGATAGTAATGGCTGATTTTGATTATTTAATTCTCAATAAACTTTTATTTATTGTTACTTTTGAACATTTCAAAGTCATTTCAGTGAGCATTGTGGACTTTCTTTCTTTAACTGAGGGGTACCAACAATTTTTGTCCACCACTGTATGTGAAGTATCAGAACAGTGTGGTTTAACGACAATATACCGTATTTTCCGGACTATAAGTCGCCCTTTTTTCATAGTTAGGGGTGCGACTTATACTTCGCAGCGACTTATATTAGAAATAAATTGAAATAAATACATTGTTAACCCTCCTGTTAGGTTCATTTGTGAGGAACAGAGATGATGTTCCTGGGTCAATTTGATGTATGAGGTATGTTAAGTGTTAAGCGTATGTTAAGTGACTCAGAGAATCAGCAAACTTTTTTTTACAGTAAGATCTTGAAGGCTAACAACAACATTCTATTTTCCAATGATTTCATAGATTCAGAAATGCAATAAAAATGACAACTGTTTCTACAAATACAGGATAAAAACAGAGCATTAGTTGGCCAATGATGCTTCATGAAAGGAATAAATAAATAAGTATGAGAAAGAATTACTGTGAAATTATGAGATAAACAGTCTGCTAAGATTGTGCCATATGAGGTTGTGCAAGTTATTAGTTCTTGGTCTCAGATTTTGTCAAACAAATTTCCCGTCAAAATGCGATTATATTTCAGTGCGACTTATCTGTGTTTTTTTCAACTTTATAATGCATTTTTGGGCTGGTGCGACTTATACTCCGCAGCGACTTATAGTCCGGAAAATACGGTAAACATTTCAACCAGTGTTTTGTTTATCTTTTATAGTAACAGAAATTCAGGGGAAAAAGATGACTTTAGTTTAGCTACAGACTGACAGATGACAGATGACTATGTAGTTTAGTAAACTTACATTCCTGAAAACAGTATTAAAACAGCCAGTATCTCACCTAAAGACTTCAAATGTACATGTCCATGAATTATTAAGTGTACGTGTGCTACTTTAGCAATAAATAATGTAAAAGTTCTTTTGAGCAGGCTGTACTTTTGATGTAGCATAATATTGTAATTTTCTAGTGTTATAACTGCCTGTATGACGTTTGGTATGATGCATTGTTTATTTTAGCGAGTATCTGCAGGAAAGGATCAGTCTTTACCTACTTTAGACTTTAGACTAAATTAAAAATCTTTTCCTCAGTACGTTGAGCTCATACAAAAAATTCTGTATTTACAACATACCATGAATAAACTAAAAGGAGATATGCATCCTGATATGCATGGATGTAGATTATTTCTTAAAATTAACTACCAATTTCCACCTACTACGGTACTGAAATATTCCAGTATACAAAATAAAAAGCCTTGGTCACTTTATTTTGTAATATTTTTAGGTGAATAAACAAGATTTCTTTTTTAATAAACCTGACAAAATGGGGACATTTATGTTTGCCAGATGATGTCTTGGTTGTGACAGAGCTCATGTACACCTGTAGTCTGCTCTGATGTGACTCCCTAAAGTGAACGCTCTTTACCAATGTAGCAATGTTTATAAGCTCTGTTACACCCAAGAAAGTCTTTCAAACCTAAATTCCTTTACTTTTTGTATAAATACTGGTGGTAGATATGGTAGGCGTTTACATTAGGCTTTCTAAAAACAAATCTGTTCTCTTTGGTTCTAATTTTAATGACTAGTTAAAAGACTGAACAAGTGGCACTACTCACAACAAAATTGGGGACATTGTAACTTTAGTGATGTTCCTATTTGATCTGAATTTTAGAGAAATGTGTAAAAATTCCCTTTAAATTGAATTCAGTTTTACTTATATAGCCCAATATAACAACAAAGTTGTCTCAACGAGCTTCAGCAATTTTACAAAACATAAAATCAATTATAAAATACAATTACTGATTACTAGACAGACAAAGCTAAACTGGGCATCTCTCCCCTTAGATAAGGGGTTCTCAAAGTTTTTGTAGCGGAGGGCCAAATTATTAACTCGACATTAGACTGGGGGCCAGTTTTGGTGAAAACAAAAATGTATAAACACAATGTTTTTCCTCAAAGATACCTGCTCTGGCTATCTTTAATTGCTGCTTGAAAGCTGGAGAACATTTAAGGCAGGAAACCTGACAGCCCCCTCCCCAGAACACACTAAGGAGTTCCTTACTTTCCTTTTTAGAACGTATTTATTCGCTCGTAATTTTCTAAATACATGCAGTCCGTGCTGAACTTTTCTCTGGGCCGCACAGACCCGGAGGAGGGTTGTGGTTATGGTTACGGTTAGGCGCGCGGCGGCGCATCAACCCCAACCAAACGGTTCTCGTGCGCGGCTGTCACTGCAGCTCACTTCTCCCGCAGGAGATGGGTCAGCTGAGGAGAATAAATGTCCCACACCTACATGCGTGACAGCTAACGGGGCTTTAGCATTAAACACGTGCGAGAAACAACAAGATTTAGTCTTAGACACACTTAAAACACGTGGGGAAAATACAACGATACACGTGTTTAAGATGAACCAGCACCTCGCCTGGATCGTTGGTGGAGAACGGGGGGGTGGGGGTGAAGACGAATCTGCAGCGAGACTGAAGGAGAACAGGAAGTTGGAGTTGTCCTAAACATTCAAGTTAGTTTTAATGTGCCTCTCCCCCTTAGTATGATCTGTGTTATTATATCTTTTATATTTATCTGAATGTTTTGTAATGTATGTAGCCTTTTTTTAATCAACTACAAAAACCATCGGGACACATTTCCCACAATGCATTGTTTTGTAGTCATCAGGGCAGCTTTCAGTCAGTGCAGTACTAAATTTCCAGCTGTGTTCGCTCAGGTTGGGGCCTTGATGACCCCTTTCTGGTGATATTTTTGTGATTAAGACAGGTGATGTTGGAGCAAAAATAAAAGTATATATCTAACACCAGGTGATCGGTACAGCTTTGCGTCCACCTGGGTGATCTCAAATACGCTTATTGTGCATCTTGGCTGCACTTTTGGTGTCACCAACATACATTTCCATCCGTTTTGTTTTACTGTTTGTACTGTCATGACAGCGATGGGTTTATCAGTTTACCTGTTGTTGCATCTTCAAAAGTGCAGAATAAAATGTGACACTGAATTTGAATAAGGCACATTGTAATTTCTGCATCTAATATTAAAGTATTTATTAGTAATACAGTGGAAATTAGTAGATTTGGTTAGCATGTTGATTTACGGTATGCGCCCCTAAATGTTCTGGTTGTTCCCCTAAAATTTTCAGTTGGGGGCCACAGTGCTCCTAGTGAAAAAAGTTAGTCTGGAGCCCTGCACATGTAACAGTCATCTGGCGTTAAAGTCAAGAGGGGGAGTTAGTCGTAAATGGTTTGTCAGGAAATCCTAGTACCCCAACAGCTCATAAATAATATGCATACTTCATTGTGCTGCTGTGTGGTGTTTTCAGAACCATGTAAGAGTGCAGAAGTCCTTAGATACTGGTAATGGTTGTGGTCTGTCTCTGGTGGGATTACACTTCTGGGTCTGTCCTAAACTTAGCCAGTAGTTCTGTGTCTTGATGCAAGTCTGCTGATGACACTTTGGGACTCACTAAGTTCACCAGTAACATCTGGCTGCCTACTACCATCCTGAAGGCTAGGTGGCACTGCTCGTCTATTAACAATGTCATGTGTTCATGGCTGTTGGAATGATAACTTGGAATGACTTTCTGACAAAACCAGCTTCTAATTCCCTCAGAACGTTGAAAACTTAATTTTATATTTTTTTGGCCTCATTAAGTCAGACACACTGTGGGACCATAATATAGACAAGTGTTTTTCAACCAGTGTGCCGCAGCACACTAGTGTGCCGTGGGAGATGGCCAAGTGTGCTGTGGGAGATGACCCATTCATTAAGTGATCTAAAAACATTTTCCATCTCCAAGATATCAGCTGCTCTGCTCTGATAAAACACTGAGTAGTTTGAAATATAAA
Organism: Oryzias curvinotus; assembly: GCA_023969325.1. Taxonomy (NCBI): domain Eukaryota; kingdom Metazoa; phylum Chordata; class Actinopteri; order Beloniformes; family Adrianichthyidae; genus Oryzias; species Oryzias curvinotus. The sequence goes on from CM043711.1 coordinate 4,266,215, forward strand.
AGATCAGAAAATACTTTTTTCTTTGTGTTTATTTGATTCTATTAAAGACATTCTTATAAGAATGACGGTACCGCGATTTAGCCATAGCTTCAGCTGTTTTTGGGAAAAGTCCCGCCCCTTTAAGAGTCTCCACCAATCATTCTTGGAGGATTAATCACATGTCATCAGTCTGACCAATCAGAAGTGGTTAAAGTCTTCACTTCCTTGTTTCGAGTCGGTCATAAAGTCTCTCCGTTCCAACAAAAATACCAGGTATAGCTCGTCTTTAGCGGTGTAGCTTTCCGCAGGAACCAGTATCAGACCGTGGAACAAGTAAACAAAACAATGAAGCTCAGAGAAGCAAGTCTGTTTACGCTGTGCAGCTGTTCGCACTACATCTCCCATGATGCATTGGGTTAAAGTGACAGCGTCTCAGCGCACAACGAGTCAATGACTCTTCCTTGACAACAACGAACACACATCAAACAGTTTTTAAATCTTCTAACTTAACTTTTATTACATCTTTAAGAAAAAAACGGATGCAACTTCCAGCTTTTTCTGCCACAATTATCACAAAAATAAATGTGAGATTGCGGAGGGGCTGTAGATCAATACAGACAGAGTTTCTTGTTATTTTCTTTTTATTTTTGGGATGTTGGTGAGCCACGGGACTTTTGTCAATGTTAAAGTGTGCCGTGGTTCAAAAAAGGTTGAAAAACACTGATATAGACAACATAAAATAAGGTCTATCACCTTAGAGCGTTTGCCTTTCCATCCTAAAAATCTGTTAAGTAAAACAAACAAACTATACGGCATCCACAGAGTTTTTGACAATATCCCTAACTTATTGTGAATAGTTTTAGATCCATCTGGAATATACACAGGAATTTACAACTGTTGTTGTTGCCATTTTATTTTATTCGTTATGTCTGAAAAGTAACTGATTATGTCACCTTCCAAGACACGATCGAATTTTATTCTATAAAATAGAGTAGGAGAAATGAAAGCATAAAACATGATTATAACAGACATAAAAGGTGGAAGGCAAACAGATTATGAAAGTATACAAAATGATATAACTCATGTCATAAAAACTGGTTTTAGATAAAATGTTAAATGAATAAAAGAAAGGGATCAACACAATCATTTCGCCATAAAAAAGAGGGAAGTTAATGTTGTCCTCCAGGTGTGGCTGCTTTAAGAACAGATGAAAATATCTTTTAACATTTCCTTATGAGCTGCTGTTGTCTTTTTTTTTTTTTTTTCTTTTTTTTTTACATTTAGCACTATAGAAGTTGAAATTAGTAATAAATTAGGTTGCACTGAAAGCGTCCCGAGACAGGGGTCATGTTTGTTAAAGAGGTGTGAGTTTGAACTGTGCGTCAATGGTTTTTGAGCCTCTGCAGTAAAAAAAAAAAAGCGCCACATTTCCACTTAACAAATTCCAAGAAATCACTAGTTAATGTTCTATGTACACTCAAACAACAAAACAAAGGCTCTGACGTGTCTGACAACCATCTTTCCTAACATCCTTCTCTGTTCAGCAATCAGTCACTATCTGTTAAACCCCAGAGAATCAGATAAAAGGGGTCATATTTCTTTCAACTTGTCGTGTGTTGTTGTATCTTCCCAACGCTAGATTTGTTGAGATGGCATCAAGGTCACTCACATACTGTTTTAGCTAGTGTTGTGTGCTCCCTGTCCTTCAGACTGTGAGTTCTGTTTAGTCAAAGGATTGATGGACCAACAGCTCAATGTACAAACTGTTCCCCTACCTAAAATTGAGGCACAGCAATTCCTATGAGCTACTGAGTTTTACAACACCTACATTATCACAAAAGAGTAAAAATATGAAAAATGATGAAACAGAAAAAACCTTTGAAAATGTGGCATATGTCCCTGCAGAATCAAATAGTCCTTATTTGTGTATTTAAAAAAAAAAGATTCTAAACACAACCTGAATTCTATCAAGCGTGAAATGGATGAGCTCCAGCAGCCAAACCTGTGGTAAAGTGTCAGACTTGGTAGCTTGCTTGGAAGCGATCCTTCTCTTTAAAAAAATCCTTTTCACTTTGGCATCGATTTCAACATTCTGAGGGTATAAAAAGTAGATCTTTCCAAGTTCAAACAGCCATGAACACACACCGTTGGTGAACAGACGTCCAGCACCTACTGACCATAGCACCTTCAGGTTGGTCGTAGACAGTCAGATGTTGCAGGTGAAGTTGGTGGGTCTCAAAGTGTCATCAGTTTGTGACAGACCCAGGAGTGGAGCCCCACCAGAGACAGACCACGACCAGTACCTAAGCACCTCTGGACTCTGACATGGTTTAACATGGTCGTCAGCATTGCTGGAGAAGATGAGGTGAGGTCAGGTTTCAGCATGGTACCCAAGGTTCGCCTTGTTGGAGGAGGTCCAACTGTCTAGACAGGCATCACCAGTCAACAGAAAAATTGATTAGGTTATCGTAGATGGTCGGTTACTGCTGGGTCTTCTCTCAGAGACATCATAGAACCAATCATCATCCCCCTATTCCACCAGCACACCCCCAACTTTCTGTTCATAGATAACGCTCCACCACCTGGTGCCAGAATTGCCGCAACTCAACCTCAGGAAGTGGGACTGCCTCATAGGATAAGGCTATCTTTATTATGGTCTTAATTTTCCTAAATGAAAATGGTGTTTCTCCTCAATCATTATTAGTAATATCAAAGGGAACTTTAACTTATTTACTTATAATTTAGACCAAAAAGGAAATATGCACATGTAAATATCAATATTTCTAACTTTTTGTGAGAAGTGTAATTGATGTTCTAATTATAAATCCGGAAAAAGAATTGTGATTTATTAGTCATAAAAAAGAATAATGTATTCTAATGATGCTTATTTTACTGTACTTTTATAAATTGTATCTAATGTTATGAAAGAAAAAAAAAGAATATGCAGTGGTATTTCTGGATTTCACCTCAAACTTATTTGCTTTGCTGAGTGCAGAACTTGCAGTGCAGAAAGACAAGAAAAGGACACGTGGACGCAATGCATCCACATCTTGCGCCTGCATTTCTGAACTTAGAGAAATGACAGAATTTTTGTTTACAGTGAAGCAGGGGGCGTGCAGCTGGTGTTAATCAGTGGTTTGATATTCGGACGTAAGAGGGGCTGAGAGGGAAACAGGATTTTCTCCGCTAAACCCACATTGACCTCACTTTCTGCTGATCCTTTGGATTTGGGAGGCAGTGCCCACTCTTTTCACTACCTTCCTCTTTCTTACATTTCTTCACATATTTTGTCTGAGAAAAAATTTTCAAAGTCTGTTCATATGTTCTATCAGGATTTTACGAGGATTTCATGATGGTACCCAGGCACTGAAAGAGCTGCACAGGGTTAGGGGCAGACTGTGGAATGTTCCTTTGCTATCTAGTTCTCATGCTTACTTCATCCATCAATATAATTTAGAACCCAACATAAGGAGAAAATGAATGTTTTCCATAAAAAGCTTTTTTTTGTAAAATTTTAAACAATTTTCAGTCTTGATAAATGTTGAAGCAACAATATTTTCCTGAAAAATCCCTAACCCTTTGCTGTGTCCAGCCACAGACGACTGTGTGAACCTGAGCAATGGCCTGGCAGCAAGCCAAGCATGGTTAGCTGATCAGATTATCAGACAGGTTTATATGCTGTGGACAATTCTGAAGGAACATTTTGCTTACATGCAAGGGCTTTAAGTGCTGCCAACAACAGTTAAAACCTGTGTTAAATAAATCACGTCTGAAAAATGTACCTTATTTAAACAGTGTTGGATGTATTTATGAAGACAACTACAATTCAATGTCAAACAAAGCTAATTTACACACAGGGTTTGTCACACCACACAACGTGAGTGTCCCGCCATATTCACATCACATATATGTAACTACTAAGTAAATGTGACTGTTGTAAAAATCTTGAGAAACAACTGCATGCTTTTATAGACAGTAAGAGCATGTCCACTGAAGATAAGGTCAATTTATTCATAAAACTGTGTGAAAAGTGTATACATTTTTACTGCTTTTTAAATGTTAACCAAGTTTATAGATTAAACCCTCACCTACCACAAAAATAGTCTGGTAATTTGATCTCTTCTTCTTTGTCTCTAGTTTTGCTCTTTAGATACACTAAGGAATTATCTCCCTTGAAGGCTTCCTGTCTGCTTGATCAGTTTTATGTACTATAATTAAGTTCTAGTGGCAGTAAATTAAACCAAGTTTCTATTGTTAATGCTTTCTACAATAGTTCAGTGTCCTAATGGCCTCTAACTGAGAGTGACCACATGAACATACCCAAGAGTCCTACACCCTTCACCCTGTAACTGTGCCTGGAAAGTCACACATGCAGAACATATTCCAAACAAGGAGTAATTCTGAACAACATAATTTTCTGAAAAAATTGTTTTAATGTGTTGTTTTTAATGGAAATTCTGAATAATTTACATAAGAACCCATCAACGTTAAAGTGAATTATACTTATGTCCCTCAAGTCTCATCCTAACAAAGAAGATAAAGGACCATCTCAATTGGGCAATACGTTTTAACATTGGCTTTTCATATCAAAGCAACTCATTTTGAACTAGTCTGACCCACAGTGCATCTGTGTGTGTGTGGCGTGGGAGTCCCAATGCCCTCTCCTTCCACACCAAGTTCTTGAAAAATTCTTTTTTTAATCATAAATAACGTTATGATTTTGGACTTCCAAAATTAAACTTGACAGCGTTGTCCGCGGTGTTAACATCCGTTATCGCATGGGTACATCATCTTAAAAATAACATTTTATAACGTTTTATTTTAAAGGAACATTGAAAGTACAAAGGAAGTGTTTACTTTTAAACCCCAGTCCTGTTTCCGGTTGTCCAGGTTTTTGCCAGAACATTGATGGGTCAACAGACTAGAATCTAGTCTGTTGACCCATCAATGTAATCATAAAAAGTTATAGTAAATAAATAAACAAATGAGTTTCCTAACATTAAGGAGTAGTTACATTTATTTTTCATTACGTTTAGTTACATGTATAAGTTATATCTGGCCCTTTGAGGACAACCACTTTGCTGATGTGGCCCTCGGTGAAAATGAGTTTGACACCCCTGGACTAGATAAAGAACTCTTTCATAAAGCTGGCGTTGCAGGTGTATGACTGAAGCAATTCTGATTGATTAATGAAGGTTCTGTTATTTTTGTGCCAGCGCAACCCATCAGAGACAGAACGCAAATGACCGGTGTAAATCAGCCTCAAGTGAAAAGGGCATTTACACGGAAGTGTCCTATTCAGGATGTGAGCCCCTTCAAAACAAGAGTGATGCCCCCGAGGCTTATAAAGTGCAACACTTCATTACAACAACAATTCGATTTGAATTGATATTTGGGGTTTACAATTCAATTCATAGTCGATATAAGTTCATTTTGAACAATCCGATTCAATCCGATTCACTGACCTAGAATGGATCCAGAATGTCTTTAGCCAAAACTTCAACCAGTGTGACTCAGAGAAAAATATCTGGTACTAAACAGTGCAGCGGAAGTTTTTCAGATTCCTTGGATTACTTCAAGATAATCAAATGTTAGTGAAATAACGTATGTTAGATCTGGGTGATATGGCTAAAAAATAAAATCTCAAATATTTTCATTTTAAATTTGGGTTTCGATTTTAATAGATTTTCTTTCTACCTGCTTTTACTTTCTTTAACAAAAATTACAAATGATGGAATATATTGAACAACAACTACCAGTAATGTATTTTAACATCTCCTTAGGAAATTAGCTCTCACACAAAGTTCAACTAAATACAAGCTGATGTTTTGTAAGCTAGCGCTAGCTTGAGCATCTCATAAAGAGAAACACTACAACTACAAGAGCAGTTCTGGTAGCAAAAGCCTTGAAACGGATTTTGCTGCGTTTGGTTTGATGCTCGGGCTGCACGGTGGCGCAGTGGTTAGCGCTCTTGCCTCACAGCAAGAAGGCCCCTGGTTCCCGGCTGGGGGACATGAAAAACAACATCAATGGGAGACCTTTCTGTGTGGAGTTTGCATGTTCTCCCCGTGTATGTGTGGGTTCTCTCCGGGATCTCCGGCTTCCTCCCACCGTCCAAAAACATGCTTCATAGGTTGATTGGCAACTCTAAATTGACCATAGGTGTGACTGCGAGAGTGAATGGATGTGTGATTAAGGACATTCTACCCTGCGACAGACTGGCGACCTGTCCAGGGCATCCCCTGCCTTCGCCCACAAGTGGCCGGGATAGGCTCCAGCAGCCCCGTGACCCCGAAAGCCTTTTCAGAAAATGAATGAAAGAAAAAATGGTTTGATGCTCAAAGTTTGAAGTCACAACCCTAGAGACCAAAATCTAATTTCTGACTCACCAGCCAAGTTGGCTGGTAGACAAATATAACCTACCGACCAAATGATTCCATTAACCTGTTGTAATATTGGGCTACATGAATAAATTTTCGAATGAAGTGGTGTTTTTACGCCGTCTATTAAATGTTTTCTTTTCAATCACAAATGAGTTGGCTCTGCTTTCCTGCTGAAAAAACGCCCCCATGAGAAGAGGGGGGGGGGTTTCAGTCCGTCACCTGTAGTCGGAATCAACTGGAAAATCAAATTCAAAGCTGATTTACTTAAGGGGAGCAGATTGACAGATAAAGCCCCAAATTCTGCCTCCAGCTGATTCATTTTTACATGGACTCATCACAAAAACAGCCTTAAAACTTGATCATGTTTTGGATTTTGTAATTGACAGTAAAGATGCAGCGCCATCACGAGGGGGGGCTTTATTCAGCTCAATGAAATGTTACAAAGACGATGCTAATAAAGTTTCATACAAAGTGCCTGTTATTATATTTATATAATAAGGTTTTTATAAATGTTCTATGACTTAATTTTGTTGCATTAATCTGCCGCGTCTTAAAGTCCGCTCCGTGAAAATATATTCTGACTTTAAACAGGTCCGTGATCACATGTAGGCGACACACGGAACAGCTTGTTAGCATCGTAACATCATGGGATTATAGCATCAGTGTGTAACGACACCCCTGTCTCCAAATCAACACTTTTTTTGTAACTTTCTGTTGTTGCTGTAAGTCCAACAGGTTTATCCTCCAGTTCTTACTGGATCTGTTAAAAATCCTCACATATTCTGTTGCTTCATCAGCTTAAACAAAAAGCTACACGGGTCAACTAGCAGAAGTTACGGGGGTGGGGGTGTGCTTCTTGCGGCGGGTGCACTAGTAGGTTTTTTTCTTTTCCTCGCAGAAGAAGCTCCTCTTTGCTTGCTGCTGTTTGCCTGCTCTGAACAACAAAAGCGAGCAGAGAGCTGGGAAAATAAAATCTTGAGGGGTTGTTGATGTATTGTTGTTGCCACTATTACTTCCTAAATTTAAATGTAAAATTCATATGGTCTTTCCGTTCTATGAAATGTCCGTTTATACGAACAGATGTTCCCAAACACACACATAGTATGCTGTTTACATTGTGCAAATTATATTTATAATAATAAGCAATAAAAAAAAATCACTTAAAACAATTATACACATTCATATCTCACAAATACCAAAGCCAAATATTTAGAAAAAAAGAAAAGCTTTTAGCCAAATGTGTTAAATGTGTTAAAGAAATACTCTTAGCCACCCTTTCAGCTTTGTTTGTCTGTCTGTCTGGTGCCCGTCTGTACATGCACATGCCATAACAGGACATTCCAAACAAAACATAACAAATATACACACATGGTGTGGAGAACTGTGCTGCATAACGCTACCACATGGCAGCTCCGCATAATGAGAACCATCAAAGGGAATTTGATCCAACACCTGCTTTTTTCTTTGCTGTATTATGTCTAAAGTGTTTTTTTTTACCTACGTCAAAACATATAAATGTATGGAGTGTGTTAAGTCCATGAATATGTTTAATCAGACACATGCATAGTTCCTCACCTATCCCCCACATTGGGGTCGGCGTTTCTGGACAGGAGAAGCTCCACACAACGTGTGATTTTATCTTCACCGGCAGATGCAGTACAACTAGCCATGAGGACTGACCACTGATCTGTGAATGAGAGTAGAGGTCAGTCTTACTTACACATTTATGTTGGCAGGCATTGCAGAAGTAATATAGGAAATATAACGAGAAATATAAAAATGTTAACTTATTAAACCACACCTTACAAGACAAAACGTGTTGACTGTTATTCTCACACACATATACAAATAGACACACATAGGAGGAAGCCTCCACATCTGTATGTAGGTTTCTGTGTCTCTGTGGCTATGTATGTTTGGTTCTATACCTGTGTAAAAATGTGTGTGTTTATGTTACGCGTGTGTGGGTGTACACTAGACAGTACTGTTTATGTCTACGGGGAGCTGGAGTAAATAAATCAGGGGCCTGAAAGGACAGGACAGAAGCATGGTGACCGTTTTCGATCATTCATGCATTCCTGCGCTCAGCCTCACTGCATGGACAATTGCCATCAGGATGTGACCACACGTCATCCTCCCGTTTAATTGTTTCCTTCACCTGCCTCCAGCGTCAGATGCCATGGCCATGTGAAATCAGTCACAAACTGTTTCTCTAAGCATTCTTAACTGAGACTTAATTAACATCAGATTTCAGGACTATGAGTAGCACTTAGGATCGTTGCTTTTCAGGTGTTGACATAGCCCAGAAATTTGCACTGGCCCACAGGGCCAGTAGTTTTTGAAAGTTACTGGCCCGACACCGCGCACAGCGCGACTCGCCGCTCCGCGGGTGCTTGCAACTTTAGGGGGGTCCGGGGGCATGCCCCCCCCAGAAAATTTTAATATGGTGCATTTGGTGCATTCTGGTGACATCTAGCACTTATTTCTACACTTTTCAATGACTGAAAATAGAGCATATCAAACTTAAATCTGCTCTAGTCTGTTTCAGATGTTTTGAAGAGAGCACTGCAGTGTAGTAGGTAACACTAGTTAAGAAGTTTTCATGCTGCTTCTAATCACTGTTATTTCACATTTGTTCATAATCAATAGTTAAGAAGTTTTATTTACTTTTTTGCTCTGACTGCCTTGAGGTTCTGCTTTTTGTTACTGTTGCAAAGTTACATTTGCTTTTTATTTACTTTAGTTAATTAATTAAATTAAATAATTGAAAAATTAAATAAAATTAAATTACTGAGATCATTCAGCTTTTGCCTAGAAATACTTAGAATGCTTACAGTGTTGTAAAGAAAAACAAAATGAAGTACTTTGACATTATACTGCATTTGAGTCTAAGATTCAGGTATTTGGAGTTGCCTTTGATTCTTTGACATTCAGCTTACAGCTTAGTGCATACAGTTTCATCTTCAATGCATTCATTAAATATCTTGCTGTCCATACTACTGATTCCACCCATTACTCCATCTAACATATTCCTATCTATTCCTGCCATGTCTTCCACTTCTCTGACATGCTTCAGTCTCTCTTCAGTGATGGTGTCGGATTTTTGATCATCGCGGTGAAAAACCACCGAGGGGGGGGGGGGGGGGGTATGTGTGTGTCAGTTTCAATTTATCTGCGTAAAATGTAATAATAACCCACTAGCTTGTTCCTTCATTGTTGCTGTTTAACATTGTTTTGTATTGAATTGTTACATTCAATAAAGTTTGAAGAAAAAAACAAAGTAGAGTGAGCGCGTGCCGCGTGGTGCTCGGGAGTGACAGTTGTGTGCGCAGGCGGGGGAGGAGAAGAGTGATCAAAGGTTTCCCATAGAAACCCTTGAAGTCTGAACACAGGACTAGCAGAAAAATAAATTATAAAGACGAGGTAAATCTACACGTTTTCGCAAAATATACTTTATTGAAAAAGGTGAAAAATATATTAACCGTTAGATATTTTAGTGGCCCGAGCGGACAAGTGAAAAATAAAGTCTTATGGTCCGCACTGCTCGAAAAACAGGACCGGGCCAGCGGACAAATGGCAATGTCGAGCCCTGCTTTTTGATTTAAAGTAGGCAATAAAAAGGCTTAACGAGTACTGAGCATTTTCCATTTTATCTTCAGATCATCCGGTGCAAGAGCAGAGTGATGAATTTCATTAATACACCCTCACTGGCAATATTTGACGACTTCATCCAGCAAGTTTTTAAAATCCAATTGGTCCAAAAACATTTGTCAGTCAGAGATTATGCAAGTTGTCCCACTTAAAAAGCTGAGTTTGGTCACCAAAAGTTAATCATGTTGTTCAACAGAGAGACGATGCTTGATTTTTTGTATTTGTATAATGAAGCCGAAAAAAAGTATTTATTTCCTACAAACAAACTGTTTCTTCTTTAAGAAGCTCTTCTATGGTTACCTGCACTAATGTCTCCTGTTTGAATTGGTTGTTTGTGTAAAGGACCTGTCCACACCCTTAAACAGTCAGACAGCATTGTCTCCACCATGACCAAGACCAAAGAGCTGTCATAGGACACCAGGGATACGATTTTACAGTAGACCTGAACAAGACTGGAATGAACCAATCTACAATCAATAAGCAGCTTTGAGAAAAGAGGTCACATTCGGAGCAAATATTAAAGAATTGAAGAAATATAAGATCACTGATGATCTCCCTCCACCTGGGGGTCCATGAGTTCCTTTCATCGATGAGAACATTGAGGATAAAACGTTTGAGGAAATGTCTTCCAACTACTTTTGCCCCACTGTATATAATCAAGTGTTTCTCAACAGGTTCTAGACTAAATCTTTACACTGGTTGCACGGGTGTACCTAACTTAGTTGCACCAGAATAAAAGTTTGGTGCACCCACCTTCTTGACCACATTGCCTTTAACTTAGCGCTATTACTTGGTCACTTTCCTTTTTATTTGCTGTCAGTATGATCATACGGACATCAAAATGATTAACTTACAAACTCACAAACAAAAAATCCTTAATTTAAAATAATAATGATAAATTACATGAAAAAATTGGTCTTTCAAGACCCATTCCAATGAAATTCAAGCTTTTGGTGTTTTAACATGTTCTTGTAGCATTTTTCTTATGATATATTAAAGAATTTAAGAATAAAACAGCATTTCTGAGTATTTCTTTGTTCAAATCTGAGCAGATAAAAACACGCCGTATGAAAAAGAATAAATCCTGACCTCCTACATCTAGGGATGGGTACCGTGCCCCGGTATTGAACCAGCCCCGGGGCCACATTCTTCAAGACCACAGTATCGTTAAGATCTGACCTGAACGGTTCTGCTATCGGTACTGGAGAAGTTACTTTTTCTTTTTTTTTGTGTGTCCCACAAGATATAAACGTTATCTGCAATATTTATTTAACTCACCAAGTCAGTCAATTTTCCGTTAATTAATGATATTAATTTCGGTATTCTTGTTGAAGAGGAAAGCTCTGTCTATTTGTGTGCACGGGGGGGGCTGTTGATCAGACAGCACGCGCGCACACACACAAGACAAGGCAGCGCACATACAATCAGTGGTGATCTTGTAGGGCACACGTGAGCGCCCTAGACTAAGAACTAACGTTTCAGCCTAAAATTTATTAAGTTTGCCTACCATGCTGTCACCTTGCTACTACGATGACCGTATGTTGCGCTTTTTGTGCAGGTTGACCGCGGAGCAAACAACAAACAGGTAGAGAGGCGGGGCTTAGATTCACCGCTTATGATTCCAGACCCGCGAAAAACTACCAGCTGCTTCCTAATACTTAATAATAATTAATAACTAGTGATGGTTGTTATCCGTAAAATTAATATAATTTATTGGGTTTACTGGATTTAAAGAAAAATAAATGGAGTTGGCAAAATAGAAAGGAGTCTGCATCAAAGTGAATTTGCTTCCATCATTTAACTTAACTTAACTTAACTCTGGTGTTTAACAGACAGAAAAGTCTATTCAAGGTTGCGGAAAATTGAGAAAAGATCAAAGGAAACATCACACTCATAAATAATAAAAATAATTAGATTAAATAATTAAATAAATATCCTGTCTGGAACATTCTCAAGTATAAAGTAAAATGTTTTGTTAAAAAAAACAATGTTGTTGCATAGTGAGGAACTAAAACACTTTATGTTCTTAATTTGTTATTTATTTATTTATCGTCCTCAAAAAGTATCGATAAGAGTACCGTTTAAATACTGGATCAATAAGCAGTATTGATAAGAGTAGTAGTACCGTGAAAACCTTAACGACACCCATCCCTACCTGCATCACTGTGTGGCACGGCAGCTGTTCTGAGGCAGAGAAAAGCTCTGCAACGAGTGACTAAAGCCGTGCAGAGGACTGTGGGTTGCAGCCTGCAGACCACCACTGACATCTACGAGACCAGATGCAGGAAACCAGCCTCCCGCCATCCTGAAAGACCCCACTCACCCCTCACACCCTCTGTTCTCCCAGCTCCCCTCAGGCAGGAGGCTGCGGAGCAAAAAGAGCAGGACCACCAGACTGAGGAACAGTTTCTTCCCAGAAGCAGTCAGACTGCTGAACTCTGGAAGATCATTTTTTTAGGCGCAACATAAAAAAAAGAAAAAAAATCAAAATTTAAATCAACAATTAATCTGATTTATTAAACTGGTTATCTGCTTATTAAAAGTTATCAAAAGTTAAGCAAAAAAAAAACAACCTAAAAAATTCTTCTTTAAAAAAGACCACATTGATTGCACTCTGGAGGGCTGCTCAAAACCCCTCCTCAACCCCTACGTTGATCCACTGTTATAATTAGGAGTGTGATTATAACCGCATCACCGCAGTGATGACTCATCACCGCACGTTTTATTTTTATTTTTGAAAGTTACAGGACTGTATATGGTGCATGATTTGAACTATAATAAACACATTAATGTTTGCAAATCATTTACTTTTTCCGTGAGTCCTATGTTTAAACTTCAAAGGCTTCCTCCTGCGCAAGGGCGGGACAGTCCATTAAATATTATGGGGGATTTTGTGTGTCTGATTTTTAAATAACTGCTAGCCATGTTTCAGTACTTGTCATTTTTACAGAAAATGTAAAATTAAATTAATTAAATACACACAAACACGGGCATCAAAGACAACAGCGTAACTAAAACAGTCCAAAAAGAATCCGTGCAGACACTGAAGTCACGAGATATTTGGAGGAGGAAGCCCTCGATCTGCACTCTGATCCGCTTGCCTGGTGGCGGGATATCAGGCTCGATTCCCTCTTCTGTCAAAAGTGGCAAAAAAATATTTGTCTGTATGCGCTACGAGTACTCCATCAGAGCGTGTATCAGTGTGGCTGGAAACATCGTCACCCCGTTTAGGTCCTCGCTGAAACCTGACATGGTTAACATGTTGGTGATCCTGTCACGCAACATGAAGATGGACAAATAAAAGCAGCAGCAGCGTGACTGATTTAAGCGCCAATTGTTCACTTTTTGCTCTATTTTGCACTTTAAAAAAGGTTGTTAATGTTTACCTGTATACTTAGCTAACTAGTTAGTTGTTGTTACTGTTATTTGTTTGTTTGTTATTAAATATACTGCATTCTTTCATTCATTCATTTTCTATTCCGTTTTGTCCCTTTCGGGGTCATGGGGCTGCCGGAGCCCATCCCAGCCACTTGTGGGCGAAGGCAGGGGATGCCCTGGACAGGTTGCCAGTCTGTCGCAGGGTATACTGCATTCTAATTATTAATTTCCATTGTATTCATTTCCATTACAAGCTGTGTGCATTCTTGAGTGGTAACCGCGACTATTCCTGCTTCATCAAAAATTCCACACCATCACAGCTCTAGTTATAATACAACTGACTCATTTGAAATGAAGTCAATTGAATCAGCCCTTCAGTTACGTAAAAACCTAATAATACTTGATTGCTATCAAGATTCAGTTGTGTTGGAGCACAAACAATGACTACTGTATTTTTGGACTAGTGCATAATAAAGAAGAAATATGCAAATCTGCACAAGTTGCGGCCCATTTATGAAGCCTATGTACCCCAAAGAAGCAGTCAGTTAACTTGTGCTACAGGGTGTGGCGATCAAGGGCTTTTTGTACCCTGGACAGAGCAACCACAGATTTCTATTTCTAAAGGCCAACAATGCCAAAGAAGAAGTGCTCTGTCCGGAGTTGTTTAAAGACCCACTCTAATGAAGAGGGTGTTTCTGGGGTTTTAACATGTTCTTGTGGCATTTTTTCATGATGGAGGACATACATAAATACATTTAAGATTAAAATTGTATTCCTGAGTATTTATCTAAATTGTTGTGAATCGGGAGCAAAATATGCTGGGTGGGTCACAAGCTTGCTGCTCCGGTCAATTCTCATGCATCTGCTTGTGGACGACTAGATCCTTATACGTCTTCATCTTCCTTGGCTGAGCTGGCATCTGGCTCAAACCTGTACGACTGGATTGCTAGCTATTCATTTGTTGCACCTGCAATGTTAGGTAAGGAATGTCAGGTCTGTAAGCTAGTGGAAAAACAGATGGGTGATGGGAAGTGGGGGCAAGCTTAATCCGCCCCAATAGTCCTGCCCATAACTCAGAGGCGCATTTCAAATAAACTGCTGCTCTGCTAAAACTATGTCCAAAGACGACAATTTTTTTTTTTGGCTAAAAACAACATGATCAAAGCTCAAAAGATGATGACTTTTACACATTTAGATGTCAATACCATGAAATAAAAGCTTGATTTTAGAACTTTTGTCTCGTATTAATTTTTTTCCTGAAACCCAAATGTCTGCAGAATACAACAAAAAAGGGACTACCCCTACAATACTTTTGGAGGATTGTACATGTGTGAGCTTTTCAGAATCTGATTCTCAAACACCTCCACTGATTGGGGTTCCACAGTGCTCTGTGCTAGGCCCTCTACAGCTTCCTCTGGTTTCCACTAATGGAAACACTGTTTTTTGTTTGTTTTTGTTTTTTTCCACTTTTATGCTGACGATTTATGATGACCAGCTTTATTTAACAATTTTAAAAAGGTTTCTCTGTCATTTCATTTTTTTCGAATTTCTTAATTGCCATGTTTGTCAACCTTAAGATGACCAAGAAGTTCCAGTGACTATTCCAATGTAGGTTTATTAGGTGAGAGCGTATTCCAATGTGGGTCTTCTGGTTCTAGATCCTATTTTATTTTATTTATATTTCTAATTTTTTGTCCTTTTTAAGCTACCCTGACATGAGAGATGCCAAAGAAAAATTCTGATGTACTGCATGTGCAAACTACATCAACCCAATCCTGGCTCCCTTTCAACGGATGCCCATTGATTTAATGCCTCAGCATTAGCTTGTTTAAATGTTGGGGTGTGTTCTTTAGCTTTGCAGTAGGAATGAACTAGGGCTAGGCGATATGGCCTAATTTAATTCGATTCGATTTCCGGCCTACTTAAAGAAAGCAATAAGCACAAACGGCAGACAACTTAAAGCAAATTTTGCTTTTATTTAATCAAACGCAAGACAAATATAACCCCCATTTCTGGGATGAATAATAAATAAATGAACACAATCTTGGAATTAAAATTAACTATAAGATTTTTCTTCTTCTCACTCCCTTTTGGACTTGTGTTGTTTATATAATTTTGTATTTTCTTGTTTTGTATAATTTTTTTCTTTTTCTTGTCTTATTTTGTTATTCTGTACTTGTTTTTACTTGTACAAAATAAAAAGGTGACTTACTGAGAACTAAAGTCCCAGCTGTGTTTTAAGTCACACTTTGTAGTCTAGACTAAAAGGAGACAAACATTCACCTTGACAGTAGCACCACTTTCTAAAGGATTAACAATACAGCTCATAGCTGGGGTCTAAGGTTTTAATTCAATTAATAAACCCCCGGAGATGATGAAGCTGCGGTCAGAGCCCCTCGCCGCCTCAGAAAACAAAATCCTACGGTGGCCGCGTCGCAAATGAATATACTGCTACAAGTAATAATTACAACGCAGTATTCTTTATTAACAAATAACAGTAACAACTAACTATCTAACTAAATAACTAACTATACAGGCGTTGTAGAATGAGTATGTGTGTGTGTCAGGGCGCGTGCGTGTGTAAGAGGACTAAGCGTGCCACGCGAGCGTGCGTGAGAGCTTTTGACTCCGATGGGCTTTAGGCAAATGTTGCAGCGTGGGGTCTCTGTCTCCACGTCTGTGGCAGCAAACCCACACCAGTTCCACACAACAGATGAGTTTATTCCTTTCTTGGGAATAAACTTCCCACTCTCACCGGTAGCCATGCTGTCGCGTGCTGTTTCGTGTGTTGTTTGTCGCGTGCCATACCGCTGTGTGAAACTAACACTACGGAAGCTCTGGGGAGCCAAAAATGCACTATTAATAATAATAATAATAATAATGAATTTTATTTATATGGCGCCTTTCTAGACACCCAAGGTCGCCTTACAGATAGAGAACAATAAAATACAGTTAAAAGAAAGAGACATTAGTTAAAAACAAACAAGACACTGTAATTATAAAATTAACTAGGGTGGGTATGCTTTTCTGAAGAGGTGGGTTTTCAGATTTTTAGCAAACTGTGTGAGTGAATTCATGTTCCGCAGACCTGAGGGGAGTGAGTTCCAGAGCTGGGGGGCAGAGCGGCTGAATGCTCTGCCCCCCATAGTGACGAGCCGAGCGGTGGGTGTAGCAAGCTGGAGTGAAGAGGCAGACCTAAGTGAGCGGGTGGGAATGGCAACATGGATAAGGTCGGACAGATATGGGGGGGCAAGGTTATGGAGGGCTTTGAAGGTCAAGATAAGGATTTTATAATGAATCCGGAGAGGCACTGGTAGCCAGTGAAGCTTTTGTAGAACAGGTGTGATATGCATAGTTGAGGGGTTTGTGTTATGATCCGGGCAGCATAATTTTGGAGCAGTTGTAGTTTGTGAATGGTTTTGTAAGGGAGTCCGGATAAGAGGGAGTTGCAATAGTCCAGACGAGAGGTGAATTACACAAAATTACACAAAATTTTTACACAAAAACTCGATTTAGTATTTTTTAAATCGCCCGTAACAAAAAATTTGAATTCATTCATTCAATCGATTATCACCCAGGCCTAGAATGAACAATCATGTTATGAATGACTGTTCTACAATCATCCATCCATCCATCTTCATAACCTGTCGAGTCCCATTTGAGGTCATAAGGCTGCTGGAACCAAACCAGAAAATGAGGGTGAAGGTGGGGTACACCCTAAACAGGTCACCAGTCTGTCACGCAGGGCCACACACTCACACGTTTACATGCACACCTAGGGGCAATTTAGAGTCACCTATCGCCCTATGAAGCATGTTTTTGGACTGTAGAAACTGGAATGCTCACAGAAAATCAGCAAACTTCACACAGAAAGGTCCAGGGCTCGACATAGCCATTTGTCCGCTGGTCCGGTCCAGCTCACTCGAGCAGTACGGACCCCAAGACTTTATTTTTTACTTCTCCGCTCGGGCCACTAAAATATCTAACCGTTAATATATTTTTCACCTTTTATATATTTTTCGAAAACGTGGAGATTTACCTAATCTTCATCGCTTTGAAAGTTTGATGTCCGCCATAATTGCTTTGGTCACGTTCCGCATGCCGTGTGCCGCGTGCGCACCATGGTGGTGCACACGCTCCGCAACAGCGAACAGTGTTCAAAGACTGAAGCATGTCAGAGATGTGGAAGACATGGCAGGAATAGATAGGAATATGTTAGATGGAGTAACGGGTGGAATCAGTAGTATGGACAGCAAGATATTTAATGAATGCATTGAAGATGAAACTGTATGCACTAAGCTGTAAGCTGAATGTCAAAGAATCAAAGGCAACTCCAAATACCCGAATCTCAGACTCAAATGCAGTATAATGTCAAAGTACTTCATTTTGTTTTTCTTTACAACACTGTAAGCAGTAAGTATTTCCAGTCAAAAGCTGAATGATCTCAGTAATTTAATTGTATCTAATTTTTCAATTATTTAATTTAATTAAGTAACTAAAGTAACTAAAAAGTAAATGTAACTTTGCAACTTTAAACAAGTAACTCTGTAAATTTGAACAACATAACAGTAATTAAGGATCTAAAAAGTAAATGTAACTATGCAACAGTAACAAAAAGCAGAACCTCAAGGCAGTCAGAGCAAAAAAGTAAATAAAACTTCTTAACTATTGATTAAGAACAAATGTGAAATAGCAGTGATTAGAAGCAGCATGAAAACTTCTTAACTAGTGTTACCTACTACACTGCAGTGCTCTCTTCAAAACATCTGAAACAGACTAGAGCAGATTTAAGTTTGATATGGTCTATTTTCAGTCATTGAAAAGTGTATAAATAAGTGCTAGATGTCACCAGAATGCACCAAAATGCACCATGTGCGCGGTGTCGGGCCAGTAACTTTCAGGCAGAGTCAGTAACTTTCAAAAACTACTAGCCCTGTGGCCCAGTGCATATTTCTGGGCTATGTCAACCCCTGAGGTCCCAGCTGATATTCAAACCAGGGACTTATTAATGTAAGGCAGAAGTGCTAACCACTGTCATGCAACCCCTTAAGTAACATTTTATGCTTAATTGATAAAACTGATATTTCACAATAACTACCAAAAACAACTCAAAGGCCTTCATTGTAAAAGAAAACAGGAGGAAAGAAGTTCTTTTGCCTTTTTTTTGTTCAACTGGAAATGTTCTACTTATTCAGCCAAACTGAAACATCTCCAACAGATGTCTTCAATTGCTTTGCTTTTGATCAAGGTGCAATGTGCATGACTTTAAAACAATTCTAAGGATAAGCAGGTTTCTCTTTGGCGTCATAATCATTAAGTAATATCAGACGAATTAAAACGGTGCATGGGTCTGATCGGTCTCTCTGTGTCTGGCTTTGTAAGGTGAAGAAACACAAAAGATCTGACAGAAGATTACTGACCTATTTTATCAAAGCTTTTGAAAGTTATACATATTTCATCATTTAAAAAAAAAACATCCTATGGAATAAATCCCCTTTTAGAGTTTAAGACTGACAGAAAAGCATAAACTTCTTACCTAAAGTTAATATTAACTAAAGTTAGTAATGGTTTAACTTAAGTTGCAGCAAAACAGCAATTCTAAAATCTGGAGGATTAGTCTGGTGACTAGTGTTACCTTACTTACTTTGAGTGTTAATCTTATTTACCTGCCTGTCTAAAAGTACACAATAATAAAAAATTGAGTCCTTCCTTCTGTGGCTTAACTTAAAAAAATGTCATTTGTGACTGATGTGATGGATTTAACTTGGGAAGCATTCATTCCAAAAGCCTACACAGCTGAAACTTAATTTGATTTTTAGAACTGTAACGTGATGAAACCTTAGTTTTCCAATTCTAGCTATTGTAAATAATATCAAAGACAGCATGAAGTTAATCAATTATGTTTCAACAAAACATTTAACTCACTTAAAGACAACATTAGGATATGAAGGCCAGGGGAAGTTTAAAAAAAAAAAAGACAGTTTCCTCTAGTTGCTATTTTGAATGAAACTGTCTTCTGCATTTGGAGCCATGTTCCTGTAGGTGTTAAGATTTGTCTACTTTGCCTTTTTGTCTTCTATTTTATTTATTTTTGCTCCTTAACATTGAGTTGGAGGATTGTTCCAAGTAGGATCAACTCCATAGCTGCAGTGGGCAGTATAAGGAAAATGTGAATCCTAACCTACCAGTAGGGATGGGTATGGTTAAGGTTTTAACGGTACCACTACTCTCATCGATACTGCTTATCGATCCGGTATTTTAACCGTCTTCTTATCGATACTTTTTGAGGACGAAAAATAAATAAATAAATAACAAATTAAGAACATAAAGTGTTGTATTTCCTCATTATGCAACAACACTGTTTTTTTAACAAAACATTTTACTCTATACATGAGAATGTTCCAGACAGGATATTAATTTAATTATTTAATCTAATTATTTGTATTCTTTATGAGAGTGATGTTTCCTTTGATCTTTTGTCCATTTTCCACAACCTTGAATAGACTTTTTCTGTCTGTCAAACACCAGAGTTAAGATAAGTGAGATGATGGAAACAAATTCACTTCGATGCAGACTCCTTTCTATATATTTATTTTTGTTTAAATCCAGTAAACCCAATAAATTAGATTAATTTTACGGATAACAACTATCATTAGTCATTAATTATTCTTAAGTAGGCCTGCACAATTAATCGCAAATTTATCGTTATCGCGATTTCAAGCTGTGCAATATCCATATCGCAAAAGTCGGTCAAAATCGCAATAAATTATAAACCTTAAATGTGCTAAAACAATCTTATGGCAACTTGAACTATTTAATGAATTGAATAAACCCTTTATGCATTTGACCAATCAGACGGAGCCCTTCACGTTGTTGACCAATCGGATGGAGCTTTTATGTTAGATGTTGCCCTCCTAATTAGACGAGGCTCATTTGGAGAATAATTTATGGTATTTTGACTCTTATTTAAATTAAACTTTTGTAGTGAAATGTACATTTTTTTGTTGTCTTTGCTATTTGTTCATTTATCGCAAGTTATATCGTCATCGCAATATTGATCAATAATATCGCACATCGCGAATTTTCATCATATCGTGCAGCCCTACTTCTGATCACAAAAAAAATTATTAATAATTATTCATTATTAAAAATTATTATGCATACTTTGTCAGCCATTATGCCTTACTTAATTGTTGATTTAAATACATTGTTTTAAAACTACTTTTATCACATTCTCATTTATTCTATTTGCATGAAGAAGCTGAAGTGATTCCCTCCAAAAGATCCAGTAGTGCAAAATGTAAATGCTCGCAGTTTTTCTTAAAATTGTGATCAGAAGTAGGGCTGCACGATATGATGAAAATTCGCGATGTGCGATATTATTGATCAATATTGCGATGACGATATAACTTGCGATAAATGAACAAATAGCAAAGACAACAAAAAAATGTACATTTCACTGCAAAAGTGTAATTTAAATAAGAGTCATAACACCATAAATTATTCTCCAAATGAGCCTCAGTCTAATTAGGAGGGCAACATCTAACATAAAAGCTCCATCCGATTGGTCAACAACGTGAAGGGCTCCGTCTGATTGGTCAAATGCATAAAGGTTTATTCAATTCATTAAATAGTTCAAGTTGCCATAAGATTGTTTTAGCACATTTAAGGTTTATAATTTATTGCGATTTTGACCGACTTTTGCGATATGGATATTGCACAGCTTGAAATCGCGATAACGATAAATTTGCGATTAATTGTGCAGGGCTAATCAGAAGTAAACGCAGCTTGTGGCTAAAGTTCAAGGATTTCATAGCAATCTGCTAGTGCTGATTTGGACAGCTTTGTTGAGCATCATTGTTCAAAAACTGAGATGATAAGAGGATAAACATATCAAATGTTCACCTGGGGCGGCAGTAGTGCAGCCATAGGCCTGTCGACCTCTGATCGGAATATTGCAGGTTCGATTCCCGCCTTGCCATGTGTTGACGTCTCCTTGGGCAAGACACTGAACCCTACCTTGCCCACTGAACCCCACCTTGGCTCTGGTGGAAGGTTAGCACCAGTGTTTGGCAGCGCAGTGTGTGAATGGGTGTGAATGGGCCTGTGACTGTAAAGTGTTTTGGGCCTTTGAAGAAGGTAGAAAACCTCATGCTGTTTGTAACTGGTGTCAGGACAATGACTGTGGGCACTTCCCATGAAAAGTTTACCTTGAGTTAATATAACAAGTAGGTTATATTTATTTTAGTTAAATATGTTGCTATAATGTTATATATTTACAACAAACATTGTCTAAAGGAAAAACTCAAGTTCACCAGGTGTTATGCGAGAGCCCCTGACCCCCAACACACCTAAAATGACCTAGTTTAGATTTGGCACGTTTCTTCCAGTGAACTTTAGGTGTCCTTGGTGTTTCGATGGGATTTGTCAGTCAGGCTGCTGGAGGTTGGTTAGCTGAACCTGTGCTAGTCGTGGCATTCACCAAGTGAAATTCATGACTGTGTGTGCTGTGCTGCATAAAAAGAGTTTTACAACACTTTCTATCAGGATGGTCAGGAAGTGTGCTGTTGGCATTAAACGACAGCAGAATCAATTTGAGTTTCTAAAGAATATTAGTACTTGATGCAAAGATGCTCAAAGATGCTTCTTACCCCTTTAACATCAGAGATGTCGCCGGCGACACCTAAGTAACACAGGTTCTTTGATATACCGTCACTTTCATTTCATGTGTACACCGTGTAACAGTGTTTTTTGGGTTGTCAACCCCAGACCATACGCAGTAACCCAACATGTAAAGAGTTAACAGGTTCTAGGCCTCTGACCTCCAGTTCACAGGAGCCATCAGCCTGTATGTTCTCTATGTTCGCCTGCATAAACCCACCTGATTCAGCTCATTGACAAACTCTGCAGACACAGCTCACAGTCACGAAAGGCAGGTGTGTTTGATAGAGCTGGGTATCTCCAACAATTTCCAGTATCAATTCGATCCACTCGATTCAACTTGATTAGATTTAATTTTGAATTTACATTTAGACATTATGTTTAGACATATTTGTGTAGACATTCAATAACAATCTATATGGTAACTGGTGTATACCTGTAAAGCGCTTTTCTACCTTCCTCGAAGCCCCAAAGCACTTTACAGTCACAAACCCATTCACACACACACACCTCAAACGGAGAGCTTCAACAAAATGAAAAAAACCTGCATTTCAGTTTGGCCAATAGGTGAATCTTGCGCTATAGCATTACACTTTTTTCCAGGAGATTTGAGAAAAAACGGCGTTTTAGACCACAAATGGTTAGTTTTTTTTTAAAAAGTTTACTTCTAAGAGTTTGGAGAATTCGTGCCTGTGATTATATAAAGCTGTTCGTTTAGTCAGCAATGTATGTTTAGGTTGAATGAGCGTTAGCCGTCCTATGGGAAATTCCATTATACGCTAGCATCAAGCTACGAGACTTTGGCTTTACTGCTGTTATTGTTTAAATTACACTGTAGATGTATCAGAGTATATAAAGTGAGGTCAATAAGTTTTTGATCACCCTGCGATTTAGCCAGTTCTCCCACTTAGACAACATGGAGGGGATCTAAAATTTTTTATCATAGCTGCATTTCCACAGTGAGAGAAAAATCTCAAGAAACATTCAGAAATCACGTTGTACGATTTTTTAAAACAATTTATTTGTATATTACTGTGACAAATACGTATTTGATCACTTAATTATCAGATAGATTTCTGACCAGCAAAGACCTGCTGTTCTGCTTTTTTTTTTCTTCAGTTTTCTTTATTGAACATTTTGTATTAAACAGACATTCCAGTGAAAAAACTTTTACAATTTTGAATGAGAAAGAGAATCAAAGGATGTCACCCTCCCCCCAAACCCTTCTGCCCTTGTACCCTTAGGGCTGTGACGATAATCGCATCACCGCACTTTTTTTTTCGTTGTTGTTTTTTTTTTTTTTTAGTTCAGCATACGGTCCGTGATTGGAACTATAATAAACACATTAAACACATTCATCTTTGCTAATAATTTACTTTTTCTGGTAGTCCTGTGTTCAGACTTTCCTTCTTTCTATCAGACTCTTCTCTCCTTTTCTCCCACGGCACCTGTCAGTGTCTCGCGCGCGCTCTGGCTGGTCTGCCTCTGCGCTGCACGCGGGTCCCTCCACACGCAGGAGCGCGGTTTCAGAAGCGCACACACTTATTCTACAACAGAGGTTTCCGTCTCATAAGGAAATACGACAAATTAACAGCATTCTAATTATTCATTTCCATTGCATTAATTTCTATTACAAGCTGCGTGCGTTCTTAAGTGCGCGACACGGCCGCCCGCCGGAGGATTTTGTGTTTGGGGGGGGGGGGTTTATTACTGTTCTCAGTCACTCTGTAACACCAAACATGAACGCGCTCTGTTAAAGTGCGATGAAAATCACTAAATGTTGCCTGGCATGCAGCTAGAGAGCTGTCCGCTGCAGAAGGATCAACACCCACCCCCAACACACGTGTGTGCTCCTCCTCCTAGTTCTACACACGACGCAGCGCTCACACACAGTCATTCTACAACACCTACATGGTTAGTTCATTAGTTAGATAGTAGTTAGTTGTTACTGTTATTTGTTAATAAAGAATACTACGTTGTAATTGTATTTATTTCTGATGCGGGCGCCGGGGGATTTTTTTTTTGTTTGTTTTTTCTTTTTGTTTTTTTTTTGTTTTTTTTTGGGGGGGGGCTGCGGTTAACCGCAACACCGCGCCCCCTGGTGGTTCATCACCGCGGTGATCAAAAATCCAACACCGTCACAGCTCTATGTACCCTCCCATTCTACCATCCCAATTCCACCCCATACCCTCCCCTCCCTTCTTCGGCCAAACATAAAAATACAAATAACAATCATAATATACCCAAAATAAATAAATAAATAAATATTAAAATTAAAAATAATAAATAAAAATAATGTAATTTGAGTACAATTGTGAACTTAGGAGGTAGATTTTGTAGAGAATATGAATATCGTTCAGTTTTAATCAGAAGGTAAGACCATGGTACTGACAAACTGTAGAAAGGGATTCCAGGTGACCTGAAAGGATTTAATTGAGCCTCTGAGTGAGAACCGAAGTTTCTCAAGTTTAAGGTTGTAAATTACGTCGCGGAGCCAGGGGACATTCGAAGGGGGACAGGGATCCTTCCAGTTCAGTAAGATCAAACGACGGGCCAGCAGAGTGGTAAAAGCAGTCCAACTCCACTCTGCTCATGATTCTACATTAGTGGCACTTGTTTGAGGTCGTTAGCTTGCATAAAGGCACCTGTGCCCCCCCACAATCAGTCAGAAGTCTAACTACCAACATGGGCAAAACCAAAGAGCTGTCAAAAGACACAAGAGACAATTGTAGACCTTCACAAAGCTGGAAGTGGCTACGGGGCAATTGCCAAGCAACTTGGTGAGAAAAGAACAACTGTTGGAGCAATTGTCAGAAAATGGAAGAGGCTAATGATGACTGTCAATGTCCCTCGGACTGGGGCCCCTCACAAGATCTCACCTCGTGGGGTATCGATGACGCTAAGGAAGGTGAAGAATCAGCCCAGGACTACACGGAGCTGGTCAATGACCTGAAGAGAGCTGGGACCACCGTTTCCAAGGCTACTACAAGTAATACATTCAAACGTCATGGTTTAAAATCATGTATCGCACGGAAGGTTCCCCTGCTGAAGTCAGCCCATGTCAAGGCCCGATGTATAATGCAAAACAAACTTAAAGGATAAGTAAGCTGTTCTAATGTCACACTCTTCTAACCAAGAGAGACAATGTACATTTTAGACAGAATCACACAAAGTAAGAGAATTGCAATTGTATTCTTAAGCTAAATTCACACCGAATGCGATTCATGCAGCAGAGGCGTAGGTTTCAATATTAAGTCAATGTACAGACACAAGCAAACATCCTGAGGTGCGCTTTGAGCGTTGGGCACAGCACATTGGTCTGTCACACCGCATACATATAGAGTTAAAACATCTAAACTGGCAAGGTCGATGTGTACTGTCAACCAATCAGGGACTCAGCTTTGTTAACATGTGTTCAATGACGCGATCGGGGGGTGGAGTTCAAATCCAACATGGGGAGAAGCTGATCGTCATTGTCCTGAGTTTAATGATATTTTTCTTATTTTCATCGAGACAATAATAAAAAGTCACTCTAATTTTATTCTTGTTTTTGCCCTCCTCAGACTAATGCGAGACAGCAAGTCATCATTTTAATTAGAAACTGTTTTAATCATCTACGTAACATAGCAAAACTGCAGGCGTTTTTATCTAACTCTGTCTTAGAGATGGTTATCCATGCTTTTATTTCTTCTCGTTTAGATTATTGTAATTCTCTTTTTACTTGTTTTAATAAATCTGTTCTTAATCGTCTTCAGTTAGTTCAAAACACTGCTGCAAGGCTTTTAACAGGATCAGACAAAAGGGCACACATTACCCCCATTTTATCCTCCTTGCACTGTCTCCCAATCAAGTGGCGTATTGATTTTAAAATTTTAGTTTTAACCTACAGAGCTTTAAATGGACAGACCCCAAAATATTTATCAGATTTGCTCTGTCCCTACGCTTCCAGCCGAGCCCTCCGACCTTTAGATCAAAATCTTTTAAAGATTTTTAAGACCAAGTATAAAACCAGAGGTGACCGGACGTTCCAGGCAGCAGCCCCCAGACTCTGGAATGCCCTCCCTCTGTCCCTTTGTGTGGCCGACACCGTCGATTCTTTTAAAAGTCAACTGAAGACACTTTTATTCAAAAATGCTTTTAGCTGACTGGTTTTATTGTTACTTTTATTCTATGTTTATTTTTCTTCAATCTAGTCTTGCTTACATTATATTTAATTGATTGTTTTTCTGCTTTTACTGGATTGTATATTTTTTATTGTTCAGCGCTTTGTGATTTTATCTGTGTAAGGCGCTATATAAATAAAACTTACTTACTTACTTACTTACAAACTGGGTCACAAAGAGACGGAAGAGCTGCAGAAAGCAGTCGTCATTGGTGATGGTGAATAATTAAATAATAATAATAATATTTAAAATAGTAATTATTTACAGACAAATTAGCAGTTTTTTATTGCATTCATCTTGTTGTTTAATCTATGACTATTGTCATGTTCTCATACACAAAAAACAAGGTTCCAACTGTTTACTTCAGCTGAAATTTCTCTTACATCGCTCCCAATGCAGCTCATGGTTTCTGTGTACCGCTGTGTACACGGCATGCACCGCATTGCTGCAGTGACGTCTTTAATGTTTCACTTTGTAGTTCTTCACTGGACAAACACGAACAAGCCCACAACGCCCAAACTGATCTATTATGTACGAGGCATTTGTTATAGTAAATTAATGGGCTACGCGGAGGTGTCAACATGCATTAAGGTATTAATTTTGTAGTTTGTGGTCTATATTCTTTTGGATTGCTCAGAAAAGTGTTCTGTACGGTTTTTATGTTAAATTTGACTCTCGACCAGATGTTTTGTTCTTCTGTTTTGTTTTGTCTTTTTCTTAATTTTTCGATTGTGGTGTAAAAGTAAAGGTCGGAAGTCTGTTGTATTAGGAAAACTTCATTGAGTCACTTTTTTAGTTGTCATTTACTGCATTTACTGCACCACAACATCACAAATTTAAATGGAAATATATCAAAATTAGGCTTTTCTCAGCAATAATTAGGTTAAAAATATCATGGCAGCTTTAAGTATTTAAACCAGTGGTCCCCAACCACCGGGCCGCGGACCGGTACCGGGCCGCGGGACACTTGGCACCGGGCCGCGGAGCGGTTCCAGGCCGCGGGAAATTTTGGCACCGGGACGCACAGAAAGAAAAAATAATTTCCATTTTATTGTTTTTTTTTCCCGACAAAAACGTTTTATTTTGAAAAGTGACCGGATTCTCTCCTTTACATCTGTCACACTTAACGCACGTCAAAGTCGCGACACCAAACATCAGGTGATAAACCCCACTAAAATTAAACCCAAACAACCAAAATGAGCAAAAAACAAACTTCTTTAGAAAGTTGCTTTGACAAGGGGAAAATTATAATTATTATTGTTATTATCATTACTAAAGAGAAAATACCACCCCCGGTCCTCGTTAAATCCGTCTTGCGTAGCACCTCAAATCCCCCCCCCCCCGGTCCGCGGTAAACGTGCCTTGCGTTGTACCGGTCCACGGTGACAAAAAGGTTGGGGACCACTGATTTAAACAATCCAATACAGCCTTTTACGCATTTCAACAGATCGGATGGAGCCCTTATGTTAGATGCCTGCCTCCTATGTAGATGGTCATTTGGGGTATAATTTAGGTTATGTTGACTTATTTCAAATAAAACAGTTGCAGTGTAATGGAAATGATACATTAGTTGTTTTATTGTTTTGCCATTTGTTCAAGTATTGCAAGTGATATCATCGAAAATATTGAATACTAATATCACACATCACAAGTTTTCCTCATGGCACAGCCCTACTCATTACTGAGCACTTTTTAAAAGTTTTATTTCTGTCATAAGAATTCTTTCGTTTTTTTAGCTTAACGTTTGATAAGCTGATAACCAGTTTAATAAAACAGGTTATACCATTGTCCGGGTGAATACTCGATTCTGATTGGCTGCTGGGTGTACATTAAAAAGTGATATAACACAGGATAACCGCACGATGAAAAAAAGAAGTTCCGGTCAGCTAGCTTAAATGTTTTGTACCACTGCGCTGGCTTCTTTAAAACAACCTTTAGCTTCATCATTTGGACAAAAACAAGCGGTAAGAGGAGAACTTTCTCTCTGAACTGATGCCTTATTCAACCAATCGGAAAATTTAGCATATATGAATAGCCGAATCTTGATTGCAGCGGTGGTGCGGCGAGACGCGGACTATTTGTTACGTCGCGCCGCACCATGTGACAAATAGTCCGCTTTTTGTGAAAAAAGCAATCCAAATCGGAAAAAAACAGGAATTAAGGACTAAAAACTGGTTAATATGTATTGCTTTTGTGAGTGACCGTGGTATAAGCGGGTTAATGGCCTTCGAAGTATGCATTATCACTTTTTAACGCACTTACTGCACTACAACGTCACAAATTTAAATGGAAATATATACAAATTAGGCTTTTCCCAGCAATAATTAGGTTAAAAATAATTGCGATTAAAAATAAACTAATTAGAATCATTAATTTTAGGCCTTGTAGTGACCAGGCCAAAAACATTTGGCGTTAGCTCCTCCCACGCATCTGGTGCATCTAGTTCAGGGGTCGGCAACCCAAAATGTTGAATTGGACGAAAATAACAAAAACAAATATGTTTGGAGCCGCAAAATATTAAAAGCCCTATTTAAGCCTTATAATGACAACACATGCAATATGTATCTATCAAAATAACTAAGTTGCTACAAATACATAATGAGCATTAACTAGGGGTGTAACGGTACACGTAGTAGGACTAAACCGTTTTGGTCCGGCACTTTCGGTTCGCTTCACGTTGGTACTGTTTCGGATTTCCGGTTTGTGTATTCCCCCCCCCCAAATGTATTAACTTTGCGTCGAGGCGGAACTAATGTTACTCGCGGTATTCCACCGAGAGCGGAAACTCTGGGTGAGGCTCTGGAGCGCTGTGCCTCATGTCTGACTATATCAGGGCTCCACACTAACTTTTTTCACCAGGAGCACAGTGGCCCCTAAAATTTTAGCCACTTACAGCGGCTTCCCTATTCTTCTCACACGCAGGCCCCTAACGGTTTATGCATGGCTGTTAAGGCAGTCCACCGCTCCCACGGGAGTCGGGTCAGCTGAGGAGAATAAAGATCCCACACCTACATGCGTGACAGCTAAGGGAGCTTGAACATTAAACACACTCGAGCAAAAACATTAGTTTTAGACACACTGAAAATACGTGGGGAAAATGCAGCGATAGACGTGTTTAAGATGAACCAGCACCTCGCCTTGATCGTTGGGGAGACCAGGCGGTGGGGGTTGGGGGGGGGGGGGGGGGGGCTGTGAGATGAAGGCGAATCTGCAGCAAGACTGAAGGACAACAGGAAGTTGGAGTTTTCCTTAACATTCAATTTAGTTTTAATATTCCTCTCCCCCTTGGTGCGTTCTGTGTTATTATATATTTTATGATTATTTTAATGTTTTGTAATGTATGTTGCCTTTTTTTAATGAATTGGTATTTTAAATTATTTTAATTGATCACTCAACTACAAAAACCATCAGGACACATGTCCCATAATGCATTGTTTTGTAGTCTGTAGGGCAGCTTTCAGTCAGTTCAGTACTAAATTTCCAGCTGTGTTCGGGCAGGTTTGCCCCTTGCTCCCACCCCTTTCTCGTGATATTTTTGTGATGATTGACAGGTGATGTTGGAGCAAAAACAAAAATATGTTTCACACACCAGGTGATCTGCTCAGCGTTTCGTCCACCTGGGTGGTCTCAAACACGCTTATTGTGCATCTTGGCTGCACCTATTTGGTGTCACCAACATACATTTCCATCCGTTTTGTTTTACTGCTTGTACTGTCATGACAGCGATGGTGCTGTCCGTTTATTTTGTTGTTGCATCTTCAAAAGTGCAGAATAAAACGTGACACTGAATTT
The DNA here is from genome assembly GCA_023969325.1 of Oryzias curvinotus. NCBI lineage: Eukaryota > Metazoa > Chordata > Actinopteri > Beloniformes > Adrianichthyidae > Oryzias > Oryzias curvinotus. Next base: position 4,296,222 of record CM043711.1, read on the forward strand.
GAAACAGCACATTGTAATTTCTGCATCTATTATTAAAGTATTTATTAGTAATACAGTGGAAATTAGTAGATTTGGTTAGCATGTTGATTTACGGTATGCGCCCCTAAATTTTCTGGTTGTGCCCCTAAATTTTTCAGTTAGGGGCCACTGTGCTCCTGGTGAAAACAGTTAGTCTGGAGCCCTGCCTAGCATTAACGATTAAATGCTTATTTGCCCTGCAGTGCATTCTGCGGGGAACGACGCATCACATGACTGCTCTGTTGTGCAAGTTTAACTTCATTACAATATCAGTGAATTATGTTTCATTGCTTTGATAAAATTAAAGAAATGTAATAAAGAAATCCGATTTTTTTTATGTCATTTTTATTTTGAGGATTCAAACAAAAAACAATAAAATGGAACGTGCGTGACGTGCCCCTCTCTGGGAACTAAACAGAGTGCAATAAAACGCAGCCTGCGTTTCTAAAAAAGAAAACAGCAGCCTTTTGAAAAGTAAAGTATATAAAATTAAATTAATACAGTTAAGTTTGATTTCTGTGTAAATGCCAAGCAAGTCAGTGCAAGGGTAAAACGCAGCAGCATCCTCTTCTTTGGCTGTCCACTCCACTGTAAAGACAGTCAGCTGCGCTCCAATGACAGAACAGCTTCAAGCATTCACAGCGCCTGCAGACTTTCATTCAGCTCGTTCAGGTGTCTCCTCACGGTCACATCCACCAAAAAGTGCAGCTTTTCCAGCCACTCAGCATCTTCCAGTTGCGGGTAGTTCAGGTCTTTGCTTTTCAGGAATGTTTTCACGTGTCCGAAACAGACAAATGAGTGACGCATAACGTCACTCCTGGACAGCCATCAGACTTTGTTGTGTAGCAGAAGATCAGAATATTCGCTTTCAACTTCATCAAGCTGTAATGGTTGTCACTACAGATGAGTTTCAGCGCATGACGAAAACTGAAAACTTGGTTATTTATTCAAAAGTTTTATTTCAATGAAACTTTGTCGTCATGTGTTGTATTTGTCGTCACCCCATTGGTTGAACGGTACCAGCTGACAGGTGACAGCCAGGTGACAGGACGACACACCTTTTTTTGTAAGGAGATGCGGGAGCGCACGGGGGGGTGGGGGTGGGGGGGGGTTGCACAGCTGACAGAGACGGCCTCCCCGCTAACGCGTGAGACTGTCCAACTCTCATTTTTCCTCCAGAACATTTCTTTTTTTTGCTAGCAAAACTGCAGGACTTGGGTTTGAACTGTGGGTTTTTGTATATATTGTGTATTTGGGGAAATTGGGTTTTTGATGTTTGAGTGTTGGTCGAGTGTTTAATGTACGTTTGTCATGTCACACAATACACGGCTGCACAAACAAACTGTTATGAGTTTTTTTCTTGGTCATATTAGAGAGCAGATTGTCTTGATATTTAATGCCGTAGAACGGCGTTGTGTGGTTCCCCTCGCTGAGTGGAGGGTGAATTGTTACAAAGCAATGCACGCAACTGACAATGGTTCGATTTCCATCAGCCACCTGCCCAGCGGTCCGCCGCCCTGCTGGTAGAAACGTGTGTTGCAGGCTATGACGCACAGAAATGTTGAAATTTAATATTTATTCTACACGTTCTTACAGTATTGGAAAACGTTAAGAATGTTTGTGTTTTTCCTCCTACACAAACCATATTAAAACAAAAAATATATTTCTCTCCCCCATCTTTTTACATTTTCATACATTTCTGAAAATGCTCCAGGGAGCCACTAGGGCAGCGCTAAAGGGCCTCATGCGGCTCCTGAGCCGCGGGTTGCCGACCCCTGGTCTAGTTTATGAACACATTTTTGTGTTTTTTTTGTGAAGGTGTCGAGCAGCCGTGGGCCCAAATAGAGGCAGCCAATATGAATTTGACACGTGAATCGCGTTTGATGTGATCACAGCATAACAGTTCACTTTGCACCAACAATTCCCCCAAGGCTGTATGTTTCTCAACCGTCTTAGCTGCAGCTACACCCAGATTCCTGAAACCACATCCAACTGACCTTTGGTGAAATTCGCATTGGCCCCTCTGTCCAACAGCTGTTTGGCCAAGTCGTGATTTGCCATATTGACAGCAAACATAAGTGGACTCCATCCAAACTCAAGCTTGGTTTCCACATCCATGCCTGCCCACCACAAAAGCAATGCAAACAAGCGGTTTAGTTATAAGGCAATGAAAAGTAAAGAAACACATGAGGATCAAAGTTGTTCTATAGAACCATTCAAAGGCTGATGCAAAAGAGAAGGACAGTTTTTAATAGATCCAGCTAAAGCTAGCATGTTTGTTTTTCTCTTTTTGTTTTTCTTTTTACAAATGATGTCACCGTAAAGCAAAGACATGAACTGTATTGGTTCTTGTCAATAAAATGTAGTTCATACTTGCCATTGTCCAGTAACCTGATAACTTCATCCGCTTGTCCTTTACTAATAGCTGTTTTCATCATCCACACATCTTCACACTTTAATGTAGAGTCATGGTCCTGAGGGAAAAAACAACAGTAGCCTTAACCTTCAGGGATTTCCCAAATCCCGATTCAATTATAAGGAGAAAGATCTTCAAGAGAAAAATTAGGGGGCATTATTGGAACAGTTTAGATCCAGATTCCAGCTCAGACCAGGAAAACAAAGATGTTCATGGATCTATTTGTCTGACAGAGGATCATCAAGCATCAGAATGGAGCAGGGAGCTTGTGGCCCACGTCACTCTGCTACAACCTTTTTCAAACTTTTTTTTCGTCTGCTCCTAATTTACAACGATTTCAACAAAGAAACTTAGAAAACGCTATTTTAAGCCTATTTTCCTTTATACGTCCTCCAACAGAGACCTGTGTTACAAGAAGAACATGGTATAACACGATTTTCATAGAGTTGGTCTTATCCGATGCTAAATGAAGACTCAGATTAAAATATTTCAAATCTGTGGTCCATAAAGCGCTAAGAACATGTATCTCTAAGTTACTTGGATGTGAACAAAGTTATGAAACTAAATCGACTTGATTTCGGCACTGACTGTGTGACTGAGCAGGCGGGAGCGCTGCTAGCGGCTAGCTGTCGTTCTAGCTAGGTGCTATCAATTACTTCGAACAAGCTAAAAAGAATTTTAAAAGATGGACTTACTTTTTCCCCAGAATCTGTGGGGAGACAAGTTGTCTCCACGCCGCATTGGATGTCGCATTCATCATAACTTTCTTCACTTTCTGCCCCTGCCGGGTAGGCGTAGTCCGTGAAGTCCGCCATGACCTGAATCTAACTGCACGGTGCCGCTCAGCAGCAGGTACCCGGATGTGGCGAGGAAGTGGGCGGAGCTTCGCCTCCATCCAAAAAACCAGAGGTTTGAAGTTTATTTTTATTTTAACATGTTCTTGTGGCATTTTCTCATGATGGAGGACATATATAGAGGAGAAAAAAAAAGCACTCAATTGCATTTTTGAGTATTTCTTAATTCAAGTCGTTGAGAATCAGGAGCAGATGAAAAATGCCAAGTAGATTCAGATTGTATGTGACTCGGAAAATATTCTGGGCGGGCTACAAGCTCCCTGTTCCGCTCCATTCTGATGCATCAATTTGTTAGATGAATAGATTCATGTCTGTCTTTGTTTTCTTCGTCCAAGCTTCTGACTGAAAACTGTGTGACTGGATAGATCAGATGTTGCTGTCCATTTTGGTTGCACTGGTTATGTTAGGTTGGGGTTGTGAGGGGCTGTAAGCTTCCAAGAGACAATGAAAACAAAGGGTTGATGGGAAATGAAGAATGGCGCACTCTGTGCCAACCAATGAGTTATATCGATATAACTCATTGGTGCCAACAGTCCCTTCCACACCTCAAAGGTGAATTTCTAACTAAATTGTTAAATCTCTGCAGAAACTGTCCTAAAATTTTTTTTTTTTATTTTGTCTAATAACAGCACAATCAAAATTAAAAGACCACTGTAAACACCTATAGAATGTCAAAAGATGATCAAAGTGGGACTTTAATTCATCTATAAACTTTTCTAATGATTCATTATTTCATCTTTTTGTCTGTGATTATATTCTATAATATTTAATTAAGAATAATATCATACTATATTTCTGTGCAAATTTCAATTCAGTCTGTTGAGTGTTTATTATTGGTGTAATGATTAATCGATTAATCGATTTCTTTTCCTGCAATCAAATCAGATCGATCTGTCTGAGGTGAGTTGTTAATTGAATCAAGTCAAATTGACCTAAACCATTGAAAATTGCTATAAAGTGAAATAAATCGAATCCGTTTTGGAAGACATGGTGTGTTTATTTTACTATAACGTAAAATCGATCGAGTGCATCACAGCGGACAACACACATGTGATGCAGCAAAAACTGATCAGTCCATCATTCCAGTCCAATTTGTTGAAACACTTTGAATTTAGCAAACTCATGTGACCATACAGTGCTAGAATGTTCTAAGAATAATGATAATAAAGGATTGGATTTTTCTGCGCTTTTCAAGACGCTCAAAACGCTTACATTGTGTCCATTATCATTCCCTCCTCATTCATACTTGGTGATGGTAGCTACTGATGTAGCCACAGCTGCCCTGGGGCAGACTGACATGGGCGTGGCTGCCATTTCGCGCCTACGGCCCCTTTGACCATCACCGGGATCATCCATGCACATTCACACATCAGTGGAGGCCACACTGGAGGCAAGGAGGGTGAAGTGTCTAGCCCAAGGACACAACGACATTTTTGACTGGTGGGCCAAGGACACAACGACATTTGGCTGGTGGGGGCGGGGATTGAACCGCCGACCCTTCGATCATTGGACGACCCACTCAACCACCTGAGCCACTGTTGCCCCATGTTCCCTTTGGATTCTTTAGATGTGGAAAAACAACAGTGGGCTGAACTTTAGGAAACTAAAATGTGAATGGATTTGACAGTCATTCTAGTTTACTTGTTTGTTTAGACACATATTTCATTTACACTTGATGATCTGGAAGAAATCCAAGAATCTGGAAAACTTCAGCTGCACTGTTCAGTAGCAGGTATTTCTCTCTGAGTCACACTGGATGAAATTTTGGATAAAGATGTTCTGGATCCAGGTCAGTGAATTGGATCATTTAAAATGAACCAAAATCAACCATGAGTCATATCATCAACCACAAATTACAATATGAATAGAAACATTGTTAAAATGAACTGTTACACCCCTAATGTTCACATCAAATAACTCTTGTTTACATGTTTATCTGTGGCTAAAACAGAACTTTAAGCCCTTCAAAGCTCTTGGAACCCCCAATTCTACGCAAACAATTGTTTTTTTAGAGCAGGTATTCTTTTCATTCAATTCCGCTCCCTTTAGACTTTTCTGTCTTGCTCTGTTTCACCAGAAATGGATGGACTTAAAAACACAAGGAAAGATACCCTTCCCTAAAAAAATGTATATTTTTTGTGACTTTAAGTTAAATGTATGTTTTTTTTATTACATAAATACTATATTATTTTGCTATAGTTTCAATAACCTTTGGATAAACTCAAAACAGGCAATCTAATCTGTGAAGACTTCATCAAGGGACTCTGTCCCCTTCTTCCTGGTCCATCTGGCACGCATCGGCTCTGCTCATACCCGACTAGAAATGTATTTTAGGAATTCAGACATTGCTCAAGTTGGCATGCAGAAATCAATTTCCGAGTCACTGCAGGAGGTTGAAGTTGAGAGAAAGCAAGGAGCAGAGAAAATGAAAAAGGTTCTGTCTGTTTGTGAAGAGACCTAAAGCTTCTCTCACTTCATCTGCAGCCTTCTTGGAGTTTGAGTCATTAAATTCCCAAATAAGCTCTGGATGTACATCCTTTATTTTTATGTTTATAATGATCTTTTTTGAGCGTCATGTAAAAGTATTTCATGCGTCAGTACGTTTGGTTGATTGATGATACAATTTTACCTGTACTTACTTAATTTGAAGAGATTCAGGTGTTAAAACTTCCTTTATCCCACAAATAGTGCATGTGACTGAGATAGAACTTACATGTTCAGAGTTGAAAGGCTTCAGAAACCTAATGTGCTGATTTTGCAATCATGTGGATCAAAACTGCTGCCACATTTTCAAGACAAAGACATTTTCCAAAAAAGCTTTCTTGTGTAAGAAAAGGTGCTGAAGTTTTTGTCCTGATCTCCTCTTCCTGTAGAGATGGCTCCGCCCACTGCAGGACTGTAAAGTTTGTCTTTGACCGCGGCTATAAATGAGGAGGAGGAGAGAAACGGCCAACAGTTGAATTCCACAGCAGAAATCCAAAGGTTTACAATCGACACCAGGTTTTCACTGAAATTCAAATGAACTTTTCATTTATTAGAAAAATGTAAAAAACTTGGATATAATGTTGGAAGGTCCACAAAGATAAAAAAAAAAAAAACTTGTTTAATATATTTGTACAGCTGAAAGAATGCTGAATATATGGTAGTTTAAAGCTGTAAACTAATTCAATGTTATTCCCATTCACTAGAACAGCAAAACCTGCTGCAATTTTGTTTAAGATGCAAAAAACAAAAAAGATTTTTGAAGGAATTCGGTGGTGGATAAGATCGTGGTCTTGCTCTCCTCTGTGTCAATCTGGGTGTTAAACTTGATGCAGCTATGAAGCTCGACCTCCAAAGAAACGTCGTGACCAGGTCCTGCTTTTTTCAGATGCGACGTCTGGCTAGGATCAAGTCTTTTATATCAAAAACGAACCTTGAAATTGTCCCTCATGCCTTTGTGTTGTCCAGACTAAATTATTGCAGCTCTTTGTATGCTGGCTTACCCAAGGCTTCAATAGCCAGCCTGCAGCTGGTCCACAACGCAGCAGCCAGATTTACTTGTGGGGCAAAGAAGTTTGACCACATAACACCAATTTTGGTCTCTTTGAACTGGCTGCCAGTGCAATACTTGCTTTTTATTAAAATTCTGGTCCTTAGCTTAAAGTCCTTGGTAGGTACAGCACCTTTTTACCTCTCCAGTCTGCCTGGAGAGGTAAAAACATCCACCTCTAAAGTCCTTATGTTCCACTGACCAGTTTGAGTTAATGGTTCCCAGAACCAAAGGGACGTTTCGGGGGTACCATTCGTTTGCTGTGTTGGCTCCTAAACGATGGAATCAGTTGACACCGGCACTAAGAGAGGTCACGCTCCTGGAGAGTTTTTAAAAAGAATAGTTCCACCATTTCAGCGCTTTGGCATCAGCCTAGCCCCGTTATTCTGCTGGCTTGAATCTTTTTTAAACTGGTTTATGCTATGTATTCTTTTGTGTTCTATGATTAACAATATTTTTTCTCTGTGTGTACAGCACCTGCCCCCCCCCCCCCCCCCCCCCGGTGGAAGGTGCTTTATGAATAAATAATGAATAAATAAATGAGGATGATGAACAGTTTAATGATTGGTGGAGAGAGAAATAAGCTAAAGCATAGGGAAGGTATGAATAGATAGAATAGATAATAAATAGACAACACAATAAGAAGACCTGGTAAGAATCAGAAGAGGAAGAACAAAGACTAAAAAACAGTCTTTTGGTTCCTTAATTCCCTAAAAATGACCTTTGGAAAGAGAGAGGAAAAGTGTCCAGGAGAGGGCGCTGTTTCCTCTTGTCAAGATAATCAACACTCACGTCTCCCAGTAACAGAAAAGCAGAATTAACCTTCTATTTCTTCAGCTTGCTTTATTTTAAAAAAGAACATTTAAAACAAAATGTAAAAAAAAATCGACCGTATCTCTTTCATCAGACTCAAATGACTGATTTCACTTTAAAATGTTTTCCGTGTGATTCAGCAGACTGAGAAGCAGAGCAGTGAACTTTAGAGACACTGCAATTCTACTGAACCGAATGTTTCACCATTAAACTGACTCATGGGGAAGAGGGAGTTGTTGCATCCCTACTGCGTACCACTTTGTATAATTGAGAAGGATTTGTTATTTATTATTTTATTACTTTACACCAGACTTATTAGGAGCCAACTGAAAGATTTTTCTTCATTGTTACTCTCTTATCAGCAGATTTTTAGAGAAGGGTCATTTCCACATTTTTTGTCTTTTTTGTGTAAAATAAAAATCACACATCAAACTGAAACAAAACATAATTGAGATTTGCACTAAATTGTGAAGGTGAATCGTTGCATCTCTGGTTCACATAAGAGTTTGTTTAAGTTACTGATGGCCAGAAAGACTTGGAACAAGGTTAAGGTCAGGGTCCTCTGGTGGCGTCTGTCAGGTCTACCCAAAAAGCTTTGTGTTGCCTTTTTACTAGAGTGAGTTTTTGTGATGCCAATGAAGGTTGTAAAGTTTCATTTAAACGCTGACTGAAAATGAGAGGAATGCTGGACTCTTTTTAGTTTTGGACATGGCAGACCTGATCAGTCCAGATCTGCCCAACACTCAGACATCTAAGTCCAGATTGAGATGTCGCTTTGGTACATCCTTGTGTTTTGAAGTACACACAAACCAAATCCTCTCCAGTATGTCTAGTATTTTGTGTAATATATTTTCTTTGAATCAGTGTTAGCGTTTCTGTGTGATGCAGAAAGCTACAGGTCAGATTTCTGGATGGTTCTCTGGCTCTGATGCTGCAAAGGAAACGCCGTACTCCATGCACTCCAAGCTCAGAAAAGATCTGCAACAACTTGCTTTTGACACTGGATCTCTGTTCCTCTGAGGAATGTTTTGAGGTTTTAGTCCTCCCTCCCCTGAAACTGTGTGCAACCTTAAACTGATAACATGTTTCACTTTATCAGTACGTTTAGATGTGCCGGAACTGTTTCTGCTATTTTGTGATTCACCGAAAGGCAGCTGAGCAGAGTAAAACCAGGACTGGACAGCGAGAGGCAACTCAAGAGAGTCTCTGAGAGAATTGAACTACTTACTCAGAGGGGTCTCACTTCCAACATGTCACATTCTCAAATGCGTGCAAAGAAGTGGATTTTAGGAGGCGATTGTCATTCACTGACCGGTTTGACTCTGCAGAGATTCTCACTCTCTCTGTCAGATTTCAGCTTCCTGCTTTTATTTTGAAGGGAAGCAGTCTTTCAAATGTCCAGACCAGATTTTAAACTTTAAATTGTAAAGAAGCTTGTTTACAAAAACTACCAAGTACTAACTTTTTTTTGCTGTTTAGGTCTTGGATTTGGAAAAACTGAAAGAGACCCTGAACAACTCCAGTGACTCTGCTGCCTGTTGTCCAGTGTTTTTATGGTGGTTTTTGTCTCCATAAAACCCCCCCCACCACACACACACACACACACACACACACACACACACACACACACACACACACACACACACACACACATATTCTCTGGTTATCATCTTGTATTCTCCATGTTCCTTTTCAGTGGCTGCTTGAGGGACAATACTGATGATTTTAAATATACACGTTTTAAATGACTGTTAGACTGAAATGAGCTTTTAGTATATTTCCTAAAGTTCTGATTTGACAAATAATATGTTTTTTCATGAAAGATTTACTCTGGATTTATATATAATACAAAATAAGGGTTTTAAAAATGTAAATTCAAATGTTAAGCTTAAAAGTCAGGAAAAGAATCTTTGGCCATGAGTTTTTGTCTTGATCTTGTCATTTGGGTGGAGCTGTTGCCTTTAAAGCCACATGAGAGACAATGAAGGACCTCCGGATGCTTTGAGAAAGTGGGATGGACGGGTTGTCCTCTATATCTCTCTGTCACTCTTCTCTCTGTCACTCTGGCTAAACGACAGGCAGGGCGAGCCAACAGGAGGCTGACCTGCACGGAGAGCGCACGTTCGCGCTGAGGAGAGGAGACAGCCGTGCGTTTTAGCGCACATTTAGCGCAGACAAACAGTGAAAGATCAAGGAGGAGAAGAGGTGTCTGTCGGACCAGTGCCGCGCCGTGAACAGATGTGAGCGTTGAGCAGAGACCCTCAGGTGCGGAGAACGCAAACTGGCGCAGTTAGGATGCAGAAATCACCGGTGGAAGATGCCAACTTTGTCTCCAGATTCCTGTTTTGGTGAGACATGTTTAGTCAGCTATTTGTATGTGTGTCTGTGTGTGTGTGTGTGTGTGTGTGTGCGCGCGCCTGCCTGTGCATAGGGTTGTGTGAGGATGACATGATGCGTATTTGGCTGCTCATGATTATTAGGGAACGTTGGCGATCATTAGGAGACAAGAGAATCCAGACTTACTTTCGCTTGAAAAGTTTCACCTGTGCTCTGTGTTATGAATCGTCTGCAGACTCTCTGGTTCAGTCATGTGGTTTATTGAACTGCAACAGGTGTATAGATCTGAGAGTAAAATGCGCTGCGCACGTTAGTAAAATCCCCAAATGTAGTTTTACACTCCTTTTTTTCTTTAAAGTAGACCCAGGCATCGGCGATTAATTATTAATACAATGTGAAATATGTTTAAATGTGCTCATTCAGACTGAGACAGTCGCTGCTTTGACGCGTAAGCCCCCCCTAAAATGTGGGGTTCGTGCGCCACGGCGCACAAGGAACATTTTCGAAGCTTCTCGACCAAAACCTCTCACGCTTCGTGCCTGGAAGTTTTTTTTTCCTTGTCAAGTTATCCTGTCACAACATTAGAAATCATTCGAATCCTAAAGGAGACCTCGAAGTCCCAGAGTTCCGAAAGCGCGTGTGTTACCCGTCTAATGTGTGGCTTTTGTACAGGTGGATCACTCCACTGCTGAGGAGGGGCCTCAACAAAAAGTTGGAGCTGACAGATGTGTACAAGGCTCCATCGTCTGATCTGGCAGACACGCTGTCAGAGAGACTTGAAAGGTTTGTAAGCAGAGAGGTCATTGGTTGGCCCAGGATGACTTAACTCTGCTCATGGAAATCGACTTCTTAGAGTTATATTGCATCTTGTTGCAAATTTTTCTTGCAAAGCCAACACTAAAATCTCCATGATTATACATAATCTAAGATGGGTTGTTTTGGATCCAACTCTGACTTTTTTTTTTTTGTTATTTTAACGCAGTTAAAAAAATCGCAGTTGAAGAACTAATAGATTTAGCTCAAATGAAACCATTACAACACAAAAGTAACCTAAAAATATATCTCAACACGAATAACCCAAGATTTGGGTTGAAGAAATAACCTAAATGTTTTACGAGTATAGTAATACAATCAATGCAGTATATAGGCCAAAATTACAACACAGTTGTCTCAACGGGCTTCACTAATTGTACAAAACATTAAAAAAGTTATAAAATACAACAGCTGATTGCTAAACTAAACTAAACAGACTAAACTTAATAGTATTATATGTGTATTCATTAAAAGATTTATGAATTTAGTTGTTACATGAACATTACAGTCTGTCTATGTGGCACTAATTCAGCATTCTGGCTGCTTATGTAACGTTTTCAATTCAGACATGATGTATTTCTTCCATCTTGTTCTTTTTATAAATTATATAAATTTACAATTTTCTACATACCTTTGTATACATCAAATTTAGATAAGGGGATTTAGTCTAATTATCAATTAAGAGCAAAAATGTTTCCAGTGCAATTTTAATCATGATTATGCTGCTTTTAGCCGAAATAATTTAAAAACGTGTCACTTTCTAGGACCTAGTTTCTGCAGAGTAGCAGAAATCCATTAGGAATTCGCCTCTTAGTTGTTGCCGTGGAGCAACCACAATCCCCTCCCCGTTGCAGGGCAAAGCAGGGAGCTTGTGGCCCACCCAACATATTTTCTACGTCACAAAGAAGCTCTTTTTCAAACAGCTTTTTTTATCGGCTCCTGATTTCCAAAGATTTGCATAAAAAATCATCAGAAATGTAATTCTGAACCAAAATTTTGTTTATATATGTCCTCCATTATGAGAAAAATGTTAAAAACACCAAAGAAAAAAACCTATTTTCTTCGGAGTGGGTCTATAATAGTCAGTGATGGACTTGATGAAATCCAGAAGTTTAATACAGAGAAATCAGATTTTCTACATGTTTGAATCCTGAGTTTCACCAATTTTACCTCCAGTTAAAACAGACGTTGATTTCCATCTTCACTACAACTCATACTTTTACTCAGAAGGAGGATTTTGGACCACAGAGTCCGGTCCTTCTTCTCTTCAGCTGGGGAGAACTCTTGATTCAAAATCTTCCACAGGAAGTGCAGTCAACTTAGTGAACTCGTCTTTCCCCGTCTTTCATCTGCCGCTCTGACTTTGGCTTTCATCCTTATGACCCACCGACCCAAATGTCTGTAGTATAGTAGCTTTGCTCAGGACTTCTATTGTCCTGGATGCTTGTGAACCACTATCAAGTTTCCAAAATTTGGATCCAAAACCTATTGCAGGGCCCGTCCATTTGGCAGCAACTGATTTTCTCTTTGAGGAAGCTGTCAGGGAGTGTCAGGTTAGCAACACTTTCCATGATGTCTGCAGAGTGTTGTCAGTCTGACGGAGGGATTGTGGCTTTTACTACACAGTAACATACTCATGAACTAATAATAAAAAACTTTACTGTTTGGACTTTTTATCAACAGTCACTTAAACTGGATTTTCTTACTCCTTTACATACAGTCTGGAATATTTGCAGCTTTCACTTCCTGAAAGAGCAACAAACATGTTCTGTATTTTTATCAGATAATGCAGCAGGTGAACTGATGGTAATACATAAATAACAAGATTATTATTAGAGATACTAAAACAAATCTCTCTGATTTTATATAATACTTTTCCCATGTCTGTGCAAACGTTGAGCTCAGTTTGACTTCTGTTTTACTCACATGCAGTAACATTCGTGCTGCAATGTGCTAGGAATGGAGCTCATCCAGATATTGGGGTAATCCTGAGCTATTCTTTTGGGTTTTTGTTATAGAACAATCTTTCACAGAGAGGGGATTCTGTGATCTGCAAATATTGATATTTTTCTCAGAATTAAAATACATTGAATAAACTGAATCCCTGTTTAGTCTTTTTTTTCTCTCGCGTGTGTTTAGGTCACAAAACAAAGTAATTAGAAGTATATGTAGCTGAGAACGAATACTGTTTTGCTTATGAATACGTTCAAGTAGGATTTGTTGTGCTGTAAAGTAAGAGCACAGTTTTTACAAAAACAGAATGATTTGCAGTAGAATAGAAAGGTGTATAAATGAGCTGCACAGGGGTCTGTGAAAACGTCCTGCATCAGGTTTGTTGGCATAAACGCTGCTGATCTGTGCTCCTACTGCATCAATGTTTTTGCTTGCTGTAAGGCATTTGCCCTTTCCGTGTGTTTACAGTGGCAGATTATGCAGTGGCTTCACTTCATAGTCAACTTCAAATATGGGCTGGTATTTAAAGTAAAGTGCCAACAAACAGACTGTTTCTGGGTGATGACAGCAGAAAACCTCTTTTTATTGTCTATTTATTGAAATGGTTATACAGTATCACCCAATTACTTAAGAATTTTGTTTTTGAATTTTTTTTTTTTTTTTTTTTTTACAAAAAGGAGTGCTATTTTAACCCTTTTTCCCCCAGAAAATAATGATAAAGTTATTTTGATCGTGTTAAATCTACAGAGTAGCATTCAGCCCCTTTCAGCAATCTGTGACTGGAGAGGCTGAATGCATCCATGTGCCTGCATTCAACAATGTTGAACCTTTTAGTCTTAATGTGAGTTAGGCGGGCTTCATTTTTCTTTAAAACCCCTTTGTTTATGCTTAAAAAAATTTCAAATCTTATTCCCCTTTTATTTTAAAGCTAAACTGTGTTGGACTCCTGATAATAAGCATCTCCTTAGGGGGTGTCCATTTTTTCCACGTTTGTATTTTGAGGTGATTTGTTGTTTGTGACACATTGTGGAAAACTAAACTAAACTAAACTAAACTAAACTAAACTAAACTAAACTAAACTAAACTAAACTAAACTAAACTAAACTAAGCTAAACTAAACTAAACTAAACTAAACTAAACCTGAATTCTTTTCATTTGCTCTCTGCAGATTTCCTGTAACAGAAACAAATTTGATCATGTTTGGTCTACGATGAAAGTTCCTGCTGTTCTGTTCTGTTCAGCTGTCATGGATTCATAGAAAATATATTTTGCTCAGCTGTCATGAATTGTAAAAATAAGAAGACTAGTAAAGTGATGTGCTTGTTGATGAAAAAATATTAGGATAAATATAAACTGAGCTGGAAACTTCAGCGGGTTTTTCCACTTTTTTTTCTTTGGAATTTAGGAGAAATCAACATTTTTTAAGGCTTTTGTTACTCTGTTAAGGTCAGTAGTGGCTTTCCAAAAGTTTGGTCTCGAATAGTAGCTCCTCTGGTTGTTTCTGCTGTAATATATTTGCTCACACTGAAAAAGAGGTAGCCTAAGCATAGGAAAAGAACACCAATCATAAGGAAGTATTGCCAAAATGATCTGTCCAAGCAGCAACAAACTTTAACTTAACAATAAATCTTATAGATAAAACATTCCAGAAACAAGGGGTTTGACAAAAGCATTCAAAAAGGAAACACTGAGCTATGAAACTGTTAGATAGAATTACTTCAAATTGAACGTTATGCATGACAACAACACTAGATTTCTTTTGCTAGTCCTTAACAAATGGTTTGGGTTTTTTGAGTTTTATATATGATTGTAGTTCAAACAGGGACCAAAAGTGTAATAAGTGGAAATGACTCATTCTAAAATAAAATGTGAACTAAATGTGAATAAGATCTTAGTTGGACCATCTCAATAAATCCTCATAAAATCTAAAACCAGCACTTGTTCTTTGAACCGAAATCTAGATTTCTGCTCCCGGAATAATGACATGAATGGCAGTCTTACTTGTCAACATTTATTTTGATATTTTTTGATATTTAAATCAAGTCTTTCTATTGTCAGGAGTATGTAGCAAAAGGATTTTGACTTGTTTTAATAATACTTTCCTAACTTCTTGATCCTAGTTGTTAACAAGAATTCTCAACTGTTTTAGAAAAGCTTAGAGCAAAGAAAAAGTTCAAACAACATAAATATCTTGAATGTCTAAAAACAACGGTTTTAAACTCTTGCTGCTTATTGCTGTCAAGAACATTTTTCACTTTGTTAGCAAACCAGAACATTAGTTCCATCTTTCCCCTTCATCTGTTTGTCCTAACTTTTCCCAACAACTGCAGAGGGATCCCATCCTTACAGCCTTTTCCCACTTTGAATGAAGCAGACAAACCAGTTAATGTTCATGGGTGGTAAAAAGTTAACCTTTGAAAGATTCCCAGTGCTCACCAGCTGATAAATGACTGGTTGATTTTGGCCTCATTTGGCCTCAGTAGCTGAGCAGAGATTCTGAGAATGTGAACTTTACCTTCTCCTGACGCATGTCGGCTGCTCTGTCAGCATCAGCTTAGTCCAATTCAATGACCTGTTCCAAAAACACTTTACATACCCGTGTGCTGCTTCACCTCACAGCCTGCGCTGTAGCTGAACAAGAAATGCGCAAAATGCATTACTTTTAGGGAAAATAAGATAAAATGATACATGCAAATTGTATTTATAGAACAGATTAGTGAACACATATTTATTTTATTATTAGTCGCTCATGATGGCGAGGACGATGACGTGGGTGGTACTGTCTCACGTGCCTCCCCTGACTGCTCGTTTCCTAGTAAAAAAAAGTATTTTGATGAAGAAGAAAAACCACTGAAAACCTGTCCAAATTATGTCAACCTGCCCAAAGCAATTTTTGCCCACAAATACAAACCAAAACCACCCAGTTGGGCAGGGAACCACCCAATCTGGCAACACTGCTCCTGAACTTAGATTGTTGCCAAAGTAATAGCAAGCAAATTGCATCTAGAGTCCATCTTGGTTGGCATGTGGATGATAGATGTGCTATTCTCTGCCTGAATGCTGTTAAAGTGTGCTGTAACTCTTGACACCCTGCAGGGAATGGGACAGAGAGGTGGTGTCATCCAAGAGGCCCAGGCTGCTAAAAGCACTGGCTCGCTGTTTCTTCCTGCCCTTCGCCTTCTTTGGTATCCTTCTCTACCTCGGGGTGAGTGTCCAAAGTATTCTGAAGTCTGATTAAACACAGTTGGGATGTTTTTATTAAATACAGTGGTTATAATCCAAGATAAAGGGATTAGTCTGAATCTAAATGAAACAATCTCAGGGCATCATACAAAACTTAATGGGATTTTTAGATGTAGTGATTAAATAGAACTAGCTATCATTTTAATATTGATGAATAGGATTTATAGAATGGATAATTGTATTGACAATATGAATTTAGAAACTTATTTGAAAACAGAATTTGTTGCTTCAGAACATCTAGAGAACACATTTTGGACTTTAAGTTTAATTTTAAATATGTGCAGCCAAAAACAGAATCCAGCCTTGGGCGCACTTAAAATGCATGTGGGGAACGCAGCAATGAGCCATCTTCTTTTCTGCCACACCTGAGCTTGTGCACACTGGACGGGGCAGATTGGGGAGCTTGTACAATGCGCATTACGCTCCTGGGCCGTTGTGACATCAAAAAAGCTCATTAATTTAAACCGAGCATCTTTGCAGCAGTTTGATTGACAACGATTTAAAAGGAGAAATACTAAGAAATGCAAAAATGAAATGATTTGTTATTACATTTTTTATCTTTCATAAGAAAAGTGCCAGTACATGAAACTCAAAAAACAGAATTTTCATCATAGGGCGACTTTATGTGAGAATGTGTGGCCCTGCATTAGAATGGCGACCTGTCCAGGTAGACTCCAATTTCACCCCACAGTCGCTGGGATAGGCTCCAGCATCCACTTCCTGGACAAAGCAGGTATAGAAGATGGATGATATGGAGCCAGAGACTCTTTAGTGTTCCTTCACTGAAGATGAGCACAACTGATCAGCAGCAAAACAGAGGAAAATGGACACTGCTGCTTACATTAATATGTGAATCTGAGGGTATATTCAGACGACACAATTTGTTTGCTTAAAATGAATCACAGTTCTTTTCCTCTGATAATCCAGAACAAATTTTCAGTCTGAATACCCCCCAAGCGGACCCTGGTCCAGAACCAGGAATCGCTCTCTGACCCATCTTTGGAGGTGGTCTTGGTTCATTTCCTTTCAGACTGAGCTTCGGTTCACTCTGAGATTCCTCAGTCTGAATACAATCCGTTCTCAGGACAACTGAACCCAAAAAGCCACCTTCAGTGGGCATTATGGGATGTAAACAGAGTAGGGAAGCTGTGGGTACACGTAAAGCAATAATAAGACACAGCAACTCATTGAAATGTAATTTCAATTTAAATTTCAATTTTTAACGTGATACACATTGCTTCTCACAGTTTTCCCAACAATCTATATGTCATGAACACTTATCAGTGTACCATCTTAGCCGTCTTCTTGCCAATAATCGCCCTGCAGCATGCCTCCCCTGTCCCAAAGTAAAAGGTGTGGTACCTGACGTTGATACAGACATTCAGAATTGCAAATACAAAAGTTTGAATCAGTGAATTGTCCCGAAAAGGACCGCAAAGCGTAGGACTTTCATCCTTTCTGCCTGTCATTGTTTTGCCCTACCCTCGTACTTCATGGCCAATGACTGAGGAGATCTTCAGTCATGTGCTTTTGTTTACAAACCTTGGTTCGAAACTGAAATATCTGCTTGACGGAAGTGTGAGTACAGACCAAGAGCAAGGTTCATGACTCGATCTGGACCAAAGTACCGGTAAGCAGACAGGGTCCAGACCGATGGACTTTTCCTGTCTGAGGACACCCTCAAAACCACAGATTATGAACATTTATTAGGGGAAAGGGATTACCAAAATTATGTTTTATTAAAGTAAACTACTTCCAGTGAACACTTCTTTATCCAAGAACCTGGTTGACAAGTTCTATTGAGCATCCTATAGAGGAGCCACTGGATGGAAAAGGTACAGAGAAGTTGACATTGAATTAACATTGAAATAAAAGCTTTCATTCCAAACACTGAATTGCTAAAACAAAATTGGTCATTTTTTTTTTTGTAGATCAATTAAGTCAAAAGAAACTCAGTCAGTTCTGAGCCAAAGGAACAGATGCTGTAAAACCAATAAAAAACAAAACCTAAAGACAAAAAACATTTGTGGTTGTGTTTATAATAGTGAGAATAATTTAAATGATCAGAAGTTGACTACAATGAAAAGATACTCAGCTTTGGCTGCAGAAATGCAGAAGAATATTGAGGAGGAGATGAGCGTGACAATCTACCTGACTTTGCAGGAAGCTTCAAAGACTGTGCAGCCTCAGCTTTCCGGACGCATTATTGCTTCCTTCGATCCATTCCATTCTCCAGAGCGACAGCAGGGATACTACCTGGCCCTGGGACTGGGCCTTCTCCTCACTGCTCGTTTCATTCTCCTGCAGCCCGCCATTTTTGGCCTTCATCATCTTGGCATGCAGATTCGCATTGCTCTTTTTAGCCTTATTTACAAGAAGGTAAGCACAGTACATGCTTGACAACAACATTTGATTTTCTTTTTTTTTAGAGATGTTCATAGCTTTTTATTCAAATATTTGAGTAAAACACAAAAAAGTTGATAGTTTACTGTAGTAGTTGGGTCTCAAATAGTTAGCTGAAAATCCAATACTATTGATATTAAATCTTTGAAATAGCATTTTGTCATTTTGTGTGAAAGACACAACAAAACCTACTGTGTGTAAAGTTGTGGTAGATGATGATAACATGATCTATTTAACATTATTTGACAGAATGAGCCAAAAAAGGAAAACTGGGGTTTTAAACTCCTGTCAAAGATTCTCATGAGTGGGAAGTCTACACCCCTACCACTTGAAAGCAGGCAATGCCAAATTTGTCCAACAAATTGAATGTTGGAGTTGGGAGCCAGATTGAATACTTTCAACTTGGAAATAGCCTCATCTACCTTGTTATTGAACTGTTTCACTTTATTTTACTAAAAAATTACACATTTTCACACTTTTTCTCAAAGTTCAAACCTTCATTGAAAAGTAAGTCCAGCATTAAAGAATAAAAACAAAAAGCTGATTGAGAATCTTTATGCAAATGTGAAAAGCGGAAAGCATTTTGCACAAGAGACACGGCACAGAGGAGTTGATTTATAAGTTCAACAGTCAATCAGGATGCAGAACCCAAAAACAGCAAGACCATGACACCTGTCCTAAAATCCTCTTGCGTGACCCAAGTGTCTGACAAGTTGTCTGACTTTTCAAAGTCCAGTTTACTTTCACATTTGTGCCTTTGTTGATCCCTGACATTTCAACATTCTAGACCCTGAAGCTCTCCAGCAAAGTCTTGGACAAGATCACCACAGGCCAGCTCGTCAGCCTGATGTCTGCCCACCTCAACAAGCTGGATGAGGTAAGAGTTCTCATACATTCCTATGAGAAGAAAAGTTTATTGATCCATTAGAGAGCCCCAAAAGCTGAGTTTGAAATCTGTGTAGCACATGCAGAATCAGAATAATCAATAATAATCATACGCTTTGGTAGTTTCCCATGAAAGTCAATTTTTAAAATTCTTTTCAGTGAGTCCATGCTACCACCAGAGCCTTCTCCTCTGTAATGAGGACAATACCAGATATACATGACTGAGTTTTATTACCTAAGCAAAGGTTACGTCATTTGTTGTGACAGTGTTGAGAAAACAGTATCCATGCAAAGTAAGTGTAGGAAGTGAAGACCTGTGTGGATTGTCAGCTGTTTTGCCTAAAGTCTCACTGAGGTGTTGAATGTAGAAACACTTTGTGCCTGCTTTGAGACAATTATCACCTGACTTACATCTGGCGTGTATAATATGAAGAACTGGTTTGGTGTAGTTTTGCTGTTTGGAGATCAAAGAGATGCAGGGGTTGGACGTTCTTTATTAACGTTCTTGCGTAACAATTTTAGCGTAGTATGCAACTTTCACATCCCCCTTTCACTTTGCAGTATGTTCCACAGAGTCACATCAAAGACATGTGGTAACGCAACACTTTTTGTTTAAAATTAAGGCGATGTCATTAAGGACAGGACACAGATGCCTCAGAAAAGTGATCCTGTCTTCTGCAAAATGCAATGCAAACAAATACAACATGTGTTGGTGTGTGTTCCAGAGTCTGGGTCTTGCACACTTCGTGTGGATCACGCCCCTGCAGTGTATGCTGTGCGCGGGTCTGGTTTGGGAGCTGATTGAGGTGAACTCCCTCTGGGGTTTATTAGCCATGATCTTACTGGGAATTTTCCAAGCCTGGCTCTCGATGACAATGACGCCTCCTCGGTAAGAACTCATCGCTCATTGAAACCATACTGGACATCAGTACCATAAGTACAATTTTGAGTCTGCCCCCTGTCTTCTAAATGGTAATAGCTTTGAATAACATCTCAATTAATATCAGTTTTAAATACAAGGGGGGTAGTTATTTGAAATCTCTGAACTGCTGCCTTCTTCTTATGAAATTGTCTCATGTGAACAGCGCAAAGAGAGCTGCATTCACCAGTCGTCGCCTGGCTCTCACCTCAGAAATCATGGAAAACATCCATTCTGTCAAAGCCTATGGCTGGGAAGAGGTGATGGAGACGATAATTAAGAACATTAGGAAGTAAGTTACCCCCACACACTCAGTATTAACACATACAAATCCTGTTGTACTTTTAGTGTTTTCATGTTTCTATTGATTTCCATTACCCTTTCAATAAGTATTACCATTCATTTCAGATCAATTTCTTATTTTTTTGGACAAAAGAAGTAATAATTTTATGCCCTGGGCTCATTAACTTATTGTTTGACAGAAACTGAATAAACTGCAACTGAATTTAAGAGCTTAGATTGCCACAACAGTAATGTGTTTTACTGTGGTGAGTCCTGCATTTATTTCCCAGCCCTTCAGGGCTTCTTTCATTTTTAATCCTACTTATATCAACACACTAAAAATGTTTCAGAGACATAACACTACTGCTCAACATTATAAAAAAAGCATGCAATTTTAGTCACACTTGCCCTTGTTGGCTGTCTGGAGATGAAAAATGGGCAATCCTGTACGGGGCATGCAGGATGTCAAGGTCGTAGACCACCCATAGAGTGAAAATGTTCATGTACCTTTTTTCCTACAAGCATGCTGCAGGCGACAGGTCGTAGTGAACACTTCTACAACATGTAAGGTTAAGTTATGATGAAGCAGGTGAGACGCAGGCACGTCATGCAGATTTTTTTTGTCACTTCCCCCTAAATATTATGCACTGAACAAGGAGCCCCTAAGTGCTCTTTATGATAAGTTTGCGCTTCGTGCTTGCAGCCTGACTGTTAGCAATGAGGAAATTAGACAATCAGAGCATAGTTTGTGTGGACATTCTACCGGCACTTAGGTCCAACTACAAAGCTACGGTATCACCCTCAGGTCATAAGTGCCTAGAATTTACATTATCTTTAAAACTACTTTATTACTTACTACACGCACGAAAATTGTGCATTCCATCTTCATGACGTCCCTTCAGGTGGTCATACAAGTCTCAAGGGAACTGCAAGACACCTGCTTCCCTTAGGATTCAGCTGCTCCTGTCTACGACCCGCTACCCAAAAACAACCCAAAAACTTCCTGCACTCGTATGGGTCAACCTCCATACAGGTGCATGTGACTAAGGCTTTAATCAATGTAGTGCAACAGACTCAGGACAGATTTGATTAACATGTACAATTCATAACTACAGTAACACAGAGAGAATCAGAGACCAAGCACTGCAGCTTCGCTTTTGTAAAAACAAAAATCTAAAGTGGAAGAAAAGAATGAAAAAAAAACAACAAATTATAAAATACACCTCAGACTTGCAATGAGGAGGCTCAAAAACAATGTTAAAAAAGGCTAATGTTTGTACTCACCATCATGCATCTGCTCTACTGCTCCTTCTTGTGTGAAAAAACCCCATCCTCCTTTTCTTATCGTAGTAACACATGGATGGCTTTGATCCAGTTTAGTTGTGTGCTTCTCCTCCATCCTCCGGCTCTTTTCTGCTGACATTTGAAGCAGCTGTTGATTGCCGTATTTGTTTTTGTGTTTCTTTTTTGTGTGACCTTTAATGGGCAGAAACAGGGCTGAAAGGCAGAAACAGACACAGAGATTTTTTGCTCTGAAGTGTAAGGGATCCTCCTTTATTGCCAAGAGTTTTTCTTCTCCAATTGAAGAAAATGTTTACCACGCTCAAGAGAAGACCTTTTAGCTGTTCTTAGTGTCAAAACGAACCAAACCAGACACAAATGTGAAAATGATCAGTATTCTTTGCCCATTGGAACAAAATCCACGGGGTATACGTGTAACTCCATGTGATAGAACATTTCAAAGGCTGTGTAAAGAATCAGTTGACCAAAAACCTCTTTGTTCTGCCTTCTTAGAGATGAGATGACTTTAACGAGGAAGATTGGATCCATACGGTACTTTTATAGCGCCTCATACTTCTTCTCCGCCATTGTGGTGATCATGGCGGCCATTGTGCCTCAGGCGCTCACCAACGGCATAATCCTACGTCGAATCTTCACCACAGCCTCTTACTGCATAGTTCTGCGAATGACACTCACGCGCCAGCTGCCGGGTTCTATCCAGATGTGGTATGACACTCTGGCCCTGATTGAGAAAATAGAGGTAAGTGGACTGTGATCAGTCACTGGTTACTTCTACAGGTGAAAAGTTCACCCGTAAACCTTTGCTAACAAATTGTTCTCCTCCCCCCAGGACTTTTTGTTAAAGGAAGAATACAGAGTTCTGGACTACAGCCTGACTACTGTCGGGCTTGAGATGGTCAATGTGTCTGCGTCCTGGGATGAGGTTTGTTTTTGTTTGTAATCTGCTGGTGTGATTAGACCGGCCAATCACAAGCATGAATATGCTTAGCATCCAACAGACGCTGACAAAAGAATTAAAAAAAGTACAAGTTTAAACCATGTTCTTGTTTGGTACCTTTCACTTTGATGTTAGAAAGCATATCATTTTTTGCCATTGCTTTGACTGTCTTATGCTACATTCTCAACTATGTGTGGCATGTTCAAAAGCCCACTGAACCCTGGTTCTTGAACATGCTTTAACATAAGATGTCTACACAGGTCTGTCGCCACCAGATACTAGCGCATGTCCACCACCAACCCGTTGAAAGAGGCTTGGTGCGAAATGTCAAAGCGGTGCAAATCTGGTGATTCTTGCTCCAGGCTTTTTCTTTCCCAGCTTTAATCTGACAAATGAAAGACTTGGTGTCATAGAATTCCGGCTGCAATCATGCATTTCTCCTCCACAATCAATTTTAAAACCGTTGGCACGTATAAAAAAAGGCACTACCCATACCTCACTATCAGATCCAAATCCCTGATTAATCAAAGTGCAACTGTTTTTTTCCCCCCTTAGTACACACACCCCTCCCCCCTCAAAATATACATTCCAACATAAACACACACACGCACAAACATTTTGCAAGGAAGGTGGGACCTAGGACCATCTGTCCCCTACCATCCCTGGTGGGGGGTACTGGGCCATTGGCAACGGCAGCCAGCGGTGCTCTCTCTGCGCGGGGAGGGGGTTCACATTACACCTGAGCCGGGGGTGTCTGTATCCCTGTGGGGTGGGTTCAGGTTTTTGCCCCTGAGCGCTGGGCCCCGCCCAATTTCCAACTGTGGCCGAGCCTGGTCGGGTCATGTTTACAACACCCCTCGTGGGCCCCCCCTTTTCCCGGGGTGCCCCCCTCCTGGGCGGGGACGGCTGGCCCCTGCCTTGCTCCTTCCTGGACCAACCAGGGGCCGGGTGGGTGGCTGCCTGGAGCGCAGAGCGGGTCTCCCTTGGGGGGTCCTGGCTCGTACCTGGGGTTGGGGCGGGGGGATGCCCGGAACTCCTGGGTGGTGATGAGGTGCTCGTCTGGGGCTGTGGGCGCCCTTCTCGGGTGGGGCGCTGTGTTGGGCCCTCCCGGCGCTGCTCCTGGTTGGGCTGGGGTGGCACTCTCTTTCTCCCCATGCCTCCCTGCTTGCTGGCTCTGGGGGCCTCGCGGCAGTCCTGCTGGCCCTGGCCCGGGTGGCGGATGTGATCGCCTGGGGGCGGTTGTTCTCTGCCTGCTGCCGTGTGGCGTTGGGGGGTTCTGGCTGCCGCTGCTGCTGTGGTGGGGGTCTTGGTGTGGGGGTGGCTGGACACTCTCCCTCCTTGTTTTCACATTCCAACATCCATTTAGAAGAACATAAACACTCACCTGAGCACAGGTGTTGGCTCACCTTTACACTAATTTTTTACGTTTGCATGATTGAATGAATGAAATATTTCACACCAGTTGGTTTGAAGGCATGAATATGCGTGTGTGATCATTATCTGTACATGTGGACATTTTTGCAGCTAACAGGTGTGTTTATAACATCTGAGTGTGTGTGTGGACAGGCTCCGCCCCTTGAGATTTGTATTACATTTGAACCTTACCGTAATGATAAATATCCAGTAAACTTGTTGCTTTGGGCTGCTTCATGGTTCCCCCCCCCCTCTCCTATTATCACCCTCCTTCCCCCCCTCTCTAACATCCCTCTCTTCTTCCCTCCTTTCCTTTTCCATCCGCTCCAACACCAAAGATTTTCAAATATGATTCAAATGAATAAAGTCTGGCCTCAATTCCAAAAGGGGTTTATTCAGACATTCCTCTGGTTTGTCTGAAGATTAATAACCCCTGTTGTTAAAGTAAAATATGTCCAACACAAGAGGCCCTCAGCTCTCATCTGTCTGTCCAGCTGTTGGACAGGACAAGTTAGGAAAAAACAAACAAAAAAAAAACAAAAAACAGTGCAACTGTTTTTTTTTTTTACTTCATTTTGATTTAAAATGGTTTATTTCAAGCAATAAAAGTAAGAATAACGCACAAAACAACACAATCAGCTTTTTCATATTCACATAAAGACGTATTTAACAAAAACTTTATTTAAACATTTTATTTTGGTAGAACTTATGTCACGTTTTTGTGTGCCAAGTGTTAAACCTTCCAGAATAGTTCAACAGTTCGGTCAGTATATGTAAGCCTTTTAGTGTAACAGGAAACACAAGTGTCAGTTTTTTATCATAATTCCTGTAATATATGAAATGTGTGATATACATGTATATGGAAAGTTCTCAATATCTTTAAATCCCCTACGAATTACAAATACAGAAGTTAAATTCTCACAGCATGATCTTATCTGTGAGCAGAGATTGTAAACTTAGTTTGACAGGTGTGATTCACTGACCACCCGACACCGTGAGAAAACAAGCGAGCGGCTGTGGTTTTCCCCTCACTTTGCATATTTAATTATCCCAGAGCTGTCACCACTTTGCTTTTGCTGGGAACACTCTGACTCTCCCTTTGAGATTCAGAGATCATCACCTAATTCCCTGATTCTCCTGTTGCCTTGTCTCTTCCCGGAATGTGCCATTCAGCCATGAATAGTGGGGGGTGGGCTGTTTTCTTTCTTTATTGCTGGAAGCATGTACGTCATCTCGTTAGAAGAAGAATCACCCAGACAGACCAGCACAAGTCAGAACCCCTCTCGCTATTAGAGGAACGCGGAACCATAAAACATCACAAAGGTTAATAATTAAGTCAGATCCATGCAGAGTTCCCCTTTTCTAAATCTGCCGTGTCATGCTTGAATCTGAGCAGTGATGAATGAGTTGAATCAAGGCCATTGTGGGACTCTGGGGGGGGGGTCCTCTTGTCTGTGGACAATCTCTTGTTTCTCACAGTGTGTGAAAGCAGAGCATGAAGCCCACACTTACCAAAACCACAACCGAGAAAGCATCTTTTTACCAAAGCTGTTCTACATTTACCAGAAATGTTTACTCATCTAGTTTATCAACACTTCTGTAAGTCTTGGTGTCAATTTAAAGTCCTTTCAATCAACTCAACTTAACTTAACTGATTGATGAAACATGTTTAGGAGTTTTTGATGTTTTAACATCTCAGAGTAAAATGCCTGTTCACACCGGGACGAATTTCACGCGATATTCGCAGACGTTTAACCCTGACTAAACAAAGGGCACCAATGTGAGTGTGCACACCGACGCGAAAAACGCCACGCGTAAAAGCGTCATTTTTTAAAAAACGCCTCGGGTTCGTTTTTTTGGTTTGACGCGCTGCGCCAAAAACTATACAACCAATGAGAATGGCGCTTTTGCACACGTGTCTGGAGCTTCTGAAGTTACGGGAAAACACAACTTGGGGGCGCTCAAACACAAAACTGTCTTGCTGAGCACACATACGTAACGGAGAAGAAGATATACGCCAAGTAGCGTCCACACTGCCATGAAGAAGACGAAGAAGATGCATTCTAAATATCCCCGAATATGCTCATGATACATTTTCAGCTCTTGTACCAGTCGATAAAACTCACCATGTTCTTCTCTTCTCGTAAAAACTCACCATGTTCTTCTCTTCTCGTAACTATGGGATGTGAACACAAAAAACGTGTTGAAAAACGCTGGCGAATAACGTGCGCCGATATTCGTCCCAGTGTGTACGGGCCTCAAGGCCGCCTCCACTTTCAATCACCATTCTGATTACACTCTCTCCCGCTAGATTACAGTCCCTCAAAGCCCACAGCACTGCGACAAAAATAGTGAGCACTATCAGTTATCCAGCCGTACAAAATGAAGTAAAACAAAATTAGGTCTGATCACCTGCCTGATAAGGAAACGGTTCATAGGATAAGATGCTGCACAGGTGAAACAGGCTCTGCAGGTGTTGCTTTCCACTTTAACTTCATGCATCCATTTTCTTAATCCGCTGCATCCCCTTCAGGGTCACAGACTGCCTAACCTGGCTACTGTTGGGCGAAGGACAGGAAGCCAGCCTGTCAAAGGGCCACACAATCACACACCTATACACACACAGTCCCACCCCATTAGAGTAATTAGTCAACCTGTGAAGCATGTCTTTGGACTGGTGGAGTAAGCCGGAGTGCTCAGAGAAAACCCACACATGCAAAAGGAGAACATTCAAACGCCACATAGGCTGCACCACTATGCAGGATCCACTTTAACTTGTGTCTGTAATTCCACATGGCTGAATACCATCGAACAGCAGGTTCACTCATGGTTTACGTTAATCCTTTGTTTCCATCCATCTATATTGCAATAGTCGGTTTTTCATTCAACACTAATGAGACTTTCCTCAAGCTTTTCCTCTGTCCCTCATTTCCGTCATTATCAGGCTGTTTACTCAACTAAATAATTCAAGGCAAATGCCAGAGTCAAAGTTTGAAGATGGTCAGAACCTGGAACTTCAAACAAGTCAGAAAAACTTTAATCTTCAAAGATAATCTGTAAGGGTTTTCCAGAAAAAGAAAACATTTGCTAAAAATAAAATATTGGGAACGATAGTTTCCTTTCACCAAACGTTTTTTTAATGTGTATTTTTCCAGTATTTGATTTAATTCCATTATCTTAGTCAAGTCAAAGTCTGTTTTATTATTTTTTACTGCAGGGCATAGTTAAGCTGTTTGAGAAGATACAGCAGGAGAATAAAGCAAATGGACATCTGAACGGGGATGGAGGACTCTTTTTCACCAACTTGTACGTCACTCCTGTCCTTAAAAACATCAGCTTGCATTTGGAGGAAGGCAAGATGCTCGCAGTTGCTGGGTCTACTGGGTCTGGAAAGGTATGTCAAGAGTTTGTTTCACGTTAACAGGTTTGTAAAACAACCGAAAAGCTGACTGAGCGATGAAGGAGAGAAGATTGTGTGTGATCAGCTTTTGTATCTTTTTGCTCAGAGTTCACTGCTCATGATGATCCTGGGAGAGTTGGTGCCGACAGAGGGTAAAATCAGACACAGTGGCCGGATTTCCTACTCACCGCAGACTGCTTGGATTATGCCAGGAACCATCCGTGACAACATCCTGTTCGGCCTGACCTATGACGAGTACCGGTACAACTCCATCATTAAGGCCTGCCAGCTAGAGGAGGTACTTCCACTCCAGTCTATGCCTTTGTTTTGTCATTCAGTCATTTAGATTGCTTAGTGTCTGCTTTTGATGAAAAGTCGATGGTCTAGTGTTGGTGAGCAGCAGATAGTTCATGTAGGATATTAAAGACCTTCCTTTTCAGTTAGTTGAAAATGTGCTCTGCCACTGTGAAGTTAAGAGCGCACACATTTACACATCTTCTTTGGCTCTGTCGCACTCACAGAGGCTCAGTGTTGAACCATAGCTCCTCCACACAATAATATCTCTAGTGCTGCTGCCATGGAAATTGCTCTGGGATGCAACATGAGTCGCTTTATCTCCCAACGATGAGCGATATCGCATCCAGCGTTAGAAAGCAAACTATCATAGGAAATGGAGAGATTCTCTGTTAGTGATTTGTGTGAGTCATGAATGAGCCGTTCAGTACTCAACAGTCACTTTACTGACCTATGAATACCGATTAATTGTCCCCACTGACTCATTAATAGACTTGTCCCGGTTATCGTTAGCAAACTAACGGCACTTATAGAACAATCTTGACTGTATCATAGTGTATGTTTGTATATACACTGACCAAAAATATAAATGCAACACTTTTGTTATTGCTCCCATTTTTTATGGTGTGAACTCAAAGATGTGAAACATTTTCCACATACACAAAATAACTAGTTCTCTGAAATATGTTGACAAATCTGTCTAAATAGTGATAGTGAGCACTTCTCCTTTGCCAAGACAATCCATCCCACCTCACAGGTGTGCCATATCAAGATGCTGATTAGACAGCATGATTATTGCACAGGTGTGCCTTAGACTGGCCACAGGAAAAGGCCACTCTGAAATCTTCAGTTTTGTTTTATTGAGGGGGTCAGGGGACTCAGACAACCAGTCAGTATCTGGTGTGACCACCATTTGCCTCATGAAGTGCGACGTCTGAGATGTCTGTGATCTTTCCAGGTATCTGTTGTAGCCACTCCTCCACCTTGGGGGTTACTGCCCCGAGTGCTCCAATTACCACAGGCACCACCGTTACCTTCACTTTCCAGGCTCTATATATATATATATATATATATATATATATATATATATATACATATATATGTATACAAATATATATATTCCCAGGGTGGAATGAACAATTAATTAATGGTAAATGGAAATGGGCCAATTACCATAACGACGACGGGCAATTAACATCACCCAGTGAGGGTCCTTGGGTAAGACCCTTATCGCTAATGCCTACCTCACGACATGAGAGACAATGAACCACATGTCATGCCGGCTCAGACGTCGCCCGGCCAAACAAGGTCTGCGTCAGGTGCTGAGGGACCAGAGCACTCTGATGGAAAGTGGGCTACTGGAACAAGACGGAAATGGACTAGGTGTGAGAACAAGGTTCTGTTAGAATGCTACTACTCAAGTAATCACACCCTGAGGGGTTACATGCAGAGAATGTGGAATGAATGGATGCTTCAAAACCCACAATCAAGGCAAACTGCCAAACAACTGGTAGCCCAATGCTCTAACATCCACAAACGGCAACTCCTATCACAACTTGAGATTGAAGCTATACAATACAATACCACGGGAGAGCCACAAAAACAGGTCAGAGAGGAGGTTATACCACACTCCCACCCTGAGATTGGGTACACAGCCCCAACAACCAGCGAGGCAGCAACTGACCTGAAAGACAAGATCATGTCTACAATGAACACTAGGCAACCAGCTACAACGGTTAAGTGATGTACCACCTGAAAGTCTACTTGAAACTGTGAATGAAGCATTGAGGGCAATTCCTACCACAACCATCACAGAAACCAATGAACTGGTTTACACTTCAGCAGCAGTGATCCTTGAGATGCTTAGCTATAAGAGCAACCATGGAAGAAAACAATACCCACCATGCAAGCAACGGTTAGAGGCCAAAATCAAGGCAACTCGGAAGGATGTGAGTAAGCTGACAGAGGCTCAGAGAGGTACAATGAGAAAGCAAGTACCTAAGAGATACAGCCAGATGCCCATACCTGAAGCACTGGAAACTGCCAAAGAAAGGCTCCTAGCCTTGAGTAGCCGCCTAAAGAGGTACACAAGAGACAATGAAGACAGACAAATAAACAGGCTATTCACAACTCAACCTGCGAAAGTGTACGCTCAGTGGCAGGGTCAAAACAGCCGAGCAGACCCACCAAGGCTAGAAACTGAACAGTACTGGAAAAGTATATGGGAGAAAGAGACAGCACATAACAGCAATGCCAAGTGGCTGGTCTATCTGAGGAAAGAACATAGCAACCTCCCTTAACAGAATCAAGTAACCATCACAGTGGCAGACATCCAAGAAAGAGTCTCAGGTATGAAGAACTGGACAGCACCGGGCCCTGACATGATACATGCCTACTGGCTAAAGAAGCTTACCGCACTCCACGAGCGCCTTGGCAGCACAAATGAACCAGCTGCTAAGAGATGGGACTCACCCCGAATGGTTAACAGAAGGGCGAACGATCCTGATCCAGAAGGATCTCTCAAAGGGTGCAGTCCCATCCAACTACCGGCCAATAACCTGTCTCTCCACAACATGGAAGCTCATGTCAGGCATCATTGCAACCAAGATAAATAGGCACATGGATCAATTCATGAGTAACACACAGAAAGGCATTGGTAGAGACTCCAGAGGAGCCAAACACCAACTCCTGGTCGACAGGACAGTCGCTCAAGACTGCAAGTCACGACACACCAACCTGTGCACAGCCTGGATTGATTACAAGAAGGCCTATGACTCAATGCCACACACATGGAACACTGAATGCTTGGAGCTGTACAACATCAACAAGACTCTAAGAGCCTTCATAGGAAACTCAATGAAGCTGTGAAAAACCACCCTTGAAGCCAATGGGAAGCCACTTGCACAAGTGTCCATCAAATGGGGGATATACCAAGGTGATGCTCTGTCCCCACTGCTGTTCTGCATAGTTCTGAACCCCCTCAGCCATATAATCAACAAGACTGGCTATGGATACCGACTCAGAAATGGGGCCAACATCAGTCACCTCCTCTACTTGGATGACATCAAGCTATATGCTAAGAGCGAGCGTGACATTGACTCCCTGGTCCACACCACCAGGATCTACAGTACTGACATTGGGATGTCATTCGGGCTCGAGAAATGCCAGCGCCGGATAGGGACAAAGATGGCCAAGGTAGTCCCACACAGGAGGATCTCACTCCCAGAAGGAACAATAGGAGACATCGAGGACAGTTACAAGTACCTTGGAATCCACAGGCCTTATATAATATCTATATATATATATATATATATATATAAATATATATATTATTATACTATATATAATATATATATATATATATATAGATACAATGG
Organism: Oryzias curvinotus; assembly: GCA_023969325.1. NCBI lineage: Eukaryota > Metazoa > Chordata > Actinopteri > Beloniformes > Adrianichthyidae > Oryzias > Oryzias curvinotus. The sequence continues at coordinate 4,327,413 of CM043711.1, forward strand.
GCCGCACTACGTAACAAATAGTCTGCTTTTTGTGAAAAAAGCGATCCAAATCGTAAAATAAACAAGAATGAAGGACTAAAAACTGATTGAATGTTTATTTAATTTGTAAGTGACCACGGTATAAGCGGGATAATGGCCTTTGAAATGTCCATTATCCGAATTAACGCACTTCGCGGAAGCGTCAGATGGTTCAGGCTTCTGTGAAGTGCGTTAATTTCTGATAATGCACACTTTGTCAGCCATTAACCCTTACTCATGTCAGAATCAGAATCAGAATCAGAAAAAGTTTTATTGCCAGGTTCAGTAGAGCACACTTTACAGAACGAGGAATTTGACTTGGTGTATAGTGTAATTAAGTGCAATAGCTAGTAGTAGTGCAATTATATATATTCAGTGTTATTTTAATAAAAAAAAAAAAACTAACATTAGTGTTCAACTTGCTTTTTTTGTAATGTAGTGAAATAATGTGATGAAAGGAAAAAACTCATTAGAAATTCACTGTTGAGTTTCACCCACCTTTATATTAGTTAGATGATAAGAATATTTTCTTTTCCTTGTTTATATTCTATTTATTTCCATTCACCTTTTGTTTGCCAGAAATTTTATTTGTTTTATTTAGACCGAAAAATAAATGATTCTCCTTTGAAATCTATTTTTCAATTCTTTTGTCTGGTGAAATGGATTGTTTTTCTTTTTCAATTATTATTTAAATAGGAAGAATATTTGAAAGTTAAGCTTGTGTGAGCATGTAGATTATTCTTGACTCTCAAATGACTCAGAAAACTTGAGTCAGTTGAAACAATCAAGTTTACTATCACGGTTCAGAGTTTAAAATGAAACCTGCCTTAGCAGCGGCGGGCTTGCCGCCTCTTGGCTGCCTGGCCGCCCTGGGAGGGGGGGCGCCTACTGCGGCCGGCTGGGGGGCCGGTCGCTCGGGGGAGCCTCTCCCCCGGTTGTGCCCATCCGCCTGCTCCTCCCCGTCCTCACCAAAACAAATGTTGCACACAGGCACATAGGGCTCCGGGAACTGGATGGGTGGGTTATGCTGGCGGGGCTCACTGGGGGGTAACTCTCTGGGCGCTCTGTTGGCGCCCGCCCTCCACCCCGCTTTTACTTGCATATTAGACACCCTTATTCATCTAGGGCCTTGTGGGGAGGGTCTGGTGGAGGGGGGCACGGTGAATATCCGTGCTCATCTTTCACTGACCCCCCCACAATTTTAACTCCCACTTTAGACACACACACTGCATGTTAGCAGCACATACACAGCAAATACACTCCACCCACAGAGGATTCCCGGAGTGGGGGTTCTGCGGTTTAGCAGCGGTGGGGACCCCACACTAGAGACCTCCTTTTTTTTACCTGCAGCACACACACAGCACTGCCACACCTCCATACATGGGTGGGGTCGGGGGGGGGCGGCCGGTCTTCACCCGCCTGGTCCTCTCAGGGCGGCCAGGCTTATGGGTATCATGTCGGCTGCTGTGATGGTCGGGTGTACGGCGCTGGGGGTCGGTCGGCGGGGGGGGGCTTACTGCGTGGCGGCGGGGGGTGGGGAGGTAACCAGATGATTGTGAGTATGTGTGCGTGAGTGCATGGGTGGACGGACCTGGGGGCTGGCTCACTGGAACCCTCTGGGGCTTTCCCTTCCCATCACAGAGAGGGTAGGGCACTTTAAGGGTAAGGGAGGGGGGGGGATTGTAGTGGGTAGGGTTATGGGGGGTGGCTGTGGGTGCGTGGCGATCTCTGGGTTGCTCGGGTCGCGTGCCGCGGCTGGCTCGCGGACACGGGGCACCGGTCGGGTGGTGGGCGGCTCTCGGGTTCTGGGGCCCTGGCTTCGTCCTTGGCCCTTGTCTCGGCGTCCGGCGGCCCCCATGGCTGCCGCCTGGTACGGTTAAGCGCTCCTGTCCTGTGGCCTGGGGGCCGGACACCGGGTTCGCTTATGCCTCTGGGCGTAGTGGGGGCCCCTGTAGGGGGGCCTTCTCTGCGCCTGGCTGGTCGGGTGGGCGGTCCCCGCCTCCCCCCCTCCCGGGCTGCTTGGGTCCGGTGTGGGGGGGGCGCTGGCCTTGGGGGACCTCTCCTCCTCTTTCCTGGTCTGGCTGCTCTGGCTGGGTAGGATCTGGTTCCCCACAACACAAGGTTCACTTCGGCAGCATGCATGTATCTCCACCCCCACGTGCACGTGCACACTGCCACACTGCTCCCTGTCTGCTTCATCCCTCCTTCTAACCCACAGTGTATTGATGGACAGATATTTTCCACTCATCTTCGTGTCAGATTTCTACCCATGATGGAATATTTGTCTTTCCAGCAGATCTAGTATAATTGTTACAGCTTAAAAGAATAACTGATCCAAATCAGTGCTTGTATCCCCCCTTTTTTCACCTTTCTTCCCATTACTCTCTTCCACCCCCCACCCCCCCACCCCCCCACCCCCCCGACACACATTTTCCCTCTTCCTCCCCACACACACTAAATATAACAAATAAAGAAATAAATAATTCAACAAAAAGGGGTTTATACAAATCTACACTCTGGCTTCTAAAGTTCTACAACCTCTTTTTGTGATAGTAAAACCTGTCCAACACAAAAGGCCTGCAGCTCTAATCTGTTTGCTAAGTTGTTGGACAGAACAAGTGAAAAAAAATAAAATAAATAAAAAATAAAAAAAAAGAAAAAAAAAAGAAACCTGTTAAAGCCTGAGTAGAGCTCATCAGGATGTTAGTGAAGGAAATCTTCTGCTGATCACTTATTATGGATCATTTTGTCACACATATGAACAAAATGTCCTCTATGTTCTAAAGTCACTAAAGAGAGCAGCACACAGAGTCCAGGAAATCTTTGAACTGGACAGCTAGTGTATGACAATACCCACATCTGATATGTGGTAAATAGAAACTTCATGTCTTGAGAAACCAGCTAGAACCAGGACATTTCTCACTAGAACAAAAATAGAAATAAAAATAGATGAGCTGCGTCACAGTAAAAAAAGGATAAAAAATCTATCAAATTAGGAAATCTCTTTAGAATTCATGACCAGGAGATGTGTGCCACAGTAGACAGAACAGCAGTAACATATGCAGTACTGCATAATGCACAACACAACCAGACAAACAATTTCATTTAAAACATTTAAAAATGCATTTTCATTCATCAACTTTTTGAGTCAATCAATTATTTTTTACACTTTTAGAAATGCAAAGATAAACTCATTGTAAAGCATATGTAAAACATATATGTAGATATCCAGAAAGACACAAAAATTGATATAAAGTTTTTTAAAGACTGGCATGTCTTTTATTGGAATTTATTGTTGAAATGTTTCTTTCCTTTTTCTGTCGAATAAATGTGTAAAAATTCAATGTCTCGCCCTCAGTGACGAAGGTTTTCACAAAAACAATCAGGTGTTTTCACACAAACAAAGCTGTGATGCTATACTGGTATTTCCAATGTAAAGACAGCATCTTCACTTTGACTTTGAGGACAGATGTGAGGCCAGTGATTTGACGCAAAACTAAAAACAGGAGTCCCGTAATGCCATGCTGCCATATCTGTCATCCTGGGGTCTTTCTGAAAATTCACAATGTGGTGTTGGGCTGCTAGTCAGTGTGCTAGTTGGGCTCTCTGAGGGTTGGGTCCCCTGCTGGGCCCCCTGGCGGGGCGGAGGGCTATCCTCCTGGCTGGGCTGGGGCCTACACTCTGCATGCTTTATGCCTCCCTGCTCTTTGGCGTTGGGGGCCCCTTCGGCGGTCTTGCTAGCCCTGGTCCGGGTGTCTGACTGGATTGCCCAGCAGGCGAATTCCCTCAATCTGCTACCGTGCCGGTGTCGGGGGGGTCCTGGGTACCACTAAGGCTTCAGTGGGGGTCTTGGTGTGGGGATGGCTGGGTACTCTCCCTCTTCTTCCATTCCATCATCCACCTCAGCAGAACATAAACACCCACCTGAGCACAGGGGCTGTCTCACCTTGGCACAAAAGTATGTGTGAGAGATTGAAATGCTTTACATGTGTCGGTTTGTATGCATATGTGTGTGTGAACTGTAGTTGTGTTGAGTACATGGTGACATGATTGTATGTATGTAGTTGTATGATTTCTGGAGCCAACAGGTATGATTGTAACATTTGAGTATGTGTGTGGACAGGCCCCGCCCCTTTTAAATAAACATTTACACCAGACAGTAATGATGATAGTCCTCCAGGATCTTGTTGCGTATTCATTTGTACAACCCCCTCCCCACCCCCACCACCTCTGTAATTATCTCTAGATTTCCCTAACTCCCCTTTTCCCCCTGTCCTCTGTGGCCTTACCCCTGTCTCTAAAATCCCTTCCTTCTTTCCTCTAGTTCTTTTCCGTCCGATCCCACAACAAAAAAAGGATAAAGGATGTAATCAATATAAATAAAGTTTAGCCTAAATTACAAAAGGGGTTTATACAAATACATGCCTTGTGTGTCAGAAGATCCAGAACCCCCTGATGTAACAGGAAAATATGTTCAACACAAAAGGTCTTCAGCTCCTATCTGTGTGCTCAGCTGTTGGACAGTACAAGGTAGAAGAAAGAAAAAAATACATTTTTCTAGAAATTATTAGTTCATATCAGAGATCAAGTATCAAGTTCATACTGGAATACATCAGCTGACACATGTCTGTGAAAGAAAATCTCGATTTGAAATAATCTTGTTTCATATGTGACTTGTTCCATCAATGAGTTAAATAAAGTAGTTCTGCGTTAAAACATCTCTTTGGTGATGTTATGTCAGTGAGCATTGTGTTTCTGCTTATTTAATTCTGCCTCCTACTTTTGACACTAAGCTGTTAACTTGTTTCCATTTGCACTCCCTTTGGAGCAGCAGGAGCTGCAGATGAAAAGGTAGGAAGTCTTCCCGGTAATGTTCCTCATCACAGTCTCTGGTGTCGACTACGTTCACCTCTTCATTTGACATGATGTGTCCTTGTTTTTGTCTTCTTGCAGTGTCTGTCGTGTGTTTTTTGTTTGGTGCTTTTTCTTTTCAGACCTCTGACCTTTTCTATTAATTACCTTTAGGTTTCAGAACTCATCTTAGAAGGACTGCACATTTTTCTTTTAGAGCTAGCAGATGATTAAATGTGTTATTTCCCTTTTTGGTGTCTGTTTGGGTTAGTGTTAAAGTCAATAACCCAAAGGTTTTATTTTGAAACCTTCAATCCTTTTTACATTGATGTTGTCTCAAAGCACCAAATGAGGACGATGCTAAAGAAACCGAAACACGCCTAAAAGGGTTTGGGACTTTTCAAAGTAGATGATAAAAAATGGTCAAATCCAGTTTAACCAATTGACTGTATATGAGAAATGGACTGAGTAACCCCCCCCCTGGCGTTTCAAACAGAAAGAAGCCAAAATCCCATAGACATCTATACAGAAATAAACAGCTGTTACTCAGTCATTCTATTGGTCAGAAGAACCATTCTTACTCTGACACATTTCTTAACATGTTCTTGATAATCCTATTTTTTTTTCCTGATAATTTTTATGCAGCACAAGTTATTCAAGTTATAAACTTACCAATCACTTGCCTCAATAAAAGTATGTGGTCTGGGTTCTAAATGTTTGATTGACAGATTCTCCTGAACTTGCTTTCAAGTAGTAGGGGTGTGGCCTTTCAATAAACTCACTTCTGATTGGCAGTTAGTGGTTGCCATAGAAACATGGACTCAGACCAATTCGGATCAATCACTGCCTACTGGCTCCAACATAGTGGCGGTGTATAAATGGCGACTGCATTGACTTCATTTCATTGGAGCCACTTACTCCATCCGGTTCCCATATACAGTCAATACTTTGACTCAAATCCTTTCAAATGATCCTAATCACAATTTGTTTAAAGATTAATGTAAGTGGCAAACACATTAAATAGAAGAATTTGGAATTTAATTTCCCAAGCTAAACATTTATTTTGACATCTCCTGAAAGGAAGTAACCTTAAACTCATGTGACTAAATGACTGGGTAGTGTCAGAGAGGACAGAGACCAACACAAAAACACTGAAGGATCTGATAAAAGAGCATTATTTCCACAGCGTTCTCCTTCCAGAGGTCCAGCAACAGTTTTTCAATTGTTCTTTATTTATCTATCTTCAATTAAAATCAAACTTTATTTATAAATTGTGCTTCTTATGTATTGCACAGCTAGAGGTGCTTTACATTTAAAGGGCCTATTTTACACTATTTTTAAGGCTTTTTTAGAGTAAACTATATCCATACGAATGATAATATATTACCTTTGGCACACTAAAGAACCATTTTTTAAATGAAATTATTAGTTATTTTCACAGCTCATTTTCCAAAGTAAGACTGCTCGATCTTAGAGTTACTGCCTTTTGCTCCATAATGAAGTCATCTAGAGTCGTCTTCTGTGTTTCTCCCACAAAAACAAACAACATCTAAACTTTTGCAAAGATGGATGTCCATGATGTGCAGATAAAATGAAAGCATTTAGCCAATCATCGCTAGCTCAGTGGAGAACGTGAGTGTGTGTGTTAGCCAGGGGGCGGGGCTGGCAGCGCAGACTCCTTCGGTTCTTCCTTTGTGACGTCACAATGTGAGGACCCACTCATTTTCATGGGTTGGGAGGGGCTGCCGCTCAAGTTTTTTAGAGTTTTTTAGTTTTTTAAGTTTTTTCTTTTCATGAAGAATAAACATTATGATACACTTAAAAGCTAAAAAATGTAGATTTTTCATGATAAATGCCCTTTATAAACAAAAACATACACAGATATTACAATAAAAACTCAATGAAATGGACAATAGCATCCCTCCCATAACATCATAGATTTTCTGTTAGCATTGTATTATTTTAGCTTGTTTAGAGATGGAGTTGTTCATGCTGGTTCAGTTGGTATAAAATCTTTGCAACACACTCCAGAACAGAGTATTCTTGTTTCTGTGATAAGGAACTATCAAATGCTGTATTTGATTGTGTTTTATTCTCATTTTTAGTTTTTTTTCTTTCTCCTTTGAGAAACGTTATTGTTGTTGATCCATTTAAACTCAAGTTTGCTCACTTATCCAGGGATTGAGCCTCTTTGAACATACAAGCAAAGGGCTGTCAATGCTTTACTTTCTTAGTTTGATCTCTAATAAATTTCAAAATTCGGTTTCAATAAGTTCCACTTTTTACTTTTACAGGGGAATCATGCTGATTAACGCTTTTCTCTCTCTAAAGGACTTTGCGTCACTGCCTGAAAAAGACAAGACAGCTCTTGGTGAAGGAGGATCGACACTCAGCGGCGGGCAGAGGGCACGCATCTGCCTGGCCAGGTACCGTCTGCACAGCTGGGCATCAGTCTGGGCACAGGCCTTTGTTTTCAACAAATGTGGGCATTAATGAAGTAAAAAAAAAAGTTAAAAAGACCAAAAACATCATTTTAAAGTAAACCACAAAGGATTCAAATAGTTTGGGAATTACTCAAATTATTATTATTATTAAAATTATCATAATTATTATTTTAGGGATATGACTTTTTAATCATTTTAAATTATAAAGGCTAATTTGTAATCCAGCTCATTTGATTATCAGTGGAAATCCAGAGGAAAAGATGATTTTTCGCAGTTATCAAAACAGTCCGTCCCTGCACAAAGGATGGTTTGCTATCTACAAACATGTTTTGATTGTGTGTGAAAAAAACTCCTTAAAATGTTTTAATGTTCGTGGAGAAACAAATCATCAGACGTGTTCTCCTTTTCCTGTGAATGATTTATTAGTGTTATGTTGTAGCTATTGATTTGTGGCCTCTTATTGTTTCTACCCTCACTAGAAAGGGTCAGCTGGAATGATTTACTGTATTTCCACACATTTCCTTTACTTCATGTTTAGGAGCAGCTGTGCTCATTGTTTTGTCTTTACTTCAACTCCTATTTTTAATGTTTTTCCTTTGTGTTCTTCTCTGACTGGCTGCATTGGTACTCTGTCTTCCAGGAGTGTGTATAAAGATGCAGCCCTTTACCTGCTGGATGCTCCTTTCACCCACCTGGACATTGCAACAGAGAAAGAGGTCTTTGATAAGTATGTATGCCGACAGAAACTCTTTCAAGCAGCAGTGGGGTGGGAGGGATGCTAAAGTTCAAGGTTAAGGTTTTCTCTTGTTGTTTCATGTTTATTAGCTGTGGTGAGCAGTCGGTGTGTGAATTACACTCTGATGAAATGATGTCTGGTGTCATGAGACACTTCATTCTGCGTTCCAATATGTGCTTTTCAACAGAAACCGTTTGTATATTTTGTTAAAGATCCATTTGAGGACGCCTCTTCCTCTTTTCACAGATGTGTCTGTAAGCTGATGGGCTCCAAGACCCGTGTTGTGGTCACCAGCAAGCTAGAGCATCTCAAGCGTTCAGACAAAATCCTTATGCTGCACAACGGAGAGTGTTACTTTTATGGTACATTTTCAGAGCTGCAGGCACAACGCCCCGACTTCAGCTCCCTCCTGCTTGGTCTTGAAGCTTACGACAACATTGTTGCGGAGCGACGCTCTTCCATTCTCACAGAAACTCTTCGCAGGGTCTCGGTTGACGAAACCGCTGGCTTCCGAGGCCCGGAAGCACTTCGCCAATCGTTCCAGCACGCACCACCACAGAGTCACAACGTGGTTGATGGATACCCTGAAAAACGCAAACAGTCTCTCATTCTGAACCCCATTGCAGCTGCTCGCAAAATCTCCTTTATAGGGAACTCCCAGCAGACACTACAGCCCTCACTCATGGAGGAGGGCGTCAATGAACTTTCCGACAGAAGATTCTCTGTGGTGCCGGAGGATGATCAAGTGGAGGAAGCACTTCCAAGGAGTAACCTGTACCACCACGGGCTGCAGCACCTCGGTGGACAGCGGCGCCAGTCCGTCCTGGCCTTCATTACTAATGCTCAGGGCCAAGACCGCAGAGAAAAGATGCAGTCATCCTTCAGAAAAAAACTGTCTGTCACACCACAATACGACCTGGCAACAGAGCTGGACATCTATGCACGGCGCCTGTCCAAGGACAGTGTTTTTGAGATCACAGAAGAGGTGGAGGAAGAAGACATGGAGGTGTGCCCAATACACAGGATTTTTTAATGTGTTATCAAATGCAAACAAATATTCTTCAGTCAACATGTGGGTACAAGTATCTCTTCTGTTTTCCACAGCAATGCTTTGCAGATGAGCGTGAGAATGTCTTTGTGACGACCTCGTGGAGCACTTACCTCCGTTATGTTTCCACCAACAGAACCCTGATATATGTCCTTATTTTCATTGCTATTGTTTTTGCCATTGAGGTAAGATTCAAACCATTTTCAAGTCCATTCCTTTAAAGTTGTGAGCATAATATGAACATCTCTGTCCTTGTCTCCACTGATAGGTTGCTGGTTCAGTCATTGGTATTTTTCTCATAACAGAGTGAGTGTCAGTGTTCCTCAAAACTGAAATAAAACTCTTCATTGTCAAACAGAAATCTAGTTTTCAGAGTCTGAGATATTTGTTTTGGAGTGTTTGTTGGAGCTTCTGGAAATGTTTTCCTTTTCACATTATGTTTAATTATGAACATCATCAATGGTAGGTTTCTAGAATTAAGTGGATGTTTTGAACCTTAAGACAAAATTTGATCATTTTTCCGTTGAAGCGTAGCATGACTTTCTGTCTTCTGCTCTGCTTTATCAGTAAAGTCTGGAGAGATGGCGCCAACCCAAACTCACCCAACTACATCGATGATCAGCCCATCAATTCCTCGTCCCCCCCGGTCCATCTGGCAGTCATTGTGACTCCGACCAGCGCCTATTACATTATTTACATCTTTGTGGCCCATTCAGACAGCATACTGGCCCTTGGAGTCTTCAGGGGCCTTCCTTTGGTGCACTCACTACTCACCGTTTCCGAAAGACTTCATGAGCAGATGCTGAGTGCTGTGCTGCGCGCCCCCATGTCCGTGCTCAATTCCATAAAAACAGGTGCCCTTTTCTTTGTCTTGATGTCATATTTACCACTTCTGAGTAACCACACTGACTTCCATTCTCACTGAAGTGGGGTGTAAGGCTAACTTGGATATGTCTGTGTGTTTTAGCTCGCATAATGAACAGATTTACCAAGGACATGGCCATTATTGAAGACATGCTGCCTCCTATGCTGTTTGACCTCATACAGGTATTGTACAATAAAGCTGTAACCAAAAATGTCAATGCAGGCAAAATCCTATCTTTGTAGGTTCAAATGAAGATAAAAAACAGTTTTGGTGCTGGTTGGTGCAGTCACCTCCTGCTTTTTCTTTGTTTCTTAAAACTCATATCCAGTGCAGTTAAATTCATCTGCTGTCAAAATTCTCTAATTTTGTTCAGTAATGTGGCATTGGCAGGAAGGGGACTTGAACATGACACTTGGTCTTTAATTGCATTTAATTCTTAAAGGCTGGAACTTGAGGCTTGACTCCAAACCATTGACTGTACATGAGAACTGGACCTGAGTGGGACGTCACCCATAGAAAAGGATTTACTTCCGTCTCCAACCAGATGAAGTCAATTTAGTCATTTTTTCTTTTTTTTCTACAATACTGATGTCGACATGCTGGAACCAGACATCATTAGTAAACAGTGATAGGCTCCAAATCAGACTAAGTCATCGTTTCTATGGCAACCACTCTCACCAATCAGGAGTGAGCTTTTTAGAAGTTCACACCCCTACCTCTTGAAAGCGGGCTTCACAAAATCTGCTAATCAAACGTTTTGAATGTTGAATGTGAGACCAGCTGTTTTTTCTGAGGCTCCTGAAGATCATAGTAAAAAATGTAGCAGAGCCAGAATTATTATTCTACTAACAACCAACAGATTGACTAAATAACAGCTGTTTATTTCCCTATAGAAGTCTATGGGATAATAGCTTCTTAGAACCAGCAGGTGACTTCCTGCTTGGAACAACGAGGGGGCGGAGTCACTCAGTCTTTTTCTCCTAGAGTCAATGATCTAGACTAGCTCTGTTACTTGTGAACAGAGCAGTCAACCTCTGATTGGAGGATTGCAGGTTTGGCTCCCGCCTTGCCCGCTATGAATCAAAATTTCCTCTGGCAAGACACTGAGCCCCACTGGTGATGGTTACAGGTTGGTGCCAGTGTTCAGTAGTTGAGCCGCCATCAGTGTGTGTGAATGGGACTGTAACTGAAAAGTACTATTGGCCTTTGAGCAAAGTAGAATAGAACTATATAAGTGCACACCATTTATTTCATTTGATTCCATTTCAATTCAAATAAAGACTGGAGAGTTGACTTGAACTTGCAGATATGGCCTTGTAAGCATCTTTGAAAACGGTGGCAAGTGAAAAACCTGCAACCATTTTCCCTTTTTCAACACCTTCCACCACCGTTCAAGGAGGCCCAAAGTGCTGTACATGTTACATCAACAAATATTATGATGATAAAACATAAAATAGGATCAAAACAATTAAACAAGAGTTAAAAACACAATAAAGGTCCCCTAGACAGATAGTAAGGCACGTTAGTGGAGGAACATTTGCTTTAAAACTGTCCAAGAGGGTAGCCTCTCTAATAGCCTACAACCACCTAAATGACATTCCATCCTTCATTTTTTTTGATACATATGTATTCTTTTATTTTATCCATAAATGTAAATGCAAAGAACAATTTTTGTGTCTCATTGCTGGGTACTGGCAGCCACATGATGTCTAGTGCAGAGTGGACTAAAAAAGGTTTTCTGATGGAACAAGTGCTTTGTTTGATTTTTTTGTCCATCACTGGACACTAGAAAAATGTCCAGTTAAGATTCAAGTTATGTACTGTTTTTTAGTGTCTGCAATCTACAGCATTTTTATAAATGAAACCACAGTTATTTGGTCATCTTTTATATTGACATTTATTCCTTTTTTTTTGTCGTATATTTGGTTTTGAAATGTAACTTATGTTCTCCTATCACACTCTTTCTCTCACCTTAGTTAACACTACTGGTCATCGGATGCATCTTCACCGTGTCCATCATGCGACCTTACATCTTCATAGCTGCCATTCCCCTGGCTGTTATATTTGTTGTCCTGAGGAAGTACTATCTACGAACAGGACAGCAGCTCAAACAGCTGGAGGCTGAAGGTAAATAAAGGGCCTGTCTCTAAACTGCTGCTGCTGATGTGTCAGTACCAACCTCCTCCCCCCCCCCCGTCTTCTGTCTCTAAATTTAACACAAAACAAGTGTCAAATAATCCAGTTCCTCAACAGATTGCTGGTGTCAGAAGGGAGAAAATTCCTACTGATTCCCATGTTAGAAGTCGGGTTTAGTAAGAAACACATACCATCTTTTCCACAGTATAAGTCGCAGCAGCCTAAAATGCATAATAAAGAAGAAAAAATCGTATCGCCACATCACCAGTCAAACAATGCAAAAAAATTGTGACTTATACTCCAAAAATATCATATACAGTCGCATGCTTTATTTTTAACGAGTCAATCAATTTACTGCTCAAATTGTGGTATTATTGGGGTCAAGCCGGGCCACACTCTGGTGCAGGGGTTAGCACTCTCACCTCACAGAGTGAAGAACCTGGTTTGGCAGGGTCCTTTCTGCCTGGAGTTTGCACGTTCTCTCCGTGCATGTGTGGATTTTGTCCTGGCAATCCAGTTTCCTCCCACAGTCCAAAAACCTCCTTCATAGGTTAACTGGTTACTCTAAAGTAGGGGTGGGTAAATGTTTTGACTCGTGGGCCACAGAGGGTTTTTTATTTTGTCAGAAGGGCTGGATCAGGAGCAGATCTGTGTCATGTTTTGAAAATCCACCATGGAAAATTTCATGGAGTCTGGACAAAAATAGGCATTAATTTTGATTAAAATTTGGTAGATACACATTAAACAGAACATTTTAGAGTTAGTATTTCAAAACTGTGATTTCTTTTATCATTTTCCCACCAATTGCACCAATGGGTTGATGTTCTTCAGGTAATAACGCAAACTTTGAGAAATGCTGCGTTCGTGTGCTTTTGGAATGCTTGGAAACATGACTGTCCCACTTGAAAACACACATGAACATCAGAAAAAAAGACAAAATGTTCCAACACCACATGAATACAGAATGGCTTTCTGCAACCTAAACACATATTTGCCGTCAATATATTTGTAGAGCACCATCTATGGGGGTACACCATCATTACAGAGAAAATAAAACATTAATAAGCATAATCATGTTTTATGCCACTTTGGTGGGCCAGATTAAACAGTTTAACGGGCCACATGTTGCCCCCGGGCCATAGTTTCATGTCTTAGTGTGTGTGGGAGGGATTGTCTTGGGCACACATACTCATACATTTCTTGTGGACTGGATGGAAGACAGAAGAGACAGAGAGGGTGGGATGTTAGAGATGGAGGATAGGCGGGTTCAAAAAAGGGAAAAACAGAGGTCAAGAAGCTGGAGAATGATTAAAGAAAAGGAGAGGGTAGAGTTCCGAAAAAACTCGAACCTATTTGATTGGCAGGTGTGTGGATCCTGGTGGACAAAAACAGCTTTAAACTTTACTTTGTCCCACCCAATGACCATTTTGGAATGTTGGAGGGGTGGGCAGAGCAAAGTCTTCAGGGTTTGTTTTTACTAGGGATGGGTATGGTTAAGGTTTTAACGGTACTACTACTCTTATTGATACTGCTTATCGATACGGTTTTTTAACGGTACTCTTATCGATACTTTTTTAGGACGAAAAATAAATAAATAAATAACAAATTAAGAACACAGTGTTTTAGTTCCTCACTATGCAACAACACTGTTTTTTTTTAACAAAACATTTTACTTTATACATGAGAATGTTCCACACAGGATATTCAATTAATTATTTAATCTAATTATTTGTATTCTTTATGAGCGTGATGTTTCCTTTGATCTTTTGTCCATTTTCCACAACCTTGAATAGACTTTTCTGTCTGTTAAACACCAGAGTTAACATAAGTTAAATGATGGAAACAAATTCACTTTGATGCAGACTTCTTTCTATTTATTTATTTTTGTTTAAATCCAGTAAACCCAATAAATTATATTAATTTTACGGATAACAACTATCATTAGTCATTAATTATTCTTAAGTATTAGGAAGCAGCTGATAGTTTGTCACGGGTCTGGAATCATAAGTGGTGAATCTAAGCCCCGCCTCTCTACCTGTTTGTTTTGTATAGCACAACATAGCGCAACATACGGTCATCGTAGCAGCAAGGTGACAGGATAGTAGGGGCTCCTTGATGCAAACTTAGAAACGTTAGTTCTTAGTCTAGGGCGCTCACGTGTCCCTACGAGATCACCACTGATTGTATGTGCGCTGCCTTGTCTTGTGTGTGCGCGCGGCGCGTGCTGTCTGAACAACAGCCCCGCCCCCCGTGCACACAAATAGACAGACAGAGCTCTCCTCTTCAATTAGAATACCGAAATTAATATCATCATTAATTAAGGGAAAATTGACTGACTTGGTGAGTTAAATATGGCAGATAACGTTTATATCTTGGGACACACACACAAAAAAAGAAAAAGTAACTCCTCCAGTACCTGATAGCAGAACCGTTAAGGTCAGATCTTAACGATACTGCGGTCTGGAAGAATGTGGCCCCGGAGCTGGTTCAATAGCGGGGCACGGTACCCATCCCTAGTTTTTACCATTAGCTGCGAGCAGGCGCTGAAAAAAGCCCCTGAGGTCCAGCTGGTTGCTGTTTGTATTTCACTGCTAAAGTCTTGAACTTTAGCCTCCTCTACTTTCAGTAGTCAGTTTTTTTTTCAGGGATCCTTGACAGAAAAAGGAGCATCAGTGCTGCTGTAAAGACCCACTTTGAGAACAATCAAACCCAGTGTATTTTGTATGTGTTACTGACATCGATCAGACGTGATGAAATGACGAAAAGGGTCGAATAAAAGTCATGCCATGATGAGAACATCAACAAAGAAAACACAGGAAGAGAAATGCAGAAGCCAAACACCTCAGTCCGCAGGAGTGCTCCATGACCTCTGGCAGAAAGGCCAAATGCCACGCCAAATAATGAAAATATGGCAATGGAAGAATGAGGGCGAGGATGGAGCTGCAGAGAGAGGGAATGGTTAGGGGAAGCAAGGCAAGTTTGGTGTTATTTGTCCACAATCTGGAATACGTCAGACTTTTTTGCCTTCAGCCAAAAACACTGCTTTGACTTAAACACATGAATACAAAACGCTCACAACCTAAAGATTTACAGTTTGTTTTCAGGTTTTAGTTTAGCAGAAAGTGACGTTTTAATGCAGCATAACAAACAGGTCACTGGACCGGGTGTCAATATGTTGGATATCCCCTGCTTTTTCCTCTTTAATTTAGTGTTTTTGATGCATACTTTGGTGATGACGGCGAGCTCTTTCCAGATCTGCAGAGAGGATGAGAGGCTAGACAGGCGAGCTGAGCTGGGATTTCCTGCAGCCCCATCCTGGTGTCATTCTTTCTGGTGTTTGATGCAGCATGTCAGCCAAATCTAATGAAAACTGCACATTTTACACAGGGCTGTTACTAATAACACATTTCTGCCTAAACTACAAGTGGATTTCAGGTGTACAAGTACTGAACCAAATGGACTAGAAGAAATTAATTCAAGTTTTCATAAAAAAAAGAAATAAAGGTGATAAAAGCAGTTATTGAGGTGAAAGTTAGAACTCATTTTAAAGAGTAAATGTTGACACTTTGCTGTTTATGTTGCTAAAGTCCCACTTCGATCATCTTTTAACTATTTTAAAGCATTCCCAGTGATTTTATAATTATAATTATGCTGTTTTTAGCCAAAAAAAAACCTGTGTACTTTTGTAGGAAAGGACCACAACCTAAAATTAGCAGTGCAACAAAAATGGCGAGCAATACTGTTGCCATCCAGCCGTGATCTGAGATTCCAGTTCAGACAAGGAAAACAAAGATTTACAAACAAAGATTCATGGATTTATTTGTCTACAAGTGGATGTGTTGGAAGAGGGCGGAGCAAAGGGCATGTGGCCTGTCCAGTATAACTTCTGTGTCACAAGTACAATCTTTATCAAATACATTTTTTTCCGTCTACTCCTGATTCACAGTGATTTGAATAAGGAAATACTCAGAAATGCAAATTTCTCCATCATAAGAAAAATGCTACAGGAACATGTTAAAAACACAGTTTTCCTTGGAGAGGATCTTTAAGTTATTGCAACTTAAATGAAAAGTAGTGGACAACAAAGGATTTATGTGTGATTTCATTGTTAAATGGAGTAATGAAGTTGAAGAATTGCTTGTGATATTCAAGCATTTTAACTCAATATTATGCTGCAAAAAAGAAAAACAGCGATACATGAAAATCCAAAAGTTAAACAGCATTTTTTGTAGGTTGGTTTCAACCTCCGAGATTAAGAATCCTCCAAAACAGATGGAAGGTGTGTGTGTGTGTGTAGGGGGGGGTATCTTTGTCAACCTGGTCTTTAAGATTGTATGACTTTTAGGACTTATTAAGGTTCCATAGAACTGTGTTGTTGTTTTGCTATAAAGCATGGAAGAGGTATTTTAAAGTGGATATATATTCCAGGTAGCAGTGGATGCCATTTTCTTTTCAACAACAGAAAAGTTCCCTGAATATATTCATTATAAAGCTGGCTTCAGTTGAAACTGTTGTGTTGGATCATAAATAAGCACAAATAATTTCATATCTTTAGTGTATCTGGAGCTGCAGTCATTTCATACAAACAACACTTTTCCATTTTTCCACAGTTTTGGCTTGTGTCATGTTGTTGATGTGTGTTATTGGCCATGAAATATCTGCAGGTTCCAAATGGGTTTACTCCAAAAAAACCAAAAAAAACCCCGCCACAACAAAAACCTGCTTTGTCTTTGTCTTCACACGGTTAATGTTCTGTGGTGGGCCCAGTGTTTACGTGTACAGTGTCGAACACGCTGAGGGGAAGTGTCATGTCCACCAAGTCCACGGTTGTTCCAGGAGGTACACACATCTCCCCCTTCCCACCAGTGTTTCATGTGGGCCCTTTCTGTGAAAATAGACAGTCAAAATGTGGTAAACGTTTACCTTTAACAACAGACAGAGGGGGTTGGACCATACCAGAAGCAGCTTCAAAATAATGGGGATTGAAATGATAATTATAAAAAGGTTGCTAAGGTGACTAATTTCCTCCTCATGCTTTATTCTAACCTGGACGTCTTTGTTTCCTCCTGCAGCTCGTACCCCCATCTTCTCTCACCTTGTACTCTCACTAAAGGGTTTATGGACAATTCGCGCATTTGGCCGTCAGACTTACTTTGAGACGCTCTTCCACAAGGCTCTTAACACCCACACAGCCACCTGGTTCCATTACCTGTCTGCCCTGAGATGGTTCCTCTTCCGTTGTGACGTCCTCTTTGTCCTGTTCTTCACTGCTGCCGCCTTCATTGCTGTTGGAACCAACCGTGAGTCAGAGGAAGACACTTGCATGTTAGTGCATAGCTGCTTTTCTGTGCTTTAGAATCCATTGGAATTAAATTAATTGCGTGAACATTTGAAGAGTTACGGTAGTCGAAAGAATGTAAACTATGGAGCTAAAACTCTGCTGTTAAAGGGTTAAGTGTCTTTGCTAAATACTTTATCTAGTGGATAAAAATGTATCAAAGATAGAGTTAGGGGACAAAGAAATCATTTTATAAAGACTAAAAGTTTTAAAAAGTATGTTGTCTTCTTTTATTAACATTTTTAAATACTGTGAGGCTATAGTAATTTGTACTAGAGATGCTACAATTCAATTGAAGTTTACTATATGATTTGTGTATGGCAAAACAACATGAAAAAACAGAAAATTAGGAAAACTATTTTTTTTATTTGCTTACGAGTAACAATGAAAAAACCCCTTTCAGGTTTTTCTTGAAAAAGATTATTAAAAAACTGTAAAAATGTATGTAAAAACTGTACCCTCTCCTAAAAATGTATTATTGAAACAATAAATAACAACTCCTTCTTAAATTGAACACAATCTGAATTTAACACTTCAAGCTCAAACAGTAGGAATACGAGAAAGAAATCTTTTTCCCCGTGATTCAGTTCAATGGTGAGAGGTGAGACATGCTGTCTGGTTTTAAACTGGGAACTGTGGCATTCTCACATGTACAGGTAGACATGTAAAGACTGGGAAGTCTCGCTCTGTAAGTTGAAGCCTCAATATGGTTCATCTCAGAGAAATGATGACTGGAGCTTTACTGGACACAATGGCAGATTAAGGTTTAAATGTTCAGGAACCAGCAGAACACATGCTGTTCCTTCAGACTTTGTTTATGTTGAGTGCAGCTCTACTGGTCTGTTCACAGCCAATTACCTGCCAATGAAGCCAGTGGCAGAACACCTGTGTGCAGCTGTGACATCATCACAGAGGCTCACTTTGATTGGATCTCTCTAACGTGATATTTGTGTGTTCACAATGCAGAAGACCGGCCAGGGGAGATTGGAATCATTGTGGCTCTGGCCATGCTTATTTTGGGGACTTTCCAGTGGGCAATCATCACCAGCATTAATGTGGACGGACTGGTAAGGGCATTTATGAAAACACAGTGGTGTTTTGGATCGTCAACATAATATCTATATAATAAAAAAGAGCAACAATCAAAAAGAAGAACATATGCTATTGAAATCGTTACTGCATGTTCCTTCTGAAGTCAGTCACCACTTAAAAATGGCCAACAGAGAAACCAAATCTGAAAGAGTCACAAGAAAGGTTCAGCGCACTGTCTTGTGGGTCTAGATGACCCAACTCCCGACGTTAAAGTGCCTAGGATAGCACAAGGGTTAAAGATGAGGTTCTGTATTTAACAGATGGCAGATCCTCAAGGTCATAATTCAATGACCAGACATTATGGCGTTAACATTTTCCTCATAAATTGTGGCAAGATGATCAACCCTGTAAAGCCCACTACATTAAAGGTGTTATGAGTGGCCCAAGCAGGTGAAAAAGAAATCAAGCAAACCAAAGAAAACAGCCAACCTTCAACTGCAGCTTCTGGGCAAATTCATTTATTGGTCACATAGGAACGAGGGAAAGTTTCCTGAGGCCATTTTCAAAACCATATATAGACAGGAACACTCCCTTCTACCTTCTCTGCAGCCAATCAGAACAGAACATCAGAAAGAGAGCACCTGCAAATGATTGAGAAATCAGATCCGCTGAAACAATCAGGAAAAACAAAGATGTGAAGAGAAAGAATAAAACTTTCCAACAAGATAACCATTCTTTTAAATAGAAACTTTGAAACTCAAACAGGAAGGACGGAAAAGGAATTCAAGGAGAATTAAGCTTTTTTGGAAATGAGATATTTTTAAAACCACTACACTACAAAATTTGCAACATCATTTTTTTTTATGAGATAGAGATATTTTCAATTACCTTGGGTGATTTGGTAAGTTTATTCTTACAACAATGTTAGCTTAGGATGCAGTAAAACAGTACCTTATTTACCCACTGTCTCAAATGAGATCCAGATATTTTTAACCTGGTGTAACTGTATTATTAACATATAACTTTCAACAAAGTTAGCATTTTTACTAAAGCAAGTAGTTATCAATAAAAAGGATTAACAATAGATGAGGTATTCTCACTAAAAAGGTTTTTAGATTAACGACACATTCTACGCCAAAAGTGTCTGAGATTTCAAGGAAGCAGCCATTATGAGCAGGAAAAGCTTTTCTACTGCCTCTAGTGGAATGATGATGAACTGCAGGGCAGAAAACATGGACCAGGTTATAAACATATACCATATGTGGATCATGATAATGAGATAGGCGTCTTAGAAATGCATGTATCAGATGTGATATCAATGGTTATCCCATGGCCAATAACTGAATATGCTGCAGTTTGAAATAGAATCAGAATCAGAATCAGAATCAGAATCAGAAAAGGTTTTATTGCCAAGTTCAGTAGAGCGCACTTTACAGAACGAGGAATTTGTCTTGGTGTATGGTACAATTAAGAATAAGTTAAAAAATTAAGTTAACACAACAACACACTATATACAGTAGAGTAAGGTGGGAGCACAGGTGGGCTGGGATGGTGGGGCCTGTAAGTGGCAGCGATAGTCCTTTGGTGGGGGGGGGGGGTCAGCTGGGGAGAGTTGGGGTACTGTTCAACAGGCTGACTGCAGTGGGGAAGAAGCTGTTCTTGTGGCGCGAGGTCCTGGTCCTGATGGATCAGGTACAATCCTGACTGCCCGCCTCCGGGTCCTGGAGATGTGCAGCTCCTGGAGAGACGGGAGGTGGCAGCCGATCACCTTCTCTGCTGACTGGATGACACGCTGCAGCTTGGCCTCGTCTCTGGCCGTGGCCGCAGCGAACCAGACTGTGATGGAGGACGTGAGGGTGGATTCGATGATGGCAGTGTAGAAGTTTACCAGCATCTTTACAGGGAGGTGAAACTTCTTCAGCTGCCTCAGGAAGTACATCCTCTGCTGAGCCTTCTTAGTGATGGAGCTGATGTTCTGCTCCCACTTGAGGTCCTGGCTGATGATGGTTCCCAGGAAGCGGAAGGACTCCACAGAGGTCACCGGGGAGTCACAGAGGATGACAGGGGGGAGGGGGGCTGGGGCCTTCCTGAAGTCCACTGTCATCTCCACTGTCTTTAGAGCATTAAGCTCCAGGTTGTTAGCGCTGCACCATGACACCAGCCTGGCTATCTCAGAAAAAAAAAAAAGAATTCTGGAGGCAAGAGAACCACAACATTGCAGTTAAATGTTAATAATGAGGGTATATTACACTTTAAGGCAGACTCATCTCCGTCAGTGATGAGGCCGATGAGTGTGGTGTCGTCAGCTAACTTCAGGAGTTTGACAGACTGGTGACCAGCAGTGCAGCTGTTTGCGTACAGGGAGAATAACAGGGGTGAAAGGACACAGCCCTGGGGGGATCCGGTGCTTGTGGTCTGAGAATCTGAGACGAGCTTCCCCAGCCTCACATACTGCTGTCTGTCCGTAAAGAAGTCTGTGATCCACCTGCAGGTGGAGTCAGGCACATTCAGCTGGGAGAGTTTGTCATGGAGCAGGGATGGAACTATTGTGTTGAATGATTTGATAGTTTAACTATCAGATCATAACAAATCCAGTTTAGTTTGAATGGAGATCAGAATGTGATGGAGTTTCAGTGCAGATCACTAAAAATCCACAAATCAACAGCGGCATTTGTGGATTTGTGAGCATCAGGTTGCATCTTCTAACATAAGGTCACAGTCACAGACAGATTGTATGAAGAAGGGCAGCATTTTATTACCAATCTTCATGAGATGTACTTACGATCTGCTGCCTACAGCTAGAGAGGAGAAGAATTTCATAGCCGTTTGAGGTGGTTAAAGGTTCCTGGGCTTGATTTGAATTTGGGTTTTTAAAGTATTAACCCATTTCTTGAAAAAAAGAAATAAAATATTGCAATGATCTTCAACCTGTCAATTGAAAGAATGTGATGCGTTTTCTTGAAAGAGTGTAAAAGCTTTTTTGCATCCTAAGCAACAAACATTGGTCAGTGGCTCTTTCACTTTGTGTGTGTGGACTCAGAGACATATTATCCAACATTTTTTGGGTAAAGACCCACTCTGATTGCATTTTGATCTATTGTAAAAACGTTCCCAGTGGTCTTTCAGTTATGATTATGGTGTTTTTTTTTAGCCAAAATCAAAAGGTTCATTAACAATTTGCACAGAACAACCCCTTCCCCATCACCCATTTGTTTACATGCTGTCCTGCTAGCCTACAGCCCTTCACACCCCCAATCTAACATTAATGGTACAACTAAAATAGTGATAAATAGTTGTAGAGTTTAGATCCAGATTCCAGCCCAGGTGAGGAAAAGAAAGACGTACATGGATCTATTTGTCTAGAAGTGGATACATTGTGTGTGTGGGGTGGAGGGGGGGCAGGAAGGTTGTGGTCTGGCCAGTGTATTTTTTTTGTCAAAATTAAGCTCATTTTCAAAACCGTCTGATTTAAAGCAATTAAAATAAAGAAAAGCTCTGACATGTTATTTTAAGCTTAATTTTCTTAATATATGTTTTTCAACATCAGAAAAATGCAACAAGAACATGTTAAAAACCCCAAAAACATAATTTTCATCTCTGTGGGTCTTAAAACCATCCATTACGTATGGTCAAGTCTTAAATTCCAAGACTGTCGACGGAGGTTTTGTGTTTTGTGAGAATTGGTCTCATAGACGCATCGCTCTAACGAAAGTTCAATCTTCCTTCCTTCAGATGCGTTCAGTGGATCGAGTGTTCAAATTCATCGACCTGCCATCAGAGGAGATGCCAATGGGGAAATCTGGGGGGGGACAAGGGTCTGATCTCGTCATTGACAACCCTCACGCCCAGATCTACTGGCCCAACCGCGGCCAAATGGACGTCAAGGGTCTTACTGTCAAATACACGGAGACGGGACATCCCGTCCTCAGTAACATCTCCTTCTCGGTAGACGGAGGCCAGAGTGTAAGTGTGTATGAAGCTGCACAGAGGGATGATCATTCAAACATTTGTTTGATAAAAAAAAACAAAAAACGATGAAGTTGATGAAGTTGCTGAATTGATCTCAACTGCTCTTGAAATGAGCAGCAGACAAACTACTCGAAGAAAGTGTGAATAACATTATGGGATGGCCCTTGGTTGTCCATAAATATGACACCAAGTATAAGTGTATTAGTGCAAATTTGTGAGTGTTTGCAAAGACGCTTATGAGATGACAGTGTTGTTGTTTATTTACAAAATGTTCACCTTAGCAAAAAATATATTCTGGTTTAAATGACAAAGAAACAGCATGTTCCACAAATGTCCAAAAACAATCTGCTGAGCTAAAAGGAAAAAAAAAGATGACCCCAACCCAAACACAGTTAGAGATTTCTTTTTCCAAGCTGTTCACCTGTTCATCTTTCTTAGACCATGGATCTGGTTTGGACACCAGTTTAAACATGAGCAAGACTCTCCTCCCTTTAGCCTCCCTCAGCTGTATGCTGAAGGAATGACAGAGCTCTGAGAGCGCCCAAACTCCTTCGATATGCAGAAACTTTTTGTGTGCAAGTAGAAACTGTCTGTGCACGCAGCAGTCTGCAGACAAGGACAGGCATGTTAGATAAGAGATTTCTGGAGTCAAGTTCACAGCAGCTTCTCTGTTTCTGTGTTGTGCATGTTCTTGTGGGAGCAGGTGGGTTTGCTGGGTCGGACCGGCTCAGGAAAGAGTACCCTGCTGTCCGCTCTGCTGCGTCTCGCCTGCACTGAGGGGGAAATGTCCATTGATGGCGTTTCGTCAAGCTCCGTCTCCATTCAGACGTGGAGAAAGGCCTTCGGAGTGGTGCCTCAGGTACACAGGAAGGAGCTGGATGCTCATCGTGACTAATGAGGAAAAACAAAGATTTTTTTTAAACTGCTGGTTATTTAACTGGAAGAAAAATGTCATTAACATTTTTAAAATAGTCTGGTTCTTTTACAAAAGAAAAAGATGTTTTCAAACCATACAGTCAGATGAATCTGCCAGTATCCTTTTTTGACATTTTGCTTTTGTTTCTGTCTGTTAAAAAGAGAATTTTCATTCTGACTGGAACTTTCCGGATGAATCTGGACCCATACGGGCGCTACAGCGATGACGATCTGTGGAGGGTGGCTGAAGAGGTAAAGATTCCCTTTGCCAAGATTATGACTGCATCTATAACTGATAAACAAACTTGCTCTGGATGAGGTCAGCAGGAGCTAACATACCTTGAAACTTTGGACTTTGAGTAGATTGGTTCCCTGTCTATTTCATGCAGAGACAACATGGCATGGTTGATATCCATGTTTCTTTTGTTTTTTTTCTGTAAATGTGGGGGAAAGTAAAGGTAGGAACTGTGTTTAATGGAGTCATTTTACGTAGCTGGCATTTGACAGTGTCACTGAAGTTGTAGAGGTTCTCATGGTTACATCTACTACATGAAAAAAGACACCAGAACCAACTGAAGGCTGAAGATTCCTGCAGTCTAAAGAGGTTTTTCATTTAGGCTTAGAACAGCTGGTTTTTTTTTCCTGAATGTACTGCGTCATGATGACATTGGTCACACTTACACGTCTTTGTGTGCTCAAGTTGTTTGGGGTCACAGGGTTGCTGGAGCCTATCCCAGCTACTGATGCATGAAGGCAGGGTACACGCTGATCAGGTCACCAGGCTGTTACAGGGTCACACAACCACGCTCACGTGCACACCTGAGGGAAATTTAATGATACCAATGAACCCATGAAGCATGTTTTAGGGCTGGGAGAGAAAACTGGAGAGAGATTTTAACGAGGGCCTTCCCGTTGTAAGGCGCGAGCGCTAACCACTGCAGCACCATGCAGCCCAACTCACATTTTATTTTACTTGATTTATGATTTATTTTGATGGATTGAAAATCATGTCACAGCTGAAGCGCAGTCTGCAACAGTGAGTCCCACATCACTGCTTCGTTTACCTTCCCACTATGCATTGTTTGAGAAAAAAAGACACAAGGCTATTACATTTCAAAACATGTAACCTTTTTATGTCTCTTAAATTAAAGATGGGCCGTGGTTGAATAAATGTAAAGGTGAAGACAGATGACTCTGATCTGTTTGATCGAGGCATATGTCGGTTCTTCACAGATGATGAGTGACCCTTTGCTCTGGGGGCTACATTGACATGGGTTCATCAGTGGGGTGAAAGGTCCTCTTTCTCTTTCAGGTTGGTTTAAAGTCGGTCATCGAGCAGTTTCCTGATAAGCTGGACTTCCATCTGGTAGATGGAGGCAGCGTGCTGAGCAACGGCCACAAACAGCTGATCTGTCTTGCCCGCTCCATCCTCAGCCGGGCCCGCATCCTTCTGCTTGACGAGCCGTCTGCTTACCTTGACCCCATGTCAGTATCAGTAAAGTCTTTGGATTGGGTTAACTTTAACTTTAAGTTCTATCAAACAAAGCAAACAAAACTTTGTACAAAGACTCTTTTTAGGCCAAGAAAGTTTATTTGGGCATCTTCGAATGGAGACCAGGATGTGTTGGAGTTTCAGTGCAGATCACTAAACATAAGTTACACTCACATGTACAGCCTGGTTGCATGTTTTGGTTTTAAAAATATTTAATAAAATACAAAGATGACCCTGCAGATTCCAGTGCACCCGGTGACAATCTAGTCCTTCCAGGAACTTGGAGCTCTTTGTTTGTGAAGTGTGTGAGCTGGAGATGTTAAATGATTCTTCTGTGGCCTTCCTCACTGATGTGTTTGTATGTGAACAGAACTCTGGTGGTCCTGAGGAAGACCCTAAAGCAGTCCTTCTCCAACTGCACCGTCATCCTGTCGGAGCACAGAGTGGAGCCTCTGCTGGAGTGTCAGTCATTCCTGGTGAGTCTGACAGTTCATGCGGGATGATCACCTCGCTTCTTTTCATAGACATAGGATGATTATTTCTCTTTTTTAATAGAGACTTAGGATGATCGTACTTCTTTTTTTAGAGATACGGAATATTTACTCTGCTTTTCTTTATAGAGGTCTAGAGTGATCACTTCTCTGCTTTTAGTAAAGATAAAGGATTATCGCTCCACTTGTTAGTACAGAACTGCAGGATGATCACTCTGCTTCCTTTTATAGCAATACAGGATGATAACTTCATGTTATACAGATCTAGAATGATCACTCTGCTTTATTTTATAGAAATACAAGAGGAAGAATCTGCTTCTTTTTTTTAGTAATCTAATATGATCATTCCACTTCTTATTAGAGATGCAGGATGATCACTTTTTCTTTTTATAGAAGTGCAGGATGATTACTCTGCTTAATTTTAGAGATCTAGGATCAACTTTATCTTAGAGATGCAATATGATAACTCCGCTTCTCTTTTATAAAGTAACAGGATGATCAATCTGCTTCTTTGTGTAGAGATGAAGGGTGATCACTTTTCTTCTTTTTATAGAGATCTAGGATGATCACTCTGCTTTTTTATAGTGATTCAGGAAATCCACGAGCCACACTTTAAATACCTGTGATTGTAGAACGAGAATCAACATGAACCACCCTCATGTTTTAGGTGTAGACATGTGTTTGTTTGTGATGGGGGACCGAGCTGCTGGCAGGGGATTACCCAGGATTTGAAGTGACCTGGATCCATGAGAGTCAACAGATTTGATCAAAACAAGATATGCTCTGTCAAACTCAATTGCTGCATGTTTCCTATGCTTAATTGGCAAATAAGAAAGCCTTGTAGAGAATCTCTAAGCATCAATAACAACAAATTGATTCACTGAATCAATTATCATTGCATTATTCTTGGCCACAGCTGCTCTATGGCCTGTTAATAAAAGTAAATGGTTGACACAAGTGCATCCTTTCCTGAGGAGCCAGTAAACAGCTTCTCATGTCTCCCTCCTCTGCAGATGGTCGAGAATGGTGCTTTGAAAAACTATGAGTCCATTCAGAAACTCATGAGTGAGGTGGCCCACCTGAGACAGGCTATAAGCCCTGCAGACCAGCACCGTTTCCCAATGCTCCACCGCCTCAACTCCACCAAGAGGCCCCTGCCACAGACCACCAAGATCTCCTCACTGCCAGAGGAAGCTGAGGATGAAGTTCAGGACACTCGACTCTGAGCAGCCAGCTGGAAACACATCCATAGACTAGCAACAGAGCTTTGAACCTTTTTATAATTTGGGATTATTTTTAAAGCACTAGTTGTTAAAAGGACAAATGTGAGCAACAAGTGTTGCTTTTGTTCAGCTGTAGATTTCTTTTTGAATGGAATCACATGAGCCTAAACAAACACAGAAGTAATGACAGTGCATGTTTGTGTAAAATGAATGATCAATGTTTGCCTTCAGATTATATCAGGTGTGTACAGAAAGAAGTTGAAGGCTGTAAATAAAAGTGAAACGTTTGCAAAACTTCAGTTGGTGCTCACAGATTTCTGTCAGTCACATTAAGCACATCTGAGCGTCACCATCTGAAGTTCAGTGGATTTAGACGACTTGCTGTTGAAACACTTCACTTACTTTTTGCAAACTGACAGTGGATTCATTTTTTTCTCATACTTGCTCGTTTTTTAGTTATCGTTACTAAAGAGAGGTTTGGTTGGTTTTGAGTCCACAAAATGGTAAGACAGAAAGTGTACATGAGAGCTGGAGAGAGTGAGTGTGACGTCACCCATAGAAAATGCTTTACTTCTTCCATCTTTTTGTGATACGGATGTTGGAACCAGACAACATCAGTAAGCAGTCCGAGTCATTGTATCCATGGAACCACTCTCACCAATCAGGAGTGACCTTGTCAGAAGGCCACACCCCTACCACTTGAAATCAGTGGCGGGCCATACATTACACACCCGGGCCTTCAGTAGTGCTACGTCTGAATCACTCAACCCCTCATGAACCATTTTATGATGCAGAAGCGAGCTTTGCATTGCAGATTGAAAATTCCTGTAGCCACAATAAATGCCTCTAAATAAACTGAATAAACAAAACAGTAAACAAATCTAGTTATGCAACTACAGCCAGCAAAAAACTTTGAAAACAACCACATACATTTGGAATATTATCTATTAGGATATTTATCATTTCACTCTTTAAAAATTTGATTTTTTAAAGACAAAATGCATCCTCCTCTCTTTCCTAAAAAACAATTCGATCATCCTGTCATGTAGATTATCACGGTTCAGTTCCATCAAGGTCAGTGCTGAGAGCCCAGTCTGTCCAGTTGTGTCTCTGCGTGGTTTGAATCCGCTTTAGAGCCAAAAATGTCCACTGGACAGACGCCGTGGACACAGTGATGTTCAGCGCCAAACACACAAATCTGTACGGCTGCTTCATGATCCCACTCAGATGTTTCTGATGAAGGAAGTCAAAGAGATCAGTGGGAGATTTTCCTGTAATATCATCCATGAAATCCAATCAGAAGGTCTGAATACTGTGATGTTGTCTGAACCTGCTAGAAGGCCCTGCAGAAACCAATTAAAAATCTGATTGGTTGACAGAAATAAATGTCTGACATTGATTTTGCATTAGGAGGCCTTCACAACTCATGGTGACGGCCCTTACCCTGCCTGGCAACAAAGGAGAGCTGAAATGTGATTGGTTACATGCTTCAATGTGAAAAACGTCTGTCTGGAAGCAGCATAACCATCATAAAAACAATAAAAAGGAATGGACAGACCATTTGGAATGATTTAATTAAGTATGCATGAACAAAATATAATTAACACATGATTCAGATATTTTTTGGCCTTCAGAGAAGGTCTCGAAGGCCCTGACAACCCACCACTGCTTGAAAGTGGGTTGTATGAAATCTGTGCTTTAGCATTTTGAATTATCTTTTTTTTTGGTCTACTGAAAGTAAAGCTAAGCCACGGTGGTTTGCTAAAAAGATAACCTTTTGATTCTCTACTTCTTCATCAGCCTTTGTCTGCTTTTCCTCTTCCAGTACACATTCCTCAGAGGGGAACCTGTCGACAGATGTTCTCATTGCTCAAAAGTAGTTGATTCAATGCAGAACTCTCACCAAACTATCAAACTTAGTGTGGATTCAAGCTAAAGTCTCTTGTCAGACGCAAGAAAAATGACTTTACAGCAATTTTTAGATGTGCTGGTGAACTTGAACACATCAGTTGGGAATTTCCTTTGTCATTCAAAACAGGGCAGTCAGTGTGATATACTTTACAGGAATGCTGCGTGTTTTTTTTTTAAATATGGCATGTCCTTAAATAATGAATGAAGCTGAAACCTGAACCATCATTCAGCATTCCACTGGAGTGTGTAAACAACACAGCTGTGTACCCATGCAAAAACTATTCTCCTTCTAAAAAAAAGAAAAAAGGATTTCTTCTCTATTTCAGACATAAAGTAGAATATTAATACATTTTTTTTTTCAAATGTTGCCTTTAAATATGTCAGTATTTGCTTTTAGGAGTTTAAATGCTTCTTATCCCTAAAGTTACCTCCAGGTTCAGACTATGTAAATAAATTGTTCTATAGAACGGGTGTAAGAATTTATTTTAACAAGGATTCAATTCAAATGTCGATGTACATTCATATGAACAATTCAATTTACTGACTTAAAATGGATCCAGGACATCTTTAGCCAAAACTTCAACCAGTGTGACTCAGAGAGAAATACCTGGTACCGGACAGTGCAGGTGGAGTTTTTCAGAATCTAACTAAAGCCTTTATTATGACTGAATGAATCTGAACAAAGCATCATCAACAGAAAATGCCAAAATTCAGAACAAAAGTTTGTCATGTGGTTTGAACTCCATCCATGATGGTGGAGAACAGGTTCATGTACAAACACTGCAGAGTTTAAACCCATTTTATTGATTGATTCAGTCCACATGTTTACTGAAATGATTAAATTGTGCATCTTAAATCAGAGACATGAAGAACCCTATAGCACTTTAGGGCCCCCCCATTTCTCTTGGGTCCTCCTCCTGGGTGGGGGTGAGTTACCCCTGCCTTCATCTCTCCTGTTACCTCCTGTGGAGAGGGTGGGCGGTTACGTAGAGTGTGGGGCACGTTTTCCTTGTGGTCCCGGGTTCGTGCGGGGAGGGTGCCCAGAAATCCCATGTGGTGGTGTGCTGCTTTTCTGGGGCTGGGGGGGATCTCTGCGGTGGGCCCCCTGGCATGGCAGGAGGGCTATTTGTCATGAGGGGGAATGAGGGAAGCACCCAGGCACAGAGAGGAGGAGGACGAGGAGGAAGGTTCCAGGAGAACCGGCTTTAATAACCAAACAAAAACCAGGCTAGAAAAACTGGGACCTTGAGACAATCAAAAAAGGGGGGGCATCAAACTATGGAGCAGTCCAGGAGGAAGGGAAAGACAGGACTTAAATACATTCAGAACAGACGAGACACAGGTGGAAACACTCAGGACAGATGGAGACCAAAAGCTAAACTCGACACAACAAGTCAGGAAACCTACAAAATAAAACAGGAAGTGAACTTAAAACACGAAGAAACAACAGACAACCAGAAAACAAAAGTAAAGAAACTAAAACCGTGACACCATTCTCCTGGTTGGGCTGGAGCTGCACTCTCTGCCCCCCATGCCTCCCTGCTCTCTGGCATTGGGGGCCCCTGTGGTGGTCCTGCTGGTCCCGGTCTGGGTGGCTGACGTGATTGCCTGTCGGGCGGATTCCCCAAACTGCTATCCTGCATGAGTGTCGGGGGTCCTTGCTACCACCCTCTGTGGTTGGGGTCTTGGTGTGGGGATGACTGGGTTCTCTCCCTCTTTTTTTTACTTTCAATCATCCACCCAGAAGAATGTAAACACTCACTGGAGCACAGGTGCTTTCTCACCTTTGGACAAATAGTATTTGTGACAGAATAAAAAGCTTTACATGTGTTGGTTTGTATGCATAAGAGTGGGAGTGTCAACATAATTGCGAACGAGTTCGCCTTTCAGGCAGCCAAAACTCGGCAGTCTCTTTCCCCCCTAGGGCAGTAGGTAATTAACTCACCTGTTCAGCGTCCTATTTAAGTCCAGGTGTGCAGCCGTTCATTCTCTTTCTTACCGCAGCGCCGCATTCGTCGCCCGCAGCGCCGCATTCGTCGCTGGTGCTCCATGCCTGCTGATCTCCTTCTCTTTGGCATCTTGGTGTATTCCCCCCTTCTTTTTGGATGGTGATCCCACTTTTTCTGATGTGGGGGCTTTCGTTTCGCCGCGTTTGTCTCTCCTTCCGCGGCAATTCAGCGGGCGAGTGGCGGCGCCCGGCGTGTTCGCGTCGCTGCGGCGGGTGAGCGTTTTGCGGTGTTTCGGGTCAGCAGCGGCGTTAGATCGGGAGCCGTCCAGGCCTTCTCCTCTGTTGTGGCCGTTTGTATCATTGCGGCGAGCGGCCAGGCGGTCTTTTCCCGTGTTTTTCTGTTGTGTTTCTAAAGCTTTTCTTTTTCCTTATTGTCCCAGTCATCAGTGATGTCACGCCCCTAAGGACCCTGGGAATTGTAGTTCTATGTTCTTTGACTCTGTGGTCTACCTGGCTCTTTTTCATGTTTTGTGGCTCTGCATCCAGTTATTGTTTCAGGGGTTGTGGGGTCTTTCCTGTGGTTCAGGGCTGGTGGTCCTCGTCTGGACAGGTTTCTCATGCTGGCTGAATTAGTTGTGGCTTTTGGCATTTTATCTGTTGCTGTATGTTATTTAGGAGCCAAATGTGAATTTTGCCTGTCTTTATTCAACGCTGGCTTTATTATTTTGGTGGCTCTCTTTATTTTTGTGTTTCTGTCGTGGCTGCTGTGCATTTCGTGGTTTTCTCAGCGTTTGGTTTGATCTTGTTGGACCCCTTTATCCTCTGTGGATTTTTACTTTTGATTTGTCTCTTTTATGCAACATCTGTGGCTTGTTTTGATTCACTCAGCGTACTTCGTCGTCGCCTCCACCTGCTCGCGGTATGGTTCGTTTTCAAGGCCGCCACTGAGGGTGGCCCTCGGATGTGTTCATGTTGTTGGAACTTGTTTTGGACCTGTTGGCGCCTCGTAGTCATTTTCTGGCATCAGTGGCCTGATTCCTCGTGCACCTTCCGGATTGGTTTATTCTTACTTCGGCTGCCCATGCCTTCTCCACGTTTTACTCCGGACGCGATTTGTGGCTGGGGATGACTGTTATCACTGATGTTCTCAGTGTCCTGTCTCTATGCCTCCTGGTAGCGTCTCTCGGCATTCAGTCGGCGCTTGATGTGTTTATTGGTTTACCTTTCAGCTGTCATGGCGGTCCTCATGCTATCGACTGTATTATCACAAGCCCTGTAGTGGACTTGTGTAGGCTATGGGCTCCCCTTCGTTTTTGCGCGTTATTGATGTTTTCTCGGTGGTCAATGTTCCTCTGTATGCCTGGTCTTTTGCATCTCTGTGGCTTGAATTCATTTTCTAATCTGGGTTACCGCGTTGTTTGCAACGTATGGTCCTCCACCTGTCCGGATTTATTTTCTTCTTCTGGCTCTGGATGGTTCATTGGTGCATGCCTCTTCCTTTATGTCATCTCTCGCTTTTGTGCAGCATGTACTTTGTTTAATTCTTTGGTTGATGGCTGTTTGTTCAATGATTGGGCCACCTGATTTGCTGTGCTTTGGTCCCACTGGTCATCCATTCATCTTGTGTTCTTGTTCCGGGTAGTTTGATCCTGGGCCCTCGTCGTTCCTGTTCTGGATATTCATGTCTTGCGTTTATTGGCCTGTACCTCGCAATGCTATATGAGTCGAGTTTTGTATATGTACATGATGCCTGTCATCTTCAGTCTCCTCCCTCCGCTTGTTCTTCTGTGCTGGGCCCCTGGTTTTGGGGAGATGTTTGTGAAGTCGGCGCCGAATCCATTAGGTCGGGGTTATGTTTACATGGAGTTACTTAAGGCTCTTAAAAGTAGATAATAGTCTTATGTTCATCGTTTCTGGTTGTGTACCAAGCAAATTAACCGACGCAGAACTTCATCATTCTGCCTGCTTAAGTAAGAGATTTTGGCCACAAGCCGTTTCTATCTGCCTGTAACGCAGATGACACTTGCTACATCTTTAGAGGTTGTTATGCTCCGCCTCTAAAAATTTAAGGTTCAGTCTAACTATCAAAACCTACGATCCCTTATGGATCTCAAGACGCCCTTGGCTAAAATTTCGGCAGTCTGTGTTTTGTTGTCCACCTATTTGAGAACCACTAATATCAAATACGAGAATCAAATTTCAGCCGAGCTGCAATCCATTGCTACGTGGGACGTTGACCTTCCTCATCTACAATCTCCTTGGCCCGTGGTTACCCTTCCCATCGCCTAATTCTCGATGACCTTCTGAAGGTGCGTCCCTCTGGAACTGTCAAGGGTTACTTCTCTTACAACTGGTGTATATAAAATTGGTGTTAAGATATTGTGCAGGTTCTTTATTTCACTATCAATTCACTGTTGAAATTTGTGATACTGGTGGTTTCTATGGTGCGATGAATCCACAATGGGACTTTCCTTATGTTTCTACTAAATTTAACTTTTTCAGATTGTTCTCTAAAAGCATTGTTATTCCATTTCTCTCAATCAGTGTAAAAACTAATCAGTTTCTAGGTTATACATATATTCTTTGCTGAGACTAATACTGGTTTTGTATTTTATCTATGCATTGCATCCTGAGCCTGCGAGTCCCCGCTCTGGCCTGCTTCTCCATTTCTGGCGAATGATGACACCCCTGCATTCCTTGATCTGGTGTTGCAACGATGACTGCTCGACGTACCTATTGCTGAACTGAAAGTGATGGGGCGGTGGACCTCCTCTGCGTCCCATGACACTTCTGACTTAAATCAATCAATATGTTGGCAGTGGAATGAATGTAAATTTTGGATTATAGATGTTTAAAGAAAATTATTGCCAGGTGGAAGCCTCAAAATTTAGGATGTTCTAAAGTGTATTATTAGTATGCGATGGAGCTCAAATTTGGTTTCTTAAGCTCAATTACGCCAATTAAGCTTCGGACATATGGCTGTTGAGGTTGTTCTTGATACTTAGATGGAAAACTTTGAATAAATGGATGTTCTGAGCTCGTATTATGGTATGCCAAATGGGGAAACATTATGGCAGTTAAGCTCGTTCGTAGTCCTGTCATTGGAAGCTTTGAAATAATGGATGTTACTTAAGCTCGCTTAAATAGTATACCAAATGAAATAACGTTTATAGCCGTTAAGCTCGTTCTTAGTATTTGATGGAAGCTACGACTAATGGATGGTACTTAAGCATATCTTAGCATGCTTTTGGAAGCTTGGATTGGATGTTAAGTAGTGTCTTCATACGGGTTGTTCTTGGCAGGTTCAAATTATAGTTCCTTACAGCATTTTTGCGGATGTGGGTTTATGTTCTCAAAAATCAGGTATAAGTGATTCTTATGTTGGCTCCCTGCTTTGTTTTGTTTCGTTTTTCTTTTGTTTGGCTCTCTCTCTCTTTGCAGATAGTATGTTCCCCTAGTGGTTTCACGAACGGGAGCGGCCCAACGGTCAAAGGTGCCGGGTCACACATAGCAGTCTTACTTGGAAATGGAATGAAATGAAAATGGAATGCGGCCAAAACACACCTCATCTTATGACACACTGATTATACATTTACATTCTTTCTTCTCTCTTCTTGATGATCTTTGGTTTTGGGGGTTTTACCCTAAAGTTTATGGAAGTTATCTCATGGAATTGTACGGAGCCTTATGCCAATCAAAGTTTGTGAATGCCAACTAAGATGTAAATTAAGTATGTGAAAATAAATGTATTCTACTGCAAGAGTTTTGTCTGACTGAATAGTTGTTCAGTGTACATGACAACATGTTTTTATGTGAAAACTTTTGGAGCCAACAGGTATGTTGGTAACATTTGAGTGTGTGTGTGGACAGCCCCCCTCCCCCTCTTTTAGACCAACATTTACACCCGACAGTAATGATGATAAACCTGCAACTTTTTGCTTTGGGATTCTACTCCTCCTCCTACTTCTGTGATCATCCTACAACTTCTGCAAACCCCTTTTTTAGTACCTTTACCCCCCATCTCTAACATCCCATTTTCTTCTCCTTTTTCTTTTCCATTTGGTTCAATAAAAAACAAGTATCCACACGTAATTAATGTAAATAAAATATAGCCTAAATTACAAAAGGGGTTTATTCAAGTATACAGATTGTGTGTCAGAAGATTCGTAACCCCTGTTGTAACAGTAAAATATGTCTGTGTACCGGCTGAGCAAGAAAAGCCTTTTTTAGAAAGGTGGCTTCAAATCTGGAAACAAAAAACTTTTTGGTGCTGTTGACTAATCAGATGTCATTTGTTTGCTGATCATTGAGGGTCTTATTTATTATCATTATCAGTTTACTAATGAAAGAACAGAGGATTGTGTTCAGACTGCTGCTCCCCCACGGGGGTCAGTGAGGGTAAACTCTACATAACTTTAGCAGTATTGTAGCAGAAATACAACAGAATCATTAACTCCTCATCGTGGACATCATGGGTCATCAGCGCCTAAGTGCATCATCAGCAAGTCTTCAGCTACAAGACAAAGACACCCTGAGGTTTTCACTGAGAGGACAGTCAAGGACCAAATGCAGAAATACTGTGTAGTTGTGCTTCTTCTCTCTTCTGAAATAGCATAGTTCAGTAAATATAGCAGCAGCTTCTCATTAATTCATAGGTTTCGTAAAAAAGACAACAGGATATTTAGCTCTGCACTTGCTTCGCTCAGAATGATAGTAGATCTGATCTGTTTCTGTTACTACTGAACAAAAGATCACAAATTTCACAGCAAAATATAAGGATTCAGAATCTTAGCAAAGTTGTGAAAAATTGTAGTGCAGCCAGTTATTAAAATATTGCCGCCTTTAGTGGTACAAGCACCAAATTTGGCATGGATGAACCTCATGATCCCCTCTTTCAGAAAGAACGTTAGCCACGAGAGA
Source organism: Oryzias curvinotus (assembly GCA_023969325.1). Classification (NCBI taxonomy): domain Eukaryota; kingdom Metazoa; phylum Chordata; class Actinopteri; order Beloniformes; family Adrianichthyidae; genus Oryzias; species Oryzias curvinotus. The sequence continues at coordinate 4,362,750 of CM043711.1, forward strand.
ATCCCAGATTTCAACATACATAAGATGGTATTCTGTAGGTACCCCTCAAGTTTAAAGACTGCATTTTGTGTATGAACAGCCTATATTATTGAGAGTGGGGTAAACAAACAGGCAGGCAGGCGGGCAGGCGGGCAGGCAGGCACCTGAGGTTTGAGCCACCGGAGTCGTAGCCTCTCAAAAGTCTTCATTATGACAGATGTCAGGGCAACTGGTCTATAGTCCTTCATCCCTGCAGGCCTTGTCACCTTGGGCACTGGGACAAGGCATGAGGTCTTCCACTAGCCAGGGACACATCCTGTCTGAAGAGTCCTGTTAAAGATGGTTCGAAGAGGCACCACTAGCTCTGACGCACAATCCTTTAGCAGCCAGGTGATATTCCATCAGGACCAGCAGATTTCCAGTTGAGCCTCATGAGCTCTATGCACACTTCCTCCACACTTATAGGTGGTACAGCATCAGGGCTGGAGCTAGAGCAGGCGCTGCTGGGTGGTGGAGAAGAGCAGGTCACAGCCGCAGAGGTGTAGGAGCCGCCACTTGGTGGAGTAGAGGAACCAGTCACAGCAGCAGAAGTCAAGGATCTGCCACTGGATGGCAAAGGGGAGCAGAGGTGGAGGAGTCACTGATGGTTGGGCATGGGTGAGCGTGTACGGAGCCAAACCTATTGGACATCAATGGACATCAACTATTCTTTAACAATTTAGTGTATGGCTGCAATCTTCATAAATGGCTGGGATTTTTTCTAGAACATGGTTTTAGAAAGAGGGCATATTAAGATACATCCATGGCAAATTTGGTGCTGGTACCACATAATTGTCTCAAATACCAACCTAAGCGGCTCCGCTACGGTTCTTGTCTGAACATTTTTTTCAGCTTCTGTCAGGAAACAACTGGAAAAAGGTTTCCATGGATCAAAGATGAGAAGAAAGAGAGCTCTTTGCAGTTAGGATTGTAAAAGACAAAAATTTCTTTTTTTTCGCTTTCAGACCCACTCTGATGAAAATGGTGTTTTTAACATGTTCTTGTGGTATTTTCTGATAATGTAGGACATATATAAAGAAAATTAGTCACATAGTTACATTTCTGTTAGTCCAGTAGCTGTAATGTTCTTCTTTAAAGAAATTGTTGTGAATCAGGAACAGATGAAAAAAATTACATTTGACAAATTATTTGTGATGCAGAAGCTGCAATAGGTGGGCCACAGTCTCCCTGCTGAGGCTGCTCTGCTCCATTCTGATGCATCCACTCACAGACAAATAGATCCATGAACGTCTGTTTTCCTCATCTGAGCTGGAATCTGGATCTAAACTGTACGGCTGGAAAGCTCCCACAATGCTCAGCATTTTTGTTGCACCGGTACTGTCGGGGTTGTGGGCTGTAAGCTAGCTGGGAACACGTCAACAGATGGATGATGGGAAATGGGGGCGGGCTTATTACACGTAATGGTTTCGCCCACAACTCAGAGGTGAATTTCTTATGAAATTCTGCCGCTCTGCAGAAACTGTCTGAAAAAATGACAGTTTTTTATTTTGACTAAAACCTGTATAATCATACTTAAAAAAAGACTGGGAATGATTTCATAATAGATCAAAAGATGATTGGAGTGGGACTTTGCAGTTTTAACTGTAAAAATCAATAGTTTGTCATATTTAATGACCTCTAACACTATGGCTCCTTTAGCTGAAGCAGCATCCACTGTTTTCAGTCAAATCTACTTTAGTTTTATTTCTTCACCAAAAAAAGTTAAGAAAAGATCATTTAGACTTTGTGATGTCAACTTTTTCAGGTGCAGACCTTTTTTTTCTTTTCACCTTGAAAGGAACCAGGGTGGTGCAGTGGTGCTCTGGCTGTGGAGGGAGATGGACCCGGTGCTCCTCATTCATGCGTGGCTTTTCTCCGGCTTCCTCCCACAGTCCAATAACATGCCGCATAGGTGAGAGTATGTGTGCGATTGTGTGGCCCTGCAGTAGACTGGCGTCCTGTTCAGGCTAAACCCCGCCTTCACCCAACAGTAGCTGGGATAGGCTCCAGCAACACGTTGAACAGGTCAGAAGACGCATGTCCTTAAAGGAAGCTCCTTTGGGTTCTTTCATTTTCTATTTTTCTTGTTTCGCTGAAACTCAAATAGCTTGTTATGTTTATAGTTTCAGTAAAAACCCTAACTGAGAAATGTAAATGTACAGTAGGAGTAAGCACGCACAGTAAAGCTTTCACCTAATCATTACAAAAACACACTTTTTTACATGTTTGTTCATTTTGTCAGTCAACCAAAATTCCAGAAAAAAAACTAATTTGGGGAATTTCAGTGTGGTGGAAATATGTTCTTTTTTTTCCTTTTGTCACTCTTATTTTTCCTAGAAACCTGCACTAATCCACATTTGGCACCACTAAGGATAGAGCTACAGAACAATGGATTGAAAATGTTCTCACTGCTTAACAAGCTAAAAACAACCCAAAGAAAAGTTACACAAACACATAAAAAAGGAAGTAGAATTTATTCATTTTGATGAAGGAAAACCCTCAGCCACAGATCTCAGTCTAACGTGATGCAGTGGAGCCCCCTGCTGGCTTTACATCTAAATACACCCTTTTTATGTGTATTAACTACAACAAATTAAGAAACAAAATAACTCATTTAAAAACAAGAAAAAAACACAAAAGGCCCATTTATGATTCCTTCTAATGTTTACAAATCAAAAGCAGAGGTTGATTTGATTAAACCTCTCCTGTAAAGGCCTTTTCATTGTCTATGAAGTGTGATATAAACTAAAAACATGAGTTTTAGGCATCGACTGTCGGAGAACTGGACCTAGTGAGTCATCACCAAGAAAATATTTGTTCTGATTCTAACAGAATAAAGTCAATTCAGTCACCATTGGTCCGAGTGGGTCTGAGTCATCGCCTCTGTGGCAACCCCTCTAACCAATCAGGAGTGACGCCACACCCCTACCGCTTAAAACGTGGGAAAAGATTTGACTTGAAAGCACGTACTTTTATTACGGCAGCTGATTGGTCAGTTTATAACTTGAATAAATGGAACTACAGAAAAAATATCAATAAAAAGTATGATTAACAAGACGATATTAAGAAAAAAAGTATCAGATCAAGAATGGTTCTTCTGACCAATAGATTGACTGACTAACAGCTGTTTATTTCTCTATAGACGTCTACGGGATTTTGACTTCTTGGAACCAGCAGGTACTTCCTGTTTGGACACCAGGGGGGAGGAGTCACTCAGTCCAGTTCTCAAGATACAGTCAATGGTTTTAGGCAGAAAGACAGAAGGAAACCATGAAGGAAAGAGTGAATAAAATGGGGGGACTGAAGGAAGCGTGAGTTGGGGGGTAGAGGGGCATGTCAGTGTTTTCTTATGGCTTCCAGCTGTCAGATGATACCCGGTGTGATTACACTTCTACTGATTATTGCCACATCCCGTTCACTTTGAAACAAGTGGAGGGTTTAGAAGCAGACGCCTTTTACAAACACTATATACAAGCTTTGTCTTTTTTTCTTTCTTTTTTTGGAACTTTTGCTTCCAGGTTTCATTACTGTACAAGTGTCACGCCACATACAACAATCTATAGTGTTTAGCGACTCTTATTTACAATTAGATTTGGTAGAACCCTGATTTGTTTCATCAATATCTGAACCCAGCTTGTAACTATTTGCAAAAAAACACTCGAATATTTTAAAATACTTAACAGCAAATGACAAAATAAAACAACCAGTTTTTATCGCGTTGGATCTAAAAACAATATTCAGCGACCCCTATACTGATAGAACAAGAACACGATTTCACTTTAACTGAACAAAATACTGTGCTAGGAGTGTTTTCAAGCAGTTTCCACCAACGTTAAAACTTTAGAAGCCTTCTCTAACTCCAGAGAGTTCTAGGACGATACCAGAATACTGTCTACTAGAAATACAGGTTGAAAAACTGCAGTTAAGGCAACAGTAGAAATCAAAAGAAAGAAAAAGCTGCTGCTTTGTCTCTGTTGCCCTTGCCCCGCCCACATTACAGTGTTTTCACCTCAGAATAAATCACATTATTCAAATACTGTAATAGAAGTAAACTATGGTCCCCAAGTACACAACTGCAGTACAGTTTAACAAGTACAGGTAACAAAGTACAAATACTAAGAGTCAAAGGTCATCAGGTACCTAGTCTTTACATCATGAATGGTGGCTCACATAGGGATCCTGTGATAAAGGAGAATGGGTGGGGTTCACTGGTTGTTGTTGTTGCTGTGGTGTGGGTCTCTGTGGAGGATCCAGATGTCTTGGTGAGCCTGCTTGTGGTTCAAATTGCTGCTGTAATAGTTGTTGTTGTCTGGTTGACCGTGCTCTGCTCTGCTGCTGCTGTGGCGGCCGGGGGGCCTCCGGGTTTGGTCGCTGGCGCTGCTGCTGCTGCTGCTGCTGCTGCTGCTGCTGCATGCAGAGAAGGCTCGCGCCTGCTGCCCCCTGCTGCTCGGAACGGGAAGTTGTGACCGGACACGAGGCCCGGTTCGCTGACTGGAGCCGGGCTGGACGGGGGTCGTCTGGAGATGAGGAGGACAAACGGACTCAGACAAACCTAATTTATTCCTATGGCACTTCAAGAGGAATCTGAATCATTTTGTGACATATTCCTGCAGTTAAGAAGGATCCAGACAGAAGCAGAGAATAAACCTGTTGTACTCACAGCAGCAACAGAAAGTTTCATAAAAAGTTTATTTACAGATCGCTGGATTTCTACTGTCAGAGACATAATAGTAAGAATCCATAGAAAAATGAATCATCTGGAGGCAGAATGAGGAAAGATGACAGTAAAAATGTGTTCATAACATTTATGAATTAGCATAATTTCCGGGTTATAGAGCGCACCTGATTACAAGCCGCACCACTTAATTCACATACACAAGCCGCACCTGTATACGGGCCACATGCTGTTGCACGAGCGCTCCCGGCGGCCGTCAAATAAATCCATAAATTAGTCGCATCACTGAATAAGCCGCAGGGTCGAATGCGTACGACAAAAGTAGCGGCTTATAGTCCGGAAATTACAGTACTTTTAAGTAACTTTATTTGCTTAAACAAATGTCATTCTCTTCAGCTGGATAAGACTACACAGCTTTCCTGGTGGGGGGCACACAGAGGGGCTTTTTTCAGCAGTGTTGTGCTGAAGAAAACAGAAACAACTCATTTGTGATTGAAAATAAAAAAATTCTGCCAAGCGGGTCGATATTTTCCCCTAGTGGCCAGTAATTCAAAAGTGTCTTTTCGGTCACCGTCTACAGTCGATGGTTCTTTCTTCTCTGAAGTTGGTATTGATGTGGTGATCGCAGAATCTTAGTGAGGTTCTTTGCAGCTTTTAGTTGTATTTCTGTATACATAACTAAGAACACCTTATTGAACTGTAAAACTGTAAACTAATAACTGAATAATGTGCATTCAGTTAGAAAAAATAATCATTTTTTTTATCTCGTCTGATAAACTAAAAGGCAGGGTCGTAACTTACTGGTTATGCAGTTGGTGTTGAAGAAACAGACATTTGGTACGTCACATTTAAGAGGTTTGTTACTATTTGGAAACTTTAGAACTCGATGGGAAGAGAGCTTTTGTTTGAAAAATACTACGTAAATCTACTTCAATGTTACAAGTACGTTTACTTTCCAAACAATGGCCCCTCCGGGGCCTGAAACGTTTCAGAAGTAGAGTTGTAGATCAGCAGTCACAGGAAAACAAGTTAGAGAAAATCACAATTGTCAATAGTGATAGAGTAGATGTTCTGTAGTGAATCCCCTTTTCTACTGCTTTCAATTTATCTGAAATAATATTGCCTGGAAAAAACACATGGGCTTACGAGAAGGTCTGTGCTATGGAATCCTGGAGGATGTGCTGTGACATGGAATCAGCAAATACACTCGTGGACGACAATGTTCCTGATCTCATGATTTCAGGAGCATCCGTGTGGGATCTGGTGCTGTTTGAGGCAAAGTGATCTTCATAGCAGACCAACAGAAAGAGCAACACATTTGGAGGCAAAGCCAGACCGGACTTTCCCATTAACCCAAACATAGAAAAAGCCCCTCCCTGTTTGTTCAGTAGCCGTGGTTACATGGGCAAAATATCTTGATCGGATCAATGGTTGGGTTAAAATTCACCCGTGCACATGGGCACAGAAAACCTTTTTCCGATTAGAATAAACAAAGTGGGTCACACTTTTGGTCGGAATGAACCGTTTGGGCATGCGCAGTAGAGATGAAAATACCGGAAGAGGAAATGTGTCCAGTTGTAAACAAACCGCTGCCACATATATTTATGCAGCAGCTCGGTAATATACGAGATGAGCTTCCAAACGTGTTTTTAGAAATGTTATGAATTTTATGAAGCGCCTGTTCGCTCATTGTTTTATTTAATTCGTGTCATCAGTGCTTTTTTGTGGAAGAGCAGAGCTGGAAGAACAAGAAGGGTTAGGACAGGCTAACAACAAGGGCTAACAACATTAGCCTTGATGGACACAAAATCCAGGACCATGCGGGAAAAGCTGCAATCTGCATCTTGGCTGCACGTCTGGGAATAACATCAGCCTTTATTTTGTCAGGAGACAGCTGGAAACACAAATCCACGTAATTGTTTGAACGGTTTCTAAGGAATGACCCACATTTATTTCTGCTCTGAAAAGTTCACACACCGCCCCAAGGCCGCTCTGTGAGCTGGCGGCCAAAGCTCTGCTCGAACACGGTTCCTCCTGAGTCCTGCAGCCGCTAACCCAGAGCGGCGGGACGGCTCGCAGTCTGAATTCTCCCACACATAACAAAACAACAAAACGCACACGTAACAAAGCACCCCTCCCTCCCCTCACACACAAAGTTATCCGGCTGCTCTGCTCACTTGGTCCACTGACACCCGCAGTGGACCGAAGCGCTCCTGCCCCTCCATCCCCCTCGTGAGGGGTGTAAGAGAGAGAAGAGGCAGAGAACCAGCGGGGCGAGAGCGGAGCGGCGCTTTTCACGGGGCGTCTGCAGAGCAGCTGGTCGGTCCTGTATGAGCTCCAAAGCTTTCTCTCAGCGAAACACCATCAATGCATGATGTAAACCAGAGCAGAAGTGACACACGATCGGAATGACCGTTTACATGCTCCACGATCGGATAAAGGATCGGTATAACCCACCTATCTCGATCGGAAAGAAATTTTGATCCGAACGAGTCTGATCGGGGCAGAGTATTCCGAACGGCGCGTTTACATGACACATCTTCTTTCCGATCAGGCGTTCTTTCCGATTACTTTTGCCCATGTAAACGCGGCTAGTGTGAACGCTAAAAGCATTAAAAATGCATATTCCTGAATGTGCGTCACATGCCTGGTGTGTGTGTGTGTGCACGCCATGCAGTTTGAGACAGTTGCGGCAAGAGGGAGGGGCTCAACACCTGTAGACAGGTGCAGATGCCCCCCTTGTAGTGATCTGACAGCTGAGATGACCTTATAAGGTTCAGCAATAAAGTATTAAAAGGGACTTGATCAAATCTATTGTCTGTGGAGAGGCGGCACTTCTGTTTGTCTTCCTGACAGCAAGGTTGGAAGGTTTTATCCGTTTAACATTATTTCAACAATCACTGAGAATCTTTCTTTCAGTTACAGAAAAATTCAAACATTTTTCTGCCTGTGTGAGCTAACATTCTCCAGAAAAGTCCCCTGCTGAGGCTGCAGCCTCTTTTGTCGGCGTCCAGAGTTTCTCACCGTCTGCTCTTGCTGCCGCACGGCCAGCGGGTTCAGATCCGCCGGCTGAGGATGCTGCTGCTCGTCTTTGGCCCGACAGATCTGTGGAGCAGGAATGAGAGCAACGGTGGAGTCGAACCTTTATCCACTCACCTTTCATTGAAAAACAAAGTCTACTAAACTTCCCACTGATTGCATTCTTTCAGATACGTTATCAGGACTCTAAGAGTCTGCCTGAAGCTGTTGAGCAATGCTTTTAAATTCCTCTGCATGAACTGGGATGAATAGCTCTGTGTTTCTACGTCTGGACTCTCCGAGGTTCAATGAGTTTGTTTAGTCCTGCAGCTGCAATGTAAGAAGCAAACCGAGGAAAACATTCAGAAGCATCAAAGTGTTGGTGCTGGTGGGAGTTTTTCCAAAAGCTGTCGTCATGTCAGAGGGAAGGTAACAGTTTCAACCTGAAGAGTTTCTGGTTCAGGTGAAGATGAGGATGAAGAGCTAGACCTGCCTGTGTACCTTGCTGATGTCTGGCTCCGACCTGCTGGAGCACATGGTCTGCAGCTCTCTGATCAGATCCGTCTCGATGTCACAGAAAGCTGGCAGAGCTGCAGGTTCTCTGCAAAGACGGCAGGAGGGAAGGTTTCAGAAATGTCAGTCTGACTCGGCCAGTCAGATGGTTTCAATGTCCAGTCTCACCAACCTGAGGCCATTCGGATGGAAGACGACTGACGGCGAACCTGCAGGAAGAGCTTTTATCAATAAAGGAAGTGAAATTGAAAAAAAGGACTAATTCCATATCTAATGAACAGATCTTTACACCGAATCTTTATTGATCCTCAGTGTAGAGGGCTGCATTGGGATCGGGTCCCGCCGGGTCCCGCGGGACCCAACCCAAATCTCGCGGGATTGGGCGGTTTGAATTGTACTGCGGGCGGGAGCGGGCGGCAAAAAAAAAACTCAGCGGGACCAGTGCTGCCATGAATATCTCATGAATATATATTAGCGGACTACTATGTACTGAATCTCCGTGAACGCACCAGGTAGAGACGCCCAATCGCCTCTGTCATCTAACCTGTTGTTGGGGGTGCGCCCCGCCTCTTAGAAATTGTGCTCTTTAAAGCCTGATACCGCGGTCGCGTATGGGCGGAGCAAAGAGCTAAAGTTATGGTCTGATCGCTGCATGGAGCAATGTGTGCATCAATGCATGTTAGACCCAAAGAATGTGGAGAGATCCGGTTTATTATTTTGAAGAGTTCTGCTTGGTAATCATGTTTCCATGTTTGAGATCATAAAATCATCCCAGAGAAAGTCTCTGCTTTAACTCCCGCAGTGAAAGCTGCGTCTGAATCTGACGCCCGTGTTTGCATCTCTCTGACAGAGTTTGAAGCCAAAGCCCCTCCCCCGCATCTTTACCTGCTTTTCCTCTCTACCTGTTCGCCTGTTCACATCCTCTGTAGCTGAGTTGTTTTTTCCCCGTATTCTACACAGAGAGCGCAAAATACGGTCATAGCAGGTTAACACGTTAGTCGGGACGCTCTAGCGCAGCAGAAGGATGAAAGAGCTGTCAATCTATCTGGCAACACTGCGCGGGATAAGGAGCAGGTTACCTGGCAGGGACATGATGTCAATGGATAAAGCAGAAAAGAACCACAAACGAAGTTCATCGTGAGACACGCATGGTGTTCAGATCTGCGTGCTGATGCCCCACTGAGGCGCAAAACAGCAAAAACGGGAAAAGGCTGAAGCTAAAAAAAAAAGTATTTTTCCGTCAGGAAAAAATTAATTCATAGATTTTCAGCTCTGTTGAACTATTAATGTTCTTCTTTCTCCATAAATTCAAATGACTTTGACCTGCATCTTTACCAGCTGGTTCAGCGCCCTTCAGCCCGTCTGTCTGCGCGCGCAAACACGCACAATTTTAACCGAACAGGATTTGTGAAAATATATTTAATATTTAAGTTGCACATTACACAAAGAGGAATGGATGAAAAGATGAGGCTGGAGGAGGACATGAATCTCTTTAATAATATCAACACAATTAAGTGTTTTTTCCTGCGGGACGGGGGACGATACAAAATCAATGCATCTCTATTACTGTGCGGGACTAAATTATTTGAGTTTTGCGGGTGCGGGCGGGAGTGGACATACATATTGCGGGAGCGGGCGGGAGTGTAACGCATACTTTGCGGGAGCGGGCGGGATTGGTCAGAAATTCGGCGGGTGCGGGCGGGAGCGGGATGAAGAAAATAGTCCCGCGCAGGGCTCTACCTCAGTGCTTTCTTTCCAGCACAGCAACAGCAGCTACCTCTTTCCATGACCACTCCTCTCTTTTACAGAGTAAACAGTGTCACCTTGTGGACAAAAGATGAACTAACTGCACAGCTGCAGATCCACATCTGATTCCTTTTTATGGGATTACATTTCTGCCATTAATTGAAAGGGCGTAAAGACAACTGAGCGGGCGTATTTAGGAACTGAGTGAGTGAACCTTACAACCGCGCTGGCGCAATTCTAACTAAGCGACCCCGTATTTTACAATTGAACGGCTGCAATCCTAACTGAGCAGTGATCTTGCTCAGTCAGATCGTTTTTGCGCGCTCACATGAATTTACGCTCAGTGTTAAGGGGGCGTTTTTGTCACTTTGTGGGCAGAAACCTTTCTGGTTGATCTGATTGGCCGAAATTTGCATGTCTTATAGTGAGACAGAGGGGCGGAACTTTCATTTTTCAGAGCCGGGCGGCTCTTGAGCTGCATGCAGCTCCCTGCCTCTTAGCATAGTTTCTAAATACAGCACTTTCACAGCCATAAGGTGAAAGTTTGACATTTTCTCCTAATGTACAGAGCAGCCCTAATGTGTTGTTGTGTGACTTCGGAAACCCTGGAAATGCAAAGAGGCACGGCACAGTTTAAACTGCAAGCTATCAGCTACGCGGAGGAACACGGGAATCAAGCAGCTGTAGTTCGGTTAAGTTAGATCTTCACAGATTCAGACTTCCTGCTTCAATAACTCTTCTGATAAACGTTCAAATGTGTCAGCAAGTACCTCAATCATTTTGTATTAACACAGAGAGTGAACTACAAAAGCATTTTTAAAGAAAAAAGATAATTTTTATTGCCTTTTAATCAGAATTGTTCGTTTTAAGCTGTGAATGCAAACAGGGCAGCGAGCCGGCTGCTAAGGGACCGTCAATAAAGTGCACACCCTGTGAAACACCTGTAAAAATCAGTAAACTTTTAAAAAGTGAATACATGTCTATATTTATATGAACTGGTAATGAAGACTCGTCAGCATAGTCATGCTGCATTATTATTATTACATTAAATTTTGATGGAAAGTCAGTCTCTGTTTTATTGCTTATATTTTTTTAAAATTTAATAGAGATATGAATCATAACATACATGCTCAGTAGCTCTGAAGATACTGTATTTACTGACACAAAACTTACTGTACTGACTAATCATGACCTTATTTTCCTACTACAATAAAGATTATGTAAAAAAATCTAGCATCTTCAGAGCTATTGAGGATTTTGACCAAATTTGATCAATATTTAAATATGAAAAATTCCTATAAATGAACAAAGTGAACTATTGACATTTATGATATATATATTTTAGTATGACAATAAGGTCAATATTAGTCCGTACAGAACGTTTGGTGACAGTAGCTTCAGTATCTTTATAACTACTGATAACTTTAGTCATGATTCATATCTATTAAAATTTGAAAAAGTATGTGCAACAAGATAAAAAAAAGATGGACTTTCCTCCAAAATATTTATTGTAACACGAATATGCTGACAAGTCTTCATTACCAGTTCATATAAATATAGACATGTATTCACTTTTTAAAAGTTTACTGATTTTTACAGGATGGTGTTTCACAGGGTGTGCACTTTATTGACGGTCCCTTAGCAGCCGGCTCGCTGCCCTGTTTGCATTCACGGCTTAAAACGAACAATTCTGATTAAAAGGCAATAAAAATTATCTTTTTTCTTTAAAAATGCTTTTGCAGTTCACTCTCTGTGTTAATACAAAATGATTGAGGTACTTGCTAACACATTTGAACGTTTATCAGAAGAGTTATTGAAGCAGGAAGTCTGAACCTGTGAAGATCTAACTTAACCGAACTACAGCTGCTTGATTCCCGTGTTCCTCCGCGTAGCTGATAGCTTGCAGTTTAAACTGTGCCGTGCCTCTTTGCATTTCCAGGGTTTCCGAAGTCACACAACAACACATTAGGGCTGCTCTGTACATTAGGAGAAAATGTCAAACTTTCACCTTATGGCTGTGAAAGTGCTGTATTTAGAAACTATGCTAAGAGGCAGGGAGCTGCATGCAGCTCAAGAGCCGCCCGGCTCTGAAAAATGAAAGTTCCGCCCCTCTGTCTCACTATAAGACATGCAAATTTCGGCCAATCAGATCAACCAGAAAGGTTTCTGCCCACAAAGTGACAAAAACGCCCCCTTGACACTGAGCGTAAAATCATGTGAGCGCGCAAAAACAATTTGACCGCACGGTAAATTCATGTGAGCGCGCAAAAACGATCTGACTGAGCAAGATCACTGCTCAGTTAGGATTGCAGCCGTTCAATTGTAAAATACGGGGTCGCTTAGTTAGAATTGCGCCAGCGCGGTTGTAAGGTTCACTCACTCAGTTCCTAAATACGCCCGCTCAGTTGTCTTTACGCCCTTTCAATTAATGGCAGAAATGTAATCCCATACCTTTTCTGCTGGATCAGATGTAATCAGATGTGAGATCGTCTTACAGACGGATCACAGGATCCATCGTCAGTATTTTTAGGAATCACAAAAGTTCCACCTGATCAGGTGTTGTTTAGACAGACCAGGCTGTAAAAACCTGCGGCAGAGTTTCAATGAAAACATGAACGTATAGAAGACATAGAAATATCTTTCCTAACAGTTCAGACACCCTGAGAGGAAAACGCCAAACCTCCAGGACTAAATGGACAGATTTGATAACTTTAGGTAAACTGCAGAGAGCTTTCAAATGTCAGACGTCTGTCATTATTCCAGGAGGCCGTAAATGTTGAACACTTAAGGACGGTCCTACTCTCTCTGAAGGATCCACCGCTGCTCCATTTTAGGGAGGGGCCCTGCTTCTTCCTGGGGCTGGTGTTGGATCTCCTCAGCTTTCCGGTGTCTCGCGCTCGTCTTCTTCCTCCTCCACCTTCATCATATGAGCCCAGAGCGAGAGGAAAGGCGCTGCCCTGGAACTCCAGCATGTACCTGCTGATCTCTGTGGAGCAAGACGGTTCATTACAATGGTTTACTATCAACCCCCCCTGTGATTCATCCTCTGAGATGCCTACACACCATGTGGAGGGAGGGAGCAGCCCGGCATCACAGCCTTGTTGACCAGGATGCTGAGGGTGGCTTTCACCACGGCCTGCTGTCCAGCACTCAGCTCCTGCTTGCCAGGAGAAAGGCGCTGCGCTGAAGGAGGGCAAGGAAAGGAGGAGGAGGAGCGCCTGCCAGTTAACCGGGAGATGACCGCCTCCTCTAAGCGGGGGACGACCATGGCGTTCCAGAGACGAGCCAGCCACCTGTGAACGCAGCGTCAGGGTGGTACCTGTGATCCTGCCTGTCACGTTTCAGCTGGAAGCATCCATCAACTGTAAAAACACGAGCTACCTGAACGTGAAACGAGAACTTCTCACAATCAGATCTGCTATGAAGCTAAACCAAACGCAAAAAAAAAAAAAACAATTTTAAAGATAAAAATAACAAGTCCTGCTCTTGTAGGCTGCAGATGGAGGTTTTCTTATTGAAAACAGTTCTGTCGTCTTCCTCCAACCCTAAAACTGACCATCTATGAGGAATTAGAGAAGCAGCGAGGCTAGAATTGTAGAGAAGGTGGCTGTGTCATCTCTACATGTGAGGGATTTTTGGAAATAGGTGCAACAATGATTAATTCCCACGGGTTTCCCTTAAAAAAGGCTCACAGCTCAGTGTTCCATTCTCATTAAACGTTTATCAATTGCTACTTTACTCTAGTGACCACTTGCAGTGAAAAGTCTATGTAATCAGGTAAATGTGCATTTCAGGCATCCGCGTTTAAAACGCTCGCGTTCATGCATCGCTACGCAATTCTTTTAGTCTGTTTTCAGGTTCTTGGTACAAAAAGCGCGGCTACTGTGTGCATGTCAAAAGTTAAACCAGTTGGTCTTTGACCATCAGGGACTTGGATTTGGAAGTGACATGTGGGTAGAAAAAAGAAAAAGGAAAAGCCTGGAGCAACATTCACCAGATTTGTACCGCTTCAGCATTTCACACCAGGACTCCTCCAACAGCAGGTACACATGCTGGTATCCGGTAGCAACAGTCCAGTGTGAACACCGTATGCCAAAAGTGCGTTTAAGAACCTGTTCTTGAACGGTAGACACATGCCTGATATGAACGGAGCTTCATATTTACATTAGGTTTTCACCCATTACTATCGATCCTATTGCTCGTTTCTATTTAGGTTGTATTTTTACTAGGACTGTATCAATAATCAGTGTTTCAGGATTTTTTCCGGCCGCTTTTGAGTCAGCTGATGCCAATTCTCCATGCAGGGACACAAACTTCAGTTATAGCGATTCAGGAGGCGGTGAAAATAGCTGTGAAATATTCTTTAGCAGCCGGCTAAAACACCAACGGGTCGGCGTGCTCTTCATCTCCACACCCCTCCTCAAAAATTCCCACAAAGGGGTGCAAAAGTCTCATACAAGCGCTGAAGCAGAATTTTTGTGATGAACTGGAGGAGTCACGAGACTGAAAAGATATCTGTGAATACGTGAACACTAATGCCAGGGAACACTGTATTTACACTTTGGCTAAAAACATCATAATCTTCATTAAAAGACCACTTTGAAAATAAATCAAAAGATGATCGAAGTGGGACTTTGATGCTTGAAGGTCTTGAAGGTTTTTTTCTACTGATTGTGAACTTAATTCTGCAACATCACTTTTTAAAAAGTAGATAAACATGCATGTTTTGCTGACGTGGACACACCTGACGACGGTCTCTGAGCTGCTGTGGACCACAGGGCAGGACAGGAAGAGTTGTGGGCCCAGCAAAGCCTCATGGGTCCCCAGACGGGACAGACAGGCATTAAGACGCTGCCAAACCTGGCTGACCCACATCACTGTCTGCTCCATGGTGCCGTCCGGTGTCCAACCGTCTGTCCCTGTCTGAGGGAAAGAATGAGAAACAGGTCAGTTCACTTCAGCGTGTGGGCTTTTTCCTGGACAACTTCTACACCTGGGCCTAACAGCAGCACAGGCAGGTTTGTGACTCAAACAAAGCAACTTTCCCAGGTTTTTAAACACGTTTGGTGTGGATTTAAGGTTCCCAGCGCGTCCTGTTCGAACGTACCTCATGAAGGCAGCTTCCTGCGGAGATGCCTTCCCAGCAGGCCGTGCAGCGGCTCCTGGTCCCAGCGGAGGCTGACCCAGCGGAAGTGCTGCTGGAGGCGGAGCTCTGAACCCTGCAGACACGCCTTTGACAGGGTCGCAATCAAGAAGCTGTTGGCACTAAAGTGATGTGGACCTATAAAAAATAGTCACAACAGAAAATTTACTGGAAGATATTTTCACATCAATCCAAATGTGCTCTACTATACATCCACTTGAATAACTATGCATTAAAAACACATTTTCTAAATCAAACCTGTAATGTGAGGCAAATGTTTTGTACCTGAGCTTAGGACCAGTGGTGAGGTGGATCCTCTGTTCTCCAGGTTGTGGCAAAGGTCTCCCAGCAAGCCCGTCATGGATGGCGTTTTCTCCAGACCCTCCAGGAGGACCACCACACAGCGAGATGTCACTCTGAGCTCCGACGCCACGGCTGGAACCAGGAAGCCTGACAACGGTGCAAAGTCATGTGATCCCAAGAGAAGTCTCCACCAGTCCTGTCTGCTGCACGGGAGGACACGCCTCCCCGTGCGTCTGTTGTGGGGAGCATGATCACATCTGCAGTATCCTGGGGGGCAGCAGCATCACACATTGCAAAAGAAAAGACTCGTGTTTCAAGAAAGAATTTATTTTAACCTTATCAATAAAGATTTTCGATATCAGAGTCATCTTAGTTTGAGAAAACCTGTCTCATTTCTGTCGTCAGTGGCAGGTTTTTGGCTCACTTAGAAAAACGGCCAACGGGGGAAGAATGTTGTATTTACCGGCATTTCAAAGGGTCTTTTTTCCTCAGTAAAGGCTGAGGCTCTGCTCTGGGAACTGAAAAGAATTTGACACCACATTGTCTCTCAGAGAAATGCTAGCAGAGGCTAACAGCTTCTACTTTCCTCTGGGGGCATCAGCAAATATTTATGATAATCCTGTCCACCAGGTAGGATTATTTCAGGGATTTATTTTGAAACAACCAGCAGAATTAGTGGAATTGCCAGATTTTTTCCTCTACATCTTAACACAATTGGGCTGCATGGTGGTGTAGTGG
This sequence comes from Oryzias curvinotus, assembly GCA_023969325.1. Classification (NCBI taxonomy): domain Eukaryota; kingdom Metazoa; phylum Chordata; class Actinopteri; order Beloniformes; family Adrianichthyidae; genus Oryzias; species Oryzias curvinotus. The sequence goes on from CM043711.1 coordinate 4,378,904, forward strand.
TTAGCGCTCTTGCCTCCGAGGGAGAAGGCCCTGCTGCAATGGTCCAAATCCCAGAAGGGTGGAGTTCGCATGTTCCCCTTGTGCATGTGTGGGCTTTTTCCGGACCCTCCAGGTTCCTCCCACAGTCCAAAAACATGCTTCATAGGTTAATAAATGATCCTAAAAATGTCCCCAGTGTGTGAGAAAAAACTGATATATATCCGGAACAAAGCGCTGGAGTTTATCACTCATTTAATCCATTTAAGTCAAATCTTTGGCTGAGCAAACCTGATTTCTAGTGACAGCTGCCTGTAGGTGTGTACAATCTGCAAACTGTCATTCCTGGTATTTGTAAGATTCTATTAGTTTTCATGCATTATGAAGGTGTTCTCTGAAAAAGACATGCTAGGAGTTTTCCAGGCAGTGGACCGGTCCGCTGCCTGGAAAACTCCAAACATACAAACTTCATCCAAACTTACATTATTTCCGTTTTGTTCACTGTCTGATTCTACAGAAGTTTTATTTTGAAAAAACTACCAGACTGTCTACATCACATTCGTTTGTGATTCACACTTGACGCATCTCAAGACCTTCTTCTTGAAAACCCCACACTACCAAACCTAAAAAATAAATAAAACGTATTTGAAAAGAGACAGCGAGGAGACCAAAGATGAGCCTGAAAACAGAAATCTGCATTCCTTAAAGGGTCTATACCCTCCTTTTATAGTAAACACAGTTCCATATATAAAGAACACGAAAACAAACAACATCCAAGCTTTTGCAAAGATGGATGTGCATGTAGTGGAGCTGTACAAAAGCATTTAGCTGATCACCGCTAGCTCCATGGAGAAGTGGGCGTGTGTGTTAGTCTGGGGGCGGAGCTGGCAGCAAGGGGCTGTTCCCAATTATCTACCTCACAATGTGATTTTTTCTTTTTGTGGATCGGGAGGGGCTGGTGCTCAGAGAAGGTTTTTAGAGGAATACTCAGAATGTGTGAACGGATATAATTACCACTTTGGGGTTTTTGTTTGTGAATAATGAACATTATGATACACCTAAAAGCCCCCAAAATTGATTTTGAATGGCATAGGCCCTTTAAATATGGATTAATTGTGACATTTATTCCCACACAACTATCCGCTCTGCGCCACATGCATCAGCCGACTCTCTAATGTTAGAAAGATGCTGCTAATAAAGTTGCATTTGTTGTGGATTCTATTAAATAAAGGTTTCTGCTCTGTGGAAACTAATAAAAGGGACATTTAAGAATTTTCCTTAAATTTCCTAAATTCCTGTGTTAAGAAAAATACTCCTCAGTGTTAAAGGGAAATACACAAAGAATTAAGATTTAATAATAAACAGAATAGGAATAATCGTTTTGCCCTGAAAGACATTCTGAGCCTGAACTGAGTTCTTAGTGTTAAAGAAACCTTGTAAAAATATCTTTACAGAATTAATATCTACACATCAACAACTTAGTTTCATTGAGCCTTTATTGTCTGCAAAATATCTACAAACAGATAGGAGACATGTAGGAGATTTTATTTTTGAAAGAAGACAAAAACACCAGAAGCCTAAAAAAGATTAAAACACCAACTTTGACCTCATTAAACTGAAAATATTGTCTGACCTTTAACCTGTGGCCTAAAAGAGGTTGGGGATGACTTCTTCAGAATAAAAGCTGGAACTTTTATTCTGAAAGGTATTCATCTTAACCTTAGAGTGAATTCAACATCTGGTTCCAACAACTGTTTAAATAAAATGTTAGACATCAGACAGTAGTTAGAGTCTATGCCTGGCGTGAAGACGCAGCTTTGGTAACATCGCGATCGTTCCCTTGGCTGTTTTTTGGAAAATAAAGCAGCGGATCCTCAAAGATCAGCCTCTGGTCTGGACCTCTGGATGCTGCAGTGTGTGTGTGTGTGTGTGTGTGTGTGTGTGTTTTGGTTGAAACCCAGTAAGTATCTTGTTTGCATGCTGCTTACCACAGCTGATGAACGTCTGTAACAACTGCTCTTTGGTCAAGTCCTCCTTCACCTCCACCTTCACCACATCACAGCTGACCCCCGCAGCTTCCTGTTTGGACTGGAACCAGAGAAACAGACAGAGAAAAAAGGAGGGGGGTTGTTTAAAGATGCAGTACGCAGTAAGATGAGAGTGCGTTGTCATGGAAACTAAGAAGATGTACTACAGCTGTGTGCTCAGAGGGGCGGAGCGGGAGGACGATTTCAGTGAACACAAAGGGCTCGCTGCACCGTCATTGTTGTCCTACAGCTGCTCTGTGGGACATCTCCCTAATGCCTTTAAACATGCAGGTGTAACACAACACAACGCAACACGCACAACTAATATGCGTAACAGCTATAGGGGAGGAAATCATCTGACCGTGGTTACTGCTAGTTCCCTTTCTTTGCATCATCAAGTAAAACAATGAGGACACCGTTTCCCCCCAAAATGTCTTAATATTCAAATGTGGTAGACGGTTATTCTCAGTTTAGCCTGGATAAGATCTCACTTTAGTGACTTATTTTGTTCAATTAAACATCCACTCTGATGAAAATGGTCTTCTGGTGTTTTTAACATGTTCTTGTAGAAATCTTTTGATAATGGAGGATATGTATGAAGAAAATGATGATCAAAACGGCATGTCTGAGTAATTCTTAATTCTACAAATCGTTGTGAACCAGAAGCAGACAAAGAAATGTATGTTGGTATTTGTGACAATACGCCGGGTGGGCCTCAAGCTCTCTGCTCCACGTCATTCTGATGCATCCACTGTCAGACCCATAGATCCATGAACGTCTTTGTTTTCCTGGAGCTGGAGAGCTCTGACATAGCTCACCAGTTTTGTTTCACCAGTAATGTCAGGTTGAGGTTGTGAGGGGCTGTAAGCTAGCAGGAGAAAGTGTAAACAGGTGGATGACAGAAAGTTGGGGCAGGCTTACTCCATGCAAATGCTCCTGCCCACAACTCAGAGGTGAAGTTCTAATGAACACCTGCCACTCTCCAGATTCTTTGATCAGCATCATCAGAATTAAAAGGCCACTGGGAACACTTTCAAATTAGATCAAAAGATGATCAGAGATCAGGGATCTTTAACTTTGACAAGATTCTTCAGATTAGGCCTTAAGGATTGTTTTGAAATTAAAGTGTTTTCAGAGCCTGAATCCTCAAATATGTACCTTGATGCAGCAAGCAACCAGACTGGCAAAGTAGTCCTGACAGCTGCCCTCCAGCCCATGAAAAATTAAGTTACCGTACTGCTCCACCTGGAAAGAAACACGAGACGAGGACAGAGCAGATGACACAAAGCGCCGGGCTGCACTTCATACCACACATTTCAAATATTCTTCCCCATCACAAAGAAAACTGCAATCAAACTCAACAACCAGTTATGATTCTCATGACTGATGATGACAGACTCCTAATAGACAATAACATCCACATGCTGCAGAGAAGAGTGCGGCCTTCAGAAACGGTATTTTGAGTTCCTTCATCTCAGTCTCCTTTAATCTCCATCATGTTGCTTTTGCTTACCAGGCGGACAAAGTTTTGCAGCAGAGGCCGGGAGAGGAGAGATTCCAGAGCCAACTCATCAAAACATGACTCAGAGAGACCTGCCGAAGAAACCATGATTACAGATTACCTGATGCTCTGTGTCAAACTTCACAAGTCTCTCATTTGTCTGCAATCACTGGTCTTGAACCTTTTTCAGACTACAAATGTTTAATGTAAGACAATTTCCTAACTTTTGAGGGTAAAGTTGATCTTCATCATCTGTAAAATATCTGGAGCTTCTTTAAACTTTATTTGTTCACTAGATTTAATGTAGGAACCATTGAAATGTGATCTAGATTTTCTCTAAATCTACATCTGTCAAAGTGGAAGCTAAAAACATCTTCAGCCACGTCCGGCTTTTAAGGTGCAACAAAATAAAAATGCTTGGAAAAATGAGGAATGAATGAATGAATAAATAAATATGCAGCATCCTCATAACATTAGACAAACAATTTTGGAATATTCTGAATTATTATTTTTTTTGTGTGGTAACAGTTGACACAATACATCCATATTTAGAGTAGAAACTCCTGGTTTTTATCTGTTAGATCCAGATTTCTTTTAATTTGAAGTCAGAGACTATTCTGTTTCGTCTCTGGATCTTTTCTGTAAAAAGACATTTTCCAAATGTCTGTTTTTGTTAACTTTGCAAGCTTTTTTATAACGGTCGCTATAAAAAAGTCGTGGATTTTTTTTCGACATGTGACCAAGCCATGTTGTGGAGGATCCAGAACATTTCCAAAATAAAACTCCCCTCTGAATCAGATTAGAAATAAAACTGGCAGTCATGTTTTTTTGTCTGCTGCCCGGTACCAACCGTCCCATGGACCGGTACCGATACTGACCCTTATAAAGGACAGAAGCACGTCTAACGGCAAAAAGTGCGTGCTACAGTTTAACACAAAAGCCAACAATGGTGTCATTTGTGGAATAACCAGGAGCAGCTGAGCAGCCTGAAGCAGGAGGATGGCAGGTTTCAAATTACTGGTGTTTTTCCTAATCATAGCTAAATGTCTTCTACACCTTTCCTTGACCAAACCTGCAAATTAGGTTTAGTAACGTTTCGATTTAATCGTTGTTTCGGTTTATTTAGTGCTGTTCTTTGAGTAGAATTTAGCATCATGACATTTTTGCTTTTAAAGGAAACGTTTTTGACTCGACAGGCGTTTGATCTGACTCCCAACTTAAAACACACGACTGTGTGTTGATCTAAATGTTTTACTATGATGGACCTCATAAATCGGTGCCTCTACTGTTCATATACCCAAAACAGGTTCTACTAAATGTAGATGAAAGTTCTCCGGTTAGCTGAACATGTTCTCAGGTGGCCATGCTTGTACCTTTGAGGCAGATGCTGATGCGCTGGCTGAGAGGCTTTCTGATCAGATCCCATGGAGAGAAAGGAGGTTCTTGACTGGGCAGCCATTCAGTGTCACCTAGAGGATAGCAGAAGAAAGAAAAGAATAAAAAAAAAAGAAAAAAAGACAGTCAGTGATGCTGTTCCATCATGCTGCCAGGTTTTGATGACACACAGCTTTAATAAAAACATGTTATGTAACGAACAGGACGAACCTTTTTTTTTTTATTCACCCCACAAATATGTATGAATAAAGGGAGGGTTTGAAGACCAGAGTCAAATCCATCTACACACACAAAAATGCTAAATGACTTCATCAAATGAAAGGATTTTAAAGCTGTTTTGTCCTTTCTACAGCTTTTAATGTAATTTTTGCATTAAAAGTGTTTAATTCAAGCCACTAGTATGTAAATAAAAATGTCATTCTAGACTAAATTTTTCACTTTTGACAGGACGTTTGATTAAAGGAAAAAACATGTATTGGCATTGTAATGAAACAAAAAGCAAATGGTTGAACTTGTGAATCTAATTCAAACTGATTGAGTAGTTTGAAAGACATTCATGTATATAGAAGGAAGTTAGATAGAAGTGCTCAGAATAGCAAAGCTTTAAGCTCCAGCTTCTGGTAGAAGCGGCAGCAAAAAGCAGAAAAAAAAGCAGAAAGAAAGATGGAAGAACCATCGTGGAAGGATGGAGGACGTCCAGACATGTCAGACGGTCTCTGACGGTTTGAACATGAATTCTGAATACTCATGTACTGTGCTTTGCGAAAGTATTCAGCCCCCTTGAACCTTTCAACCTTTTGCTACATTTCAGACTTAAACATAAATATATAAAAATGTCATTTATTGTGAAGAATCAACAACAAGTTGGACACAATCATGAAGTGGAACCAAATTTATCGGTGATTTCAAACTTGTTTAACAAATAAAAAACTGAAAAATTGGGCGTGCAGAATGATTCAGCCCCTTTCCTTTCAGTGCAGCAAACTCTGTCCAGATGTTCAGTGAGGATCTCTGAATGATCCAATGTTGACCTAAATGACTAATGATGAGAAACAGAATCCACCTGGATGTAATCAAGTCTCCTGTATAAATGCACCTGCTCTGTGATTGTCTCAGAGGAGTCTTGTTTAAAGTGCAGAGAGCATCATGAAGAACATGGAACACACCAGGCAGGTCTGAGATGCTGTTGTGGAGAAGTTTAAAACCGGATTTGGATACAAAAAGAGCTTTAAACATCCCAATGAGCACTCTGCACGCAATAATATTGAAATGGAAAGAGTATCAGACTGCTGCAAATCTACAAAGACCCGGCCGTCCGTCTAAACTTTCAACTCAAACAAGCAGAAGACTGATCAGAGATGCAGCCAAGAGGCCCATGATCACTGGATGAACTGCAGACATCTACAGCTGAGGTGGGAGAGTCAACAGTCAGTCATATTCTGCACAAATCTGGCCTTTATGGAAGAGTGGAAAGAAGAAAGCCATTTCTTAAAGATATCCATAAAAAGTGTCATTTAAAGTTTGCCACTAGCCACCTGGGAGACAAACCAGACATGTGGAAGAAGGAGCTCTGGTAAGATGACACCAAAATCCAAGTTTTTGGCAACAATGCAAAGCGTTATGTTTGGCGTAAAAAGCAACAACAGCTCATCACCCTGAACACCCCATCCCCACTGTCAAACATGGTGGCGGCAGCATCAATGTTTGGGCTGCTTTTCTTCAGCAGGGACACGGAGGCTGGTTAGAATTGATGGGAAGATGGATGGAGCCAAACACAGGAGCATTCTGGCAGAAAACCCCGATGGGACTGGGACGGAGACTTTTCTTCCAACAAGACAATGATCCAAAACATAAAGCAAAATCTACAACGGAGAAGGTTGAAGAATAAACATATCCAGGTGTTAGAATGGTCAAGTCAAAGTCCAGACCTGATTCTATCGAGAATCTGTGGAGAGAACTGAAAACTGCTGTTCACAAATGCTCTCCATCCAACCTCACTGAGCTCCAGCTGTTTTGCAAGGAGGAAGGAGCAAAAATGTCAGTCTCTCGATGCGCTAAACTGATCTGAACATAACCCAAGAGGACATACAGCTGTAACCACAGCAAAAGGTGGGGCTACAAGGTATTAAATTTAAGGGGGCTGAATAATTTTGCATGCCCGATTTTTCAGTTTTTTTATTTGTTAATACATTTGAAATATCCAATAAATTTCGTTCCACTTCATGATTGTGTCCCACTTGTTGTTGATTCTTCTCAAAGAATTACAGTTTTATATCTTTATGTTTGCAGCCTGACATGTGGCAAAAGGTTAAACAACTTTCGCGAGCCACTGCATGTGTTCAGTGCTACACAAGATAGGACTGATTCATATCAAAGTAAGACAGTGACGTTTTATTTTGAAATGGTGTTCACAGGAAGTGCAGATGGATTACAAATCTACTCCTGTAAACCTGGAATCAGAGAAGAGGGTCAGAATTCTGCCAACATGGTTATTGTGCATCCATGCCACAATGGACCACAAAGCAGATACTATCACGATCACTTACTAGGAAAACCCAGCAAACCAACACCACTGAGGGAATAAAAAACAATGACATTTCAGGAAAAGGAAGTGAAATCAAGAAAGCAGGAGGAATGAAAGGCAGAAGTCATCATGAAAAATAAAACGGACAGTGAGATTAGCAGGCATTCTGGGAAGGGAAATGGGTGCATTGGAAGGGAGTTCTGGCTTTTTCTCACCAATACGGACGGAAGCAAAACTGTAGAAACCAAGTCCCAACAGGGAATGCTGCTCCAACTCCCCTGCAGTCAGAGATTCTCCACAGATGATCTGGAGGTAGGTGGTGAAGATCCGGCTCAGAGCAGCTCTCAGCTCGTCCCAGCGCATCCCCCGGTGGACAGTCATTCTTCCTAGAACAACATGGCCGCTGGATTCCTCCAGGGCTTCAAAAGGACAGAGGGAGCCTCTGCCTCCTCTGGGACTCTGAAGAACCACCACAACTCGATATGAATCTGCATGAGGGAAAAGGAAGAGACAAAGTCTTGGTACGACACATGCTGTGTTTCATTAACCCTTGTGCTATCCTATGACCCCACCCTTCCATTGACATCTTCTCCCCACCATGACAAAGGTGGATAAAGGTGGAGAGGATTTCATGTCATCCATGGACACCAGTGAAGATCACAAATCATTGAAGAAAAAAGGTTCAGAGCTCTGTCTAGTGGGTCTAGATCAGTGTTTTTCAACCTTTTTTGAGCCACGGCACACTTTAACCTTGACAAAAATCCCGCGGCACACCAGCATCCCAAAATGAAAAAAAAAAACAAGCAGAAACTAATCTTCTGTATTAGTCCCCCCCCATGTCACGTGCATTTATGTGATAATTGTGCCAGAAAAAGCTGGAAGTCGCAGCTGTTTTTTCTAAAAGATGAAACAAAAGTTAGGTTAGAAATTCTAAAAACTGATGTGTGTTTGTTGGTTTCAAGACGCTTAACAAGGACAACTCATTGTATGCTGAGGCGCTGTCACTTTAACCCAATGCATCATGGGAGATATAGTGTGAAAACTGCTGCAAAAGGGCAGAAAGACCAGCGTCTCTGAGCTTCATGGTTTTGTTCACTTTTCCATGGTCTGATACCGGATTCTGTGGAAAGCTACACCGCTAAAGACGAGCTTTGGCTGGTATTTCTGTTAGAACTGAGAGACTTTACGAGCTAAATTGTAACAAGGAAGTTAAGACTTGAACCACTTCTGATTGGTCAGACTGATGACACGTGATTAAGCCTTCAAGAATAATTGGCGGAGACAGTCAAAGGGGCGGGACTTTGCCGCAAACAGTTTTAGTTACAGCAAAATTGCGGTACCCTCATTATTATAAAAATGTCTTTAATAGAATCAAATAAACACAAAGAAAAAAGTATTTTATGATCTTCTATATTCCTAACTACTCAGTGTTTTATCAGGGCCTGTTTGGATGAACAAAGAGCTGATATCCTGGAGATGGAAAATGTTTCTAGATCAGTTAATGAGGACAATTTCCCACGGCACACTGGTTGAAAAACACTGGTCTAGATGACCCAACTCCCAATGGTCAATGGTCATCTTGACCCCCATAGGATAGCACAAGGGTTAATAAATGAACCAAAAGAGTAATTTTGGTTTCCATACTAAAAAGCAGTTTGAAAATTAGACCTGAGTGTGTTTCGAAAGCTTTGATTCAGAAAAGCCAAAAGCAGCAACACAGCAACCAACTCCTAACCTGCTCTACCTGCGTTCCTCACAGGCATCATGATTGCATGCAAGTTTCCTGCACAGGGACAGATTTCACATCACTGCTTGCTTCAAAAAGGTTTTAGTCATCGTTTTTACACTGTTGTGTTGATGTCATATTCAGTTTTATGATGGTCTGTCAGCGTTTCTTGTCTTGGTGTGACAAAATTCACAATTCAGGAACAATGAAAAACCACACAACGTATCTGTCATCTGTGTGAACGTAACTTACGCAGATTTTCAAGCAGATCTTTGCAGTCGTCAGTAGCCACATCATGAATTGTGCGGTTGCACGTATCCTTTCTCTCAATGTCTTGATCACTGTGGCTGCACAGCACCTCCAGACAGTCCTGGACGCATTCCCACACAAGGTCAGAACAACTCAAGGAGAAAAATACAGCAGGTTAAAGACCATTGACTGTATATGGATATGGACTGAGTGGCCCCTACCCCTGGGTTTCCAAACAGGAAGTACCTGCTGGCTCCAGGAAGCCAAAATCCCATAGACTTCTACAGAGCAATAAACAGCTGTTTCTGATTGTATTGGTCAGACAAAAGATTCTTGCTCTGATACCTTTCTTAAGATGTTCTTGGAAATCCTCGTTTTTTCATGATTTTTATCTTTCATTGCAGGTGATTAAAGTTTTAAACTGACCAATCAGATGCCTCAGATGTCTCATTTGAAGTAATATTTTTGCCACCACAATGAGAACAAAAGTCACAGTTTTGAAATACAATTTCCTAAATTGTAAACGAAATGCTCAGTTTTAAAATCTAAATTTTGTAAGAAGCAAATGAAAATATTAAAAGTTTACTCTCAAAATATTTCTATTTGCTTTGAAAATCCATTTTTGCATTTGTGACACGACTGTTTTCAGGCACCTTATGCTGAATCTCGCTTTCTCTCCATCTTTACTTTGCTTTCTCAACTCAGCATCACAAGTGTGATGTTTGTGCCCCCAAACAGACAATCACAGACAAGAGCGTTCATGCTGATCGGTTTAGATTCAATCCAATCAAGTGTCTTTGCCTGGCATCCACGGTGCTTGGAGGCAGACACGGACTTTGTATCGCTTCTGTTAGACCAGAATCTGCAGTCTTCAACCATTCTGGCCTGTTTTTCTGTGAGTAGAACCCAGAAGGAGCAGCAAAGCCAAAGAAGTAAAGGCAAACATCCAAAACATTGCAAATCATAATAGTAAGATAACCTAATGTCCATCCAGAAGCGACAAGAGTCAGCGGCGAAGAGTCTCCTGCTTCGGAACGGTTGAACGGTTGCTGTAGCCCACAACCATGCCAGATACCGCAGGGACAACTTCCTCAACACACTGGTCGCTACACTAACATAAATACACAGCAGTGCAGTATCTGTTTGGCTTTGCTGCTCCTTCTGGGTTCCACTCAGACAGAAACGGGCCAGAACAGCTGAGACCGCAGAATCCTGGTGGAGAAGAACTGATACAAAGTTCTCTTTGTGGCGGCACAAATCTTACTTCATAATCTCCCGTGGTAGGACTGTGAACTTCCAACAAGCGTACTCCTGATTGGTGAGAGCAGTTGCCATAGAAGCATTGACTTCTTATCGGGTAAAAATGGCAACTGAATGGACCATTTTCTATGGGGGACTCAGTCCAGTTCTCTTATGCAGTCAATGACAATAACAGCTACTTGTGCATCATTATATGCTTATTTGGACTGGATTTCAAATGGTTAACTTCAAGCAATCAAAGCAAGAATAATGCACAAAACAATACAATCAGCAGTTACTGTATACATTCATACAAAGACGTATCAAACTTAAGATAATTAGACATTAATTCAAAGATTGCTTGAAAGGGAGTGGAAGGAAGTGAACGTATATAATCCCACCCCTGTTCTACCGTAACCATTTTCATTACACGATTTATCGTTATCCGGTTATTAACATTTTATCAGATATCTATGCCTTATGAATACAGTTTCAGGTCGTTACGAATATTTCAGTATCAATGACTCACATGACAAAAAAGAAGTACTTAATATTTAAGTAAAATAGACAAAACTCCATTTTGGAAATCAACATAGCACATGCAGATCAGATATCTCAAATATATTTAGAATTTTTTCTTTAGAAAAATCATGACGATGGTTAAAAATGACATTAAAAAATAGACATAACTCTGTTTCAGAAATCACCATAGCTTATGCAGATCAAGTATCAACAGTTTAAAATAAGTGTTGATTGTTTTTTCATTAGAAAAATCGTGAACCGCTTTTCGGGGGAACGTATATGTACGCATATGTTTAGGCATGTTTATGCATGCAAGGCCTTTAGTTGCTTTCTTGTAATTTTTATCTTGCATTTTACAATTACACTGGAGAGAAAAAGCTGTGAGAAGTCAGAATGCTTTGATTGTAATTTAAATAAGAGGAACCAGAATAATCTCCACAAAGGGCGTAGAAACTGTGCATCAGCAGGGGAACACCACGCTAAATGTTTTTCTATTTTTACCTTTAGGCCCAGCACAGCAGCCATGTGTGCAGCGGTCCAGCCGTCCCTGTTGGCCTGGTTCAGCAGCGTGGCAGGAGGAGCCAGGAAATGGGGCGAGGCAGAGGGGTCGCTTGGATCTTTGTGGCAGAGGAGGAGACGCAGCACTTCCACGTGTCCTGAGCGCACGGCGGCGTGCAGTGGCGTGCAGCCATCCTTCAAACGCCAGAAAAAGATCTTTTGCTTTGTAACAGTAAGTTGTCAAAGGAGACAACAAAATAAGTAAACATCCTCCTGATTTTGGAAAAATATCATATTCATAAAATAAGTGGAAAAAAGATTGTCCAAATTTCCTGTGTTTTAAAAATGAAGTCAGACTGTATTTATCCTCATTGAAATGTCTGGTCATTGATGACATTTGTAAATCTGCTACAGAACGGTTACTGATCAAAGGTCCAGATTGTTGATTGCCTTAAAATTTAATTTATGCTGAAAGATTTCTATATTTTTATATGTATATGTTTTTGTTTTTTTATTTTTTGTGAGGAGCTGTGCCTTGCATCATTGTGTGGTTGTGTCTGCGAGAGTTTTGTAATGACTATATTTCAATAAAAATGAAAAATAAAAGTTTAAAAAAGCCATCCTTCAAACGCAAGCGACGTCAGGATTACAAGCCACTTCTTTTGAATCCAAGTCAAACTAATATGTCTTCATATGTTTAAATTTATGCCTATGGGAAGCAAGAAAAGAACACGTATTTAATTTACTATAAAGAATTATAGTGTAAAGGCTATAAAGCTCAAACAAAACTGACATCCCGTTTTTACTCCCCTACACTTGTTTGGCAGATTAACTTCTTCATACTTTGATCTATTTAATCCAAATTTGTACTGAAACATTCAAGCTCATTCTGGAGATTCTGTGACCTTCCAATAGATTTTATGAAATATGTAGTAAAAAGTTAAATTTATGGCATCAAAAGAAAACTTGGTGTCCTTTGAAACCCTTAATCTTTATCATATTTTCAGCTAGAGAAACCATATCTTTAAAATGTTCATCAAAGATTGGGCGATTTTAGTTGTATTCAGCTTCTTCTAATTCCATATGGATGTTACACAATCACAGTTGCAGTGTTGTGAACATCTCAGATGATTCGTGGATGTTTATGGGAGTCAGTGGAGCAGAATGTTGAAGCTTAGATTGTGGATTTTTTACTTTTTCCTGATAAATTGTAATGACTGTAACATCATTTATCACAGAGTCACGGTTTTTTTTTCACCAAAACGTAGAAATCCCACAATCAAAGCTATGTGGCAAAAATGTTTTTCTCCAGAGCTTCAGATCTCACACAAACTTTACTTTACTGTCATTAACGTGGCCTTTCTGAATGAGTTTTCCACTAATCTTGTTTATAAGCTTCATTTTAGGGACAAGGCTTTTCTACTGAACATAAGGCACATTATTGCTAAACGGAGGGTCTATTTTAGGTGCACTGGACTATGGGATGTATTAAACAGAACAAAAAAGTCATGACGTGTTTTGACTACACTACCCAGAATGCAAAGAGGGCCAAAGAGACAGGTAGCTGTTCCAAGTGGTTGATGGGAAGTTTTTTGAGTCAACTGTGTTGTTCTTGTTGAGTGACCCCTCCCCCCTGGTGTTCTAAGCAGGAAGTACTGCTGGCTCCAAGAAGCCAAAATCCCATAGACTTTTATAGAGAAATGAGTCAATCTGTTGGTCAGAAGGACCATTCTTGATCTGATCACTTTTTCTTAACATGTTCTAGATAATCCTAATTTTTCAGGATATTTTTCTTTATATTAATGTCATTCAAATCACAGACTGGCCTATCAGATGCCTAAGGAAGTGGTGCTCGCTGGCCTCCACTTCAAACGTTTGATTGACAGATTCTCCTGAGCCACTTTCAGTGGAAGGCATTTGGACTTTGAACAAGCTTACTCCTGATTGGCGACAGTAGTTGTCAGAGAAACTCAGACCGACTCAGACCAATCACTGTCGACTGGCTCCAAATGGCAGCGCTGGTATCCCAGAAAAATGGAGACTGAATCGGCAAAAAGTCCCTGGAGCCGAAGGGGGGGGGGCGTTTTCTACACCCGCTCTGTCCATGTCTATTTGTAGTCTAAGGTTTTTCTTCATGTTTCCCTCTTTTGTCTGCAATAATCAGCCTTTGCAGAGAGAAAAACATGACAGATGAAACTTTACTAACCCTAACTCTAAACCATTGTTCAGTTGGAACACATAAATAAAATACAAAACAATACTATAACAATACTTTCTATTTATTATGTTGAAGCACAGTACGTATCGAGCTGCGTACCACAAAAAACTGGTTCCAGGTCAGCAAACACAGCCAGAATTCCTACACAAAGCACACAGGATTCTAAAGCAATTCCATCCTTTTCTAGGAATGTTAAAGGATTTGAAGTGTGACCTATGGTCCAAAACACAGTACTTGAATCTAGAGGAATGAAAACTGCCCACAAAGGTGTGGAATTGACAGAATTACTTATTTTCCTCTAAAAACCCAGATTAGGTTTAACATCATGAATACAGTGTCACAGATGATGCTAAGCAGTCTTGAAATAGACCTGCAGTTCTAACAGATGGGTTCACTTCTACAAAAGCTTTCAAAGATTTTATTTTTTTATGTTGAACAAATCTTTTTAAAAACAGTAAAGCAGAACAAATGATTTAAAAATGAATTTAATGGATTTAGATTAAAAAGACATTCTATTGAACAATAATACCCAAAGCTAGTTTTTAGAATAATTTATTGAACGGAAGTTCCTTCTATGCTAGTTTATAGTATTTTGCATAAAACCTGAGCTCTGACTGAAGTTCATTTGATGCTGGCCGTCTGCCAACAGCACGCAACTCAAGCTAAGCATAGAGCAAAGGAGGTGGCTAAACTTAGAGTCTCACCAAATCGTACCACAGCAGCTGACACGCTCTTTTGGTTACCATGGAGACCAAGGAAGCCCAAACATCATTGTGTTTACAGGAAGTAGATGCTCAAACTAGTTTTACATATAAAACATTGAATGCACTACTAACAAATTGTATTGAAAAGCATTAGGAAATATTTGCCTCTGATTACTACATGTTGGTGAAATAAAGTGTTACAATTTTTAATAAAATGTAAATATATGCCAGAAAAAATCTCAATCGTTTTCAATACTTTTTCATTGATTGATTGATTGAATGAATGAATGAGAAGTTTTAAATACTGTTAAAAAAAACTAAGAGGAGAAAAGCTGATGACCACAGGAAGTGACATGTTTTTGATTGTCTGGATAAATAAGATTTAGCAGTCGTGCTCTTAACACTGCAGTAACGTCAGAGTACCGGTAAGCCTTACTGTGGTAGTCAATGAGCGGTCAGCTCCGGCGTCCAGCAAAGCTCTGGCGCAGTCAAGCCATCCTGCCTCACAGGCCACAAAGAGGGAGGTCTGTCCGTCAGCAGCCACGGAGTCCACGGCAGCTCCTGCAGCCAGCAGCTCCTCCACACAGCTGGAGGGAGGGAGGGAGGGAGAGAGGGAGAGAGTAAGGCCACAGGGAGGACAGCTCACTAAACTTCTCCTTTCTGGGTTTTGTGTATCTATCTGACTTGGCTACTGCCCACATTTAACACAGAGAGAAGCAGCATGCATGCTTTGCATTTTGTGGTTGACTGCATCAAGCCAGAGTGGGGAAGGACTAGGATGAGCGTAAATCAAAGGTTGCATTTACTGGTTTTTAAATTCTGGTGGGGGAAAAAAGAATACATCAGTTTCTTGATTGCAGTATTGGGTACATAACTTCAAAAAAGTAATTGATTACTTTACTTTAGTTACTGGATAAAATTAAAATGACTTTGCTCATTACTTATTTGTAAAAAAAAGTAATTCACTACTCATTACTTTACTTTTTCCACTCATATTCAAATTCTCAAGGAAAAAACAGCACAAACAAGATCTTCTTGTCTGTCATTTAACTTTATTTTTAAAGCAATGACCTCATACAAAGTATGAAAAATGTCACAAAAATAAATGACATCACTTGTTGTCTATGCCACCGCTTAAAGTGAGATGTTACACCGAGTAACAACACAAAACACGACAACCACAACACAAAATAGAAATTAATGTACAAAACAAAAGGTTTCAATTAATTATAGTAAAGGTTTAAAAAGGTTTCTGGTTTTGTCTATCAGTAATGATCCTGTTTTGGAGAAGGTTCTCTCAGTTCCCAGGTTGGTTCTGGAGCTGATTCTAGATACAATTATCTCTTGCAGACTTTGTTTTCTCTATAAAAGTGAAAAAGGTTCCGTTTTAGTTTATTTTCCTGCTGTCACTCATTTCTTTCACCTTTCTGTGGATGTTAATTGCTGATGTTGCATCTGTCTGTCCTTCGTGCACACTTCTGCGCTGGTGCAAGCGTTACAAACTATGGCACCCCCCCAATCATTATGTTACTCTGTTACTGTCAAAAGTAATTAGATTACAGTAATTCATTACTTTATAATCCATTACCCCAACACTGCTTGATTGTACTTATTGTGTTTTTTAATTCTAAGCATCTCAGTTTAGTTTGAATTAAATGTAAACGTTTGATTAAAACTATCAACCACACAGACACAGATCTTTAACATGAACATGTTTAACTAAATCAAAACAAGAACAAAAAGAACACATCTTTATACTAAGGTCCAACATGGCTGCTCAGGCATAGACATTTGATCTGACTGAACATGTCAAACCATAAGACTTCTCAGTTATATTTGAAGTTATCATTTCAGTTATCATAAAAAATGTTGGCATAGATCTCTGAAATATTGATTATCAGCCTCTGTTGGTATTATAAGGCAGATTACCAGGAGGCAGAGTCATGAGGATGTCCACTCAGAAAACAACCACACAGGGACCAACTGCTATCATAAAGTGAGCTGCATGTGTGATTGTTTGGGCATAGCTCCTGGTGATGTTAGTGGGGGTTATTTCCATGGGTCTTGTGGATTTCCTGTCCTAAATATAACCCAGCAATCAGATATTACGAAACCGCACATTCACCAGCAACAACTCGCTGTCAGTCCTTCTGGAAAGCGTGCTAAGAACTGAGGCTGACCTGCTGTGGACTTCTGCAGAGGGATCAATATGGGAGGTCAGCCGTGTCACAGGATGCAGTCTTATTCTAAGAAAGTCTTAACAAGTTACAAAAGTTATATATAACTCATGCAACTGTTTCATTCATTGGTTTACTCAGCTTTGTCAATTTATGAAACAAAAGGGGCAGACTTCAGGGGCAGTCAACTTCATGTGCTTCCTATAACACTTTAACCCTTGTGCTATCCTATGGCACAAGATGACCATTGCCGTGTTCTCCCTACCATGACAAAGGTGGAGAGGATTTCATGTAATCCATGGACACCAGTGAAGATCACAAATCATTGAAGAAAAAAGGTTCAGAGCTCTGTCTAGTGGGTCTAGATGACCCTACTCTCAATGTTACAGTGCCTAGGATAGCACAAGGGTTATGACCACAGACATATATAAGATAGACAGGTTACTATTTCAATTTCACATGGTGAGCATGAAGCCTTCATTGGGACTGTTATGGAGACTACTGTAGAGTTAACTATAGACAACTCAATTGCGTCCCAGAAATGATAATTGGGTGGCAGAAAGCAAAGTCTAAAACTAAAGTTGGTCCACTCATATAAACCATTTTCTTCCGCTCATCCAGGACCGGGTCACGGGGGCAGCAGTCTAAGCAGAGATTCCTAGACTTCCCTCGTCCCAGCCACTTCCTCCAGCTCCTCTGGGGGGACCCCGAGGCGTTCCCAGGCCAGCCAAGAGACACAGTCTCTCCAGCGTGTCCTGGGTCTTCCCCGGGGCCTCTGCCCAGTGGGACATGCCCGAAACACCTCCCCATGGAGGCGTCCAGGAGGCATCCGGACCAGATGCCTTAGCCACCTCAACTGGCTCGTCTCTATGTGGAGGAGAAGCGGTTCTACTCTGAGCTCTGTCTGGGTGACCGAAGTCCTCACAAAATCTCTAATGGATAAGAGGTCCACTTATATACCAATCAAAAACCCACAATACTACATAAGAACTTTCCTTAGTGAGTTCCCTCAACTAAATCTGCTAAAAGAATTTCATCTGCAATAATCTGGAACAAAGACTGGTGGTATCGGCACCTCAGAGCCAAAGGTCACATGCTTAAGCCTTAGTCATATGCACCCCGTCCGTACAGGTGCTGCAGGTTTTTGGGTCATCCAGGCCTGTAGAGGGTAGTAGAGAGGATTGGTTGTATCATAAGCTGAGCGCAAGTGTGTCTTGCAGTTACGTTACCTCAGGGGACGTCATGAGCTTAAAACATACCATTGTTATGTGTGTGGTAAGTGTATCATGAAGTATTTGCAAGGATAATGGCAGCAGGGCTTGGATATCTGGAAATCATGCAAACACACCGGCCCTCAAGGCCTGGAGTTGCACATCCCTGCTCTAGCTCTGAGCTCTAAGTACTGGCCCCATACAGACTGTAAATGCTGTACGAACAGGGTGTACAGGTGATATGTAAGTGTTCGCAGGACATCAGCAGGATGTCCACACAATATACACTCTGATTGTCTAATTTCCTCATTTCTAACAGTCAAGCTGCACGCACGGAGCATGCACCTATCCCTCGAACGGCATAAACAGGCCCCTTGCACAGCGCAGGGTTTCAGCGAGGTTGAAAAGAAAGAAAAATCTTCACGACGTTTCTACATCTCACCTACTTCACCCTTACTATAGTGTCTCCAACGACCACAGAATGCTCATAGAAAAATGCGCACGACCATTTTCACTCTACAGGTTCACCAAGCGGTCTACGACCTTGATGTTTGGTGCAAACTACCCACGTGCCCCGCACAGGTTTGCCCATTTTTCACCTGCAATGACAGATTTAACATAAGCATTTGACTATTGACTTTGCTTGTTCTGTACCTCATTTCTAGGTTTCTGCTGGATGTGTTCATGCTAATAACACCTGCAATCATTAAATTTCATCTGGTGCAAACAACTTAAAAAAAGGATCCCATCATTTTAAGAGAACATTTTTGTTGGCATACAACAAACAAAGCCAACTGAAAAATGTATTTTAAAAATAAACTTAAAACTTAGAATTAAATCGTCAGTAAGCTCACCATGTGTGTCCATTGGCAGCAGCAAAGTGTAAAGGTGTAAATCCATTTTCATGTGAAATATCAGGAGAAAATCCTGACGACAGCAGCAGCTTCACACACTCTGAAGGAGAAACAAACAGACAGATGAAGGAGAGTGAGTCTTCTGCTCAGTCCCTGGACTCTACATGCAGAGAGGGTGAGGTAATACAGCTCAAACAATAATAAATACATTTCACTGTTTAATTTAACCAGCAGCAACAACAATGGAACAGCAACAGCGGTACAAACACTTTCCTAAAATTCATTCATCTCTTTCCGTCTCCATTTTCACTCTTGCACTCTCTTGCTGCAGATTAAAAGTGAGTCATCGGGCCGTAAGGAAATGTCAGAAAATGAACAGCCGCCTAAAAACCAGCTCTGAGACAACTTTGGACCAAAAGTCAACCCTGATAAACAGGAACAACTTCTGCAGAAAAAGGGAAATAGATGTAAAAGGCATAAATGTGAACCCATACATAGATGATAGCCGTTTTTCATTAAGTGAGTGTCTTTCAGATGTGATCACATAAATCACATCCTCTTCAGTTCCAATAGTTTATTAAGCAAACTTAGAGACCATTGTTTGTTAGCTGTGTTTTTCATTTTTATTGATATTCATTTAGATATTTGTTCACTCTATCCCTCAGCTTCAATCTAAAGGCACAAAAACATACACGACCAAAAGCATTCAAAGATAAGAAGCAGTTTTTAGGCTTTTATGAATAAAACATCAGTCAGGGTAAAAACAGCTCACTGGGTTCCTCGAACTGTGAATCGCTCACACACCAAATGTGACACATTCTTAAAGATCCACCCCAGTAAAAATTGTGTTTTTAACATGTTCTTGTGGCATTTTTCTCGTGATAGAGGATGCATTTGAACAATATTAAGCTAAAAGTTGCATTTCTGAGTATTTCAGGAGCAGAGGTAAAAATACCCTTTGAAAAAGAGCATATTTGTAACAGAAAACATGCCGAGCAGGCCACAAGGTCCCTGCTTCCAGATCTCAGCAATGAGGAGGGGAAGAGGGGACGGGGTAACTCAGCCCATACCATCCTGTCCACAACGCAGAGGCAATTTTCTAATGAACTATTGCCGATCTGCAGAAACTATGTTCTGGAAAACAACTCCAGTGGTTTGATTCAGTCAAAAACAGCATAATTATAATTAAAAGAAAAGATGTACGGAGTGGGACAGTTTAAAAAATAGACTTTAAAAATGTCTTCCAATCATAAATGTTTTAAAATAAATTACCCACGTGGAATTAAACTTACCCTTGTGTCCATTACAGGCAGCAACACACAAAGCAGAGTTTTGGTTCATGTTGAAGTGGTCTTCAAGGGTAAGATGATCTGGCTTGTTGTCCATACCAGCGCTAGAGGTGATGATGGTGGATGAGGTGGTGGTGGTGGTGGTGTTGGTGGTCGAGTCTGGTTGGTTAAGCAGCATTGACAATAAAGTGACATTTCCCTGGGAAGCAGCTTGGAGAAGCAGAGAAAGCCCGCTGTCCAGGGCAGCAGGCCCACTGCCACTAAGAGGGGGGACTACGGAGGGCCACCAGCCTGCAGGGGGAAGGAGGAGCAGCAGCAGCGAAGGTTACACTCGGACGTGGAAGGCTAGCAGTGAGAGGATGTGACTCTAAGCGGCAAGCATTGGACAGCAAGCTTTTCTAGATGGAGAAAGGGACACAGAACTCATCTTTATTCCATACGTGTAGTTGGACAGTTTTTGTCTTACAGACAAGCAAAGCAAAGTTAGCTGGAAAGCTGACCGTAGTATTTGTCAAGAAGACAAAGTACATAAACTCCAGCAAAACTGTGTGGAAAGACAAAACTATGCTATCAAAATTTATTTCATGCTTTGGAAATTGGCAAATTACTTTGAACACTAACGTTCAAAAAGCCTTTAATTTAGAACAACCATAAGAATGGAGCTTAAAGACAGGAATGGAGAAAAGTATCTCAGTTGTGTTCTATTGTTTGAGTGGGTACAAATTAAGGTGGAGAGGAAACTCTAGGGTTAGACACAGATTCAGAATAGCTGCTGTTCCCAATTATTAGGGTGCTCCAAAAATTCGGGAGAATATTGCAAAAGTCACATTTGGTCTTTAGTTGGAGCGAGTTTAAGTAAGGCCAAATAATGACGTAATGACCCAAGGACTCAAGTTTGGTTAATCATCATGCATCAATGGTCTAGCACCTTCTTCAAAATGTCAGCAGGTATTGTGGATTTCCTTTAGGGAAATCCGGAGGACTTCATCCTACTTCAATGAGGATTGCATAATCCTCTCCTCTGGATCCAACTTTCCTTTCCTTCTGTCACCATCTTCAGTAGCAAGATGGAGTGAGCAGTTCCTGCTTCAGTAGTATACTTACCTTACAAAGTTACTCTACTGTCAGCCTTAGATTCCCTGCATCTCGTGACACGTGAAGCTTTGGTGCTATGTTGATATGGAAGATCTACCTCACTTCCAGGTGAGCTGGGTTCTCACGTCACTGCCTCTGCACGCCACTAATAGCCAAATTCCCTTTTCTTCAAAGCCAATCACACTCCTATTCCTGCTTTTAGATTCATGATAGTTTATCTCTTACATTCCACCCCATCTTCCACCTGGACCATGCTTGGTCATGGACTAGCCTTTAACCATCATCAGGTTCTCTAGGTTCTGTGATTTATCCATCTATGGTCCGAGCTTCGTCCACCAGCATGCAGGACGTCATCCGCCCAGAGCCTAACCGCCAAAGACTATGGACCTATTTCATGCACATTTTTTGTATCACAAATATATCTTTATTATTCACATTCCTTAGATCTCTCCTAATTGAAATGTTTTACTGAGAATCACCAAGAACTGATTCATCTTTTTTAGTCCACCTATGGAAATACTTTGTTGTTTCCTGTTCCTCTGAAGGAACGAGAAGTTGTCTAATCCCTGGTACAGTC
The DNA here is from genome assembly GCA_023969325.1 of Oryzias curvinotus. Classification (NCBI taxonomy): domain Eukaryota; kingdom Metazoa; phylum Chordata; class Actinopteri; order Beloniformes; family Adrianichthyidae; genus Oryzias; species Oryzias curvinotus. Next base: position 4,400,686 of record CM043711.1, read on the forward strand.
CTACTTACCGCCATCATCATTACAATAAAATACCTAGTTCTGGCTCACCTGTCTCAGAATTGTTCCTGGTTTGTCTGTTCATCACTATTGTTCTGAAGCTACAGTTTCTATAGCTTTCCTTCTGTTATTAGTGTAAGATATTAAGTCATGAGCTCAGACAGTTTAGTCAAGAACACCAACTATGGTTAATGGAGCCATGGAATTGTGCTGAATGAACCGGACATCGCCCCACCCACCACAGTTGGAGCGGCCCCCCCAAAACACCTTTCAGAGACAAACATCTTTATTCTTAGTTGCTGCAACTCGGTGTATTAAATCTGCACAGAGATCATCGAGCTGGTAGGAAATTGACACAATGATCCTGCCAATTTTCAAAATAAAATACCTGACTCTCACTCAATTCAATGAAATTATCCCAACTTCGTCCAAAAGAGAAGGTTACAGGAAAAACCAGTTAGTGATTCCAAATTAGTTTAACAATAAACAACAAGAGTTGTTCTTGATTATTTGAAAAACTGGTCTGAACAGGTAAGGAAAACCATTTTGGTCATGGTTTTTATTTATGTTACAAATCACTGCATATATCTTTGTGTCAATGTTTCTTTCCTTAAATCATTTGGTTCTGTCAGCAGAACTGAGAGTGCGTGTGAGCAAAGCAGTGGTTTCCAGAAGGTTGTGGCCTTGTGGAGAGTGTCTGCCCCGAGACCAGAGGGTCAAGGTTCAAGTCTACAGTTGAATCATACCGAAGACCTTAAAAATGGGACCCAATGCCTCCCTGCTTGACACTTAGCATTAAGAAGTTGGACTGGAGGATTAAACCACAATCCCTTGTCTGCAGCACACCACTACCCCAGGTTATTAGTTAAAGTCCCCTTAACTTTAACTACAACTTTAATGGAACCATAGCAAGTTGGGTTCAATTGAAGTATAATTCAAAGTTTCTTAAAGAAAAAAAATGTCACTGCGTTTCAATATTTTCAGGGTTTTACCTCCACAAATAAGTTGTATTATATTTGTATACATAACATTTTGAATATTACTGGATTTCTAACTTGGCAAAAATGTACAATGTTTAAAGTCTCTGCTGGATTATAATAAATAAACTGGAATCATCATTAGAGAGTAAAAGTTCAGTTGAGCAAGTAAACACAAAAAATATGATATTTTCACATCAACAAAACAATTGTAATGGATTTAAAGTGTTGCCAAGAACAAATGGTTAATAGTACAAGGTAATGAAAGGTGACACGGGAAGGAGTGCAGGAAATGGAAGGGTATTTATGACATGCTGCATAGTATGGAAAAGGGAGGAAAGTGAGAAAGCAACCTCTGGCATCAGCTTCAGAAAGGACAGCAGATACTGGCAGTAGGACTGTAGAAGCACTGCAGCTCTTTTTTCTGTCTCAGTTTAACAGGACTATTAGCTGACCCTAATATTCTCCTTAAAGTTTGCGACATGTCAGTAAAAAAGAGGGTCTGACTTGACAACATGGAGCATGAGGCCCAAAAGATAGGCTTATTAGGAGGAGAAAAAAGAAAAAGAAGTTGTGACAGAATGCAGGGAGCCACATCACATCTCATTTGGAGCAATTTGGAGTGGAAGAATAGAATCAGTGATGGAGAATTATTTGACCTTCTGCTTTCTGCTTTGTAGTCATTTGGTAAAACCCTGTTTGGCTGCCAACTTAAATTTGCTTTTGTAGGCTAGGCTTAGCTCTGAAAGAAAAGCCAAAGAGAAGTGGGAAAGTCAAGAATCAGACGTAGAGAGCAAGAGGAAGCCCAATTACCTGATGCTGTTGCCAGGAGGCTGCCTGCTGAGGAACAAGGACTATGGGTGGATGGAGCACTAATGGAGGAGAAGGTGGGGGGAGGGTTTATGGACAAGGGGCAACTAACTACGGTGGTAGGACTGATGACTGGCGGACACTGTGCACATGCTGCTGATGGCTGCGGCGGGCCCCGATCAGGCCCCAGAGAATGGGAAGCAGGGCAGGCACCCACCTGAGAAGCTGTCAGGGCTGGTACCAGGTCCAGGGCAGGTTTGGGTGGCAGCTGGGGTGTGGCTGGTTTTAGCACAGCCCCAGGGGAACGGCTGCTGTCCCCCACCACCTTGATGGGTGGATGAGGAGGAGAAGGGGTCTGGCTAAGCCCTGGCTTTTTGGGAGGTATAGGGGGAGGGTTTCCTCTGTCGATCCTGGTAACTGTGGGCGACTTCAGGCCAATAGGATGGTTCAGGCGCCCAGGAAAAGGTCCTCCCTCTGAGGCAGAGTGGGGCAGCCCTGGACGCAGTGGGACAGCCCCTCCTGCAGGGGGGCTTGTGAAGCGTGACAGGACCTGTGTGACAGTGTGGCGTGCTTGCTGCCTAGCGGCAAAGTTGTCACGGTTAGTGGGAGAGAGGTCACGAGCTGGAGGACTCTGGGATGAGGTACCATTCTGATCCTGATCCTGAAACTTGTATCGGGCTGCCTGAACACGGGGGCTGACCCCAGAGGGTAAACCATGGGAGGCTTGTCCCTCAGTGCCATTCTCTGTCTGTGCTTGTCCTGCCGAGCTACTATGGACGATTCCCCGGCCAGTCGTCTTTGGCAAGCTCAGCCCCACGTAGTTGGCGGGTGTTGGCTTGACAGGTATAGCCAGTGGGGTCTTTTTAGGACCCTCAATCTCAATAGGGGGCTGGTCTGTTTGGCAAGACGCTGTCTGAGAGCTAATAGGATCCGTGGCTACAGAAACCGATGTCAGAACTTTAGGTTTTGGTGAACTACTGGTGGCAGCAGCAGTTTCCACTTCAGCTGGAGCTGGACTGGGATCCTTTCCATTGCCCCCTTCAGTTCTGAGCTGCTCCACCTGCTGCCGAAGGCTCTGGCTTTCAACCTCCTCTCGACTCAGCCTTGCACGCAACTGCTCACGCTCTGTGTCAAACTCGGACAACTGCTTTTCCATTTTAGCCTCCATTTGTTGGCTCTTCTGGCGCTCATTGTTCAGCTCCTCCTGCAGTTTGCCCGAGGAGCGACTCTCCTCATCCAGGCGAGCCTGGAGCTCATCGAAGCGCTGTGACTCCTCTACCACTCGTGTGGCAAGCTGCTTGCACTCACGCACCAACATCATGACTATGTTCTTGTTCTTCTCACGCTCATCCTTCAGCTGTGCTGTCAGCTTGCGGTGCTCCTGTTCTAGACTCTGAAGCTGCAGCTTCTCCATCTCCAGCTAGAAACACAAACAAAGGCAGTCTTTGTAAATGTAGTACTCTGTCAATACACAAAAGCCAGATCTTTAGCTGAAATGTAGACATTATTGGTGGAGTATAGTGCAAACCAGTATATGCATACATCGTATTACAGATTTTTGAGATTCTCTGACACTAAAAATGGACTAAAATTGTTTTTCTGTAACAGCTTTTGGTCGCATGTTTTGGGCAGCTGGTGGTTCAATCTCAGACAGCGACAGTTGATGAGTCCTTGGGCAGGACACAGCTTCATGCCTTCATTAGTATATATGCAAATGGCAAACTGTGAAAGTTTAAGACAAACATCTGATGAATAACAAAGCATCAATGATATAATGGACTGATGCACCAAAGCTATTAGGCTTCTGTGATCAGTGTGACCAAGAGGCCCAGGTTGCACTCATTTATCTCCAGTCCAATCTTTATCACTTTATGGTCGTTTGATATGTTTCCCCGTATTTCTTGGACTATAAATAGCTCTGGACTATAAGTCGCAGCATCCAAAAAATTCATAATAAAGACAAAATCATATAGAGAGAAGCACTTTTGGGAGAAATGTATTTAACAAAATACAGGACCGGGAACAGAGTTATCATCTTGAAAGGGAAAATCATAATAACGGAGAAGATGACAATAATAGACTGAATATATGCATGCCTCACCACTGTAACATAGCTGCTTTATTTTCATGAAACATGGGAGGAATCTATTAAATTAGTACAATATATTCAGATAACCATAGCATAAAGAAGATGACAATTCGGCCACGCTCTGTGTAAGACTGAGCAGAGCTAATTCTTCTGTGTTACTGTCAGTAATGAACACTGCTACACACACCTACAGTCCGCTCTAGCGCCTGTTTTTTAGGGGGGTTCTAAATCACATATAAGTCGCACCTACGAGCAAACTATGCGAAAAAAGTGCTACTTATTCTCAGAAAAATACAGTATTCAAGTATATGTACATGTCTGTTTTTGTATACATATTAATGTCAACTATTACAATTGAAATCCAAAGTCTTCTATCCCAGATGCCATAAATCCCTGGAAAGACAAAATGTCATTTACAATGTATAATTGGTTTGTTAATTATTTTATTATAGTGCTAGGAATGGTTTTTGAATGTCACTTCTAAAGCACAAAATGCTACACCTGTTTAAATAACCAGCAAATACGCAAGTTATTTGAGTAAGCCTTTTTTTTTGCACAGTGACATGTCTTGATAATACACATCGCTTTGTAAAATAATGGCTTAGGGGAAGAGTCCAGCTCATGAGCTCAGCGAGACAGGGTCTCTGCATACGATAAAATTTCCATGACTCGTCACAGCTCTGACTCCTATATTTGGGGCATCAACTATTTTTAGCTGGGAGCTGGTTAAACAGAGGGTAACAGGGCTTAACTGTGGCTCTTCACCCAATTGAGAAGACTCTGCTGCTCTGACAAGCAACAGAAAAAAGAGAGGACATCCTGCTGTCCCATCTCAAAGCGCAACAACCTGTGATGTTTAATTCCACTCCCCTACTTGCACTCTTCCAAACTAAAAGGGAGAACACATCATCACCAGCTGATTGTGACAAGGAGTGTGAGGTTTTAATCAAAGGCAGCGCACCAAGGGAACAGCAGTTGTTACTCTAAAGAAGCTGCTACTACTTGCTCCTAATTGGGTGAGGATTTTTGTTCCCCTTGGTGCAAATTTAGAGAGACTGTGAAAGTGTTGACACAGTGAGCCACGGCTCATTGTGTCAACACTTTCCCATAGTGCATTGAGAAACCAGGCAAGATTCGCACACATTTAAAACAAGGTTACCTGGTCCTCCTTTCTTATTTAAAGCACCGTCATGATGTCATCTGTCACCGACGGTGTGTTCAGCAGAGTGTGCTCATAAAACCTGTCCTGCAGCACCAAGGTGTCCCAAAGTTAAATGTGAATTCTTTTGTTAAAAGGCCCACTCAGACAGAAATGGTGTTTTTGATGTTTTTAACATGTGGGATCTTCTCATTATGGAGGACATGTACAAAGACAATTTAGCTTAAATATACATTTCTATCTATATAAGAAAAACCTGCGATTTGCAAGATTAGTGATCAGTATTATAATATAACTTGCGATAAATGAACAAATAGCAAAACAATTAAATACATAATTTCCATGTCACTGCAACAGTTTAATCTAAATAAGAGTCAATATAACTTAAATTATCCTCAAAATGAACATAAACGAACATAAAAGGGCTCCATCTGATTGGTCAACAACGTGAAGGGGTGCATCTGATTGGTCAAATCCATAAAGGGATTTATTTGATTCATTAAATACTTCAAGCTGCTATAATATTATTTAAGGTAACCATTTATAGCACTTTTCACAACATGGGAATAGCACTGCTTGATATCGCGATAACGATAAGTTTGCAATTTATTGTACAGTCCTACTTTCTAAGTATTTCTTTATTAAAATCATTGTGAATCAGAAGAAAATGTAAAAATGATCTTATTTGTGACTTAAAAAGATTAGCTGGGAGGGCTACAGTCTCCCTGCTCTGCTCCGTTCTGATGCTTCCACTGTCAGACAAATAGACCTATGAACGTCTTTATTTTCCCCGTCTGAGCTGGAATCTGGATCTAAACTGTACGGTTGATACCTCTGATATCGCTCATTGTGTCCTTGATTCACAATCTTGAAGCAGATTTACAAATTAAAGGTCCACGTGTTCAAATAGGACTGTGGCAAACCTTCTGAGGCACTGGAGAACTTTATGAGTTGACATTAGCAGAGAGGATGACGGTGTGTCACATTCAAAATGTGCTGTGTAGAGTCCTGCTGCACACTTGCTTTCAGCTTGCCTAAGACCTCATGGAAAATTCAGTAGCTTACACAAAAGACAGTGGTGGAGGTAAAGAAAGCTCAGACGGGCTGGTTAAAATAATCTTTATCCAGGATCCCAACAGAGAAAGATGTATTTCTTTTTCAGTAGGTTTTTCTTTCATTCATAATCGCAAAACTTAAAAGAGCATTTATCTTTTGCTAGTAAAAATGTGTGGAATCATATTGTGGACTAAACCAATAAATTTCTTTCTTTATTTAATTGTTATTTTATTAAAATAAAGATTTTACATTTAAAAAAGTTAGTTTCATTTTATTTTATCTTTCTGGTTAATTACATTTTTCTTTTCTTTATTTATTTTTTTACCAGAGATTTGGGCCTCATATGGGCTCATTTACTCAATTCCTGGTTTGGTTATTATACTATCATATTTTATACGTTAAATGACGACAATCATGGAATGAAAAGTCTAAGATAAGCATAAATGGGACTACTTTGAGAGCCACATCTCTCCTAAAGATACAAATTTCATTTTTGAGCATTTAGGTTGATGTGGAAAGCCGCTTTTCTTCACGTCAGAATCAGCTGATTTACATTGATTGTATTTTAATTTTACTAGGCCTGCAAAATAAATCACAAATTTATTGTTATTGTAATATCAAGCTGTGCAATATGCATTTTGCAAAAAACTGTGAAAATGTTATTACATTTTTAAATGTATTAATATTATTTTTCCTGACTTTTTTCTGTGAAGATCACAGAGAGTTATTTGTTGTTTTTTTTAACTTCACAAATAGTGTTGTTTATTTTAGTAAAGGATCATGAATGAATGAATGAAGCTTTATTCATATAGCACTTTACAACTCCTTCAGGGGAACCAACGTGGTTTACAATAAAAGAAAGTGATGCAAATTGCTTTTGGGAATATATATATATAATACAACTTATCCAACTTAAAGGAATTAATTCAAGTGGTGACAAGTTATTCAACCTAATTTCTTATGTCTATCCAACTCAATAGTTGTTTATAACAATTTAAATTTACATATTTATCTAACTAAATGTCCTATTTCTCCAATTCAGTGAAATGTTTTTCTATATTGTACTTCTTGAACTCTCATCTCTAAATTTAGGCCTGCTGATATTCTCATTTTATAAAAATGAAATGAATGATACAGTGAGGATTTGCAGTACTGAGCCTGCATTTAGTAATCATGACTCTGACTTTTACTTCAGTTTCTGTGTCATTAAGAGGTACTAGTGGTGCTAAATAACCTCATCATCCTCTTCCTCCCTCTCACTCATGGTGCAGAAAGAATTAAACATAACAGGATAAAATAACTCGTCAAAACACAGTAAAACAGCTAAACAACTAAACATATTTAGACAAAAACCTACACTTGTACCTAAATCCGTCCAGACAGTAAAATAAATGTCTGATAACTACGTGTTATCTTTAAGTTGACTGAACTCAAAAAATGATTTATCTTAACTGAAACAAATAATTAAGTTAGATCAATGTAAAAAAGTTTATCTTTCAACATCCATACGTGGTCTTATCAGCCTCTCACGGTGGAAAAAGTATGATCTGAGCTTCTTCATCCACTAAATCATCTTCAAATGGACACGCCATGCTGCTGCACCTCTCTGAAAACAAACTAACCTTCAACTAAACCTGCTCCAGACCAGGTTATGTTCAGAGCACGAGCTGCTATGGCAACTTGACATACCCTGAAACATACCTCTGTTTTTGGAACCGGAAGCTGAGGTTATCAACCTGCTTAGCCTCAAACTTACAGTGGTAACTCACATAACCTGCTTTTTGGAATACCCCCCTCATCTTGAATTCAAACGTGCATCAAAACCCTTCCATCCCCGAGGAGGAAGAGGAACAGCTTGAGAGGAAAATAGGACAGAGTCTCAGCCAACATCTGGCTACCCAGATTATCAGGGCCACCATAATCCTAAAGAGATCTGTGACAAATCCACACCAGAAAACATCCAACACAAACAGCTGACATACAACTTCATACAACACAGCACCTGTGGTGAGACCAAACAACCAGACTTTAAACGTTACCTTTCTCATGTCTTTAACACATTTTTGCCTCATCTGCCTTCCTTCCTGCAGACTCCTATAAATGATGTACTCATTCTATTCTATTAACTTAAGGCTTGTTTCCACTGAGCGGTACCGTCCAGACCGGTACGGTTTAGAATTCAGGTAATCGTTTTCACTCAAAGGTAGACCGTTACGGCGCATGCAGGGTGACGCTAACAACAACAACAATGGAGGCCATCCAGCAGCTCAATTTTTGGCTTTAGGTCCTTTGTAAATAAAAGTCATTTAATGTTGTTTGAGAGAAGATTTCAGTTCATTCAAACATTGTATTTCGCTCACAAATTTTTAACGTCTGTATCAACGTCAGGCTCAACACTTTTTGCTTGCTTTTTTGGTCCGAGGGAGTCATGTTGCAGGGGGTTTTTACTGGCAAGAAGACAGCTAAGAAGGTACACTGATGAGTGTTTATGACACGTAGATTACCCAGATAACAGTGAGAAGCAATTTTTATCTGTTGTTTTGATGAGTCTGAATTCATCCAACCACAATTCAGTGAGTTGCTGTCTCGTTGTGGTGTTGAGGCATTGTTTTGAGAGAATTCTGTTAAGGGACAGAACGGTAGCTTTTAGGATAATGTCAGCAAAAAGAAAAAAGAAAAGTATGTAAGAAGTGTTTTCACCTTCTTGAATTGAATTGTTTCTGTTTGCTAACATCACATTTGTTGCTTTATGTTGGTCCGCAGTTCATCCTTTTCTTAGATCCTATTCTGTTTACATCAGCTACGGTGGCTGTTACGCTCCGAGGACAGATTATGTTCAGACTGAGGAATCTCAGAGCGAACCGAAGCTCAGTCTGATTGGAAACAAACCAAGACCACCTCAGAGAGGGTTTTCCTGGTCCCAGACCAGGGTCCGCTCGAGTGTACTCAAACTGAAAATCAGTTCAGGATTATCAAGGGAAACAAACTCTGGTTCACTTTAAGGGGACCAAATGTGTCCAGTATGAATACAGCCTCAAAGGCAACACAATGGCTTGTTCTCTTACCTTCTTCTGGCGGCTCTCAGCAGCAGCCAGTTGGGCGGACATGCGCTCCTGCATTTTCCTGCAGTGACCCATGACAGCTTCCAATACTGAGATGGGACTGGACCCCAAGGACCTTCGCTCATTTTCCCCTCCAGGGACCCTACACTCAAAGTCCCTCTGAAGTGCAAGGAAGGGGTCGGTTATGCTGTAGTGTCCGTAGCGTTCTTGGAGAAACACCTCCTTTCTTTGGGCCTGTTGAAACAAAAGACAACAAGAGCTTATTTTTGCTTTTACATAAGTTCTGTTGAAATAACTTGACTTTTATTATTAACGCCAGGTGTCCACAGTTTATTCATTGTCAAGTTTTAAATACTTTTATTTTGACCAAAAGTAACAGAGTATGAAGCTCCAATGTTGGTTCAAATCCAAGCTGGTTACTTCCTAAACTATGCATGTGTGGGTTTTCTCTGGCTTCCTTCCACAGTCCATTTACAGGTGTGTTGATAGTCTCTTTAAAGGTGAAAGTGTGTGCAGTTGTTTGTTAGTGTGTCCCTGGGAGTGTGACCCATCTTTAAACTGCAGGGATTGAGCAACCCCCCATAACTGCTAAGGATTAAGTAAGAACAGATAATGGATGAATGGAAGAATCCTCAAATCCATTCTTCCTTCTTCTTTCTTCAGGTTTCATGTTGCAAAAGTACAAAGATGCACTTTGTGTTTTATTTTTATATGAAAAGTACTTTATAAATAAAGTTGATTTGATTTGATTTGATTTGAGCATCCAAAGCAGTGCTTTTCAATTATGTTTTGCAAGCTCCCCCCCTTAGGAAAAAGAAAATGTTTCACCTCTCAAGTTAAAATGTCTGTTTTTGATCCTGTATTCTGTCAAAGTTCCACTCTGATCATCTTTTGAACTCTTGTAAAATTGTTCCCAGTGGTCTTTTAATCACGATTGAGCCAATCTTAGGCAAAATCTAAAAAGCTGTGTGGTTTTCAAGAGCATAGCTTTTGAAGATCAGCAGAAGGTCATTAGTTTGTTCACTGGGCACGACTGTTGGTGCGGAGGTAAGCCAGCACTCATCTCCCCTGATCCCTTTGTTTACACTCTCTCCTGCTAGTTTACAGCCCATCATTCTACATCACAACTTTAGCCAGGCCCCGCCCTTTGAGACTTGTACTGCACTTGAACCTTACTGTAATGATAAACATCCAGTAACTTGTTGCTTTATGCTGCTTCATGGTTCTACCCCCCCCTCCTATTATCACCCTCCTACCCCCCCCCACCCCCCCTTAACATCCCTCTCTCTTCTTCCCTCCTTTCCTTTTCCGTCCGGTCCAACATAAAAGATTTTCAAATATGATTGAAATTAATAAAGTTTGGCCTGGATTCGTAAAGGGGTTTATTCAGACATTCCTCTGGTTTGTCTGAAGATTAATAACTCCTGTTGTTAAAGTAAAATCTGTCCAACACAAGAGGCCTTCAGCTCTCATCTGTTTGCCCAGCTGTTGGACAGGACAAGTTAGAAAAAAATATATATATATTCTGAAAGATATTCTAAAAGGCTTAAAATGTCATAAAGAAAGAAACGAACAGATGAAGTAGATGATTAATGTATAGTTTATTGTACGTGACTGGAAAATTCCTCCACTGCACAGCAGCAGCTTGAATGTTTATCATTTCAGCTTTGACTCCAGGAAAAGGCCACCTACGTGAGGAGAAGAAGCTTCTCAGCAGTTTGGTGGAGAGATGAAGAAAAACATGTAAAAAAAATAATCAGTCATAGCAAAGTCATCATTTTGCCAGGAAGCAGGACTTTATCAAATTTGGTAAATTATGAGCTGCATTTGGAAAGTAAAAGTGATTACTAAAATAAAATGTTTTTAAATCAGTGTTATATTCCTCACCAGCATATAGTTTTTGACAAAAATATATCCCATTTAAAATCTTGATTTTAGATCTACTAGACAATGTAATTATCTTCATTTTAGCTTAGATTTGACTAAGTCCATGTGAGATAATGAGGTCTTTTACCAATATTTCCACAATAAAATGCTTATAAAAATGTTTTCTATGGAAATGATACGTAGAAAGGTCTCTGTGGGTAACACTTCTTTTATCTTTTGTATTGTTTTTGGATCTGATCTGTCATTTGATCTGCTTGTGATTGAAGCCTGTGTACGTGTCGTTTTAGCTCAGTTATATATTGTGAACGCTATGTCTTGTCTTGATAATGACATCGATCACATTTGTGGAGATTAAAGTACATCAAATTATTATTATCATAATATTAATATTATTATAAATTAAAGCCCCCCACCCCCGACATGCCCCCACTGGCTGAGCCGCTGATACACACCCCTTACTCTCCCCTCCCTTGCCCTTCACTCTCCCCTATGCCCTGCACCCTACTCAGGCTGTACATGACAAATTCAATAAAAACAAAAAACAACACAATTTTCAAAACGGCGTCTTTTCTGTTGGTTTGATCTCATTTCGTCAACCCCCCTGGCAATGACACAGAGAGACAGACCTGTTCAACCAAAACATAAAATGTTTTGGTTGAACAGTCTGTGTCATTTTTAGCCCTTGTGCTATCCTATGGGGTTAAGATGACCATTGACGTGTTCTTCCTACCATGACAAAGGTGGATAAAGGTGGAGAGGATTTCATGTAATCCATGGACACCAGTGAAGATCACAAATCATTGATTTTTTTTAATTCGATTTTGATTTGAAATGGTTTATTTCAAGCAATTAAATAGAAATAATACACAAAAGCAATACAATCATCAGTTATACATTCATATAGTAACTAATCAAACTTAGGATAATTAGACATATTAATAAATATTGCTTGAATATAATCCCACCCCGTTATACTATAACCCTTTTATTACATGATTTATCAATATCCGGTTCCAAGCTTTTATCAGACAGAATTAAATGTCAATAAAGCACATGACAAAGATGAATTACTTAATTATGCAAAAATAACTATTTCAGAAATCAACATGGCAAATGCAGATCAGTTATCTAAAATATATGCAGATTATGTTACTTAGAAAAGTCATTCATATGATTAAAAATAATACTATATCAGTAAAATACACAACACTGTTTCAGAGATTTTCATAGCAAAATTTTTATCAAGTATCAAAAGTTAAAAACGTGCAAAATTATGTTACATTAGGAAAGATTTTTGAATCAATTTATCAATTTTTGGAGCAAGTGAAGTAATATCATTAAACATCGATCAATTTAACCATTTTCAATAACTGATTAATCATTTGTTTTCCTTTTTTTTTTTTAATTTTTGTTTTTTTTTTTATAATAAAAAATGGTTCAGCGCACTGTCTAGTGGGTCTAGATGACCCCACTCCCAATGTTAAAGTGCCGAGGACAGCACATCAGCAAAAGCAAACTTTTGGATTTCCTTGGCGACAGAGGTTTTTTGACAACCACGCCCAGGTTCATGAAAATACATTTTCACAATATAACCGGTAAAAAGTGTGAGAGACAGGGGAATCTCAAAACAACCATTTTTTCCCAAGTAATGCTGCTCGTGGAGTTAGGAGGTGAAAGATTAAAATCCTTAAGAGGAACTCAAATTTCTAGAAAGTACTAAAGGGGATTTTTTCATGATGGAGACTTCTTCTCGAGGTCAACAAAATTTCGAAGGTGGTTGAAGACCTAACCTGGTCGCATTTGTATAAATGTTTACAAAATCAGACAACAAAAGCATTGTTTTGTTAGAGGATTTCAAGCGTTTTTTGACCCCACAATGACATTTGGTCCCATTCTTTTTTCTATAGTTTCTTACACTGTGATGTTAACTTTTTTTTGCCCAAATCTTTATTGGGAGCTAGGTATATGCAAATTTTGTTGAGTCCTTTATTCTGTCCTGCAGCAGTCCTGGACTGCAAGGACTAGATTGAAATGTGTATTTGAATATTTCACTAAATTAAGTTTCCTTTTCTACTATTGGTCTGCTTTTACTGTGAACCTGTCCTTTAAGGTTCTACTTTGAACTTCCTTACACTAATTTACAATGCTGTGAAAAAGTCAGCTCTCAGACTTTGACATGAATACAAATTCTTGCAGAGGGAAAAGTGAAAAAGGAATCAAATAGAAGTGCAAATCCGTAAAAGGGCTGGTTTCAGATCCAGGAAGAAAACACTCTGAAGCAGCTTCCGGTGAAAATGATATGTGGTTCATACCTAACGGAGCTCCTCAGCAGTCTAAGTTAAACTAAGTTACAATAAAATAGTGATCTACTGATGCAGAGCGAAGTGGAGGCGATTACACATTTGTAACTTTAGAGCACTTTCCAAGAGCAACAGAAGACTGAGAGTGAGACGTCAGTATTATTAGTATCGACCGTTCAGGCATGCAGGGTGAAGGGGTTCATGACACTCTATGAGAGGAAGAGAAATGATGTTTCAGTGAGGGGAAAGTGGAGAAAGTAGAAGCAAATGACGGACAGAAAGCAGAGCCAGAGAGACAGGAGGATGCAGCCCAGCTGGAAAAAGACGGTTTCTCTGCACACGGCTGAAGAGGCTCCTGAGTGTAGAATAAACCAGTGAACCCACATGCCTAACATGGGAGCCGGAGAGGCAGGAATGTGCTTAAAGGTCATTTTAAAGTCTGACAGTAGGGATGCTTCTCAGCTAAGTAACACGGCAGCAGACTATCTGAAAAGAACTGGACAATGTGGTAACCCCACAGGAGTGAACGGAGGCAGAAAGAATAAGACTCCACAGGTTCAGCTGCTCACTGAGGAACGTTTTAGCCACAATGATGGGAGGTTTTACCCCAACATGCAGCACATTTCACGTGAATGAAAGTGAACCTGGTTGCCTTTGGTCCATACAGTGCAGCAGATTATTACTGCTGGTGTCTGCATGACTCACTGTGGGACAGAGGTCAAATCCAAGCATGGGGAGGGGATCAATGATTACATTCTAATCCATACATGATTCTCATGGTTTTGTGAATTTGAAATAATCCAGAATTCAAAAATACGTGTGATTTAATGTAAAACCTGAATGCGCAGTGTGTATTTAAATCAAACATTTTTGAAGAGCACACTAACATGGCTGACACTCTGACTGTGTGAACCGAGTCGCTTAAAGTCCCACTCCGATCATCTTCTGATCTATGGTAAAGGTGTTCCGTTTTTAGCTCAATTTGAAAAATAAAAAATAAAAAAAACAGTGTTTTCTAGGACATAGTTTCTGCAGAGCAGCAGAAGTTTAACAGATATTAACCTCTAGCTGTGTCAACTAAAGTCTCTGCACTGGGGCCCTTCTTGAATTAAACAGAGGCGATGCCATATTGCAGGGGTGGCTAACCCTGGTCCTCAAGAGCCTCAACCCTGCCTGTTTTCCAGCTCTCCCTAAACTGCTTGATGCTGATAACCTAAATCAGGTGTGTTCAGTCAATCAGGATGTGAAATCACTTAAGTCAGCTAATCAACAGCAAGCTGGTGAGGGAGAGCTGGAAAACAGGCAGGGTTGAGGCTCTTGAGGACCAGGGTTAGCCACCCCTGCCATATTGGATAACTAGTCCTGCCATCTATGGGATAAAGCAAAACCCAAGCAAGAGAGTCCAGGAATTTGGCACTTAATGCATTTTATATGTCAAGCATAGTCAATACATTACAACGGACTTGGGAATTTATTTGCACATAATCAGATAGCTTTTCCATTGAAGACCATAGAGCATATATTATCTCTATATCAAAACATCGTGGATTTAGCCCCCTTTTGAACTAACCGAATCAATTCTCTGTCTGCTCATGACTCAGCCTGATTTGAATAAAGAAATACTCAGAAACACAGTTTTAATCTTAATTTTTTAAATATTTGTCCTCCATCATTAAAAAATGCCACAAGAACATGTTAAAACAAAAAAAAACAAAAAAACATTTTCACCAAGAAAAATCCAAGATAGCGGCCATTTGTAAATATTCAGTCTATTATTCACTCCAGTCTCAACAACATGGGCTGTTCACACACAAAACACAGTCTTTAAATATGAGGGGTATATAGAGAATACCATTTTATGTAAATTATATATATTTTAAAGTCTTACATGCTTTTTATAAAAGGGGGAGCCTAAGGTACATCCACGCCAAATTTGGTGGTGATACCACTAAATGCCGGATTATTTTATAAACCGGCTACACTAAAAATCTTTTCCCCCTAAAAAAAATAAAATTGGCTTGTGCAAAAGAAGATTTTACTCTTTAAACTGAGAAGAAAAGCAATTAAAGTGATTACAGTGTAAGGAAAGCTTTAGTACACTTGATCATGGTGGGGGGAGCATTGAAAGTTGGCTAAGCTGTCTTGATCAGCAGTCTGGATGCTTTGAAGGGGCCAGAAAGATTTGATTCGACAGAGCAAAACACACTAACGCTGCAGGCAGATCAAGCTCTTCGGACAGGAGAGGTGAAGTCAGGCGAGCCAAAGGCAGAGCCGACTACATTTGATTAAGAGGAAGAATGAGCATTTAGAGCAAGAAAGATGAGTAAACTGGTCTTCCTGTTCGGCACTGTCAGGAATAGAAATAGAGATGGACGAATTTAGAGAGACAGACGAAAGGGCAAGATGAGAGTAAGTGGTGTGAAAAGTGCAACAAATAAAACTTCAAAAGTCAAGAATGTAAGAAAAAATCAAGTATTTTGAAATACATTTAAGAGTTGATTAGAATAGAATCATTCTTTACCTGTAAGGGGAGACACTGTGTTCCTGCCTAAAGGTTTGTCGTTATTGAAGGTATACTGGCAGCATGACAGTTGGGTCATGCCAAAGTGCTACAGAGGTTTGACTGCTTGTCATAGCATCACTCATAAAGTTGGGGGCGCCATTTGTGCCTACTGTTTGCTGCAAGACGCATCCCAATTTGTGTATGTCACCAAAAACGCGACAGTATATGTTGACAGTAAACCAATGGCCGTTTTAATTAGTTTGCTTCCACTTCTATCGGTACCATGGGACCTTCCGATTCTTTGCTTCTCCGTTCTTTAGTATGGTTTTAATGGAAAGTACATCCCATCTACATACAGGCATAACTTAACCGCTATGCAGTGAAGTTGATCACACTGTCACAGTGTTCTGGTTCATCATGATCGTGCTCACCGCTTCTCTATCCGTTTTCAAACTCCTGGAGGCGGTGCCATGGCACACCACTGAGAGGTGGGTCAGGGACCAAGCCTGGGGGTAGCAACAGAGCAATCACAGCTAGCAAAAGAGGCCAACATGTCTGTGGACAGGACCCTAAGAGACCGCGACTCAGGCTGTGCTAAGGTTAACACTGTATAACAATTTTTCCCCATGATGGTGATGAAAGTATAGAAACATTCTGAAACCACAGTCAGGCAGACCCATTGACTGTATGAGAACTCAACTGAGTGATCCCCTCCCCCTGGAGTTCCAAACAGAAAGTACCTGCTGGCTCCAAGTAGCCAAACTCCCCTAGACGTCTATAGAGAAATAAAGAGCTGTTACTAAGTCATTCTATTGGTCAGACAAACCATTCTTAATCTGATACCTTTTTTAACATGATCTTGATAATCCTCCTTTTTTTCATGATATTTTTTTCTTTATTGTGAGTTATTTAAATTATAAACTTCCGATCAGATGCCTCAATAAAATTATGTGGTCTCACGTTCAATGTTTGAAACATCTGATTGACAGATTCTCCTGAGCCAGCTTTCAATTAGTAGGGGTGTGGGCTTCCAAGAACACCACTAATTGGTGAGAGTGGTTGCTTTAAAAACGTTGAATCAAATCCACTCGGACCAATCACTTACTGACATCATCTACTGTAGCTCCAACATAACACCGTCCATATCGCAAAACAATGGCGACTGATTTGACTTCATTTTGTTGGAGCTAGAAATGTGATGTTGCCATTTTCTATGGTGACGTCACACTCACTCAGTCCAGTTCCAACATTCAGTCAATAGGCAGATCGTTCGCTTTAGCCTGTGGAATCAAATCTGTGCATTTCTTAAATTAACTGCAATCAAAAAGAATAATTCCTAAATTGATCTAATTAGCTTTGGCTGTTTCTCCTGTGGCGAAGGTTGGGGTCAGCTAGCTATGCCCCGTCCCTGGAGGAATTGTTGCAGTCAGCAGAGGCAGTTTGTTTTCTTCACTGACAGCAGTGAGGAACTAGGCCGTTCTTATATAAGCAGCCCTGCAGGGGAGAAAGGGCACCAACAACAAAGCTGGGATGACTGATTCCTGCTTCCCCCGCATTTGTGGAGGTCATTTGCACATGTGACGAACAAGGTTATGTTCTGGAATAGTTAGATGAAGCAGAACAACAGCAGCATTGCTTTGAAAGAAAAACATCTTGAAAATGTCAGTTCTTTTTTAATAGTGTGAAAGGGAAAATACAATCTACCATATATTTGTTTACCAGTACAAATCCACAGATGGTACTCATCTTTGTCTTTCAGACAGGAGGGTTGAGGAGTTTTCCCACTTAGTGACAGCTTTCCTCACTCATGTTTAATGAGTTCAGCTCAATCCCACAATGAAACTTTAATGAAGCCCCAGATACCCTAAGCAGACCCCCACACAGACACATACACACACCATACATCTTAGTAACACAATAGACAATGCAGTGCGCTTACTATAAACCTATGTCATTTAGCTTGCATCTAAGGTACCTACTCTGCTAAAGCAATGCTGCACCGTCTAAAAATAGGTAATCCTCCTGTGAATGAATACAGAGACCTACTTTGTACAGTTACGTGATGCTTCGTCACAACATACTACTGAGCTTTTTATGCATACACTCAGTTGGAGAGTCAAATCAGTTTTGTTTTGCTTTTTGCATAAACCATGATAAAGTACAGACATTGCCAACCCAACCAAAGAGCAAAAATCTCTGCTAGAAAATGTTAACTTAGGCTAGTAAAAGCCTAAACACAACTATGTCCCTAACCATCTAAAGAGAAAAATGCAAAAAAAATAATGATCTAACAGTTCATAGAATATGAGCACAACAAATTGGCCGATACGTTGTTCAAGCAAAGGTTTAATGTGGACTTATAAGAACAAAAACAATTTTGTAATGTATTTACTGTACATTTAGTGATTAACTTTGGTCCATCAGTTTTAGGTCCTGTCATCCTCTGATCTCCTGACCTGAGCTTACAGTTCCCAGCCTGTGATCCAAGTTAGTCCACTGTTCGTCTCTCCTAAGCTACAGCCATCGTGCAGCTTCAGTTGCTGAATGTCTTTCTATTTGCTTGGCCCTGTGATTCCCAGGAGACTACAGGCTCTATAAAGTGTCTTTCATGCAAAGCTCTTTTTCCCAACTTCAATTGGCTCACACACTACCTCCATCTCCAGCACTGCTCCACCAACTTGACATATTTCTCCCTCTTCCTTCCACTTAAGGCACCATTAGCTCTAGCAAGATGGCCTGCTTAGATAATTCTGTGAAGAATGTCAATTCCACGGCTGGTCTCTATGATGTCCTGGGGGAATTTGAATTTCCTCCCCAAGTCCGCCTTAAGCTGACAGTTTTCACTTTTCCCAGCAAGCCTGGCTGAGCTCTTCATCTGGGAAGTTTGTTTTCTCCTGTTCTTAAAGAATACATTTTGAGTGTTGATAGTGGTAAGCCCTTGCTCTGGTTGATACCAGTAATGATGTACTTAAATGCCCTCAGCACATTTTCATGGTGCAAACAATCGCTGCTAACTCAAAGTGCACTAGAACAGCTGCTGAGGATGTGCTCCCTTTATCTCTGAAATGGCACAAGGGGCAGGAGTTTCAATCAGATCTTCCTTTCTGGTCCTTACGCAGTGTTGCCTTAATTCCTCCAGCCATTTCTCAAATCCAGCCCTAATTTCTTTGTGTTTCAGGTTCCACTGTTTCTCACCTCCCAGACTGCTGTAGTTGGTTCTTCCTGCATGGTCGTTGGTCAGGGAACCCAAGGATTTGGACCACCATTGGTATTTGAACATGTGTATGCATGAGTGAACAACACTGACCAGGAAATGGGTAGAAAGGGCTATATAAGTAAATTGCTTTTAATGTTTGCCTAACCAACAGCTCCCTGTGGTGCAGCTATCCTTCTGCTTAATCTCTGACCAACAACTGGACTGAACGAGTGTGATGTCACCTATAGAAAAAAGCTTACTTCTGGCTCCAACAAGAGGAAGTCAATTCAGTCGCCACTTTTTTTAGCATGTTGGAGCCAGGTGTCAGTAAACAGTGATTGGTCCGAGTCAGTCTGAGTCAGCGTTTCTATGACAACCACTCCCACCAATCAAGTGTGAGCTTGATGAAAGTCCATGCCCCTGCCACTTGAAAACAGGCTATAGTAAATCTGTCAATCAAACAATTTGAACTTTTGACGTGGGGGCCAGTGGGCACCACATGCGTTTACTGAGTCATCTGAAAAATATCATGACAAAAGATGAATATGATTAAGAACATGTTCTTATGTCTTTGCATTTTCTGTTCTAAAGCCCCTCCTGTAAGGGTTCTGGTGTTTTGGTTCGTTTTCTTAAGTTGTTTTTGGTCATGTCCTGTGTTGCCCTTTGTCAGTCACACCAGTTTCAGGTTCATCATGATCCATAGCTGTCTTCATTTTAGTTAATTGCCCTCAGTCTACTCAAGTGTCTCGTTTTCAGTTTATTCTGACATTTTTGGAAACTGGTGATGTAGGCCCCAAAATGCTGAAGGTCAGACATGGTGAAAGAAACTTAAATATTTAATAAATCAAAAACCAAGAACAAATAAAATGGTAGCAAAGCAGAACAGATGACCTGACAACGAAGAACTGAAAACCAGACGCTTAAATATACCGATGGTAATTAACTGTTAAGAAGACAACTGGGGTTCATGATTAACCGGAAACTTGTGTGACTGACAAAGACAACTCAGAACGTGACCAAAATCAAAAACAAAAAAACTAACTTAAACACAGAACCCTTACACATCCCTTGCTTTGGCAACCATGAGTTCCTCACCAAGGCTTTTGATCAGTTACATTACCGTGTTCTTGCTGCCATAGAAGGTGATGCTGCTCAGACTCCAGGATAAACCACAAACATCATTTAATTGATTAATATTCTCGACGTTTCTACCAATCCAAACACTTAATCTGCTAAACCGTAACCCACTGGACGCACTATGTACTAGTGTCTTACCCAAGGACATGCCAGCATACCGCAAGAGTAGCTGGGTTGTAAAGCCCCAACCCTTTGGATGGAATACGACTGCTTTACCTCTGTGCTACAACCAAATGACTCACAAATTGGTATAAAAGGTAAAAGTTTAGAGTGATTAAGAAAACGTTAAGACTGGACAGGAAGTTTGGACAAGAGATCTTAATGCATACTGTTTGAATGCTCAGAGAATGCACAAAAAACACAAGATTTATCCAGCGGAGGAAAACATTTGAACACACTGAGCAGTCCAATCTCTGCCCTTATCTTTATAGACAGTACTCAGGCAAGAAAAAAAAAACATGTTGAGGCAAAATACTGGAATTGAGGGAACGAACACACATTTTTTGGATGTGCAAGCACACACACAGAGCATGACTTGCAGCTGTGAGCAGGACTTCTGTTGCCCGGTGGAGTCAGCTTCTTGCAGACTATTTTTATCTCGAATGTCACAGCAAACCAACACAAGCTTGCTGCTTGATTGAACCTCACAGACACTGTGGGCAGACAAACACAAAAAGCCCCAAATACCTAACAGGCATGCACAAATGCCTATTATTTAACCTTGTGCATGCACGCGTTTGTCAGTTTATAGGACTATAACAGACGCATCATTCACATGAATACAATTAGTCACTTTTGTATTTTCTACTTATGCTTTCCATGCTCAAACTCCTTTATCCACAAAAATAAATGGTCACAATTACCTAATAGTACACACTGACACAGGTGACACATTAATAGTAGCGATACACACTCAGTCACTACACACCATCAGTCCAATTTTCAGAGACAAGTGTGTCCAAAGGTTTGACTGGTAGTGTATAAACACACAGTACCATGCTGATGGGGGGGGTATTTTTAGCTTTGGCAGCAGAGGCAAAAGTTCGGCAAAAGCTTTGGGGCTCGTATCCAACAGCCTCTCTCATATCACACTTTCAGTTGCTATCAGATAACAGTTGGGAATCACAGAGACTACCAACCCTGGCCACCTTAAACACATGCACCCACACAACCACGCTGCTCTATCAGAAACAAAGACCAGTGTAAATAACACTGGGATGCTAAAAGCATGACCAAACTGTTAGAAGACCACATTCTACATCTTTGTTCACTGCAACTCTTCTGTGAAAGTACTTCAACCATAGTCCCAAAGGACAACAACAGTTCGCCACAAGTTCATTACACAAAATTAGTTCAAAATATGGGAATACTGTCGCACAAACAGCTGGAATGTCAGATTCTTATTCTAAATGGTCCCACTTCAGCTTTACAGAAGGACATTGCCATCCATTTCTCCCTCTTCTATGTACAGTAAGTAAAATGAGAAAGATCCAGATGGGTTTGACACCTGCTATAGTTGTTCACCTTTCAGCATTTCCCTTCAGGGGTCAACACAGGTGGTTTGGCAGAGATTTTTACGACAGATACCCTTCCTGACACAACCCTGCATTTTATCCGGAGTGGGAAACAGCACAGGAGGGTCCACTTGGGGCCCCCCTTTTGGCTAAGCGTCTTGTTTTGTATTTTTTTTCCTAGTTGTTTTTTTTCTGCTGCCATATTAACTATTGTTTCAAAGAGTGCCAATGACTTTTTAAAAACTATTTTAAAGAGCAAGAATAAAAACTGTGAATGAGTTTTCAAAAAGCGTCCTTCGCCAGATTCCCCAGAGTCCCCTGGAGGTCAAAATTCAAGGGCTGGACAACAGCGAACAGTGTTCAGAGACTGAAGCATGTCAGAGAAGTGGAAGACATGGCAGGAATAGATAGTAATATGTTAGATGGAGTAATGGGTGGAATCAGTAGTATGGACAGTAAAATATTTAATGAATGCATTGAAGATGAAACTGTATGCACTAAGCTGTAAGCTGAATGTCAAAGAATCAAAGGCAACTCCAAATACCTGAATCTCAGACTCAAATGCAGTATAATGTCAAAGTACTTCATTTTGTTTTTCTTTACAACACTGTAAGCAGTACGTTTTTCTAGGCAAAAGGTGAATGATCTCAGTAATTTAATTTTATTTAATTTTTCAATTATTTAATTTAATTAAGTAACTAAAGTAACTAAAAAGTAAATGTAACTTTGCAACTTTAAACAAGTAACTCTGTAAATTTGAACAACATAACAGTAATTAAGGATCTAAAAAGTAAATGTCACTTTGCAACAGTAACAAAAAGCAGAACCTCAAGGCAGTCAGAGCAAAAAAGTAAATAAAACTTCTTAACTATTGATTAAGAACAAATGTGAAATAGCAGTGATTAGAAGCAGCATGAAAACTTCTTAACTAGTGTTACCTACTACACTGCAGTGCTCCCTTCAAAACATCTGAAACAGACTAGAGCAGATTTAAGTTTGATATGGTCTATTTTCAGTCATTGAAAAGTGTAGAAATAAGTGCTAGATGTCACCAGAATGCACCACATTGCACTATGGTAAAATTTTCCGGGGGGGGGGGGCATGCCCCCGAATCCCCCTTGCTGAATCCCCGCTTGGGTGCCGCCTGTGGCGGCGGGTCGTGCTGTGCGCGGTGTCGGGCCAGTAACTTTCAAAAACTACTGGCCCTATGGGCCAGTGCAAATTTCTGGGCTATGTCAACCCCTGAATTCTGTCTTGTTATGAAAAATAAGAACATTAGCGATGTAAACAGCAACTAAATATTTTTCCAACAACTCAGATTTTACACAAAAATTCTATGCATAGCTTCAGAATCTTCAGGTATTTTGATCAGCTTCTCATTTTTGAATGTTCCAGCTTTCTGATTATGTGTGATATAAACTCGTGGCTTGGCACTTAAGGCAGGAGAAAAGCCTCAG
The DNA here is from genome assembly GCA_023969325.1 of Oryzias curvinotus. NCBI lineage: Eukaryota > Metazoa > Chordata > Actinopteri > Beloniformes > Adrianichthyidae > Oryzias > Oryzias curvinotus. Next base: position 4,423,830 of record CM043711.1, read on the forward strand.
AAAAAGTAGAACGTGTCAATCTGTCCATTACACTAAGTTGTGAAAGAATGATTAAAAAAAACATGTGATTGTGAGAGGACACAAGATTGATTTCACAGTGCTTACAGGAAGGACAGGCTTCTGCTTAAGCTCCAACACCATCTTCACACTGAGTGAGGCTGCCTGCACCCACAGTTCCTGAGAACTGAAGGGATTATCCACCAACGGGTTTGTATGACACACCAGAAACAAGGCAGAATGTACATGTGGATTCTCACTTCAAAGAAGAAAGAAGACAAACATTGACTGAAAGAACTTCCATCACTGATGCTGTTTATATGACTATTGTTGTATAATTAAAGGTTAAAGATATCTCATGCTTTTCTTAAGCCTTTCAGAGTAAACTATATCGATATATACAATACTATATAAGCTTTGGCACACTAAAGAACACATTGTTATGATAGGTAATTTTTGCAGCATAGACTCTTCCTGGAAGGGGCTGTTCTCACTGGTCTACATCACAATGTGAGAACCCGCTCGTGTTCGTGGATTGGGTGGGGCTGGTGCTAAGAGCATAGGTTTTTGGAGGAATACTCAGAGATGAGCAGATCACAATACCACAAGAATTTTAGGATTTTACAAAAAAGTTTATAATTCGCTGTTGAGTATGGTCAAGATGACTTTGTAAATGGACAAATAATAACACAGAATACAGAGATCTTTCTACACTCCCACCATCATGTTGCTTTTGGAAAACCTCTATCATATTCATGGCCGGGCTCGGATCACTCTGTTACAGTAACGACATTTGCCTGCAGAAATGAAAGCAACCTCTTAATGCACAAGGAGCCGCATCTATACGAGGACACATTCTGACCTTAATCTCTGTAGGATGGCGCCTTATAAATAATGGTTTCTCTGCCAGTACCTGGCCAAACAAAAAGACTGTGGCATATTTTCACATGCCTGTCTGGCACAGTGGAGGACGAGGCTGGTGTGAAGCAGAGGGTCACATGCAGGCCACAATGAGATGGCTGCCACCGTCTAAAACTGTTTCTGAACACATGTACACACAAACTCTGTCTGTAGTTGTTCCAGGAAACCCATTGGAAATGTTTTTTCTTTTACTTTTAGGTGGAAATGGAAATCATTTGTGAAACAAGCTAGTTTAATAAGATATGTATAGCATCAGGCTTCATGGAAGAAAACACAACAGCACTTTAAGAAAACAATGTCCCTGAACTTTTGAAAGAATGCAAAATATGCTGATTCAGCGTTGAATGTCTCTGTTGCCACATTTACTGATCAATAAGAAAGTGAATAAACATGACATAGACATAGACATGTTACACACACTTAAGCATTTGGGAACATTATCAGATTCATTTTGGAGGGATTTTTTTTTTTTTATCTCACCAAGCCAGCAATAAAAATATTTACATTCACTATAACGTTTACTATGCCTTTATAAGTTTGAACATTTATAAATTCAAAACAAAATAAAAAAAAAACTGTGGAAAAAGGAGGGAGTGATTCCATCATTACTTCCAGGAAAATAAAAACACTTTGGAACACTTTTGACAAATGTTCTACAAAGTCAAAAATGATGAAATGGCTAGAGAATATGCCTTTCCTCAAGTTCAACCAATGAGCTGCTATCTCAGGTTCCTGCAGGCTGTTCAGGGGCAAACACACATCAATAAAGTTCAACTTTTAACAGGTCGTTTGTTTCTGATCAAGAATTGCATTTAATAATGCTAACAGAGCAGCCCGTGTGGATCAGCCTCTAAACATAGAAGCTGCTGTGCCAAAGCGGAACTCACAGCCCGGTAACCCACGGCCAGCAAGCAGATAGTAAGCCTATGATGAGCACACAACCCAGAAATGACACTTTAAAATGTGACGGACAGGGTCACGCTCCTTGCTCTGGCCACTGGCGTCCTGTGCAGCAGATGCAGCTCTGGAACAGCCGCCGAATGCTCGGAAACTCTATTCTGTTTGCCACATTGCATTATTAGGAAGTGACGGTGTCATGTGAAACTGCAGTGATGCACAATCTACTAATGGCTGAAGTGGAAGAGCAGCTAAAGGTCCTTTATTTCATCCTGAATTCACAAAACACAAACAGGGCGCCTGCTCAAACACCAGGGAACCTTTCACAATAAGAGGTATGTTTTTTTTGGTCTTTTTATATTAAATTAACATTTTAACCACAATCAACAGTTTTGTTTTGCAAATTCTTATGATGGTCCAAGGTTTTAACTTTTGATGGATGAGGGCATTTTCAAAAACAATATTAAAGAATAAAGAACATAAAAAAAGACCGGTTTACCTGATTTTACTGCAGTCCCATTGTGCTTTCATGCATTATGAGCATATCAAAGACATTCTGCCACAGCTCTAAGCACCTTAGCTAATAAAAGCAGAACCAACCGTTTTTGTGCATTTAAGTCAATTCAAGGTAAAATGATTATTCAACCCTTTTTAAAGACCCACTCCAAAGAAAATGTATTTTGTGTGTTTCTAACATGTTCTTGTATCATTTCCTCATGATGTAAGATATATATAAAGAAAATTAAGATTAAAATTGCATTTCTGAGTATTTCTTCATTCATAGGAGCAGAAGACAAAATACAGATTGACTAGATTGGGGTTATGACCAGTTGTAAACTAGTGAGAGAGCATGTAAACAGATGAGTGACAGGAAGTGGGGGCGGGCTTGCTCCACACCAATGGTCCACTACTTAGAGGTGAATTTCTAATGAACTCCTGCTGCTCTCCAGAAACTATGTCCTAGAAGACGATACAGTTTTTTTTTAAATTTTAGCTAAAAAAAACAAATCTTAAATAAAAGACCACTGGGAACACTGACAATAAATCAAAGGATGATTGGAGAGGAACTTCAAGGTGTCCTCGTCATTGGGTTCTGATGCAGAGACGCCTTTAGCTTGTCTCTGTGAAGTCAACACAGTTCTGATTGTCTATGTTGTGTTTATGAGACACACAGTATGTACTAAAACTCCAGATAGAAGAAACAAGGTCTAAGTGTTTGAAAACCAAACTCACAACTTTATTAAATATGACTGCAGCAAGTTGCAACAATGTTCAGTTTGGTGGAAAAACCCTAAACGAAGCGGAACTCTGAAGGTTTCTTTGAGAAGATGCCTCTTAAATCAATGAGAGCAATAGCAAAGACACCTTTATTGTTATTAGCATTCCTCAACTTACAGAAGCAGTTCTCCTTACACAGTAATCCCACCTTTTTCTCTTCGTTTCACTCCTGCTGAGGCCTGACTGCCATCGTTCTTATTAGCATCCATGGAAAAAAAATGAAGGGATCAGTGCCTGCAACACGTCTACAGTACATTCAGCAGAGGTGCAAGACAGAACAGCTTTGAGTGAACGCTCACCCTGCCCAGGGAGGCTGCCTCAGCTCATACAACACCTGAGAGGATACGGCATAGACTGACAGTTCTTTTTTCAAAGATCTCTACCTTTATAATAAAAACTGCATGATTCAATTATTAACTCGTAAAGCACCAACAAGTATTCGAAACTGAAGCAGAACTAAAAGTCTCTGAATACTATCGGCAGAAACTGCTCGCTCATGTTGTAACTCAGTGGGGGGGGGGTTGAGGTGCAACGCTGCAACGCAAGACACATTTACCGTGGACCAGAGGTGGTATTTTCTTTTTAGAAATAATAATAATAACAATAATAATAATAATTTTCCCCTTGTCAAAGCAACTTTCTAAAGAAGTTTCTTTTTTGCTCATTTTGGTTGTTTGGGTTTAATTTTAGCAGGGTGTATCACCTGATGTTTGGTGTCGCGACTTTGACGTGCGTTAAGTGTGACAGATGTAACAGAGAGATTCCAGTCACTTTTAAAAATAAAACGTTTTTGTCGGAAAAAAAAAAACAATAAAATGGAAATTATTTTTTCTTTCTGTGCGTCCCGGTGCCAAAATTTCCCGCGGCCCGGTGGTTGGGGACCACTGTTGTAACTGATGTGTGTGTTATACTCTAGTCACATGCACCCATACAGGGTTTGACCTGTACAGGTACTACAGGTTTTTGGGTTGTCTGGCCCATAGAAGGTCGTAGAAAGAAGCAGCCTCATCTTAAAGGGAGTGCAGGTGTGTTGTTCAATTCCCTTGAGGATCATGCGGCCACCTTAAGGGACAACATGAAAATGGAACTGTCGGGCTTGCGGTAAGGGTAACGTAAAGTATTTGTAAGGATATCAGAAGTTACACCGATTTGTGACGTACAGGTGATGCTGTTGTACGGAGTCCTTAACGCAGCACTCTAGTCGTTAGTACGATGCACGCACTGGCTCCTGACCAGTGACCAGCTGGCTGGGCACAAACGCTGGCCACAAAGGGTGTGTGCATGTGACATTAAAACGCCTGTAGGATGTCCACACAAACTATACTGTGGTTGTATAATTTCCTCTTTTCTAACAGGTTGCAAACAAGGAATACACACTAATCACTAGGGGTGTAACGATACACATAGTTGAACTGAACCGTTTTGGTACGGCAATTTGGTTCGGTTCACTCCTGTACCATTTGGGTATGTTTTATTCTTTTTTGTCCCGCACATCCATTGTAACGACTCAGCTGCTTTGTCACTTGCAGCGAGGAAACAAGAGCTGAGCTGCTATTTAACTATCTGCATTGACTGTCCTTGCCCCATACTCCACACGCCTTCAAACAGTCTCTGAAAGAGAGTAGACTGGAACTAGATTGCTCCTTCTCCTTTCCGGCATTAAAACCTATTTATTATGAACACACACTAAAAGTTTAACAACATGAACCGGACTTCTCTTTATAGCTCTCTCAGTGATGGTGAAGGATTCAACACAAGATTTCACACTTCCCATGAGTCTTAGCGGCTATAGGCGGGGCTAACCCCCAGGTTCCCTCTGTATTAACTTTGCGCCGAGGTGGAAATAAAGTTAGCTGTGAGTTTCCTCCAAGACGCTATTGGATGATGGACAGTAAGCATGTCAACATCTGGCTAATGCAGATGCGAGGCCAGAGATGAGGGACCCCCCCCCCCCCCCATCTCCTTATGCTCTCCTGTGTGGGGGGGAACACTTTGGCTTTGTTGTCACTACCATGAAGGGAAAAGACAATTGGATAAGTCGAATGCTGTGTGTTGACATTGTTACACAAAGATAGCGTATGCCACAGTAAGACATCTAATCTGTTAACGGACTTAAAACGACATCACCAAACTATGACAATCGGGTCTACAAGAAAATAAATGTGCAAGTTAAAAGGTTTTTTTCAGGCCAGCATTAAGTATCCAAAGCTTTTGGTTCCTGTCAGCTAATAGTTTTTCTTATTTTATTAAGCAGTCAATTTTATTTATTGTTATGAAAAACCAATAAATGCATTTTGTAAGTACGGAAATTTTTTTCTGCTTTAGTTTTTGTACCGAAGAAATACTGAAAATAGATAAATAAAAACTTTACTAATCTCCCAAGGGAGAAATTCAGGTGTCCGACAGCAAAACACACACAATAAATAACAATAAAATAACAATAAAATAAAAGTTCATAAAATAACAGTTCATATCAGGCAGATTTGTTAAACAGCAGTACCGAACCGGGTCCTATGAAATTCTGAATCGAACCAAATTGAGATTTTAGCGTATTGTTACACCCCTATTGATCACCTGAACGTCCCCATCAGGATTTGGGGAGGTTGAAAAAATGAAAAATCTGTACAATGTGTCTCAAATACATCAGTCTTACTTCATCTTATGTGTTCAATAGGTGTTCTCTTGGACCTGTCGCCCGCAGCATGGCCATAGATAAAAATCTGTTAACTGATTTTATTAAAATCTTAAGGGTATTAAGATCATTAATTCAGTGTTTTTTATTTTTTACATTTTTTTAAAGTGATTTTATTGTGCTTTATTTTGGAATCTGTGCAGTGTCCTGGAGGTTTAGAAAGGCGCTTTTAAATAAAATGCATTATTATTATTAATATTATCTGTGTGACCCGTACAGGTTTACTCTTTTTTCACCTGCAGCCTCTATTCATCTGTATCCATCCGTAAGGGCAGCAGCTGTGACTACGGCTTTCAGTCTGTCATCCCATTGGCTGGTGCGTTTTGACAGAATGCTCTCTGCTAAAAAAACAATTTTCTTGACTTGGATGTTTTTAGAAGATGATCTCAAATGATGCCATAGAGAGAGATCCCATTTAATCAAAAAGAAACAAATGCACATTTGAGTAGATCTGTCAACCATTGGCATCTCTAAAAAATCTAATAAACCAGCTACAAAAAAAATGTCATACCCCAACTTCAGCTTCGCCAGACTTTTAGGGTGCGATGTATATAATTCCAAAGAATTGTAAATTAAACTGTTTTGGCTAAATAAATAAATCTGTCAAATGTATCTACATGTCACAAGAACAGGCAGACGGTTGGATCCAGTTGCAGCAGGTTTATTAGCTCAGCTAAAAGTCCACAAAGCTAAATCAGGGTCAGGCAGGCAGGGGTCAACAACAGGCATGAAAACATCAGAGGAGAAACGGGTCAGTCAGGATCCAGGCGAGAGTCGGGGCAGGCGGCCGGCAAACAGCCAGAGACAGGGGGTATGTCCAAATTCCCACCCCAACCCCTATATTGCACTACATGGTGCGTTCGCCATTTTGTAGTGCTGTCTGAATCTACAATTCCAAAATTGAGTGCCCTGGAAATTTCACAGAAGTCTCTGCAAAAAACCAGTTTGCATCGATGCTCACTAGATCGGCAAATATAGACCACAATGCATTGCGTCTGAACCCTTTTTACAAAAAAAAAAATGTATTTTTTTGATAAACCATCAACGTTTTTATCTTCAGAAGACAGTGGACTCAAATAATCATGAGTCAATACGCAATAAAAATCATAATTTTCTTTCATACACTAAGCACTTCATATTTTTTCTTGTGTTTTTGTCTAGCTTCTCGTAGCTTACAGTTGGAAAAATCTTCTCTCGTGTTTGCTGCATCTGTCAGCTGCAGAACAAAACGAGCCGGTCAGACCAAATAACCAAAAAAGGGCAGCATTCAAACTCTATGAAAAGAATTTTCCTTAAGGTCTCCCTCCGTCCCTTATTCTATATCCTGAAAGTGACCTCCACTATGCTCCAGGTGAACACCCACTCTCTATTTCCCATCATAAGAGGGACACACAAACGTGCACACGTATGTGTACGGGTGTGTCTGTGTGAGGTAAAGACAGAGTAGGAATGACTGTTTGGGAATGTTTCAGAGGCATCCTGTATATCAACAGTAGAAAGGTTGACACAGCATGTAATGGCCATGGATACAATGGACTGTAGGGTACTGTCAACCAACATCTGACCTTTCCCATTCAGATCAAGGACACAATTTTCCAAGATCTGAACCGAGAACTGAGAATACAAATAAACAATGCTCTTATGTCTGTCCTAGAAAATCTGAACGGAGGAAAGACTCAGTACAGTCAGTTCAGCATCGCTGGATTTGATTTGATACAGCACTCTTGAAAGGCGCTTAAACTGCCTACAGACATCCTGCATGTACAACACATTTTTGGGTTAAACATTACCTGAAGCAACAATGATGAAAAATTAAACACGATGAAGTAAAGCCAAGATGGTCTCATTAATTTAGCCTGTTTGTCATTATGACCTGCATGATTTGTTGAATTGTATGACTTCATGTTCTTTAGGATTTCATGTTTATTAGAAAGCCCATTGAGATGACTATTGTTGTAATATTGGGCTATATAAATAAAACTGAATAGAATTAAATTTGAAAAACCCTTACTGTAGAAGAAGAAACTTTCATCTACGCAGAGACTACAGCGGGGTATCACCAATAACTTGCAGCATTAATTCCATTCGAGTCACCAGAACCTGGATCGATTAGATTCATTTTTTTTATTTTTTTGATCCATTCGATTTGATCCAGTTTTCAATTTACATGGTTTACACATTTAGACATGTTTGTATAGAAATACAACAATAATCTATATCTGTTTAGAAGATATTCATATTACTCTGATACAGTTCACATACTGTAAAAATGTTAAAAGGAGAAGCTCTAACAAAAATGTGAAGATCATTAACATTGTAAAGGCTCTGCTATTATGCGGTAGGTCACCGGAAAAGGAAAGGCATAAAAGATCAATTTCTGCTTTTAAGGATCGATTATTGATTTATTAAGCTTGGGTCCATTCAGATTAATTAATCCATTTTATCAACCCAGCCCTAGCAAAGACTAACCTTTACTTATATTTTCAGTCTAATTTAGCACCAACAGTTGCTGCTCAGTGAAAACTAAAATATAGGTCCATGTTCTATGAGTACAAATGCTATAGAGAGGATTAAGAGTGTAGGATAGTGAGAGGAACGGTTGCCATGACCTACTTCCTAATCATTTCACCAATCACAGTGGTTCAAAGTGAAGGATTTTCCAGAATCCTACAGCAGAGACATCAAAACAGACAGAGCAGCAAGCAAAGAGTAAGGACGGGGAGGTTCTGCACCAGCTGCTCATTTATTTCAAACTAGTTAACATACCCAGTTAAGACGAGCTTCTAGGAAGCACAGAGAAGCAAAACGATATTGATAATAATCAGTGCTGAAACCCAACCCACGCCAACAATACCCTGTTGACGGATTGAAATGGTGTGCATCAGCTAAACTTGGGTCACATCTCCTATGTTGAAACATTTGTGGCATCGTAGCTCACCTGGCAGAGAATGTAAAACCTGGGAAAAGACTTCTGTACAGCTGCCCCCTCTGGATTCTCAGCCAGGCATTTTTTCATCATTCACGTTTAGAAACTGGCAGTCAGATGACAACACATAGTAAATACTACTACTTTTACAGTCTTTAATATACCAAAAAAAGAAAAACTAAAGAGAAAAAAAATGAAGCACACATCCTGACAAAAAAAGGTTCCATTATATTTATAAAACATACTTTGAAAGGTCTGCTACTGGTAGGTAACTGGGCTGATATGCAACATTTTACAATAGTGTAGTACTGACACAATTACTGCAATATGCTAATACTGAAAGTTTTTTTACTGGAATAGGTTACTACTGACACATTTACTGCAATAGTGTCATACTGACACAATTACTGCAATATGCTAATACTGACACAATTACTGCAATATGCTAATACATAAGTTATTTTTTACTGGAATAGGTTACTACTGACACAATTACTACAATAGTGTCATACTGACACTATTACTGCAATAGGCTAATACTGACACAATTACTGCAATATGCTAATACATAAGTTATTTTTTACTGGAATAGGTTACTACTGACACAATTACTACAATAGTGTCATACTGACACTATTACTGCAATAGGGTAGTACTGATACAATAACTGCAATAGTATAGTACTGACACAATTACTGGAATAGGGTAGTGCTGACACTATTACTGCAATAGCGTAGTACTGATACAATGACTGCAATAGGGTACTACTGGCACAATGACTGCAATAGTATAGTAGTACTAACACAATTACTGGAATAGGGTAGTACTGACACAATTACTGCAATAGCGTAGTACTGACACAATTACTGCAATAGTATAGTAGTACTGACACAATTACTGCAATAGGGTAGTACTGACACAATTACTGCAATAGCGTAGTACTAATTCAATGACTGCAATAGGGTAGTACTGATACCATTACTGCAATAGTATAGTACTGACACATTTGCTACAATAGGGTAGTACTGACACAATTACTGCAATAGGGTAGTACTGATACACTAGCCGCGGTTACATGGGCAAAATATCTTGATCGGATCAATGGTCGGGTTACAATTCACCCGTGCACATGGGCACAGAAAACCTTTTTCCTATTAGAAGAAACGCTCCCATGGGTCATACTTTGGGTCGGAATAAATCATTTGGGCATGCGCAGTAGTGTTGAAAATATCAGAAGGGAAATGTGTCCAGTTGTAAACAAACCTTTGCTGTCACAGACATTTATGCAGCAGCTCGGTAATATACGAGATAATCTTCCAAACGTGCTTTTATTAATGTTATGAATATTATGAAGCGCCTGTCCGCTCATAGTTTTATATTTAATCTGTGTGGTTAGTGCTTTTTTGTGGAAGAACGGAGCTGGAAGCCAGGGTTAGGAGAGGCTAACACGCGCTAACAACATTAGCCTTGATGGACACAAAATCCAGGACCATGTGGGAAAAGCTGCAATCTGCATCTTGGCTGCACGTAAATGTCATTCTTTCCGATTACTTTTGCCCATGTAAACGTGGCTAATGACTGCAATAGTATAGTACTGACACAATTGCTACAATAGGATAGTTCTGACACCAATTACTGTAATAGGGTACTGACACAATTACTGGAATAGGGTAGTACTGACAACTACTGAAATAGGGTAGTACTGACACAATTACTGCAACAGTGTGGTGCTGATACAATTACTCTAATATTATAGTACTGACACAATTACTGGAATAGTATAGTACTGACTAGGCCTGCACAATATACCGCAAATTTATCATTATCCCAATATCAAGCAATACGCATATCGCAAAAGACATCATAAATTGCAATAAATCGTAAACATTAAATGTGCTAACACAATCTTATAGCAACTTGAAGTATTTAACGAATCAAATAAATCCCTTTATTCATTTGACCAATCGGATGGACCCCTTCACGTTGTTGACCAATCAGATGAAGCCCTATTATGTTAGTTGTTCGCCTCCAATGTCGGCGAGGGTCATTTGGAGTATAGTATTTCACTTGTTGGAATGAAATGGGAATGATGTTTTAGGTTGTTTTCCTCTTTGTACCGCAAATTATATCGTATCGCAAAATAATCACCAATATCACATATTGCAAGTTTTCCTCATATTGTGCAGCCCTAGTACTGACACATTTACTGCAATAAGGTAGTACTGACACAATTACTGCAATAGGGTAGTACTGACAATTACTGGAATAGGGTAGTACTGACAATTACTGGAATAAGGTAGTACTGACACAATTACTGCAATAGGATAGTACGGACACAATTACTGTCATAGGGTAGTACTGACACAATTACTGCAATAGGGTAGTATTGACACAATTACTGCAATAGTGTAGTACTGGTACAATGACTGCAATAGTATAGTACTGACACAATTACTGGAATAGTATAGTACTGACACAAGTACTGGAATAGGGTACTGACACATTAACTGGAATAGGGTAGTACTGACAATTACTGGAATAGGGCAGTACTGACACAATTACTGCAATAGGGTAGTACTGATACAATTAGGGTTGGGCGATGTCCCTTAAATTGGCAGTTGACGATGTTTGCAGTCAACCATCGGGATGGACGATGATATCGTCCGGGGGGGGATATTTTTCGTTATTATATAATTATTTTTCGTTATTTTACTTTATTACTTTATTTATTTTATCTCCCAAATAATGACTCATTCGCGATGATCCAGTATAAACTGAGGGAAGTGACTTTAAAAAAAGTAAAAGAAACAAAATAGAATAGAAGTGTTCCGCTCCTCCTGCACTTGATTAGTCAGGTGGAGCAGCGACCGCGTCTCTAGCAGAGCAGACGGACTTACAGCTGTGAGGGGAAGGGGGGGGATGCTTCGTTACGTGTGGGAGACTTAGGACTGTGATCCGTCCCGCCGCTCTACGTGAGCGAGCTACCGATCTCAGGAGAACTGGGTCTCCCGGTAAAAGTGTGTGTCGGGGCTCGGAGCGCCAGCACACACACAGCGGCTGAGGAGCGCTGTTAGCTTCAAAGCAGAAATGTCGCTCAGTCCTTAAAAAACCGTTCAAACAATCACGTGGATTTGTGTTTCCAGTCATGTCTCGACAAAATAAAGGCTGATGTTATTCCCACATATTAAGATGCAGATTGCAGCGTTTCCCGCATGGATACATTTTATGTTCATGCTCATGTTGTTAGCCTGTGTTGTTAGCATACTGCTAATACGGGCTTCTTTCCGGCTCCGTTCAACAGAAAAAGCACTGACTACACGGATTACAATTTAAATGAGCGAACAGGCGCTTCATAATAACCGTAACATTAATAAAAGCACGTTTAGAAGATCATCTAGTATATTACCGAGCTGCCATATCTATCTATGTAGCCGCTCGGCAGAACTAATCTCTTCCGGTTTGAAAACACTACTGCGCATGTGCGCATGATTTATTCCGACCTTAAGTGTCACCCATGGGAACCTTTTTTTATATTCTGAAAAAGGTTTTCTGGGCCCATGTACACGGTTGGATTCTAATCCGACCAATGATCCGATCAAGATATTTTGTTCATGTAACCGCGGCTTATGGTGTCGACTCGCAGCGTGGCGGGGGCGTGGCATCACGATGGTGCCTCTCCATCGTGATGTCAGTCATCCATCACGATGGACGATGGTATCGTCCATCGTGATGGACGATACCATCGTCCATCACGATGGTATCGTCCATCGGCACAACCTTAGATACAATTACTGCAATAGGGTAGTACTGACACAATTACTGCAATAGCGTAGTACTGACACAATTACTGCAATAGTATCATACTGACACAATTACTGCAATAGGGTAGTACTGACACAATTACTGCAACAGGGTAGTACTGACAATTACTGGAATAGGGTAGTACTGACAATTACTGGAATAGGGTAGTACTGACACAATTACTGTCATAGGGTAGTACTGACACAATTACTGCAATAGGGTAGTATTGACACAATTACTGCAATAGTGTAGTACTGATACAATTACTGCAATAGTATAGTACTGACACAATTACTGGAATAGTATAGTACTGACAATTACTGGAATAGGGCAGTACTGTCACAATTACTGCAATAGGGTAGTACTGACACAATAACTGGAAAAGTATAGTACTGACAATTACTGGAATAGGGTACTGACACAATAACTGCAATAGGGTCATACTGAAACAATTACTGCAATAGGGTAGTACTGATACCATTACTGCAATAGGGTAGTACTGACACAATTACTGCAATAGTGTCATACTGACACAATTACTGCAATAGGGTAGTACTGATACAATTACTGCAATAGAGCAGTACTGACACAATTACTGCAATAGGGTAGTACTGACACAATTACTGCAATAGGGTAGTACTGACACAATAACTGGAATAGTATAGTACTGATAATTACTGGAATAGGGTACTGACACAATAACTGCAATAGGGTCATACTGAAACAATTACTGCAATAGGGTAGTACTGATACCATTACTGCAATAGTGTAGTACTGACACAATTACTGCAATAGTGTCATACTGACACAATTAGTGCAATAGGGTAGTACTGATACAATTACTGCAATAGAGCAGTACTGACACAATTACTGCAATAGGGTAGTACTGACACAATTACTTCAATAGGGTAGTACTGACACAATAACTGTAAATCAGCTGATTCTGTCGCAGTGAAAAGGGCTTTGTGCCGTTATGCAACACATGACTTTACTTTTGTGTTCATGCAACGCCAACATGAACAGACGCTTTTCTATGTATCAAAATGGTCAAAGAGCTACTGTATGTCAGATTGTGTGTTATTAACCTGTGATTAATGCAGGGATGTCTATGATGTTAAGGGTTAAAATACACAAATCCAGTTTTTTGTTTGTTGAACCACACAGTGGTTTGTTTAACATGTTCCTGTGGCATTTTTCTGATGATGGAAGACATACATAAAGAAGATTAGGCTTAAAATTGCATTTCTGAGTATTTCTTCATTGAAATTGTTGTGAATTATTAGCAGATGAAAAAAATATGTTTGAAAAATCTAGTAGTTGTTAAGTAGAAAATATGCCAGGCAGGCCACAAGTTTCCTGCTCTGCTCTATTCTGATGCATCCACTGTCAGTCAAATAGATTAATTGTTTTCCTGGTCTGAGCTGGAAACTGGATCTAAACTGTGTGGCTGGATAGCTCTGATATATCTCACCGTTTTAGTTTCACTGCTAATGAAAGTCAGTGATGAAAGTCAGGCAAGGAAAAAATTCCCTGAACTTTTCTTTGAGCGAGATGGCGCAGAGCTAAATTTTTGAAAAATACATGGTCTTAGATGCATTCTGGTACATTCTGGCAGCTAGTTATTCACTTCTTAATCAAGAAAGTAAGACTAATTGGAGCATCATGATTTGTCATTTAAACCCCTAGTTTGACTTACCATTAAGGACTTGCTGGTCCTAAAAAAGAATTTGGATAATTGCTCAAAGTAACACAATCCTACAATCTTTTACAAGCTTTTCCTAAAAGCTGCAAAACATAAAATTGCTAAAATATAGTAACATCAAAGCCCCAAATGGCAAAAAGAACACCAGTAACTATGATTTCTATGAAAGTACCTCATTTATACATGATTTCTGCTTTAGAAATGACAGATGCACAACATCCACTTGCACTGTTTTCTCAAACTATAATTACATCAAAATATGGGATCTGCTTTAAACTATCGTTCTATAACATAACACATCAATTCTTTAACACCAATACTAAGTAATCTGGGAAATATCAAAACAAACATACAAACAAAACTAAACATTGTAAAAATTCTTTTTTAAGGGAGTCTGGGTCCAAACCACCAAATACTTATAATTAATGTCAATTATACTGAACTAAATCATGGTAATTGGGAAATACAAATAAATTAGATAGAGTAATGTATTCAAAATAAAAACTGAAACTCAAAACTAAAACTGAAATTATTTTTTAAAATTTGGTTTTGAGATTATTTTACACAAAAAGTATTTGACCTACACTACCTTAAAAATCTTTTTCTTCCAGCCAAGACCACTTCAATTTGTTTTTTATCGTCTTCTCACAACTGAGGTCGTGACTACGCTCAATAATGACGATGCCCGCCATCATTTTAACACAAATTTGATCGCAAACTCTTCAGATTTGTTTGTGAAAGTTTAGCGTGTGTCCGCCAGTTTTGGTCTCTAGGGAATCCGTCATGCTGACCACGTGGTACAGACAGAGCCAATCAGACCCGTCGACGCATCCGAAAGCAACTAAAACGTCCCGTCATTGGTCAATTAGGCCGGAAAAGACAAGAGATGGCTGCGACCATGTTCTAGAAAACAACACAGGTTTTTGGATTTTGTCTAAAAACGGCATAATCATAATAAAAAGACCACTGGGAACACTTTGAAAATAAATCAAAAGGTGTGAGTGAAACTTTAAAAATGTAACAAACCAATAGAAAATGCGGGTTTAAGATTAAATCCAAATATATTACACACACACACTCGGACATGCTCTTCCATTTTGAGGCTGCACTGCCCCCGGTCCAACCCCATACTCAGCACTGACTGACAGCGCTACAAAAACTGTCCCAAGGAACTGCTTCAGCCAATGGACAGTACCACTTTCATAAGCTGGGGGGGATGGTGGAGGGTCTGTCCAGAAGAGAGGCTTTTCAGCCTTTTTCCAAAGAGGTATATAAGTGGATGATGATAAATCACAAGCCTGGTATCCAAGAGGGGGGCTGTTGCTAGGAAGCCAACAGATCATAGTAACATTATGATTGGAGAGTGAGCTGAACAGTAAAAAGAACAGACTAGACTCTTGATGCATTACAGCTGTATTTTGAACATTTGGTTTGGATGTACAAAGGGTTTAATGAACTGTTGAAATCGAATCAAAGGAAAAAGAACAGCAGTGCTCCTACCTCTACGTAGTTGTGCCAACACATGCTGATGGAAAAACAACTAAATGTTCTACAATGCCCACTAGTGATCTTACAGTGAAGACAAATAATAATATCTAAATGGAATTATGGCTCTATATGATTGGTCAGAAATTAAGAAACACAAGACTGAAGTAAATGAGGTTCCAAAAAAGGCTGTCCTCCTTCAAATCAAGACATAGAAAATGTTTAAGATATCTGAGAGCACACTGGGATCTCAGCCCATTACATTTTGAAATATTCATACACTGGAATAAAAGATTCAGTAAAAGTAAAGCGATTTGGACTGAGTGGAAGTCCTGTCAAAGCATTTTTGAAAAAAGAGCTGCTACAGGGGAATAAGATGGTAAAAAGCCCAGAAAGACTGATTTAAGAAAGCCAAGAGAAGAAGCAGGTAAAACAGATCAACACTGATGAAAGAGTGAGTGAAGAGGAGGAGGAGGAGGAGGAGGAGGAGGAGGAGGAGGAGGGGAAAGCTGGAAAAGCCCAGCAACAGGGCATGCTTTAAATAGCTAGATGGTCAGAGATAACGAGACACTAGAGAAAGTCCGATACTCTGGGCATGTGGTGTCTGCAGTCAACATGTATGAACCCAGCGCTGACAGCAGCTCTATTGGATTTACTAGTCATATGTTCAGTCACATGACCCAATAAAGCCTGCTGCGTGAGGTCAGATGGTGGTGGCACTTAATGGTTGTGCAACCATCATGGTGTAATATTTAGACTTATACCATGGTCCGGGTGAATACTCAATTCTGATTTGCCGCAGGATGTCCATTAAGACGGGATAACGGACACTTAAAAAACAAGTTTTGTCAAATAACCTGAATGTTCTATATGATTGCGCTGGTTTAAAAACTAGCTGGTAACCGGAACAACAAAAACTTGGAACGTAAGTGGACAGACGTCTACAGTTTATCACAACAGCAAGATCTCTGTCCTTCAAATGTCTCTATGATGGACATGACAGGATCTCTGTCACATTTTACCATCAACAGCAATGTTGACTTTAATTTTAAATATTTTGGTTTCTGTCTTCCTTTTCTTATTGCTTGACTATATACATGTTTATAGATAATTTTATTATTGATTAAAGAAAAGAGGAGTTTTTATGCTTGATCCTCATTTATAATCAGAGTACAGAGAGTTTGCGCTCAGTGTTTTTGAACACGCATGTGCAATGACGTATACCAGGGGTGCTCATTACGTCCATCACGATCGACTGGTCGATCTTCAAGGACATGAGGGTAGATCGCAGGACAGAGAAGATAAAAAATAAAAAAAGTACTTCTTAAAAATCCACCAGCCAATCAAAACCCTCAACGAAAAGTACGGGACTTGATTGACATGCAGAATGGCCAATCGGACATCCTCTGACACATACGTCACCGCAGACACGTGTTTAAATTCACTGAGTGCAAACTCTGTCATCAGAGAGTTGCTCTCTGCCCCGCAGCACATCATGTCCCCGGCAGAAAACCACTATTGACAACAAAGGTGTTTATTAAAGCCGCCCCGCGTGTCTCCTCCTGCTATCAACTCTGCAGTTCTCGGCCGATAAATTCGAGCTTATTAAGAAAGCTTCAAGGCATGCGCTTCGTACGGAGCCAGCAGCGCCAAATGCCTCATAATATGCCACGCTCCCCACATTGGACTGTTTACAGCAGAGCATGACATACGATAGTCGCTGCTTTCTGTCTTTGTAATAAAACGCCTCATCTGTTACTACAAAAGTATCTTTGTGTAATCTTACTGTGTAGTTTTTAATCATCAGTACATAAACAATTATGTTCAAATAAACATGTAACTAATAAACATGACGATGGGAAGAAAGAAGTACTTTTTTTTTTTTTAATCTTTTCTGGCCCGCAATCTACACTCATGTCCTTGAAGATCGATCGGTCGATCGCGATCGACGTAATGAGCACCCTTGATATAACATATACATGTATGATATATATAATGATGCCAAAACAGGTTGTGGCTCCTGGTGCTTTCTTTTCATTAGGGGCAGTCCCAAATGGCTCTTTGAGTAAAAAAGGTTGCCGACCCCTGATCTAACCTGTTGTTGGGGGAGTGCAACGCCCCGCCTCTTAGAAATGGTGTTCTTTAAAGCCTAACAGTGCGATCTCTCCACATTTGTTGTGTCAAGTGTTGGGGACCACGTGCATGTGTGAGAGGTGGGAGCAGAAGAAAGGAGCGAAGCGAGTGCAGCGACCAGAGAGGAGTGTGAGCGCTGAGGGGAGGAGTGTGCGTTAACATTGTGTGTGTTCAGAGGAAGAAGAACCGTAATAAAGAGAAGCCCCCCCATTCCCCAGAACAACTGTCATAGAGTCTTTATTAGCTTGTTCTGGAGGCTGAGGGTCCGAACGGGAAAGTGAACCCCGAAGGAGGATCCACCTTCGGCCCTGGAGGAAATCTCCCCTGCGTTTCCGACCATGGTCGGAAAGGAAAAAAGAGAAGTCATTGCGCAGGAAAGGTTCAACACCACCAGGCACTGATAGACAGACACCGGTCCATGTAGCGATCAGACCATAACTTTAGCTGGTAGCTCCTCCCACACGCGGCCGTCTTATGAAGTTTTAAAGTACAAAGAACTCCAACAGCCACACACCCTAACATAGTCTGCTATTATATATTCATGAGCGGAAAAATCCTGCCGAATCGACCCTAAAACCGCCCAAATTATGCACTGTTGACCGCAAATTTAGACCTGCTGCTAGCTTCTCTTGTAGAAAAACGTGCTCCCTCCACAGCTCACTGTGACGTTACTTTCTGTTAGGTAGTTAGCCGCTCAGCCCAGTGGAAATTTCAGAATAAAAGCACTTCAATTGCAGCTTTACTTCCGTTGTGAGTTAATGTGTTGTGCTGTGAGTTAATGTGTTGTGTTGTGAGTTAATGTGTTGTGCTGTGAGTTAATGTGTTGTGTTGTGAGTTAATGTGTTGTGAGTTAATGTGTTGTGTTGTGAGTTAATGTGTTGTGTTGTGAGTTAATGTGTTGTGAGTTAATGTGTTGTGTTGTGAGTTAATGTGTTGTGTTGTGAGTTAATGTGTTGCGAGTTAATGTGTTGCGAGTTAATGTGTTGCGAGTTAATGTGTTGTGTTGTGACTTATTGTGTTGTGTTGTGAGTTAATGTGTTGTGTTGTGAGTTAATGTGTTTTGAGTTAATGTGTTGTGTTGTGAGTTATTGTGTTGTGTTGCGAGTTAATGTGTTATGTTGTGAGTTAATGTGTTGTGAGTTAATGTGTTGTGTTGTGAGTTAATGTGTTGTGTTGTGAGTTATTGTGTTGTGTTGTGAGTTATTGTGTTGTGTTGTGAGTTAATGTGTTGTGTTGCGAGTTAATGTGTTGTGTTGCGAGTTAATGTGTTATGTTGTGAGTTAATGTGTTGTGAGTTTTATGTGTTGTGTTGTGAGTTATTGTGTTGTGTTGTGAGTTAATGTGTTGTGTTGTGAGTTATTGTGTTGTGTTGTGAGTTATTGTGTTGTGTTGCGAGTTAATGTGTTATGTTGTGAGTTAATGTGTTATGTTGTGAGTTAATGTGTTGTGTTGTGAGTTAATGTGTTGTGCTGTGAGTTAATGTGTTATGTTGTGAGTTAATGTGTTATGTTGTGAGTTAATGCGTTGTGAGTTAATGTGTTGTGTTGTGAGTTATTGTGTTGTGAGTTAATGTGTTGTGTTGTGAGTTATTGTGTTGTGAGATAATGTGTTTTGTTGTGAGTTAATGTGTTGTGAGTTATTGTGTTGTGTTGTGAGTTATTGTGTTGTGTTGTGAGTCATTGTAATGTGTTGTGAGTTATTGTGTTGTGAGTTAATGTGTTGTGTTGTGAGTCATTGTGTTGTGTTGTGATTTATTGTGTTGTGTTGTGAGTTATTGTGTTGTGTTGTGAGTTATTGTGCTGTGTTGTGAGTTAATGTGTTGTGTTGTAAGTTAATGTGTTGTGAGTTAATCTGTTGTGTTGTGAGTTATTGTGTTGTGAGTCATTGTTATGTGTTGTGAGTTATTGTGTTGTGAGTTAATGTGTTGTGGGGTTATTGTGTTGTGTTGTGAGTTATGTGTTGTGTGTGCGTTCTTGTGTTGTGTTAATGGTTGGGTGTTGTGGTTGGTTGTTGAGAGTTTGTTGTGTTGTGAGTTAATGTGTTGTGTTGTGAGTTATGTGTTGTGTTGAGTTATGTGTTGTGAGTTATGTGTTGTGTGTGAGTTATTGGTGTGTGAAGATAATGTGTTTTGTTGTGAGTTAATGTGGTTGTGAGTTATTGTGTTTTGGGTGGTGAGTTATGTGTTGTGTGTGTGAGTCATTGTAAATGTGTTGTTGAGTTATGTGTTTGTGAGTTATGTGTTTGGTGTTGTGAGTCATTGTGTTGTGTTGTGATTATTGTGTTGTGGTTTGTGAGTTATTGTGTTGTGTTGTGAGTTATTGTGCTGTGTTGTGAGTTAATGTGTTGTGTTGTAAGTTAATGTGTTGTGAGTTAATCTGTTGTGTTGTGAGTTATTGTGTTGTGAGTCATTGTTATGTGTTGTGAGTTATTGTGTTGTGAGTTAATGTGTTGTGTTATGAGTCATTGTGTTGTGTTGTGAGTTATTGTGTTGTGTTGTGAGTTATTGTGTTGTAAGTTAATGTGTTGTGTGGTAAGTTAATGTGTTGTGGAGTAAGTTAATCAGTTGTGTTGTGAGTTAATGTGTTGTGTTGTGAGTTATTGTGTTGTGTTGTGAGTTATTGTGTTGTAAGTTAATGTGTTGTGTGGCAAGTTAATGTGTTGTGGAGTAAGTTAATCAGTTGTGTTGTGAGTTTTTGTGTTGTGAGTTAATGTGTTGTGTTGTGAGTTAATTTGTTGTGTTGTGAGTTAATGTGTTGTGTTGTGAGTTAATGTGTTGTGTTGTGAGTTTAATGTGTTGTGGGTTAAGCTAATGTGTTGTGTGGTAAGTTAATGTGTTGTGTTGTGAGTTAATGTGTTGTGTGGTAAGTTAATGTGTTGTGTTGTGAGTTATTGTGTTGTGAGTTAATGTGTTGTGTTGTGAGTTTAATGTGTTGTGTGGTAAGTTAATGTGTTGTGGGGTAAGCTAATGTGTTGTGTGGTAAGTTAATGTGTTGTGTTGTGAGTTAATATGTTGTGTTGTTAATGTGTTGTGTTGTGTTATGTTGTGACCCTTCTGGGCCACCGTACATATATGTGGGAATGAAGAGTAAATCTGATGCTTGTTTCACAGAGAAACCATCCCACCAAGGGAATCTGACCATAGGACAGGCATCCATTCTAGAAGGCTTTGTCTGTACAATCATCGTTGCCCACAGACCCTCTATAAATAAATACTGATTGAAGTATAGAGCGGATGACTGCATAATAGCTAATTTCTCGGAAAAAAAAGGCACAAATACTAAAATGCATTAAACTAAAGAGAAGTTCAGGTTTGCTTCTAAATCCAAACTAAAGGTAAAGCCATCTCTGTGAATCTTTTAAATGTGTGTTTTTTATATAACCGTTTCATGTGAGCAGCAGCAAAGCCCGTGGCCATCAGCCCAAGGCATGATCTGGGTTTGTGATTCACAGATGTACCCACTGTGACTCATTGAGCTAATCCGCCAAAGTCTGCCTTTTATGAAAACCATAAAAGTCGCTCCATCACACTGAAAATGGACTATCTTCATGTTTCCTGATCTGAGAACAGAGTAAAAAAAATCTACTCTCCAAAAAGGATTTGGCGCAGAAGACTGTGAGCCCTGTGTTGGTCAGTCATGGTTAATCAAGTGATGTCTCTTACTCTTCTTTTTCCCCTTCAGGACAAACATGATGACGAAGATCGGCCAGCTTTAGCAACACACTGTTACCAAAAGCCTTTTTATCTCAAAAAACACAAATGGTCTGCCAAATGCAAGGAATTCTACACCAACAAAGTACTTGGAGAGTAGAAAGGTGCTTCTGGGGGGGGTACTAGTAATATGTAATGGGCTGCCAACAAACTGGTAACCCGAGATATTAAAGCCCGTTAGCTAACTTTTCAAGTTGATCAAAGAAAACAAGTGAAAGTTTGAGCAGCACAAAGAACCTAGCAGCTGGTGTCCAGACGACTGTTGGCTATTGTGAAAATAAGATATGGGATGGGGGGGTCCATTAAAAAAAAAATACCAAGTGGGAAAAGCAAACTGATTGTGTGGGACTTAACCATTTAGTCACACTGCCCCCATTGGTTAAAAAGAAGCCCGTGTCATGCCGTGGCTGCGCTATAGACGCACAATGTCTTTGTTCAGGCTCCGCTACCCATTTGCCAATTAATGCAAATCCTCTGGGGCCATAAAAATCCTGCTTTAGTGTGCCGATACCTACAAGACTGCACTGTAGCAAAAAGAGTGCAACTCAAAGTGGTCAAACCGTGTGAAATGTCAAAGGGGGGGCTAAAAACATGGCTCCGTTCACTACAATAAAACAAAGGGCTTATAGAAGTACTAATAGTCTACTGTAAACAAAAACTTCCATAGAGAAGAAACGGACAGGTTTGGAGTTACCCGAAGCTTCAAGAAAAGCTTGCATCTACTATTACTACAATTGACTGTATATAAAGAACTGGACTGAGCGGGTGTGACGTCACTCATAAAAAATTGCCATACTTCAGAATTCAGGAAAAATGAAGTCAATTCAGTCACCATTTTCACGCCATATCGCCAATCTGGAGCCAGACGATGTAAGTAAACTGTGATTGGTCCGAGTTGGTCTCAGTCTACATTTCCTTGGCAACTACTGTGGCCAATCAGGAGTGAGCTTTGAAGGCCACACCTCTTCTACTGAAAGTGGGCTCAGAAGAATCTGCAATCAAATGTTCAAGGTGGGGGCCAGTGCACACCACATGCTTTTACTGAGGCAGCTGATTGGCCAGTTTATAACTTGAATAACATTAAAATAACTAAAAAAATATATCATGAAACAATATTAAGATTAGCAGGAACATGTTAAAAAGATATCAGAACAAGAATGGTTATTCTGACCAATAGAATGACTGAGTAACAGCTGTTTATTTCCCTGTAGAAGTCTTTGGGATTTTGGCTTCTTGGAACCAGCAGTAACTTCGTGTTTGAGGAAGGGAGAAATTGCTCAATCTAGTTCTCTTATAGAGTCAGTGGTTACTACAGATGTTACACCTCTCCATCTTACTGTATTTTTACTTGGATTCACCTCTGAGGCGTCCTTTAGAGGCAGATCAGAGACAGAACAAAATATTACAACGCTGCAAAACAGGACGTTTTGAGAGCGAGACGCTATAAAGACTCCTCAGAGACCAAACGGTTGCACGAAAGGGCTTTCAGACGACTCGTCTTGTTCTGACTCTTTAGTGGTTTATATAACTGTCATTTTAGTGCCACTTTCACCATTTCCCCCATTCTTTCTCCTGTACACATGTCCCTGTGTTTGCCTGCACCTTCTTTCAATGGGCTTGTCTGCCGTAGAATAAAGAAGCTCTTTGTCTTTTAGCAGAGTACCTAGACCAGCAAAGACAGGAAGCCTACTCAAATGAAAACTGGGCAGGACATCTATCCACAGGTGAGACGGGGCCCTTCAAGACTTCTGTGAATTAATTAACTAGTATTCAGAGGGAGAACCATCAAAAAACCTTTAAAAGTATTCACATACCCATTGAAATAGAAGGGACAGCAATCCTGAACCAGAGGAGTAGATAGGTACCCATTACTGTCTAAAGTCAATGCTGTGTTGCTGACCAAGACATTTTGTTTAATTTTAGCAAAATCGATAGGATACCTGCCCCTTTAGCCTCAAGAGGAGGAAAACTGAGGCAAACGTCTAAGAGATGTACTGCTTGTTCCCAGCAAAACAACAAAAAAGAAAACAATTTCTCTGTTACATTGTACATTAAGGGCCTATTTTACAACAGCTTCAAAATACAGATAACCTTAATATCAACATTTGTTCAGGAATAACATTCCTGCCCCTGCAGGAACCTCCAGCACAAAAACAAGACAGTAAGCACAGATCAATATGTCATCCATTAAAACTGCTGCCACTGGCCATCCCTGTGCTTTTATGCTCATCAGCAACAATAGAATGACCATTAACAGAACAGTCCAGAAGCTGAGCAGGAACATAGCGTTACAAACCTTCAGATTTATGTTGCACCTTTTAACACAGCTCACAAAAACAAGTTAGCATGACAGCAAGGAGTCTACACCTGACACCAACTCAGCAGCCTTAACTAAATTGGAGTATTACTAATTTTTTATTCAACTTCTTCCAAAACTGACTGAAACAAACCTCGTGGGAATTCTGAATCATCTGTTTATTCCCTAGCACTTGAGGTATAAAGTTTATAAACCAATAAAAGTCAAGATCAGAATGAACGATTTTTGTCTCAAGGTATGGCACAAAACCCTTCTACTTTTGAGTTTTGACTCCACTAACAAAGAGAAGGTTGGACAGAATATTAGAGTTTAGTTTGAACTCACTTTCAAGGCCTCTATGACCAGGTCTCGGGCCTCCAGCTCCCCTTCCATGATACTCAGCAGGGTGAGCAGCTCCGGCTTACTCAGGTTATCCATATTGAACTCGCATTTCTGGAACAAAGACCAGAAAACAAAGCATCAGTTAGATGAGTGGACATTGTCAAACATTAGAGTGTGTGAGACAGCAGTTAAAAAGTTCACATTTCTAATACAAGCTGAGTAAGCTGAAACTCTTCAGCTACATAAGTGACAAGATGTGTAGGCATTCCAACAATGGAGAACAGAAAAATGAATGAATAAAATGAGACTTCACTGACACTATTTAATGATATATAATCCAAGAGGTGGTGAATAAAATATCATTTTTGAAACAGCTACTGGATGAGGCACTGGTTATAATGAAGATCAACCCAGTCTAATGTAATTATTTAGAGAAAAAGCCATGACAGAAAAACACATAGTCCTTGTCTACATGACTCAAGCTTCGCTCGAACTTTGACCAATCAGGACCCATATATGGTAGTAACGTATGGATGATCCCCTTTAATTCACAGTAGTGCCAAGCATTTGAAAATTGAATTTAAATTGATATTTGCAGTTTGTGCCTGGCTAAAATTTTAGGGGTGCCCAAATCCAGGCCTTGAAGGGCGGTGTCCTACATGTTTTCCAACCAAGCTGCCATTGAAGCTCCTTGTTAAAAAAGAAAAACAAAAAAAAGAAGCTCCTTTTTGGCAAAACACACCTGAGCCGGTTAATCGGCAGCACATAAAGCAGGGTTTCTAGAAAACTACCAGGAGGTCGGCCCTTGAGGTCTAGATTTGGGCACCCCTGCTTTAGAGGCATGGTTCTGTTCTACTTCTTTTTAAACAAGTTCTTTGCAGCTTCTTAATGGTGGAACACACCTGATCCAGGTACTCAGCAGTAATACCTAGAACAGAATGGTGGCCCTTGAGGCCTGGAGTCGTTGTCAGCCCTGCTCTACAGTCCATCAGACATTCGAAATAGGCTGCTAATTCTAAAGGCACTCACTTGTCGGTCGCTGTTTCAAACTGGATTATAAACCAAAATAATCAGAACAGTATCATTCCACGAGGCTCCTGCCGATGGTACCTATAATGCTTCGACAATCAATCAAGCAGTGCGGCTTTGTGGTTTACCAAAGTGGAACAAAAACATTTAGGCAGATTTTTTAACCACCATGTTCTACAGAACACTCGATCCTAAATCAGTAAACACAATCAAATAATTGCATAAAGCGCTGTGATGTTTGAGTAAATTCAAGGATTTTAAGTGTGATCTGAAAATACTGTGCACTTTTTGGTGAGATTTCCACCAACCATTGACAGATTAGACATCATAGCACCACATTACCAAGGAAGTACATCAATCAAAGCATCCAGAAAACATGCAGGTAGGGCACCAGTTATACAGTGGGTGCAGATGACAACATTGTTGTAGTTAGCAAATATTTTCAGTGTTGAACAAAAAAAGACTCTTTTGTTTTAATTGTAAAGTCCCTCAACAAATTCCAGGTAACAAGTAGGAACATATGTAGACATATGTAGAAACAAAGTAAACTGCCTATTTTTTAGTTTTGCTGACAGAGGAGGTTGACAAATATCAAATATGTAGGTAGCATCAAATAAAAGAAAAAAATTGAAGAAAATAATTTTATTATTACACTGACCATCAGTGTACCGGTAATACTACAATTTACCCGCGGCCATTTTTTCTAAAAGCTGTGATCAGCATCCTACATTTAACTTTATTTATGCATATTTTAACTAAAAAAAAAACAGGACCAAACAAAAAAAACGTTTTAGTTACGTTAAATTTAAAATAGCTAACCTTTCAGGGTATGCCCATAACTTTTCAAAGTGGGGCCATTGGTTGTAATCTGAAGGATACCGGTAAGTGGCTGTGTTTTTGCATTCGTTGAGTTGTACATTTATTCCTGGTGAATTTTGTAACGCTGCCAATAACACTGCCCTTCTACCTGTTTCTCCAGCTTTGGGGAGCCACTCCAGCCTCTTTTTGTCTGCTCATTAAATAAACTACAGAGCTGTTCTATCAACCCCTGGAGCATCACTTCTTCTTTATGCTATCCGTTCACTTTCCACACAGGAGGCATAACAGGTGACATCATTTTGATCCATGTTTATTTAGCTATGTACAGGAAAGTACAGTAGCTAAATGACTGCCAAAATATGTATTTGAAGTGTAAAGGCTCCTGTGATCTGTCTGCAACAGTAAATCAGTGTGATTCTAAATGAAAAGTACACTGGGTTGCTTTTTTCCGCTTCTATGATGATGCCACGATTCTTAAAAGTCTTCCTGTAGACTAGGAACCCTGACTGTAAACATTCACCCTATTTGACCTTTTAACACTGGAGATGTCACTGGCAACACTTTAATAACACACACACTTTTGACATACTGTATCTCTTTGACCACTTGCACGATCCTCATCAATCAACTGACTTACATTGATTGCATAAACACTTCCTTTCTGGAAAGTACTCCATATCCGTGAAAGGTTTCAGAATCTGCTGGAATGCCATTAATTGTATAAACGATTGAAGAGTTACAATAGTTAAAAGAATATAAACACTGAAGCTGCAACTTTGGTATGAAAGGTTTAATTAGCTACTCACTTACCGGGGTTTTCAAAATAAGATAGCAAAAATAAGTAGTAAAAAATAAATATCTGGGAAGTACAGTCCCCTTGGCAGCAAGTCATGGGGACTTGGAAATTCAAATCAATGGTTAAAGATTGAGATAAATCAGATAAAAGGACGACAAATTTAGACCGATCGCACAAGCTCGTAACACACGTTCAAAGTGTTTAACTTAGTTTTACAATTTCCCAGAAGCTACACTGTAGAAAAGTGATATAAACCAACCTGAAGCGGAACGTCTTTAGGTTTTGAGATCACGGAAGGAGGCAAAGTGACGGACTGGCTTTCACTGACCTTAGACCTCTCTGTGGACTGTGGATACCTTGGAGTGCTAACTTGAGAAACCTGTCCCACTCTAGGCCAACAACAGCAAGTCTGACAGGGGGAGCAAAGAGCGCCGAGCTTTATTTAACCATGAGAGGCTTAGTGGTGGTGGGGTGGGAGTCCGTGAGGCGGAAGATGGATGTTGGCTGGAACCCGAAGAAGAAAGACTATGCTGGCAGAGCAATGTGTGAGCTGAAAAGTCTCTGGAGCACCTGTTCACCTGACAGTGCTATATGTAAATAAACTCTAAAGTAGTCAATAGGGTGACGGCAATTTGCTGTGGGTGTTTGACATGGTACTCCAATAATGCCAGCTGAGTCACTGAAATTATGACCAATTTAGAAGGATGTTTGGTGGGCGGCCCCCTCACCTCCCCTCCCTGTGCTCGCCCCCACAGGCCTCCTTCCACCACTTTCTCAGCTCACTCATCTCCCCCTGCTACCACCCACCTACCTGGGAGATTATTGCTACGCTCTATAGAAGGCATGAACCTCACATCACCGGCCGGAGACTACCCAGCCACTGCCATATTGAATGGAAACATGAGCTGAACTAAACTGATGGGAACAATAGTTGCTTCCTGTTAAGCTGCTGGATGTCATCGTATAGATTAAAATGAACCGAGTATGGTTCTACCACAGCCCTGCAGCTGACTGTTGACTTGTTCAGGGTGTACCCCGCCTTTGCCCAACAGTAATTGGGTAGGCTCCAGCAACCTGGTGGCCCAGAAATGCCATTCCATCCCTCAACATCAACATTACACGCATGTATACAGCGGGGTGCAGAGTTATGGAAGGGAAGCTAGAGTAAAGCTACGCCCTTTTAATAGCATGACTCACTACTGGCCTTTGTCACATTATGAGCAAAAGGAATCAAAATACTATGTTGCAGTCATGGCCCAGACTCTTGGTTAGCCTTCAGAACCTTGGCTGTGTCAATATCAGAGACTGATCTGGTAGAGTACTCCGAATACCCACATATTAGTAAAGCTGTGGCGCAGTTTCAATAAGGAAGATCTACCTCACTTCCAGGTGTGCTAGGTTGTTACATCACTCTACACATCAATTAGGCCTTCACCTTAAACCATTAGTGAAATAGCCTGCCTTTCTTCTCAAACAATCCCAATCCTATTTTGCTTTTAAATTCATGAATGGTTGTCTCTCTACATTCTAGACGGTTTGCTGGCCCTCCACCTGAACAATGCTTTGGAATGGTCTGGCCCCCCCAACCACCAGCAGTTTCTCTGGGGTTTATTAATCTATGATCCAATTAATCCTAAAAACACAATACATCAAAGGTCCAAAGATTATGAACTTCTTTCCATGAAGATTTTTCTGTAGCACAAATAAATGTTTACTCGCCATCCTAAAATATCTCTCTATTGAAATACAGGTGCATCAGGTTATCCAGGGGCTTTTTTAAAGTCATTAGGACAGTCTTGGAACATTCAATTAGACTCGGATGAAAAGTGATGTTTGGTTTGTTTTCACACTGCACTCTCTGGAGCTAAACAAGGACTACAGTAAAGGGTAAAAGACAGTCACATCCGCTGCTCAGTAGGGGGCAGTATTACCTGAGACACACAAGCAGAAGAAAGGCACAAAGAAGACGACTGACTGCTTCTTTGATCTTGCCCCTACACTTCTGTCTGACACTGACTAATGCCCTAGTCATAACTGCCCTTACGGTTGGATACAGTCTGTCTGCAGGTGAGAAATGGGCTAACCTGGGGACGGCCGTGGTGCAGCGGTAGGGCGGTCGACCCATGATCGTAATATTGCAGGTTCGATTCCCGCCTTGCATGCCCGTGAGTCGAAGTATCCTTGGGCAAGACACTGAACCCCAACTTGCCTCTGGGGGTAGGCAGGTGCCTGTGTTCAGCAGCGGAACTGCCACCAGTGTGTGAATGTGTGTGTGACTGGGTGAATGGGTCTGTGACTGTAAAGCGCTTTGTCCTTGTAGGTAGAAAAGCGCTATATAAGCATATACGCTTTTATATATTTAATCTGTACAGAGCACAGAGATACCCTGCACAAAATAGCAACATCCGAGCAAAAATGTCTCATGCATGTTTCTTTCTGCAACGATGCTACAGGTGACAGGTCATAGTGAACACTTAAACACACAAGGGAAAGGAAGGGTGAAGTAGGTGAGATGCAGGTGAGATGCAGGTGTATCAGAGGGATGTTTCATTTTTTCAAACCCTAAGCACCGCAGCATTTGCACACAGTTAGTATAAGGTCCAGTGCGCACCTTATGAATGACTACTTAACAAACACAACAATAGTATGTAACATTTTAATGATACCCCTGGAAGTGGCCACACAAGGGAACTGAAAGGAACATCTGCATTCTGCTTAAGTTGCAACCAGTTCTCTGTACGACCCTCCACTGGCCCAAAAACCCCAAAAATCCACAAAACCTGTACGGTTACATGTGACTATAGACTTTCTTTGGCTGATTACTGCTCTTTGGGTCTGCTGTAACTGTCATCTACATGAGCCGTACTGAACCACACCGGCGTTTAGAAGTAGGAGAACAGAGATCACCAGTTTCAGCTAACAGGAATAAACTTGCTTGGTCTGCACCAGAGTTCAGAAGAGCTGTTACGCATCCAAGAACTATCAGGATAGAAAGTATTAGGCCTGCATAATTAATCGCAAATTTATCGTTATCTCGATTTCAAGCTGTCCAATATCCATATCGCAAAAGTCGGTCAAAATCGCAATAAATTATAAACCTTAAATGTGCTAAAACAATCTTATGGCAACTTGAACTATTTAATGAATTGAATAAACCCTTTATGCATTTGACCAATCAGACGGAGCCCTTCACGTTGTTGACCAATCGGATGGAGCTTTTATGTTAGATGTTGCCCTCCTAATTAGACGAGGCTCATTTGGAGAATAATTTATGGTATTTTGACTCTTATTTAAATTAAACTTTTGCAGTGAAATTGACATTTTTTTGTTGTTTTTGCTATTTGTTCATTTATCGCATGTTATATCGTCATCGCAATATTGATCAATAATATCGCACATCGCGAATTTTCATCATATCGTGCAGCCCTAGAAAGTATGGTGTAAAAATACCTTCAAAATATTGCTTTTATAATTGCATCACTGATTTAAAAAATGTTTGAAAAGTTGGTATGACTTATTTCAGGCAGACGGCTGTGTAGCAGTGGTAGAGCAGCTGACTTCTGATTGGAATACTGCAGGTTCGATTCTAGCCTTGCCATCTATGTGTGAATAGGACTGTGACTGCAAAGCGCTTTGGGCCTTTGAAGAAGTTAGTAAAGGGCTATACAAGCATACACCACTTACCATTTATTTCTCACAATCAAAAAAAATAAAACTGGAAATTAGTTGATTATTTTTCCTTCAGGCTTACTAAATGAACAAAAATGAAAGTATAAGCAGTTCCAAACAATGCTTAGCAATAAAGATAACTATTACCAAGTGGAATATATGCTATTTATGTCTGGTATTACTGGCAAAAATGTCCACTTGTCTTCAATCTCTGAAAAAGTGAATGTGAACTTTTAAAGTATACCAGTTTGATCAGGATGAATGGATGTTTATGCATCTACCAAGAACACATCTGATGGAGTGACTCATTGGTTTGAGCTGGTAAAGGAGAAGGCTGCAGGACTCCTCACTAAGGCAACAGTTTGTACTCAAAGGCGTGAAGCCTCAGCAGAGACCACCAAAGCCAACCTGAGAAATCCTCCCAAACGATGAAGATCAACCACAACAAAACCCTCAGACCAAACTCCACCTCTAGAAGGCTGCCTGCAGGACGTTCAAATAATGGATGAAGTCTTTCCACCTCGTGGACTTCCTCCCTTTTCGGCGTGTAGCCCTCCTGCACTCCTCCTCATCCTCCTCGCGCTCTGATCCGCGCGGCGTTCCTGCGCGTCCCGCTGCTGCACGAGAGCGAAAACAGCGGATGAAAGGACCGGACGGCGGCGGCATCGAACCCTCTCCGGCCTGGCTGGAATCTCTGGATCCAGTCAGCAGCGCGGCGCTGGTTGTTTCTGCAGAAAAAACGCTCCCACACCGAACCGAACCGAACCGAACCTGCCCGCCGCTCGGGTCGTAAAGAGTCTTACCGCGTCCAGGCTTCCCGGCACGGCGGCTGCCAGTGTTTGTACCGGGGGAGGCTGCTCTCCACCGACTCCCTCCGACGCCATCTTCGTGCTGAAGCGCTGTGCCGGAGTGACGGCGCATTCGACACTCATGGACGGCTGCGCCACCGACAGCAGAGCCCGTCCAGGACGGCCGGCCGATAGAAAGACACGACGAGGGGCCTGACGGGAGCAGATCTCCGGGAAAGGAGCCGCAGCTGCGGGGGAGGGGGGGAGCCGCTGTGGGCGTGAACCGGAGGAACATCCAGATGTGAGAGCCTGGAGCCCACTCACGCGCAGGGATGTGCCTCAGCTCCCTCCTCCCTCCTCCCCCCCGGATGATTGACGGGAGCATCTGCCTGTCTGAGGAGCCGTGGGGGCGGGGAACGGGGGGTTTGGTCATCGGCGGCGTCTGCCCCCCCAAAGAGATGACCTTAAATGAATGTAAACGTTGTTTTCAGCAGCTTTACATTTCCAGCCAATTATCTGGGGAAAGTTTGGAGTTTCACTGCACCAACTCTGATTTCAATAGAATAGAATAGAATAGAATAGAATTTGTATTATAGACTCTAGGTCCAAATGTAAACAACATTAAAACCTAAAACATACAGAAAGCATAATCAAATTACATAAAAGGAATATACAAATCATAAATGTGTGTTTTTGAGCTACAATCTAAATAATTTTGGTTAATTCTACATTACATACTCATAGAAAAACAGACGTGCCAAAAGAACATTGAGTTCAAAATGCTTCCATATTCTTTATACCATGGTCCAGGTCACATGTGTCAAACTCAGGCCCGGGGGTCAAATTTGACCAGCAGTGCAATTATAAGTGGCCCGTGAGATCATATCAAATGTACATTAGAGCTGGCCCGCGGTATATACTGTACCGTTAATACTACACATCCCACAATGCTTTGCTAGTATGTTGGCACGCAGTCAAAACCGGCAAACGCTCTTTTTTTGTTGACAGTCATTGACAGCCATGCTCCAGTCACATCAGACAAATTAATTTCACCCTCCACAAAAATGGCCAAACGAAAGATGGACAACCGGAGCGTTTAAGACAGGCCTGCTAAAATACTAGGTTTTCCTCAGCCCAGAGCCTCACCCCAGACAATGATGAACCTGCATCTAAGAACAGATGCAGGTTTCTGGCTTAGACCAGTGTGCAGAGTTAATCAGAATGTAGCAAACTGAGCTTGATTATATGTTTCTTATGCCCTTTTTCTACTGAAAGGCATGGTGGTCTGTTAATAGTTGAAATGCTGGATTTTTATTGAATGAAATTATGTTTGGTTCTTTTGTTGTTGACATTGCAAAAGGTTTACTTTAAAAAGGAACTTGAAAGGATACGTGGAGACACATGCCTTATTTATTTATGTATTTATTAGAATAAGGAAAGAATACCACGATGTGTCTTTTATTGCAAATTCATTCTTTTTGTGTGTTTGTAATATCAAGCTTTGGTTTTTCCAGATTCTGTGTTTAAGCAAAACTTAAGTTTGTTCCCATATGAAAAGGTTAAACATTACAAATCAGTTTCAGTTAAATTTTCAATTAATATTTAGTTTGGCCCATGACAGTCCTTCCCTGCTTAATTTTGGCCCACTGTGAATTTGAGTTTGACACCTCTGGTCCAGGCGAATCCTCGATCCTGATTGGCTGCTGGGTGTGGAAGGCGTCCACAGCGCGTGCACACTTCGAAGGCCATTAACCCTCACATCTTCAACAGAAATTCTACCTCACTTCCAGTATTGTAGTTAAATTCAGGGAAATATATACAAAATACATTTTGATCCTAAACTTAAACTTAAAAAAAGAACAATTAAAAGTCATAAATAAAGTTGGTTTTCATGAATCTACAAATGTGCTATTTACTAAATTAAATGTGTTAAATATGTACTCCAATGAAAATTGTGCTTTTGGTGTTTGTAACTTGTTCTTGCAGCGATTCCTCATAATGGTGTCAGGCCTTGACCGTTCCTGTCCATTCGCTGCCCTCTACTGTTCCTGTTTGGTGTATTTTCCATATTGGTTCCTTGCTCGCCCTCTCCCTATCTCTCCTCCGCAGATGTCCATTATAAGGCAGGGCGTCCTGCCAGTTTGTCTGGTTCCTCAAGTGGTATCGAACCCACATCTGAGTTTGGTTCCCTGCCTTTTACTCTCATC
Organism: Oryzias curvinotus; assembly: GCA_023969325.1. Classification (NCBI taxonomy): domain Eukaryota; kingdom Metazoa; phylum Chordata; class Actinopteri; order Beloniformes; family Adrianichthyidae; genus Oryzias; species Oryzias curvinotus. Next base: position 4,457,317 of record CM043711.1, read on the forward strand.
CTAAAGACCTAATCAGAACAATTGTTTCTGTGTTTAGTCTGCTCTGATCCGGAACCATTCAGCCTGTTCTGACGTCTGGACTCCCTACGGCCTCTGACCTGCCTGCGGACTACTTCCCGCTTGGTTTTGTCCAAATGCTGAAGCAAAAGGTTGTTTTAAAGAAGCCGGCGCTGTGTGACCGGAACTTCATTCTTTACCGTGCGGTTATCCTGTGGTATATCACTTTGTAACGCACACCCAGCAGCCAATCAGAATCGAGTATTCATCTGGACCATGGAATAAAAAGTGATAATGCACACTTCGTCGGCCATTAACCCTTAGTTATTGTTTAAAAGTAGTAAAAATGTTGTTATGTTTGACAAACCAAATAAACTTCAAACATGCAAAGAGAAGCTTTATGAAGCCGTCCCACATGTGAACACAGCACAGACCCTAAGACAGATCTGAAGGAGGGATGAGGACATGAAAAAAAATATATAACAGCTGTGTTTTTCACAAATAACATGTAAAAGAATTTGATGCTATGTAGCATAGATAGAATAAAAAATCAAATAAAAGGTCTAATTATAATTACTATATACTCAGCAAAATGTTTGTATCATTTGTTTCAGGGATGCAGAGTAATTTCTACTCAAATCTGTATTAGTATGGGACAGTATGAAGATTTCAAAGGGTAAATCTCACCACTATCCTTTACTTTTGACTTTACAACAAACCCAAAGCTGTTCTTTGTTTATATTTAACTTGTCAAGCAGCAAAACAAGCAGATCAGAGCTGAAGGCCTCTTGTGTTGGACAGATGTTACTGTTACAATATGGGTTATGAATCTTCAGACACAAGAGAAGTATATTTATATAAACCCTTTTGAATTTGAGGCGAAACATTATTTAAATTCAATATTGTCAGCCTAATAGCATATCTGCCTAACTCATTTTTTCAGGTTTTTGGAAAAGAAGAAAAAACACCTTTTTTTCACCAAAGGAGAGTAGAGTTAGGCCAATATCTCAATTTGGCAAAAAAATGAGTTATGCAGAAATGCTATTAGACTGATGATATGTTTGCATGTATTTCTTGTTGGGCCGGAAAGAAAATAATAGAAGAGAGAAGGAGCGAGTGGGATGTTAGAGATTGGGATAAGGGTGCAAAAGAAAACGGGAAGAATGGAGGGTTTAAGGAAGTTACTGGACGAGTTGCTTGAGGTCTATCAACATTGCTGTCAGGTGTGGATGTCAGTGAAAAGGGTGAGGCCTGTCCACAGAGACTCAATTATTGCAAACACACCTGTTTGCTCCAAAAACCTTCACACACATACAACACATAAACAATACAATTACAGCTCACAGGCGCATGCTTAAGCATACAAACTAACACATGTCAAGCATATCAGTGCATACTATTTGTGCAATGGTTGGCTGACACCTGTGATCAGGTGAGTGTTTGTGTTCTACCGAGGTGGATGATGGAGTCTAAAAAGAGGAGGAGCACCCGTTCACCACTACACCAAGAGCCCCACCGATGGGGAGGCAGCAGTGCCATCAGGGCCTCCCAGACATCCACGAGGGATAACAAATCAAGAAATGCAACATTTGCAAGTTTCATCACTAAGACATGATTTCTGTAGCATTCCTCCACAGAAAATGCTAAAGAGAGATGTGAAGATGGAGGAACAAGTCCTGAGCTGAAATAGTTCCCGGCGTGGGAGATGTGGCTAAAGCAAAGCAGGCACAGGTTGATGCAACTGTCAGGAAGCAGTGGTGGTCAGAGTCTTGGAGGACAACCAAACTCTCATGAACCCGATCACTGTTGGAGCACACAGCAACACAGTAACTTCCTTTCTGCAACAGACTGAGAGGGTAGCTGGGCAACTGACACTCAGCCCTGTGTGCTGGAGCTCTGGCATTTAACTCAGCGGCTGCGCAGACAGGAAATGAAGCAGAAAAAATGTGGCAATGAACCCCCAGATCCTGTATCCTAGCCACCGCTTCCTATGGGGCAACAAGGGGGCAATAGATACTCTGCTAATGGAGAGGAAAGAAATGAAGGGAAAAAATAGGAGGAAGGCCCAAATCTGGGACACATCCCTGTTTGATATCCCCCTGAGGGCGGCCAAGCTGAACCAGGCCTCTGTTCAGTCATCGTCCCAGCTGATCTGAAGCCTGATCTCCTTTGCCTATCTATTTCGGCTGTCTCCTGCTCTTCTTCTCTTTTATTTTTTTAGGTTTGTTCTCACATTCTGTCTCTGTCTGACCACAAGTGCATGTCTGATGAATGGATAGAGCAGGCGCTTAAAGTAAACGCTTCACGGAATGTTACTTTCACACTGAAATCAAGTTTTTGTGTTCACTAACCTGGTCTGGAGCAGGTTTAGTTGAAGGTTAGTTTGGTTTCAGAGAGGTGCAGCAGCATGGCGTGTCCATTTGAAGATGATTTAGTGGATGAAGAAGCTCAGATAATACTTCTTCCACCGTGAGAGGGTGATAAGACTACATATGGATGTTGGAAAATTAAACTTTTTTACTTTGATCTAACTTAGTTATTTGTTTCAGTTAAGATAAATCTTTTTTTTTTTTGGTAAGTCCACTTGAAAATAACACGTAGTTATCAGACATTTATTTTACTTTCATTCAAATTAATTCAATTAAGTAGGTGTAACTTTGGTGCTGCTGTTAGATCAACACCGCAAGGGATTGTGGGATACCATTCCCTTTGCCTATCTGGTCGGATTGTTACGGTTTACAGCTCAAGGACCCAGAAACAGAGTAACACTTGATGCAAAATGCCAAGTTTGAAGACCGTTTAATAACAGTAGACCAAAACCAAGGTGTAGCACACAAACGCTCCAACAAGAAGATACAAAACAATGTGGCTTAAATAGACAGACAACCCAATGAGCTGTGGAAGACATCCTGCGTGGTCCCGGTTCCGCAGACATCCCGGCCGACTGACTTCAAGGACTATAGACCAGTGGCGCTGACCTCTCATCTGATGAAGACGATGGAGAGGCTGGTGCTCACACATCTTCGTCCCATGGTCAGCCAGTCAATGGACCCGCTGCAGTTCGCCTACCAGCCCGGTATCGGAGTTGAGGATGCTGTCATCTTCCTCCTGGACAGGGCTCTGTCACACCTGGACCAGACTGGGAGCTCTGTGAAAGTCATGTTTTTTTACTTCTCCAGCGCTTTCATCACCATTCAACTGCTGCTGCTGCTGAGGGACAAGTTGGTGCACATGGGCGTGGACCAGCATCTGTCTGCATGGATGCTGGACTATCTCTCAAACCAACTGCAGTATGTGAGGTCTGGCCACTGTGAGTCTGACATGATCGTCTGCAACACAGGAGCACCACAGGGAACAGTCCTGGCTCCGTTCCTGTTCACTGTCTACACCGCAGACTTCATGTCCAGCTCAGCATCTTGTCACCTGCAGAAGTTCTCGGATGACTCTGCCGTTGTTGGACTAATCATGGATGACGATGACAGAGAGTATAGAGAACTGATTCAGAACTTTGTGGACTGGTGCAAGTGGAACTACCTCCAGATTAATGCTGGGAAAACCAAGGAGCTGGTGGTAGATTTTTGCAGGCACACTCACTCTACAATAGCACCGGTGTGCATCCAAGGAAGGGACATTGAGAGAGTGGATTCATACAAGTACTTGGGTATTCACCTCAACAATAAACTGGACTGGTCACACAATACAGAAGCACTGTACAAAAAAGGTCAGAGCAGACTTTATCTGCTGAGGAGACTGAGGTCTTTTGGAGTGCAGGGATCACTCTTAAAGACTTTTTATGACTCTGTGGTGGCATCAGCCATCTTTTATGGAACGGTCTGCTGGTGAAGCGGCATCTCGGCAGCAGACAGGAAGCGACTGGAGAAGCTGGTGAAGAAGGCCAGCTCCGTTCTGGGGCTGCCTTTGGACTCAATACAGGAGGTGGGAGAGAGGAGGATGGTAGCTAAGCTATCATCCATGATGGAGAACGACGCCCACCCCATGTATGAGTCTGTGTCCTCACTGTGCAGCTCCTTCAGCGTCAGACTGAGACATCCTAAGTGTCTGAAGGAGCGACACCGCAGGTCATTTCTACCTTCTGCCATCAGACTTTACAACCTTAGCTGCTCCCAGTGAACCACGTTAAACAACATCATTGGCTCTGTCTTACTTATCTTACCCTGTGCAATAACTGATTATATGGTGTGAAATTTTTGGAAATGTATGTGTGTATATTGTGTACATATGTGTTTATACTGTCTGCATAGTTTTGTTTCTTTTATATATTGCTCTCTGTTCCTGTACTTCTGCCGCAATAAGGAAATTTCCCCATCGTGGGACTAATAATAAAGGAATATCTTATGAACTAACAAGGTCCAGCTGTGGACTCCAGCAGGAAGCACAGGTGAGTGGGCGGAGCAAGAAGCCACAGCAGACCGGGGGGGTATTCCAGAAAGCAGGTTATGCTAGCTCCCACGGTAAGTTTGAGGCTAAGGAAGTTGATAACCTCAGATTTTGGTTCCAGAAATGGAGGTATGTTTTAGGGTATGTCAAGTTGCCATAGCAACTCATGCTCTGAACATAACCTGGTCTGGAGCAGGTTTAGTTGAAGGTTTGTTTGTTTACAGAGAGGTGCAGCAGCATGGCGTGTCCATTTGAAGATGATTTAGTGGATGAAGAAGCTCAGATAATACTTTTTCCACTGTGAGAGGGTGATAAGACTACATATGGATGTTGGAATATTAAACTTTTTACATTGATCTAACTTAGTTATTTGTTTCAGTTAAGATAAATAATTTTTTTGTTAGGTCACCTTAAAAATAACACGTAGTTTTCAGACAATTATTTTACTTTCATTCAAATTAATTCAATTCAGTAGGTGTAATTTTGGTGCTGCTGTTAGATCGGCACCGCAAGGGATTGTGGGATACCATTTCCTTTGCCTGTCTGGACGGATTTTGGTTTAAGTGTGGCTTTTTGACCAAATGTGTTTAGTTGTTTTACTGTGTTTTGCCGAGTTATTTTGTCCTACTGTGCTTATGTCTCTGCACCATAAGTGAGAGCAAAGGAGGGGATGATAAGTTTATATAGCACCTCTACCAATTATTAATGTTTGACAATGATGGAAAATTCTTTAATGAATTTATGCGCATCGTGCATTTTTCCCCCCGTCCTTTTTATTGTTATAAAAATGAGCATATCTGCCGGCTCATACTTAGACATATGAGAGTTCAAGAAATATAATGAATTAAAATGGAAAAAATATTAATTGAATTGGAGTAATAGGACATTTAGTTAGATAAAGCATAAATTTGAGTTGTATAAACAACTATTGAGTTTTATAGACGTAAGAAATTAGGTTGATTAAATTTAACTCAATTGTTTGTTACCAATAGAAGTAATTCATTTAAGTTGGGAAAATTGGATAAGTTATATATATATGCGTCACAAAGTAAATGGAAATAAGATCAGAAACTCGTGCGTTTACTCTGTCTGTTCTTCTACTACAAGCAGAAACTTTTTCTTTTGATGATGCAGCCGTCACTTGTTACTTTTTTGATGGACGTATAATCTTCATACGCCATCATTAAAACCTCAGACTCTGTTTCACCGAAGTGTAGCGTTTTTTTTTTTCACCACGCGTTTCCATGGTGACTCCAGAAATCGGCGATCCATTGAGAATGTCTTTATGTACTTGACGTGCACGCGCATTAACCCAGGGTTACCAAGTCGAACGTAATTACGTCAATTCATATCCGGTCTTTTGGAACCGACATACCCAGAGTAAGCAAGTTCAGGCGGATTTCAACCAGAGTTCAGGGTTAAAGTCAGGCTAGTTTAAACATGCTTCCTGGAATACCCCCCTGGACAAGATCACAGAGTGAAAACCAAAAACAAAACAAGCAGAACGTGTCATAACCCCTCCCCTAATGTCAGGCTACCAGACGGATGGCAAGGCTGGGTGGGATTGTCCCGATGAAACCGGGCGATGACGTTCTCCATCCATCCATCCATCCATCTTCCTCCGCTTATCCGGGACCGGGTCGCGGGGGCAGCAGACTGAGCAGAGATGCCCAGACTTCCCTCACCCCAGCCACTTCCTCCAGCTCCTCTGGGGGGACCCCGAGACGTTCCCAGGCCAGCCGAGAGACGTAGTCTCTCCAGCGTGTCCTGGGTCTTCCCCGGGGCCTCCGCCCAGTGGGACATGCCTGGAACACCTCTCCAGGGAGGCGTCCAGGAGGCATCCGGACTAGATGCCCGAGCCACCTCAACTGGCTCCTTTCGATGTGGAGGAGAAGCGGTTCTACTCCGAGCTCTCCGCGGGTGACCGAGCTTCTCACCCTATCTCTAAGGGAGCGCCCAGCCACCCTGCGGAGGAAGCTCATTTCAGCCGCTTGTATTCGGGACCTCGTTCTTTCGGTCATGACCCATAGCTCATGACCATAGGTGAGTACTGGAACGTAGATCGACCGGTAAATTGAGAGCTTCGCTTTTCGGCTCAGCTCTCTCTTCACCACGACGGACCGATAGAGCGACCGCATAACTACGGACGCCGCTCCGATCCGCCTGTCCATCTCACGCTCCGATCTTCCCTCACTCGTGAACAAGACCCCAAGGTATTTAAACTCCTCCACCTGGGGCAAGGACACTCCACCCACCGAGAGATGGCAGACTACCTTTCTCCGGTCAAGGACCATGGCCTCAGATTTAGCGGTGCTGACCCTCATCCCAGCCGCTTCACACTCGGCCGCAAACCGCCCCAATGCACGCTGGAGGTCCCGGTTCGATGAAGCCAACAGGACAACATCATCTGCAAAAAGCAGAGAGGAAATCCTGTGGTCCCCAAACCAGATCCCTTCCGGCCCCTGGCTGCGGCTAGAAATTCTGTCCATAAAAACTATGAACAGAACCGGCGATAAAGGGCAGCCCTGCCGGAGTCCTACGTGGACCGGGAACAGGTCTGACTTACTGCCGGCTATGCGGACCAAGCTCCTACTCCGGTCATACAGAGACCGGACAGCCCTCAGTAAGGCTCCCCGGACCCCATACTCCCAGAGCACCCCCCACAGGATGCCACGGGGGACGCGGTCGAACGCCTTCTCCAAATCCACAAAACACATATGGACTGGATGAGCGAACTCCCACAAACCCTCCAGCACCCTAGATAGGGTGTAGAGCTGGTCCACTGTTCCACGACCAGGACGGAAACCGCACTGTTGTTCCTGAATCCGAGGTTCGACTATCGGACGGACTCTCCTCTCCAGTACCCTGGCATAGACTTTCCCAGGGAGGCTGAAGAGTGTAATTCCCCTATGGTTGGAACACACCCTCCGGTCCCCCTTCTTAAAGAGGGGAACCACCACCCCTGTCTGCCAGTCCAGTGGTACGGTTCCCGACTGCCACGCAATGCTGCAGAGACGTGTCAGCCAAGACACTCCCACAGCATCCAGTGACTTGAGGTGCTCAGGGCGGACTTCATCCACCCCCGGGGCCTTGCCACCGAGGAGCTCGTTGACTACCTCAGTGACTTCAGCCCGGGTAATAGACAGCCCCACCCCAAAGTCCTCATTCTCCGCTTCTTCAAAAGAAGGCGTGTCAGTGGGATTGAGGAGATCCTCGAAGTACTCCTTCCACCGCCCGACAATGTCCCCAGTCGAAGTCAACAGATCCCCACCTGCACTGAAAACGGTGCCTGTGGAGAACTGCTTTCCCCTCCTGAGTCGTCGGATGGTTTGCCAGAATTTCTTCAAGGCCAACCGATTGTCCTTCTCCATGGCCTCACCGAACTCCTCCCAGGACAGAGTTTTCGCCTCCGCAACAGTCCGGGCCGCAGCTCGCTTGGACTGCCGGTACCTGTCAGCTGCCTCCGGAGTCCCGCAGGCCAGGCAGGCCTGGTAGGACTCCTTCTTCAGCTTGACGGCATCCCTTACTTCCGGTGTCCACCACCGGGTTCGGGGGTTACCTGCTGCGACAGGCACCAGAGACCTTGCGACCACAGCTCCGAGCAGCAGCAGAGACAATGGAGGTGGAAAACATGGTCCACTCGGACTCAATGTTCCCAACCTCCCTCGGTACCTGTTTGAAGTTCTCCCGGATGTGGGAGTTAAAGACTTCCCTAACGGAGGGCTCAGCCAGACGTTCCCAGCAGACCCTCACAGTAGGTTTGGGTCTTCCAAGTCTTTCCGGCCTCCTTCCCCGCCAGCGAATCCAACTCACCACCAGGTAGTGATCGGTGGACAGCTCCGCCCCTCTCTTCACCCGAGTGTCCAAGACACAGGGCCGCAAGACAAGGTCACCTGAAACAACTACAAAGTCGATCATTGACCTCCTGCCTAGGGTGTCCTGATGCCAGGTGTATTGATGGACACCCTTGTGCTCGAACATGGTGTTCGTTATGGACAAACTATGACGAGCACAGAAGTCCAATAACAAAACACCACTCGGGTTCAGATCAGGGGGGGCGTTCCTACCAATCACACCCCTCCAGGTGCCACTGTCATTGCCCACGTGGGCATTGAAGTCCCCCAGGAAGACAATGGAGTCCCCCGTTGGGCACTTTCCAGTACCCCTTCGAGAGACACCAAGAAGGCCTGGTACTCCGAACTGCTGTTCGGCCCGTAAGCCGAAACCACAGTTAGAGACCTCTCCCCCACCCGGAGGCGGAGGGACATGACCCTCTCGTCCACCGGGGTGAACTCCAACACTTGGCGGCTGAGCTGGGGGCTCACGAGTAAGCCCACGCCAGCCCGCCGCCTCTCACCTTGGGCAACTCCAGAGTGGTAGAGAGTCCAACCCCTCTCTAAGGACTGAGTTTCAGAGCCCAGGCTATGTGTGGAGGTGAGCCCGACTATATCTAGACGGTATCTCTCAACCTCTCGCACCAGCTCAGGCTCCTTCCCTCCCAGAGAGGTGACATTCCATGTCCCAAAAGCCAGATTCCATGATCGGGGTTTGGGCCGCCAAGGCACCCGCCCCAGACTGCCACCCAAACCACAATGCACCGGCCCCTTTTGAGATCTCCTACGGGTGGTGGGCCCATAGGAGAGTGGTCCCACGTTGCTCCTTCGGGCTGAGCCCGACCGGGGTCCGTGGGAAGAGCCCCGGCCACCAGGCGCTCGCCTGCGAGCCCCGACCCTGGGCCTGGCTCCAGAGCGGGGCCCCGGTGACGCCAATCCAGGCGACGTAATCGGGTCCTTGTTGTTTCTCTTCATCAGGGGTTTCTGAACCGCTCTTTGTCTGGCTCGTCACCCAGGACCTGTCTGCCGTGGGAGACCCTACCAGGGGCTTAAGCCCCAGACAGCTTAGCTCCTGGGATCACCCGAGCTCTCAAACTCCCCCACCACGTTAAGGTGGCGGTTCACGGGGGAGCGATGACGTTCTCGTCCAGTATATGTCTCTCAGGCACCCACTGATGGTGCTCAGGTCCATAACCCACCCAGTCAACCAGGTATTGAATGCCCTGCCCCCTTCTTCGGGAGTCAAGAAGCTGATTGATAGAATAGACAGGACCACCATCTATGTAACGTGGTGGGGTGGTTCCAAATTAGTGGTCTGAAGAGAGCTCTCCTTCACTGGCTTCAACTTGCCAACATGGATTACCGGATGGACCTTCAAGGTCGACGGAAGGTCCAACCTCATGGCCACTGGATTGACGACTTTCGTGATGGTGAAAGGTCAAAGAAACCGCAGACGTAGCTTTCTGGAGCCTCCTTTCAGGGGTATGTCTGAGGAGGAAAGCCACACTTTATCTTCCACCTTGTACTCTGGAGCCTGCGGACCGGCAACGGTTGACCACAGCAGTGAACCGCTCCTGGTTCCTCAGCAAACTGGCTCTAAACCTCCTCCAAGTACGCTGGCAGCGTCTCACAAAGGCAGCCGGACCAGATGCAGATGCCAGTTCTTCCTGAGGTGTGAAAAGCGGGGGGTTGATATCCATAGGCTGCCTGGAATGGGGAGAAGCCAGAGTTGTTGACTAAGGAGTTGTGGGCATACTCAGCCCATGGAAGCTGCCTGGCCCATGTGCCAGGGCTCTTGGCACACATGGCACGCAGGGTGGTCTCCAGATCTTGATTATAATGCTCCACCTGGCCATTGATTTGTGGATGGAATCCAGAACTCAAACTAAGAGTGATCCCCAACAGCTTGCAGAACTCCCTCCAGAACTCTCTCCTTCTGTAGCAATTCAGCCGGTGGGTGGCGGTGCCCGGCGTGTTCGCAGCGGCGGGTGAGCGTTTTGCGGTGTTTCGGGTCAGCAGCGGCGTTAGATCGGGAGCCGTCCAGGCCTTCTCCTCATGCTGTGGCCGTTTGTATCATTGCGGTGAGCGGCCAGGCAGTCTTTTCCCGTGTTTTTCTGTTGTGTTTCTAAAGCTTTTCTTTTTGCTTATTGTCCCAGTCATCGGTGATGTCACGCCCCTAAGGACCCTGGGAATTGTAGTTCTATGTTCTTTGACTCTGTGGTCTACCTGGCTCTTTTTCATGTTTTGTGGCTCTGCATCCAGTTATTGTTTCAGGGGTTGTGGGGTCTTTCCTGTGGTTCGAGGCTGGTGGTCCTCGTCTGGACAGGTTTCTCATGCTGGCTGAATTAGTTGTGGCTTTCGGCATTTTATCTGTTGCTGTATGTTATTTAGGAGCCGAATGGGAATTTTGCCTGTCTTTATTCAACGCTGGCTTTATTATTTTGGTGGCTCTCTTTATTTTTGTGTTTCTGTCGTGGCTGCTGTGCATTTCGTGGTTTTCTCAGCGTTTGCTTTGATCTTTGTTGGACCCCTCTCTCCTCTGTGGATTTTTGCTTATGATTTGTCTCTTTTATGCAACATCTGTGGCTTGTTTGGATTCACTCAGCGATCTTCGTTCGTCGCCTCCACCTGCTCGCAGTATGGTTCGTTTTCAAGGCCGCCACTGAGGGTGGCCCTCGGATGTGTTCATGTTGTTGGAACTTGTTTTGGACCTGTTGGCGCCTCGTAGTCATTTTCTGGCATCAGTGGCCTGATTCCTCGTGCACCTTCCGGATTGGTTTATTCTTACTTCGGCTGCCTATGCCTTCTCCACGTTTTACTCCGGACGCGATTTTGTGACTGGGGCTGACTGTTATCACTGATGTTCTCAGTGTCCTGTCTCTATGCCTCCTGGTGGCGTCTCTCGGCATTCAGTCGGCGCTCGATGTGTTTATCGGTTTACCTTTCAGCTGTCATGGCGGTCCTCATGCTATCGACTGTATTATCACAAGCCCTGTAGTGGACTTGTGTAGGCTATGGGCTCCCCTTCGTTTTGCGCGTTATTTATGTTTTCTCGGTGGTCAATGTTCCTCTGTATGCCTGGTCTTTTGCATCTCTGTGGCTTGAATTCATTTTCTAATCTGGGTTACCGCGTTGTTTGCAACGTATGGTCCTCCACCCGTCCGGATTTATTTTCTTCTTCTGGATCTGGATGGTTCATTGGTGCATGCCTCTTCCTTTATGTCATCTCTCGCTCTTGTGCAGCGTGTACTTTATTTAATTCCTTGGTTGATGGCTGTTTGTTCAATGATTGGGCCACCTGATTTTGCTGTGGCTTTGGTCCCACGGTCATCCATTCATCTTGTGTTCTTGTTCCGGGTAGTTTGATCCTGGGCCCCGTGTTCCTGTTCTGGATATTCATGTCTTGCGTTTTTGGCCTGTCCTTCTCAATGCTTGGAGTGGTTTTGTTATGATGATGCCTGTCATGTCTTCAGTCTCCCTCCGCTTGTTCTTCTGTGGCTGGGCCCTCTGGTTTTGGGGAGAAAGATTTATGAAGAGTGGTTTGTGTACGTCCGGCCGCCAGAATCCATATGGCTCTAATGGTTTTTAGGGATCGTGTGGTTATGAGAGTTTAGCCATGGAGATTATATTAAGGCTCTTTAAAGAGTGAGATAATAGTCTTATGTGTCATCGGTTGTCTTGGTTGGTGTTTAAATAAGACCATGAGCAAATTAACCCTGACCGTAGAAACTTCATCATTTACGCTCTAAAGCTTATTAGTTAAAGAGTTAATTCTTGTGTCCACAAGCCAGTCTTCTATCTGCCCTGCTTAAGCAGATGACACTTGGCTAGATGCATCTACATTTAGAGGTTGTTATGCTCCGCCTCTAAAAATTTAAGGTTCAGTCTAACTATCAAAACCTACGATCTCTTATGGATCTCCAGACGCCCTTGGCTAAAAATTCGGCAGTCTGTGTTTTGTTGTCCACCTATTTGAGAACCACTTATATCAAATACGAGAATCAAATTTCAGCCGAGCTGCAATCCATTGCTACGTGGGACGTTGACCTTCCTCATCTACAATCTCCTTGGCCCGTGGTTACCCTTCCCATCACCTAATTCTCGATGACCTTCTGAAGGTGCGTCCCTCTGGAACTGTCAAAGGTTACTTCTCTTACAATTGGTGTATATAAAATTGGTGTTAAGATATTGTGCAGGTTCTTTATTTCACTATCAATTCACTGTTGGAATTTGTGATACTGGTGGTTTCTATGGTGCGATGAATCCACAATGGGACTTTCCTTATCTTTCTACTAAATTTAACTTTCTCAGATTGTTCTCTAAAAGCATTGTTATTCCGTTTATCTCAATCAGTGTAAAAACTAATCAGTTTCTAGGTTATATATGTATTTTTTGCTGAGACTAATACTGGTTTTGTATTTTATCTGTGCATCGCATCCTGAGCTATGAGCAGCGATGAGTCCCTGCTCTCTGGCCTGCTTCTCCATTTCTGGCGAATGATGACACCCCTGCATTCCTTGATCTGGTATTGCAACGATGACTGCTCGACGTACCTATTGCTGAACTGAAAGTGATGGAGCGGTGGACCTCCTCTGCGTCCCATGACACTTCTGACTTAAATCAATCAATATGTTGGCAGTAGAATGAATGTAAATTTTTGGATTATAGATGTTTAAAGAAAATTATTGCCAGGTGGAAGCCTCAAAATTTAGGATGTTCTAAAGTGTATTATAGTATGCGATGGAGCTCAAATTTTGGTTTCTTAAGCTCAATTACGCCAATTAAGCTTCGGACATATGGCTGTTGAGGTTGTTCTTGATACTTAGATGGAAAACTTCGAATAAATGGATGTTCTGAGCTCGTATTATGGTATACCAAATGAAATAACGTTTATAGCCGTTAAGCTCGTTCTTAGTTTTGATGGAAGCTACAAATAATGGATGGTACTTAAGCATGTCTGGCGTGCTTTTGGAAACTTGGATTGGATGTTAGGTAGTGTCTTCATACGGGTTGTTCTTGGTGGTTCAAATTATAGTTCCTTACAGCGTTTTTGTGGAGGTGGGTTTATGTTCTTAAAAATCAGGTATGAGTGATTCTTATGTTGGCTTCCTGCTTTGTTTTGTTTCGTTTTTCTTTTGTTTGGCTCTCTCTCTCTCTCTCTTTGCAGATAGTATGTTCCCCTAGTGGTTTCACGAACGGGAGCGGCTCAACGGTCAAAGGTGCCGGGTCACACATAGCAGTTCCACTAGATAGTGTGTCCCCTTCCAGGCGCTGTACTCGAATGGGGGCGGCCCAGCGGTCAAAGGTGCCGGGTCACACATAGCAGTTCCACTAGATAGTGTGTCCCCTTCGAGGCGCTGTACTCGAATGGGGGCGGCCCAACGGTCAAAGGTGCCGGGTCACACATAGCAGATCCATTAGATAGTATGTCCCCTTCGTAGCACTGAACTCGGATAAAAGAAATGAAAAGAAGGGGGCGGCCCAACGGTCAAAGGTGCCGGGTCACACATAGCAGTCTTAATTGGAAATGGAATGAAATGAAATGAAATGAAAATGGAATGCCGCCAAAACACACCTCATCTTATGACACACTGATTATACATTTACATTCTTTCTTCTCTCTTCTTGATGATCTTTGGTTTTGGGGGTTTTTACCCTAAAGTTTATTGAAGTTATCTCATGGAATTGTACGGAGCCTTATGCCAATCAAAGTTTGTGAATGCAACTAAGATGTAAATTAAGTATGTGAAAATAAATGTATTCTACTGCAAGAGTTTTGTCTGACTGAAAATTGCGAACGAGTTCGCCTTTCAGGCAGCCAAAACTCGGCAGTCTCTTTCCCCCCTAGGGCGGTAGGTAATTAAACTTACCTGTTCAGCGTCCTATTTAAGTCCAGGTGTGCAGCGTTCATTCTCTTTCTTACCGCAGCGCCGCCTTCGTCGCCCCACCCTCCTCCCCGGCTTCCACCTGTGGGCTCCGTTCGGGGTTTTTACCCTAAAGTTTATGGAAGTTATCTCATGGAATTGTACGGAGCCTTATGCCAATCAAAGTTTGTGAATGCAACTAAGATGTAAATTAAGTATGTGAAAATAAATGTATTCTACTCCAAGAGTTTTGTCTGATTGAATAGTCAAAATCACAGAAAAGCCTCTGGAGTTTGGGAGTCCTGTGAAAAAATCTACGGCGTTATGGGACCTTGGCCTGGAGGGCACTGGGAGAGGCTGTAGGAGGCAGGAGGTCGTCTGGGCACCTTGGCACTAGTGCATGCAGGGCACGAAGAAACAAATGCTCTGATGTCAGAGGTCATCGTGGGCCACCAGAATCGCTGTCCAACTAAGAAAATTGTTCGAGTGACACCGGGATGGCAGGCAAAACGAGAGCAATGTCCCCATTTTATGGAACTACAGAGTCATCAGACACAGAGGCTTTAACCCTCCACTCTAGGGCCCACCTTGTTGTAGCCAGCACCATGTTTTGAGGAAGGATGGCACACTCTTTATCTGAAACCATAGAGTCGCTCTCCTTCTGGTGCTGCCGGGACAGAGCATCCGGTTTGGCATTCTTGCTTCCTGGCCGATAGGACAGAGAAAACCTGAAACGGTCAAAAAACAAAGCCCATTGAGCCTGGCGAGAGTTAAGTCTCCTGGCAGTTCTTATATATTCCAGGTTCTTGTGATCAGTCCATACAAGAAATGGGTGTTTTAGCTCCCTCCAACCAATGACGCCACTCTTCAAGAGCTAATTTAACAGCGAGGAGCTCCCTGTTCCCTATGTCATAGTTTCTCTCTGCAGGAGTGAGCTTGCAGGAGAAATATGCGCAGGGGTGCAACTTACTATCAGACGCCCTCTGGGACAACACTGCAAACCACCCCTGTGTCAGACGCATATACCTCCACAATAAACTGTATGGAGGTGTCAGGCTGAACCAGAATGGGAGCCACAGAGAAACGTCGTTTGAGCTCTGAAAATGCTTTGCTGGCATCATTATCCCACAGGAAGTGCACTTTTTGTGATGTTAGTTTGTGGAGTGGAGCAGCAATGGCACTAAAGTTCCTGATGAAGCGTCTATAGAAATTCGCAAAACCAAGGAAGCATGGAGCTGTTTCCTTCCCGTTGGTTCGGGCCACTCAATGACAGCTTTGACCTTGGCAAGGTTATTATAGTTAACGAAAACGAACGAAAAAACTAAAACTAGAACTGAAAAAACATTTTCGTTAACTGAAATAAAAATAAAAACGAGAGTTTTTAAAAAAACGAAAACTAACTAAAACTGTTTGTTGTGTGTATAAAACTAACTGAAACTAACTAATATTAACCCCAAAAAATACTTCGTTTTCGTCTTTGTTAATACATAAGTCTTTTGGGTTGAAATAAAGTCTATTTACTTCACCCTGCTAGTTTTACTGTGTATCTGAACTAGAGGGCTGCACCCAAATCTCACGGGATTGGGCGGTTTGAATTGTGCTGCGGGCGGGAGCGGGCGGCAGAAAAAACCCCCGCGGGATCAGTGCTGCCATGAATATCTCATGAATATATATTAGCGGACTACGTTAGGCTGAGCGGCTGTTGGATTCTTATGTACTGAAGCTCCGTGAAGGCACCAGGTATCTAACCTATCTAATCTGTCATCTAACCTGTTGATGGGGGTGTGCAACGCCCCGCCCCGCCTCTTACTAAGAGCGCGCTTCAGGCCGTCTGTCTGCGCGCGCACACACGCACACTTTTAACCAAACGGGATTTGTGAAAATATATTTAATAATTAAGTTGCAATTTACACAAAAGAGGAATGCATGAAAAGATGAGGCTGGAGGAGGGACATGAATCTCTTTAATAATATCAATACAAATACGTGTTTTTTTCCTGCGGGACGGGAGACGATACAAAATCAATGCATCTCTATTACTGTGCGGGACTAAATTCTCTGAGTTTTGCGGGAGTGGACATACATATTGCGGGTGTGGGCGGGAGTGTAACGCATACGTTGCGGGCGGGAGGGGGATGAAGAAAATAGTCCCGCGCAGGGCTTTAATCTGAACCTTACGGCATCACGTAGTCTGTGACGTCACATGATGTCTGTCAGACAGTGCCGGCTAGCGCTGTCATAGACATGTACATGAGCGTGCTGGCTGCATTAAAAGTTGGGAGAAAGCGGGAGAGTCCTATTTGGGACTTTTTTGAATATAACAGCGTCGAAAACTAAAGTAAGTGCCTTGTAGTCGAAGCAGGAGACAACATTTGTGGAACGCTCCTCAAAGGGAAAAACCCTACGAATCTAAAAGTACATTTAAAAAGAGTACACAACAACGCAAATCAACAGTACCTAGACAAGCTAGCCTGTCGCCCGCCCTCCCCCGAAAAAGAAGCGAGAGCAGATAACGTAATGCTGTTATCGGCTGTTGTATTTTAATTTAAGGATGGTTGTCCTTGTGTCCTCTCTGAATAATAAGTGTTTCAAAATGTATCTTTGATTTAGTTTTTATCATACAATACTTATTCTGGTGATTTTGAATCATGCACCTGACAAATATCCTAATTTACAAAAAAAAAAAAAAAAAGAAAAAACTAAAACTAACACTAAAACTAATAAAAACTAAACTAAAACGAAGCAATTTCAAAAAATAAAAACTAATAAAAACTAGTAAAGCAGCCTCTAAAAACTAATTAAAACTAAATAAATTTAAAAACAAAAATTCAAAACTAAATAAAAACTAAAACTAATAAAAAATCCGAAACTATTATAACCTTGGACCTTGGTAGTGTCCATATGAACGGAACCTTGAGATATCACATCATATTGTCTTGGTGGTGTGAAACTCACATTTCTCAGCCTTGCAGTAAAGCTGATTCTCCAGAAGCCGCTGAAGAACTGCTCTCACATGGTGCACATGAGTCTCAGAGTCTGGGGAGAAGATCTGAGGCCTGATGCACAAAAGTAGGATAAGGGATTAAGCCAGGATATCTTGGTGATCCTGGCTCAATTGATCCCCAATCCGGTTGCACTAAAGCTGGATAGGGGGCAGGAGGATATGCTATGGTATAAATTACCATGGAGATTTATTCTGTGGAGCTAGCCTGCTCCAGACCAGGCTAAATTCCAGGATCTATTTAATCTCATCCCTAATGTCAGTCAGCAGTCGCCACAAATGGAAACCAATAGTTATCTCACTGCTCACTATACATTGTTATCACATATAACTAGACCCACTGTCATTATATAAACATTTGTGATCATTAATTTAAATCATTTTGGATAAATTATGAGTTTTAGATTATGTTTCTATCATTAGATAATTTACAGTTTCCCATAGACTATAAGGCTAGGCTATAAAATGATAGAATATTAGGGCCACAGAAGGAAAAAAAACAAGTCATAATATTGTAACCAGTTGTTTTAAAGGAGGACAGTTGTTAAAATGACAGATGTGGGGCATTTCGTGAAATTGTACTTCAGTATGGTTTCATAAACGAAGACATGCTGATGTGCCAGAATATGAAGTATCGCATTGTCATAACTATCAAAACTGTCAAAAGAATATGTTGCTTTTCTGCAGAAAGAACAAGCCTCATAAATTTATGACTTTATCCTTTCTCCTCAGTGGGGCCCTAGTACTCCGTCATATAAACAAATACACATTCAATATGAATATAGAAACACAATGTGTAACATTATGTTCCTTTATTGAATAAGGACAAAACAAAGCAGGTAAACTACACTCAAGAAACGTTCACTTTGAATGAACATAAAAAATTATGGAAATGATTTTTTGCTTTAATTTTATTTATACATCAGACATTGATAACGTTTTCCAAACTTACAATCAATAGGTCTTTTAATTTTCACATCAAAGACATGAATTACGCAGCACAGTCCCACAACACAAGACAGGAGCTCAAACACAGCAAATTCTGTCTTAAGTATTAGAACAATAACAGTTTGTCGCACAAGGGGGTTGGTTATCATCCTCTCCCAAACTCTAACTCATGGTGCAGAAAAAAATAAACATAATAGTTTAAATCACTAGTTAAAACAGAGTAAAACAGCAAGACAATAAAACCCATGGACAAAAACTCACACCTAGACCCAAATCTGCCCAGATAGACAAAGAAAATGTTATCCCACAATTCCTTGCGATTACTAATGTATCCAATTTAATGGTGTCATGTTGGATCTGTCATGATCTGAACTAGGTGGACCCAGAAGCTGCAACCCGGAAGGAAGAGGCAGATAGGTGAAAGGTAAGAAACAGGTTTTATTTTGAAAGGGCCGGCGGATCCAGGAGAGGGATGTGGCATTGAGCTTGACGGGAAGTCTTCGGCCCGCGATGAGCACGCAAGTTTCTCTGAGGCGAGATCAGCGCTCTTGACGGTGGCGATAATGGAGTTCTTGACGGTGGCGTGGCTGGAGTTTTTGACTGTGGCGTGGCTGGAGTTCTGGAGGAGCGTGGAGGGTTTCAGCTTCTGCTCGAGATGGAAGTGGACTCGGGTTACTCTCATGGAGAAACGGCAGACCTGAAGCACAGCAAAAAAAACAAGGTGAGCAAAGCGAAGCTTGGCATGGAGGGCCAGACGTGGCATGAGGTGAGATAAGCACCAATAGGGTTAACGAACTGGCGAAGAAAGCTTGAGGTGGATCTCCTTAAATAGCAGGTGTGTAGATGAGATGAGTAGTAACAGCTGCGAGTCGAGAGCAGAGCTGGGAGGGGGAGGATCCTGACGGGCCACCATGACAGTACCCCCCCCTCAATGACCACCTCCAGGTGGGCCAGGACGCCGATCCGGGTGGGCACGGTAGAAATCGGCGATGAGGGAAGGGTCGAGGATGAGGGAACGAGAGACCCAAGAGCGTTCCTCAGGCCCATACCCTTCCCAATCCACCAGGAACTGAACACCACGGCCCCGCCGGCGAACATCCAAGATCCCGGAAACAGTGAAGGCTGGGGCGCCGTCGATGACACGGGCGGGAGGTGGGGAGACGGAAGGCGGGCACAAAGGGCTGTCCAGAACGGGTTTAATTTGAGAAACATGGAAAGTGGGGTGTACCTTAAGGGCAGCAGGCAGGCGGAGGCGAACACAGGCAGGGTTGATTATTCTGTCGATGACGTACGGCCCGATGAACCGGGGCGACAATTTACGTGACGAGGACTGGAGGGGAATGTTCCTGGATGATAACCACACCTTCTGCCCGACCTGATAAACGGGACCCTCCATCCTGTGCCTGTTGGCCATGCGGCAATTAGCCTCCTTGGTACGAAGGAGGGCCTCTCGGGCTTGAGTCCAGATGCGCTGGCAGCGCTGGAGATGCTCCTGGACGGAGGGAACCGCAAGGTCGAGCCCCTGAGAGGGAAACAGGGGGGGGGGGGGGGGATAGCCCAACGACGCCTCAAAGGGTGACAAGCCTGTGGCGGCAGACGGATGGGTGTTGTGGGCATATTCGATCCAGACTAGGTACTCAGACCAATCGGATTGGTTCTGGGATGCGAGACAACGGAGGCCGGCTTCGAGTTCTTGGTTTGCTCGTTCCGCCTGTCCATTGGACTGCGGGTGGTAACCTGAGGACAGGCTGACAGTAGCACCAAGCGCAGAACAGAATGTCTTCCATACCTGAGATATGAACTGGGGTCCCCTATCGGAAACAATGTCGGCTGGGATACCATGATGGCGAAAAACCTGGTTGACTAGGATCTTGGCGGTATCTGTGGCAGAGGGAAGTTGAGGAAGTGGAATGAAATGCGCGGCCTTGGAGAATCTGTCGACAACAGGGAGTATTACAGTGTTTCCATGAGAGGGAGGCAACCCCGTGACAAAATCAACAGCAAGATGGGACCAAGGGCGATGAGGAGTGGGCAACGGATGAAGCAAACCGGCAGGTGGAGAGTTGCCGGATTTGGCACGGGCGCAGACTGTGCAGGCGCCAATAAACTCCCGCACATCCTTGTCCATACGGGGCCAGAAGAATTTCTTATGGAGGAGAGATAGGGTGCGATGAACACCTCCATGGCAGGCGATCCGAGAACTGTGCCCCCAAGCTATGACGTCGGACCTGAGGGACGTGGGAACAAACAGTGTGCCGTCAGGACAGGGGGTATTGCAGGCTTCCTCACCTTGGGCATTTCTGACGCGGGTTTCGATGTCCCAGGTTAGGTTGCCAACTATGCATGCAGCGGGGATGATGGAAGAAGGAGGCGGAGCATCGTCAGGACTGTACTTTTTGGAGAGAGCATCGGGTTTCGTATTGCGGCTTCCGGGTCTGTAGGTAATTGTAAAGTGAAAGCGGTCAAAAAAAAGACACCACCGAGCTTGACGAGAGTTCAGTCTTTTGGCTGTGCGCAGATAAGCAAGATTTTTATGGTCTGTCCAAACGATAAATGGGTGAGTAGCTCCCTCCAGCCAGTGACGCCACTCCTCCTGAGCCAGCTTAATGGCAAGTAGTTCCCGATTTCCCACGTCGTAATTACGTTCTGCCTGGGATAGCTTGTTGGAGAAGAAGGCGCAGGGTTTCATTTTGCCAGAAGACTCCTCTCTTTGGGAGAGGACGGCCCCAACCCCTGTGTCCGAGGCATCGACTTCAACAATGAACTGCTTCGTGGTATCTGGTTGAATAAGGATAGGCGCAGAGATGAACAGAGATTTTAACCGGTCAAAAGCTGCTTGGGCCTGAGGGTCCCAGGTAAAGGGCTTAGAGACGGAGGTGAGCTGTGTGAGGGGAGCGGCTATGGCGCTATAGTTACGTATAAACCGGCGGTAAAAATTAGCGAACCCCAGAAATTGCTGCAGTTTTTTGCGGGTAGAGGGGGGTTCCCACTGAGATACTGCTTCCAGCTTGGCAGGATCGGGCGAACCTGGCCGGCTTCGAAAATATAACCCAGAAACGGAATGGACTTGGCGTGAAATTGACACTTCTCCGCTTTAACATAAAGTTGATTTTCGAGGAGCCTGGATAAAACTAACCGGACATGGTTTTCGTGCTGGCTGGGATCGCGGGAAAAAATTAGTATGTCGTCCAAATAGACGAATACAAACCGGTTGAGAAAGTCACGAAGCACGTCGTTGACTAGTCTCTGAAATACAGCGGGAGCGTTGGTGAGACCGAAAGGCATCACAAGGTATTCGTAGTGCCCAAGGGGTGTGTTAAAAGCCGTTTTCCACTCGTCGCTCTCTTTGATGCGAACGAGGTGGTAGGCGTTACGTAGATCTAATTTTGAAAACACCTGGGCTCCCTGGACCGAGTCAAAGACGGAACTGATGAGGGGAAGCGAATATTTGTCCTTCACGGTGCTTAAGTTAAGCTCACGATAATCGATGCAGGGGCGAAGGGTCTTATCCTTCTTTTCTACGAAGAAAAAACCAGCACCTACGGGAGAAGATGAGGGCCGAATATGACCGGAGGTAAGGGCCTCGTGAATGTATGTCTCCATGGCGGTCTTTTCTGGGCCCGAGAGATTATACAAATGGCCCTTGGGGAGAGTAGCACCCGGAAGTAGCTCAATTGCACAATCATAGGGGCGGTGCTGGGGTAACGAGCCAGCCTTCTTTTTACTAAAGACTGCCTTGAACTCGTGGTAACAAGAAGGGACGGAGGAAAGGTCAATGTCTTCGAGCAGGGCGGTACTAGCTGGAGGGACGGGAGGAATGGCTGACTGGAGACAATTAGCCAGACAAAACCCACTCCAGTTGGAAACGCGCTGCCCGGCCCAGTCAAACTGTGGGTTGTGGACCTTAAGCCATGAGTACCCCAGAACCACAGGATTTTGGGGGGACGAAGTGACATAAAACCGAATATACTCGTGGTGGTTATCGGAAGTGATGAGTAACACGGGTTCAGTGCGATGGGTGATGCACGAGAGATGTTGACCCCCCAACCCGGCGGCATTGATAGGACTGTCGAGCGTTTCTATAGGAAGAGAGAGACAGGATACCAGAGAATGATCAATAAGGCTTTGTTCGGCACCAGAGTCGACTAGAGCATGAGATTCAGAACACTTAGACTGAAAACACAACTTGACAGGAATATAACAGAAGTTATTCCGGGAGGAAACAACTGGCATATCCCCCCGTGGCCTGTCTTTTAACAGTGGGGTTCGTGAGTTTAAACGAAGCGAACACTGTGAGACTTGGTGACCTTGACCCCCGCAGTAGAAGCATAACCTTTCCTCACGGCGTTTGGTACGTTCTTCCGCTGAAAGGCGAGAGACACCGATCTGCATAGGTTCATCAGGGGTTTTACGTTGGAGGTTCTGTGGTGGGAGTTTCAGTGACGACAGCTGTGGAGTACTGACCATGGTGGTCTTACGAGCAGGATACGAGCGTTCATGTTGACGTTCTTTTAGTCTGATATCAGAGCGTAAAGCGGCGGCTACAAGTTCCTCAAAAGAGAGGGCTTCTAGTTGGGTACATAAATGATCTTTTATGATTTCATTGAGAGACTGGTAAAAAACAGCTCGCAGGGCGGGATCTGTCCAGCCTGCCTCTACCGCCAGGATGCGAAAATCAACCACGTGGTCGCTGACTGACCGGTTGCGTTGTTTCAGATTGAGAAGTCGCCTAGTGGCTTCTTCTTGCTTGCGAGGCTGGTCGAAAACGAGTCTGAACTCACCAATGAAGCGATTGAACGGCACGTGGGTGATGGGGTTGGCTGCGAGGAAGGCTTGAGCCCACTGAAGTGCCTTACTTCTCAGAGAATTCACAACCAACGTAATCTTGCTATGGTCCGAGTGATAATATCTGGGAGCCTGCTGAAATAAGAGTTGACATTGGAGTAGAAAACCTCCACAATTTTCTACATCACCCCAAAAAGGTTCTGGCTGGAGTCTGTAGTTTTCCGGGTTTGAGGAGGAAGCGGAAGTTCCCAGGTCGACAGAGGGCGGAGCAGGGACTGAAGCTGCAGAACCAGAAAATTGTCCAGTTAATTCTAATACAGTTCGTGTCATACCGTCGAGACGGCGAAAAAGGTCTTTTTGAGCAGAATCCATTTGGGAAAGGGTGTCGGCTTGGCGTCCTAACATGATGCCTTGGTGATTTATGGCCAGACGGAGTCCTTCCGGGTCAGCTGGGTCGGGGTACTGCCAGTTCGTTCTGTCATGATCTGAACTAGGTGGACCCAGAAGCTGCAACCCGGAAGGAAGAGGCAGATAGGTGAAAGGTAAGAAACAGGTTTTATTTTGAAAGGGCCGGCGGATCCAGGAGAGGGATGTGGCGTTGAGCTTGACGGGAAGTCTTCGGCCCGCGATGAGCACGCGAGTTTCTCTGAGGCGAGATCAGCGCTCTTGACGGTGGCGATAATGGAGTTCTTGACGGTGGCGTGGCTGGAGTTTTTGACTGTGGCGTGGCTGGAGTTCTGGAGGAGCATGGAGGGTTTCAGCTTCTGCTCGAGATGGAAGTGGACTCGGGTTACTCTCGTGGAGAAACGGCAGACCTGAAGCACAGCAAAAAAAACAAGGTGAGCAAAGCGAAGCTTGGCATGGAGGGCCAGACGTGGCATGAGGTGAGATAAGCACCAATAGGGTTAACGAACTGGCGAAGTAAGCTTGAGGTGGATCTCCTTAAATAGCAGGTGTGTAGATGAGATGAGTAGTAACAGCTGCGAGTCGAGAGCAGAGCTGGGAGGGGGAGGATCCTGACGGGCCACCATGACAGGATCAACATGACTGAAATTAGTCACTTTTAAATGGATTATTTTTATGTACGATCGACATGATTCATTCACGTAAGATTTACAAACAAAATTTTCTGGTTGAAATGACAAGTTCCATTTTCGTAAACTTAATTGGCTGGTAATTTCCTTTTTTTGAGTGTGCTTTATCACCTTTCTTCTTAATTATATCTTCTACTTCCTCGTAGTTGCCATGGTAAATCAGTTAATCTGTGATCTGTGGCGGGGTCTATTTGAGTGAGCCGTGAGCACGCACCTATCCAGGATTGGTTTCACCTGGCTTAATGAATCCGTGTCTGCTCATCCTGGCTTGGCCTTTGTGCAACCAATTAAGCCTGGACGCACATGTTTTGGCTTCATTGAGCTCAGCTTAGTCATTTATCCCGGATGTCTTAATTCTACTTTTGTGCAACAGGCCTCAGAATGTCGCTGAGGTAAACAAAAACAAACATATTGATCATGTCCCCGAGAACATCATTTATGAGACACTGAAACACAGTTGGGGCATTAGTTAGCCCATAGGGCATAACCAAGTATTCAAAATGTCCACTGGGAGTGTTGAAGGCTGTTTTCCACTCATCCCCCTCTCGTATCCGCACCATGTGGTAGGCACTGCGGAGATCCAGCTTGGTGAAGATGGTAGCCCCCTTCAATAAATCAAAAGCAGTACTTAGCAGGGGTAGAGGGTAAGTATTGCGAACTGTGATGCTGTTTAGTCCTCTGTAGTCGATGCAGGGACGCAAACCACCATCACGTTTGCCAACAAAGAAAAAACCTGCTCCTGCTGGGGAGGAGGAAGGGCGAATGATTCCTGCCTGTAGGCTCTCCTGAAGATATTGGTCCATCGCGTCACGCTCTGGAGGGCTCAAGGGGTACAGATGACCTTTGGGTGGTTGAGTTCCTGGGAGCAGGTCCACGGAGCAATCATAGGGACGGTGTGGGGGACGGGACTTGGCCCGAGTCTTACAGAACACATCACCTAAGTCATGGTAAACAAAAGGAACCTTGCCAAGGTCAGGAGGCTCTGGAGCAGGTGTGTTCTGGACAGAAGAACGTAATGTAGCAGCATTCAAACAGTTCAACAAACAGAACAGACTCCGAGACAGAATCCTACCAGAAACCCAGTCTGTGTGAGGGATATGTCTGCACAGCCATGGATAGCCCAAAATGATGGGGGCTTCATTGACTTAACAACAAAAAAAGACATCAGTTCAATAAGATTTCCAGAGACTGAGACCACAGGGGTGGTGCGAGCAGACACTCTGTGAATGAGTGCTTCATTGATGGCATTGATGAACAGGGCAGCAGGCAGGGGCTCTATGGGTATCCTCAGCCTATCCACCACCTCTTGGGATATCAAGTCTCCATCAGAACCAGAGTCAATAAGAGTCTCGAACTCACCCAACTGCAGGTCACAAGCCACCAGAATCCTCGTTGGAGGCCGAGAGGTAGGAGAAAACAGAGAAACGCGGCTCACCAGTTGCCCTCTCACTGATGAGCCCTGGTGTTCTGCCGGACAGCTTCTGACGAAGTGGCCGGGTCCCCCGTAGTAAAGACACAAGCCACCTCTCATGCGTCTCTGTCGTTCTGTTGAGGATAGCTGCCCCAAGACTGCCTGCAGGGGTTCCGGAGGAGGCTCAGAGGATGGAGCCCAGTCATCAGGGTGACGATGGGTAGGGACAGGTGGTGTCGAGGGCTGACGTTGGTGACGTGTTGTAACGACCCGTTCCTGGGTTCTCTCTCTCATGCGTCGGTTGATCCGAGTCGTGAGATCAATCAGGGTCTCCAAATCTTCAGGAACCTCCCTCGCTGCTAGCTCATCCTTTAAGGAGCTAGAAAGTCCTTGGTGGAACACATCTACAAGCCCTTGGTTAGGCCAACGAGTACTGGCAGCAAGTGTGTGAAACTCTACTGCATAATCTGTAACAGTGCAGGACCCCTGGGTCAGCTGGAGGAGTCGAGAAGCAGCTGCTCGGTGAAACTTGGAGGGGTCAAAAACCATCAAAAGCCGAGTGGAAAAAGCAGTGAAGGAACTGCAATGGGGCGCCGCCCGATCCCACTCAGCCAAACCCCATTGTTTTGCTCTTCCCATCAAAAAACTTAGGGCATAGGCTACCTTGCTCTTTTCGGATGGAAACTCTTATGGAAAGTCTTATCTTTCGGGGTAAAGGTGAAGGCTGCTCCAGACGTGTCATACGACCATGAAGCTCCAGCAGTTCAGACATTAAGCCATGCAAGTCCTGGACAAGTGAGGCAATCCTGCCATCGGGTGAAATGGCTCCATCTGCTGGAGGCAACGGAACATCATAAACCGGAGAAAACTCTGCTGGGTCTGTCATGTTGGTTGGAGCGTAATGTTACGGTTTACAGCTCAAGGACCCAGATGCAGAGTAACACTTGATGCAAAATGCCAAGTCTGAAGACCGTTTAATAACAGTAGACCAAAACCAAGGAGTAGCACACAAAACGCTCCAACAAGGAGATAAAAAACAAGGTAGCTTAAACAGACAGACAACCCAATGAACTAACAAGGTCCCGCTGTGGACTCCAGCAGGAAGCACAGGTGAGTGGGCGGAGCAAGAGAAAGAAGCCACAGCAGACATGCACAAGATCACAAAGTGAAAAGCAAAACAAGCAGAACGTGTCACGGATTTGGGTTTAAGTGTGGGTTTTTGGCCAAATGTGTTTAGTTGTTTAGCTGTTTTACTGTGTTTTGCCAAGTTATTTTGTCTTACTATGCTTAAGTCTCTGCACCATGATTTAGAGGGAGGAAGAGGATGATGAGTTTATATAGCAACCCTACCATTGCATCCTGTAATGACAATGACAGAACACTCCCTATTAACTTTATGCACTATGTGCATATTGTTTAGTTCTTTTTATTGTTATACAAATGAGTATATCTGCCGGCACAAACTTAGACATATGAGAGTTCAAGAAATATAATGAATTAAGATGGAAAAAATATTAATTGAATTGGAGTAATTAGTTAGATAAATATGTACATTTGAGTTGTATAAACAATTATTGAGTTTTATAGACATAAGAAATTTAGTTGAATGAATTTAACTCAATTACTTGATACCAATAGAAGTAATTCATTTAAGTTGGCAAAATTGGATAAGTTTCATATATATGCATAACAAGGAAAATGGAAATAAGATCAGAAACTCATGCGTTTATTTTGTCGGTTCTTTTTCTCCAAGCAGAAACTCTTTCTATGCTGATGATGCAGTCGTCTTACTTTTTTGATGGGCATATAATCTTCATACGTCGTCATTAAAACCTCTGACTCCGTCTCACTGGAGTAAAGCGCTTTCTTTTTTCACCACGCGTTTCCATGGTGACTCCGGGAATCGGCGATCCATTGAGAATGTCTTTATGTACTTGACGTGCATGTGCGTTAACCCAGGGTTACCAAGTGGAACGTATGCTAACTCATATCCGGTCTTTTGGAACCGACATACCCTGAGTAAGCAAGTTCAGGTGGATTTCAGCCAGAGTTCAGGGTTAAAGTCAGGCTAGTTTAAACATGCTTCCTGGAATACCCCCCAGGGGTGGGATTACATAAATTCACTTCCTTCCACTCCCTTTCAAGCAATCTTAAATTTAACGTCTAAACATCCTAAGTTTGATACATCTTTGTTTGAATGTAAAACGGCTGATTGTATTGTTTTGTGCATTATTCTTGCTTTTGTTGCTTGAAATAAACCATTTCAAATCTGTTGAAATTTGCTTTTACAGATCACAATTTTTCATCTTCTGCTAACTAATCTTATGAATGATTTCCATTTATTTCTTGTTTTTAACATGTTGTGATTTTATTGTGTTTTACTGTTGAATCTGTACAGTGTCCTTGGGTGTTTTGAAAGGCGCTTTTAAATAAAATGTATTATTATTATTATTATTATTATTACAAGTAACAAACTGTTCAGACAGCAACATATAGGAAATAAAATCAATAATTTTTTTGTGCTTGTTTGCCAGTGTGATGCATGCAGTGCCAAACCCAAAATGGTGGTGACCACCACAAATACATGGTGGTCAGGGGAGGAAGGTCAGGCAGTCCCTCACCTGTCATCATCCTCACCTGCAATCATATGCAGAATATTAGTAAAATAGGCCTAAATATGTGTCTACTAATCTGTCCTTAAACTGCACTTTATATGTATAATTCCAATCATTTAAATTCTTAAAATTGCTGTGTTTTTTGTATTTCCTGTTACATTCCTGCAAAGATTGTGAGGTGAGGCAGCACAGAGCTCTGCTACGTGACAGATGCATACTGAAGCCATGCATACTGGGTTAAGCATGTGCCGTTTGCTTACACAGCGTTTTAATACATTCTTGGTATTTCCATTACATATCCTCATTTTCCATTAAATAGATAATGTATTTCAGCTCAGTCTGTCGTTTATTTAGTGTTCGGATCTGACCATAAGGCTGCCCTGAATAGACAGAGGGTGAGACTGGCAGTAGCTCTGCCTCAACAAGGAGGGCGCTGGTGAGCTCAGGCTTGTTCTTCTGTGGTTGGTAAGACAGTTCAACAGGAGTTTATTTTATCTTTTGTTCTGACTGACTGCCCCATCATTTTACTGAAAATTCAATAAGCAAACCTAAGGTTCACCTCCATCAGGACAGAGTTTGAAAACAAGCAGCTCCGCACATGATCTGGGGGTCAGCAGGAAAAA
The DNA here is from genome assembly GCA_023969325.1 of Oryzias curvinotus. Classification (NCBI taxonomy): domain Eukaryota; kingdom Metazoa; phylum Chordata; class Actinopteri; order Beloniformes; family Adrianichthyidae; genus Oryzias; species Oryzias curvinotus. The sequence goes on from CM043711.1 coordinate 4,485,885, forward strand.
AAGAATCATCAGATCATTTTGGCTCAAAAGTTTATTGGTTTATTGTTAGTGGGAGTAGGTTGAATCAAAAATGTTCTGAGCTTAACAAAGAACGCCTGGAGTCATCCATCACCTGTTGATAAAAGGAGAGATGTTGGGCTAAGAATATTTTAAGTATGTCTGGTAACAGAATTCATAGAAGATTTAAATAGGACATAATCTTCAAATTATTTGTGTCATAATATCAACACAACATATCATTTCTTCCGATTTATTTCATTTTCTAAAAAGACTTGCTTCTCTGGATGATAGTATGTTCAGCTTTCCTAAATTCTATGTTTATATTTTAATCAACATCATATCAAGCAAAGTTTCTCATTAAACCAAATGAGGTTGTCATGAAGTTGAGTCACGGCAACTGGGCTTGAAATCTTTCTTGAAAGACTATGACTCAACTTCAAGACATCACATCAAACATCTTTTATCCAGACTTATCTAAATAAGACTGAAAATGTAGACAAGAGGATGGTAGAATTATAATCAAGTCTTCTAAACCAACTTGTAATTACTGTATTTTCCCGAGTATAAGTCACACTTGAGTATAGGTTGCAGGAGCAAAAAATGCATAAAAAAGAAGAAAACAACATATTAAAAAACATTAAGTCGCACGGGATATAAGTTGCACCTTTGGGTGAACAAATTGGCAGAGCTCCACGTAATGTTGCGCTCACACCAAACGGTATTCATGAGTGTAATTTGTGTCCACTGTCTCTTTCTCAATGCTCAATGCTCGTCCAAAAATGTGTTCATGAACTAGACACTAGCATCGTATGTGAGAGAAACTACCATCAAGTTTTTAGCTTGGAAGCATTGACCGTATCTCTCCTTTACAATGCATGCAGGACACGGATGGTGTTTAGAAATCAGGTTTATTGTTTTAACCCTTGTGCTATCCTAGGCACTTTACCATTGGGAGTTGGGTCATCTAGACCCACTAGACAGTGCTCTGAACCTTTTTTTTTCAATGATTTGTGATCTTCACTGGTTCAGTGGATTAAATGAAATCCTCTCCACCTTTATCCACCTTTGTCATGGTAGGAAGAACACGTCAATGTAAGGGTGGGGTCATCTAAGATAGTACAAGGGTTAAAAGGCTCTACAAAAGCATCAGTAATTACGCCTCCATGTCTGGGTCTATGAGATCATTCAGAGACTCTCCCAGTACGGTGAGGTCCACCATCTACTGCAGGAGCTGCGTCTGAATGTAAACCAATATTAATGTTGTGATGCAAATAAGAAAAGCATCATAAAGTTCAGAAGGAGAAAGATCCAATTCTTCTCCATGTTTGTTTTGGATGGCACTTCTTCTGCATTGCTGTCAGCAGCAAATACTGATACACATCTACAATACCCTCTAGCGGTTGTTAGTAAGAAAATAACAGCACGTCCTTGCAAAAGAGGTCTGTAATCTGAATAAGAATATCATGGTCAAATATAGGGTAATACTAATAAAACAAACATCTGAATGTATTTATGTAAAAAAAACACACATATAAGTTGCTCCTGAGTATTGGTAGCACTCCTGGAGAAAAATTCAACTCATACTCCAAAAAAAACAGAAGGTCAAATTCCAATTAGAGCTTTGCATTGGATTCATCTTGTCATGATACGGGTAAAGTCTGTGGTCTATAACCATAATTTTATTTTCCTCTATTGATTTTTTTTTTTAACCTTTCCACAGTACTGCTATTTTAAGATCTGGGTATTGCTGTTAGTACAAACTTGTTCTTACAGTTCAACATTTGTACAGCCTGTTCAGTCTGGTAATATCATTGTTGCTCATCTGAGTGGCTGTGCCAAAAGGAACATTAGGATCAGGATAGGGCTCCATGGTGGGCCTGTTGTTTGCAGAGAAGGCATATCTGGAACCAAGTAGATTTGTTGAATTGTTAGAAAAACACTGACAATCAAAATGACCCTTTGTAAGTAAAGCAGTAGGAATATGTTCAAAATGTCCACACTGAGTAGCTCAAATGTGTTTAGTCTGTTTAACAGATGAAGGTGAAAATGACAGTCCAGACCTGTGGTACTGCATGACAGAGTTGTAGTCGTAGGGAGTGTCCAGATTCACAGTGTTGAGTTTATCAAAGGCGTACTCCAGACCTAGTGGGGAAGATTCAAAATATGTCTCAGATCAAAGCATAGGAACTGCGCTTTTTGCAGAATTTACACTGAGAACATCACAGGGGCCTTGCAGCAGCAGCTATTTTCACTCAAGCCTGTTCAAAAGGATCAAGTCACAGCTGCACTTGGACATGTGGTCTGCGTGTCCCTGTGTTTCACTAATCCCATTCCCATTTCTGTAAATGGTATAAAATGAGTGTTTGTTTTATAAGTGTATGAAATTTCTCTACTTCAGGAATAAACCTCCCGTTGATGGAGCAGAATTTGCTGGAGTTTTGTATGCATTATCTCAGACAAATCATAGTGAGTGTTTGTTCATTGCCATGACCTCCACACATATCAGCATGGGTTCCAAAACAAAAACAAATGAAGAACTTACTGACAGTATGCTGACCTGTTATCATTAATTGGTATTCCATCCAATTAGCAAACAGATTGTTGCAAACATCATTGCAGAATTTCAGAGATCAGAAAGAACGAGGCATGGTCACTGTGATTTGTTTAGAAGTAATAATCAAAGAGAGTGCTGTCATGGTTACATTTGATCATTTTGTCCTATTCTCTGTCCGTTGCCTTTACTGAAACCTTTGGGTTTTCCCTGAGGTTTGGGTCAGTACAAGATGATTTGATGGCCCATAGCTTTACCAATGAGGATCCTAGTCAAACACAGGGTTTGTTGTCTTAACATATTCAGTGATCATCATAAAAGATAGGCAGCATTGGGTCTGGTTTCTACATGGATAGGAGACCAAAGAGGAATTACAGGAATGGGAAGCTTTTTCTTCTTTTTCTTCATTTTTTAAAATACTGGTGGATGATTGATCACTGAACGGTTGGCCCGTTGCTGTTTTGTATTGGAGGCCCACATTTGACCAAATGAGCAAATGCTCTCCCACAATGCTAAGAAGATTATTTTATCAAATCTCTAGCTGACATTTACCAGACACACATGTGCTGTCTGGCAAGTTTACACATTTTTAGAAAATGTTATTTTTGAAAGCGTACTGAAAGTTTATTTTGACATTTTTTGTAGGTTTCCTGTGTTTTTCCAGCTGTAACTCTGCAGATTTACATGCTGTAAAAATTAGAACTTCATTTGCAACATCTTGACTTGCGCGTAAGAGGAGTTTGTTTGATGTCGCTAGTGTGAATTGTCAGATTGATTGAAACAGAAAGTAATTCCCTCCCCTCTGATGTTACAGTGTAGTTCCACTCAGCTGAAAATCGGGCTCTGTCAGTCTCAAACAAAGATGTCATTGTGTCATCTGGGTGATCACACAACATACAGGCTTTGAAATAAGAATGGTTAAAGAAAACTACTGTAGACATTTAGGTTCAATCAAGCACTCAAATTATGCACCCATTTTTTGGGACACGAATTCAGTCAGGGATGACTACCATGGCAAAACACCTGGCTCCATACAAATCTTACATTGTGTGTGTATTATATGTAAACCAGGACTGCATTTATTTGACAAACATGTGATCAAATTTAAATCAAAGGAATTTCATAGCTCTGGTTCTGACCGGACTGGATGTTCTCCCATAGAACTCGGATGTGTTGGTCCCTGTCAGAACGACATTGCTCGTGGTTGAAGCCAAGGGCGTGAAGCAATTCATGTTGAACTGTGCTGTGGTAGATGCAGCCCTGGCGGTCCAATGACAGCGTCTGACCATAACCGATGCGTCCAACATAGGAGTAACAGCTGTAAAAACAACATGAAAATAAAGAAGAAATGTCAAAGAGAGAAGTTCTGATCAGAAAACAAAGAATAATAAGAATTTAGCCAACCATGCAAACTGGTTCACCAGATTTTCTTCCTTGTGCTCAAAAATGCTTGTTATGGTCAAACTGCGACTAGCACATGTGGCAAGTAGGACACGCCCACTAATTATGAGGCAGCAGTAACACGCTTGTGTTAATTTGGTGGCGGTGCTTTAAAAGCTCTCCTCCTCTTCGTTCAGACATGAACTTGTGCTGTGCAGTGCATCCAAGGGATTGGGAAGTGGCACGGGGTTGAGCCGGCAGGTGAGCCGGCAGGTGAGCCGGCAGGTGAGCCGGCAGGTGAGCCGGCAGGTGAGCCGGCAGGTGAGCCGGCAGGTGAGCCGGCAGGTGAGCCGGCACACAAGAAATCGGCCAGACTTTGGCACATCTGCAGCGTAGCGGCAATAATCTGCAAGCGTGACGTGACTCTGTTCACCTAGATCCGCCCTCCTCTCAGTGACCGGTATGTTTAACTGGCTTCCACCTGCACATACAATTAAGGCTCCTGCAAACTATTTTTCTTTTTCTTCAGGAACGTGTTTTAGGCTGCACGCCCTTCTCTCCCCGCAAATAGGGGATTAGGCAGCTGCTTTGCTTTTATTGTTTTTTTATTGTGATTTCCGTCCGGGTCCCACCCCCGCCACGACGGAACCGGTTGGAGCGAACGCCCAGCTCACGGAGACCTCTGGTTTCTGTGGCATCTCACCGAACTGTGGACGCCACCCACCAGCTGATCGGCGGTGGTTGGGCGGCCTACCAGCGCTCCGAACACTAATCACCTTTTTATCTTTACTTTTAAGTGTCTCTTTTATTGATATTGTCAATTTTATTCTTGTTTCAGGAGGGGGAGGCCAAGGTGGTGGACTGCTGTGTCTGGTGGCGGGTCCCAGTGTGCTGTGTGGTTGTCCATCACATGTGCAGTGATTCACAAAGGGATGTTTGCATTGTTTTTACGCTGTTTGCAGCCACCTTGGTAAGCTCCTCCTCCAGAACATTTTGATTGTTTTATTAAAAGGTTTCTTAACATTTTGACTGAAATCGAATAAACTATATTTTAAAACAAACCACAGCCTCTGCCTTGGTTTAGAGCAGGACCTGCACCTGCCTTATTTTAAAATGTTTTCCTAGGGCTCAGCAGCCCCAGGTGGCGTTGTCAACCCGTTCTCTCATGCTGCCACACACAGAAGTCCAACCATGATGCACTGATTGGGTTCAGATCAGGTAGGCTGTTCCTCTTATTTACTCATTTCCAGATATTCATGTCATTGCCCTCATGGGCACTGACATCTACCAGTATAACAATAGAGTCCCCAATCACTTTCTATTACTCTTCCTGGAGACTCAAGAGGAAGAGGGTCAAGTACTCAATACTACTATATGAGACCTGTCCTTGTCCCTCCGGGTCAGGTACGTAACCTCTCTAATTCACTGGAATGACCCTAACCTATGATGGCTCAGCTGCTCACAACAGCCAATCACCTCACAATATGAGTAACTCTAGAGTGCAAGAGAGTCCAACCCCTCTTGAGGAGTTGTTGTCAGACCTCAAACTCTGCATTGAGGCAAGCCAAGCCACCCCCACCACATCAAGGTAGAGGTTTGTATACACTATTTAGTAATTGTCCATGTAGAAGGATTTAACTTAGCAATGTTCGACCCAATACAAGGTTATCAGCTCCATAACACGGAATACTAATTCATGGAAAGGAAGCCCCAGGCACATGTTGAGTGCATAGAAAAGAACCTAACTTTCAAAAACATCTTATTTTAGTCTTAATTTATATTTTTAAAACACTTCAATTTCACTTTTCACTATCCATCTTCAGAACCCTCTGAATCCCTTTTAGGGTCAGTGGGCTGCTGAAGCCCATTTCAGCTACTACCATTGAATAAAGATGGGTTACACGGAAATAAGGCTTGAAATATTTCGGTTTATGTGTAATGATTGCATTTCAAATGTTTTTTTCTAATAACTAATAACAATTGAACTTTGTCATGATAGTTTCATCATATTTTACTGATAACAACTTACCCATTTTGGGATTGAATGTGAACATAGTCTCTCTGGCCAGAATAAGGGACAAATCGGATGCAGGAAACCTCAGAAAAAGACTGCAGGCCACGCTCAATGACCTGGAGTTCACTAGAAGCTGCAGAAACAGACAGGAAAATCCGCTTCAGAATATGAGGCTTTGAAAGAATTTGTTACTTCAATTCCACAGACATTTTTGTTGCAGTCGTAACACACGAGTCCACTGAAACATAAAGAAGCAGCAGCTTGTTTAGAAAATATCTAAATGAGTAGATTTGTAATATACAGCAGTACATTTAGCAGTTTTTTAATTTTTATAGTTTTGTCTCAAAAATTCCACTTGAAGGATCAAGCATGTTTTTCTGGTACTTACAGAAATGATTAGCAATCACATAGGGTATGTACACCCTTCCATCAGCAGATTTGGGCCATAAGCAACTGCTGGATGTGCACTGGTCAGCGTTCCTGTCAGATTTACTGACATACGCAATGTCATCCACCACAAATGGCTCGTCTTCTGTATGAACTACAAAAAATAATCATCACTTCAGTTGTGGGCTTTATTCCAACAGTAAATAATGCCACAGGTCTGTCATAGTACTTCATTTTTTATTACTTTATACCACCTTATTTTTGCTATTGTATTAAAACCTAACTTTAGATCCTTTTTTAGTCAAAGATATTAAATATTTAAGGTATGCACTTGGCATGCATCATGGAGTTTTCTATATTTAGTTTGTCTGAAGGGCTGTGCTTAAAATTGGAAAAAAAATATATATATACCAGTATTTTTTTTAATTAATTCAGATTTAGAAATGTTTTAAAATTCAATGTCATATTTGTTGCACCTTTGCACCATATGTCGTTTTTGGAATACAACAAAAAAGTAATTTAACAGAAAAACACTATGGTGTTAGCCACTTTATTCTGATAAGGATAAATAAGAAAAAGACGGTCATTGTTCTTTCGTTGTAAAAAAACCCCTCTATTTAATTCAGGGGTGGACCAAGGGGGGGGTCTTCTTAGCAAAATGATTTGCCCCTAATAACACCCCCAATGAGTCAGTTTTAGTATCAAGACAACATTTTGAAATGAAATCTTGAGCCCCTCAAATTATTTGCTACGCCCCTGTAAAGTGTATGCCGGCTCATGTGGGCCGTCAGCACCCTGGTCTAAGCCAAAATCTGCTTCTCTTTCCATGCTATGACAGGAGAAAATTCTTATTGTTGGAAAAGTCGTGAATAATAACTCATCAATAAACTATCTGAAATAAGTACTTTTGACTTTGTCATTTGTAATAGCCTTTCACTCTGCTGTTCTTATTTGCCACCCTTCCAAAGTATTCTGCCCCCCCGGTAAAATGTTCTGGCTCTGCCACTGAAAGTACAACCACTGGTTAACTGTTAACCATGGAGAAAACCGTCTTACCGACATCCTTGTTGGCCTTCCACAGGAGCTCAGAGACGGACAGTTCCTACATTAGAGCAACAACATAACACAACATAACACAAAACCTTTAAGCCCACAACACAAACAATCCTGAGCAATCCTGAGCTTCAACTTTGTAATCAAGGAAAGTGCTAAAAAACAAAACCAAAAAAACACCCAAAGTTGTTCACAAATGTTTAAATTAGGAGTCTTTTCATCTACATTTTTATCACTCTCAACATTTGAATCACATCAAAGTACATTATAAAATGCAGATAAATAAAAAGCTGGATGTCTGCGATGCATCGTGTTTCTGATTGAGCACCAAGTATAAAGTCATAATAGAGGTCAATTTAAACACACACACAAAGAAAAAAAAAAACGCCCAGTTTCTGGTTAGGAACCGAGCCGTCCAAAACAAAACCTCATGGACGGCCAGATAAACCTAAAGCAGAAGAGAGAAAATGTGAGTGTGCCGGGGTTTTATGATGCCACATAAAAGCTTCTTGCTTTTCCCACCTTTTTTTTGCCTGATCTTTGTGTTTGACGTCCAGAAAATTAAAAATTGGTTTGAAGATTTGTGCTTTTGCGTTCAGTGGTTTGTGTAATACATGTCAGGAATGCAAAAACATGGAAAGTAAGAAGAGGAGGTTAAGTCAGATGCTGTGGCAAGAACTTCATCCAAACCTCCTCAAAGAGAAAGTGAACATTATTGTGAAGTCATCTGTTATTTTCCAGCACTGCTGGATATATATATATATATATATATATATATATATATATATATATATATATATATGATTTATACTGATTTTCATTCTATTGCTGCTGTTTTATAAAATCATAAAATGGCACAAAACGATGCCAAAAAGAAACGTATAACTGAAAGTAATAAGATTTAGTGGCATTGATAAATATTAAAACAAATTTATAGAGATTTGGAGAAAATCTAAAACATAAACTAACAAGTCCCCCATTCTGACTTTATGCCTAATTTTGATTTTCACATGAGATTTCACTCGTCCTCACCTTCTCTGCGGCCCAGGAGCAGGTGGACACGGCCAGGAGGATGGCAACACTTAACTTTAGGGAAGCCATGTGGTCAAACCGTAGCTTGAAACCCACCAAACTCGTGCTTATATTCTGCTCTGGATCCGCTGACTGTACAGAAATGTTTGCTTGATGATAGCAAGCTCAATCCCAGGAAAACATGTGGTTTATTCCCACCTTAACTAGAAAAAACACACTTGAAATGTCCCTGAAAACCATGAGAGAGCAGAACCTGAAAACACCTGGGCTACGATTATACTGCATTTCTTCAAGAAATTCCTTCTCCTTAAATATATATGTTTTATAAAGAATCATAAAATTCATCCACGGAAAGACATAAAACTTTAAGGTGGGGCAAAAATTATTTAGTCAGCCACTACTTGTGCAAGTTCTCCTACTTAAAAAGTAATTTTCCTCATAGGTAAACCTCAACTATGAGAGACAACACGAGAAAAAATAATCCAGAAATTACATTGTCTGATTTTTAACAAATTTAATTGTGAATTCTGGTGGAAAATAAGTCTTTGGTCAATAACAAAAGTTCAACTCAATACTTTGTTATATACCCTTTGTTGGCAATGACAGCTGTCAAACGTTTTCTGTGAGTCTTCACAAGGTTTTCACAAACTGTTGCTGGTATTTGGCCCATTCCTCCATGCAGATCTCCTCTAGAGCAGTGATGTTTTGGGGCTGAGATCTGGAGATTGGCTAGGGCTCTCCAGGATCTGCAAATGCTTCTAACAAAGCCTCTCCGGGCAGTGTGTTTGGGATCGTTGTCATGCTGAAAGATCCAGCCACGTTTAATCTTCAAAGCCCTTGCTGATGGAAAGAGGTTTTCACTCAAAATCTAACAATGCATGGCCCCATTCATTCCTTCCTTTACACGGCTCAGTTGTCCTGGTCGCTTTGCTGAAAAACAGGCCCAAAGCATGATGTTTCCATCTCCTTGTTTTACAGTAAGTATGATGTTCTTTGGATGCAGTTCAGCATTGTTTCTCCTCCAAACACGATGAGTAGAGTTCTTACCAAAAAGTTTTATCTTGGTTTCATTTGACCATAGGACAGTCTCCCAATCCTCTTCTGGATCATCCAGATGCTCTCTAGCAGACTTTAGATGCAGGTATGTACTGGCTTTAGCAGGGGGACACGTCTGGCACTGCAGGATTTGAGTCCCTGGCAGCGTAGTGCAGGGGTTTTCAAACTTTTTCTCTTATTCCCCACTTAGGAGGGGGAAAAATGTTCATCCCCCTTTAATACCATATCAAAATCTTTAACATTCCTGTTGCTAGAGACGACAAAAAAATAAAATAAATATCTTTGATTTCTTCACACCAAGCTGCTTACCTATTTCAGTCTTCCCAGCCTGGTGCAGGTCAACAATTTGGTTTCTGGTGTCCTTAGACAGCTCTTTGGTCCTGGCCATAGTGGAGTTTGAAGTGTGACAGTTTGAGGTTGCTGACAGGTGTCTTTTATATAGATGACCAGTATAAACAAGAGCCATTAATACAGGTAACAAGTGGGACAGAGGATCCTCTACAGAAGAAGTTCCAGGTCTGTGAGAGCCAGAAATCTTGCTTGTTTGTAGGTGACCAAATACTTATTTGCCACCATAACTTACAAATAAATCAGAAAATGTAATTTCCAGATTTCTTTTTCTTATTTTGTCTCTTATAGTTGAGGTTTACCTATGATGAAAATTACAGGCCTCATCTTATTAAATGTGAGAGAACTTCCACAATTGGCGGCTGACTTAATACTTATTTGCCCCACTGTCTTTTTATTTATATATATATATTGTCTGACTATATATAAATATTCAGAAAATGCCTTTTTCAAGCTGAAAAAAGCAAAATATTAAATGTGATGAATCTATTTTTTTCATATTAACCAGAACGTGTCTTAAACTTGCAGAGGAACACTCAATCACCCATCCATCTAGCTTCAGAACCAACTGAATAGCTTTTGGGGTAACAGGGTCCCTGGAGTCAACCCAGCTACTGTTGGGTGAAGGCAGAGTGCACCCTGAAGAACAGGTCACATTCACACCCAAAGGTCAATTTAGAATCATCCATGAAGCATGTTTTAGACTGTGGGAGGAGGAGAGCCTAGAGAAGACCTCACACATGTGCAAGGAGAACATACAAACTCCACACAAAAAGGACATATCGGGATTTGAACCAGGACTTTCTCAATGTGAGGTGAGTGCTAACCACTACACCACTGTGCTTCCTGCTGGGGTTTATTGCTTTAAAATGTTTTATGAGCTTGTTTGAGAGTCTGGAATGCTCTTAAAACAAAATAAAAACTCTTTATCTTTTAGTTATATGAAGTCAGATTTGAAAGTTATTCTTCAAATTTCACATTTACATCCAAAGCTTTTTCTTTTTTGTGCTTTAAGGGGACTAATCTTTGTGCACAATATTTATATAATTTAATTTTCCTGTCCAACAGCTGAGCAAACAGATGAGAGCTGAAGGCTTCTTGTGTTAGACATATTTATCTGTTTCAACAGGGGTCATGAGTCTTCTGATCACGGGGTGTATATCTGGATAAACCCCTTTTGGAATTTAGGCTAAACTTTTAATTTGATATTGATTATATTTGTAACAGTTTTTTGTTGGACCGGATGGAAAACAAAAGGAGGAAATAAGAGAGGGATGTTGGGGGTGTGAGGGCACAAAAGAAAGGGAAAAAAGGGGGGGTTAAAGAAATAGGGGGATGACTATAGAAGGGGGGGGGGTGAATCATAAAGCAACAAGTGATAAAAGTTTATCATCATTACTATCGGATGTAAATGTTAGTCTAAAAGGGGCGGGGCCTATTCACACACACACTCACATGTACAAACATACCTGTTGGCTCCAAAAATGTTCACACACAAACAAGAAAAAAACATGTACACAATACAACCAACGTTCACACACACACACACACACTTATGCATACAAACCAACACATGTTCTGTTCTTCTGGGGTGGATGATGGAATGTAAAAAGAGGGAGTGCCTGGTCATCCTCACACCAAGACCCCCGCCACAGCGGTAGCCAGGACCCCATGACAGGGGAGGCCCAGCGTTGGAGGGCATGGACCAGAACCCACACCACAGGGACACGGACACCCCCCGGCTCAGGTGTGATGTGATCCCCGGCTCTTGGTCTGCCAGAGAATTCTGGGATTCCTCTCTCTGAGTGGAGAGAGGGCCGCCAGGCCCAGGAAGCCAGCGCCCAAGGGAACACGGCTGTCGTTGCCAAGGGCCTGGTTCCCCCCCGGCAGGGATGGGGTAGGGGGGTGTGTGTACTAAAAGAAATGCAGGTAAACTCGGCGAGTAGGGCACTGAGGACATCTTATACTTGGTAGCAATGATGTCCAAGCACCCCCGACATGTCTACTGTTCAATTAAAACCAAGAGGGGAGGGGCCTATACTCAAAAGGGAACCATGGGAGGGGAGCCCCCCCCGCCTGCAGAAATCCTTCCACTTTAAACTGAACTCTCGTCAAGTGAAGCAGACGTCTCCTTTGTTAGAACAAACATCTGATAAAGATGCTGTTTATCCTAAACAACCATTTCATCAGAGAATTCCAACATAAAGAAAACTGACCAGATTAATGCAAAGGCTGCTGAAAAACTACAAAAAAACAATGTTTAAAGAGACAATTTTGAATTTATTAGGTCATAAATAAAATTTCTCACATGAATTATAAAACTCAAATGATTTCACATTGAGATCATCTAACATATGGAGTCAATATGTTGGATCAGCAACACATGAGCACCAACAGGAGATTGACTAGACAACCATTTATTCATACAATAAAAACAGCAACATCAACACTGTTCCAACTGAGTTCAGAGAACCAAAGCATTCTGGGAATTTTTAGATCATTTTTAACTAAATGCTTCGGGTTAGTCAAGACTAATCTCATGAAAGCTTCTGCTTCAGAAGACGGACGCCTGCAGAATCGGAGGATCCAGGAGTTCAGGTGGGTCAGAAGGACAGATTGATTAGAGGAGCGTTGTTCTCATGCTTGCTGTCTGGACTCCACTTGATGAGTGGAGAGCTCAAATCAATCAGCTGGAGAAAAAAGCACACACAAAGTGAAAATGTAACTCTGTTTTTTCACTTTTGTTCTCTCCAAATATCAGAAACTTCACACAGTCAGTCAAACTGAAGTCTACCATCTTCTGAAACTGAGCATCCCCTCGTTTTATCATTGTTCCGCCATGACTCATGTTAGGTTCTAGTATACTTTCTGTAGCTCCCTGGACCTGTGATACCTGAGTTTCAGTGCAGCTCTTGGTGCTTTTGTGGATCAGGTCTGGGGTGTTAGTGAGGTCAATCAGCAGCTTCTCTGTAGGATTCGGAGCTGGAGCTGGAGCTGGAAGGTCAAGGAGGAGGACCTGAGGAGAGAGCACACCAACGATTCAGTTACATCATCTTTCCTCATCTATGACATGGATTCAAACTGGTGGTGTGACACAGCTTCTGCTTCAGTGTGGAGAACTTCTGGATCTACATAGATGTTTTGGACTGAAGGTTTCTCATACAGCAGACATAAACACTAAACAGCAGAAGGCTTTTGATTGTGATGTGATGCTACGTAGACACGGAACATGTGATGTGCATTCAAGAACGTGCTAAATGCACAGTCTTGAAAACCATCCATCCATCTTCTTTCACTCATCTGGTTGTGGGGGCAGCAGTCTAAGCAAAGAAGCCCAGACCAAGAATTCACAGTGCTTTTATTTTGGTAAATTAGAAAATATTTGTTCTTAAAGGGAACAGTCAACATTTTGTCTGATTTTTACAACAAATATTTTGCGGTATCAGAAAAAAATAATAGAAAGAATGTGCCTTAGCCAATAATGTTCTAAAAGTATGATTGAGGAAATAAAATGCTGTTTATTTCCAACATTGCTTAATGTAGCTTCTCCAGTCCTTTTAAACAGTACAGGAGACTCCTCCCCCTGCAAGAGTGCAGATGCTTTTTTCCCTGCTCCTGCCGCTTCCTGCTTTATTTTCTTTTTAATCATTTAATTAATCATTTTTAATCATTTTACTTCATCCACACATCCTGGAATATCAGACTGGTCATCCTTTTTTGTGACTTCCACTATACAAGTCAATATTTTTACTTTACAGTTCTATACGTCTGACAAGCCAGCGACATGTCCGGAAGAGGAAGAAAAACAAACTCCAAATGTGAACGCTGTCGGATCTACCAATAAGAAATAAAAGAGCTACAAACACGGATATTTACTTTGGAAACTGAAAATGGACTTCACAAGACCCTTCCAGTAACATCGGGTGGTAAGAAGCCTGCTCTTACTACAAATGAGAAGAATAACAGTGACATAGACCTGAGTGATGTTGTGTCCTTTCCAAAACTTTGTGCGGAGGAACTCTGTGTTAAGCCAAAGCATAAAGATGACAGAACATCCGAAATAAAGCTCACAAACAGATTTTTTACCCCTAACACAATGTGAAGTTAAAGAACAAAGTGAAATTGGACCACAGAATAGGAGTCATGATGTTGGCAACAAAGCACAGGCAGAAAGAAAATCTTGGCCAAACGTCAAGGTCAGAGATACGCTGCTGCTTGGAGATGGCGCTATCAGTGGAGTCAGCCACAGAAGAATGCAAACTTTATGTTGCCCAAGTTCTACTGTTCCAGTGATTACAGGACTCCTATCTAAAGTCTTGTACCAAGGAGTTAAACGAATATTCATCCATGTAGGTGCTGTCGATATCAGAAAAGAACAGTCCGAACGTTTGAAAAAGGACTTCATGAAGTTATTTGAAGAGATTGACAAAGTAGAGGTTGAAGCATTCATCAGTGGACCTCTTCCTAACATCGATGGGGTGTCACTCAAGTTCAGCCGTCTGTTTCAGCTGAACAATTGGCTCTCCAGAGAGTGTTTCCAGAGGACTCCATTACATTGAGAACTTCAATATATTCTGGAAGTGAAAGGACCTATTCATGGGAAGAGGCCCACACCTGAACAGAGGTGGAGCAAGAGAGTTAGTGAAGAACCTCCTCCACGCTCTGGGGCATAGAGGCCAAGGCCCTGAAAAGGCAGTAAGGAAGGACCGAGCCAGTGTCCCAGGAACCACAGCACAACGGCAACAACAACTACCTCCACCACCACCGGTCAAAGACTTGGATCCGGCAGCACCAGCACCACAACCACCCCCATCTAAGGACTCACCTGCACCAGCACCACAACAACTACCGCCAGCTAAGGACCCAGCCGCAGAACCACAACAACAACCACCAGATTTGGCCCCAGAAATACCACCATCTGACCAGCTGTGGGCGCCCCCCTGTTACATCTACTCCCAGTGAAGACTCACTTTCCTTTTCGTCCCCCCCACTTTCACCCATGGCCCTACCTAGCCATTTTGGTAGCCTCATTAAGTCTGAGCTTGTCTACATGCTTCCTTAATGTGTTACCCACTAGATTTCTAAAGTCTGTCTTGAACAGTGTGTTGCCACCAATTATAAATCAAATAGTTAACATGTCTCTTCAATCTGGAATATTTCCAGAGGCCTTAAAAACTGCAGTCATTAAACCCCTCCTAAAGAAGAGCGGTCTTGATCCCACTGTACTGAATAATTACAGACCTATCTCTAATCTGCCATTTTTAAGAAAAGTCCTTGAAAAAGTTGTTTACCAACAGCTCACTGACTTTCTCGTATTAAACAATTCATTTGATGTTTTCCAGTCAGGTTTTAGACCCCATCATAGCACAGAAACTGCTCTTATCAAGGTAACCAATGACATCCACCTGAACACTGATGATGGCAAAGTCTCTGTCTTAATCCTGCTAGACCTGAGCGCTGCCTTTGATACTGTTGATCATGGGATCCTTTTGCACAGACTCCAAGACTGGGTTGGCATCTCTGGATCTGCCCTAAGTTGGTTCAAGTCTTATCTAGAAGACCGGAAATACTTTGTTGAAATTGGGAGTTGTGTCTCAGACCACATGGGCTTGAATTGTGGTGTGCCCCAGGGATCGATCCTGGGACCCCTTCTGTTCAACCTCTACATGCTACCACTAGGGCAGTTAATACGCAGTAATAACATATCTTATCACAACTAGAGCTGTGACGGTGACGGATTTTTCATCACCGCGGTGATGAACCACCAGGGGGCGCGGTGTCGCGGTTAACCGCAGCCCCCCCCCCCTCCAAAAAAGAAAAAAAAACCCCACACACACAAAATCCCCCCGCGGCTGCATCATAAATACATACAGTTACAACGTAGTATTCTTTATTAACCTTTATTAACAAATAACAGTAACAACTGACTACTACCTACCGACGAACCCCACCCCCCACCCCCCCAACACAAAATCCTCCGGCGGGTGGCCGTGTCGCGCACTCAAGAACGCACGCAGCTTAATGGAAATGAACAATTAGAACGCAGTAAATTTGTCGTATTTCCTCGCAAGACAGAAACTTCTTTTGTAGAATCAGGATGTGTGTGTGCTTCTAAAACAGCGCACGTGTGTCTGTAAGTAGAGTATGCACGTGCCCCGTGCTTCTCTAAGAGACAGCGACAGCCCCGCCCGCGCAGGCGGGTGCAACGAGGAAAGGAGAAGAGTGATAAAAGGTTTCCAATAGAAACCCTTTAAGTCTGAACACAGGACTAGCAGAAAAAGTAAATTATCAGCAAAGATTAATGTGTTTATTATAGTTCCAATCACGCACCATATGCAAAACTTAAAAAAAAAAAAAAAAAAAAAAAAACTTTCAAAATAAAAGTGCGGTGATGCGGTGATGACCTCATCACCGCAGTGATGCGGTGATGCGGTTATCGTCACAGCCCTAATCACAACTATGCAGATGATACTCAGATCTATGTGTCACTGACAACAGGTGAATATGGGCCGGTGGATTCACTCAACCACTGCCTCCAACAGATCAGTGCGTGGATGCAGAACAACTTTCTCCAGCTAAACTCAGACAAGACCGAAGTTATTGTTTTTGGCCCACAGAAACAAAGAGAAAGTTTCAGCAGCTACCTTCATTCTTTGTCTCTTAAACCCTCAAATCAAGTCAGAAATCTAGGGGTAATCATGGACTCTGACCTGAACTTTAACAGCCATATCAAGTCAGTAACATCAGCGGCATTTTACCATCTGAAAAACATTGCCAAAATCAAAAACATAATGTCAAAGCGAGAACTGGAGATACTTATTCATGCATTTGTCTCCAGTAGGTTAGACTACTGTAACGGCCTGCTCACCGGCCTCTCCAAACGAGCTGTAAAACAGCTTCAGTGCATCCAGAATGCTGCTGCTCGAGTCCTGACCAAAACCAGGAAGTATGATCACATTAGTCCTGTGCTCAGGTCTCTGCACTGGCTCCCTGTACCTCAAAGAATAGACTTCAAAGCAGCTCTGCTTGTGTACAAGTCTCTCCATGGCCACGCACCAAAGTACATCTCCGACATCTTAGTGCAATATGAACCATCTCGCACTCTGAGGACCTCAGGGACCGGCCTCCTGTTGATTCCCAGAGTCAGAACTAAACAAGGGGAATCAGCGTTTCAATATTCTGCAGCTAAAATCTGGAACAGCCTCCCTGAAGTCGTAAGACAGGCCTCTTCTGTGTTCATGTTCACATCTAGACTTAAAACATTTCTGTTTAGCCGTGTTAGGGCTGGGCGATATGGCCTAAAAATAAAATCTAAGATTTTATTTATTTTAATTCGATTTCCGATTTTTCCCCGGATCCTGAACACTGGCGCCCCCCAGGGGTGTGTTCTCTCCCCTCTGCTCTTCTCCCTCTCCCTTCCCTCTCCCTTCTCCCAATGACTGCAGATCAGGAGCCCCCTCTGTGAAACTCTTGAAGTTTGCAGACGACACCACAGTCATTGGGCTCATCCGGGACGGCGATGAGACTGCATACAGAGGAGAAGTGGAGCGACTAGTCCTCTGGAGCAGCCAGAACAACCTGGAGCTGAACCCACTCAAAACAGTGGAGATGACAGTGGACTTCAGGAGGAACCCCCCCACTCACAATTCTCAACAGCACTGTCCCCTCAACAGACTCACACAGGTTCCTGGGGTCCACCATCTCACGGGACCTTAAGTGGACCTCTCACATTGACTTAGTCTGGAAAAAGGCTCAGCAGACGTTGTACTTCCTGCGACAACTCAAGAAGTTCAACCTGCCTCAGGAGCTGCTGATCATCTTTTATACTGCAATAATCCAGTCTGTCCTGACCACATCCATCACGGTCTGGTTTGGTTCAGCTACCAGACATGACAGGAACAGACTTCAGAGAATCGTCAGATCTGCTGAGAGGATTATCGGTTCCAGCCTTCCCCCCATTCAGGACCTGTACCGATCCCGAGCCAGGAAGCGGGCTGGCAGGATCGTAAAAGACCCCTCTCATCCTGGACACTGCCTTTTCAGCCTCCTCCCGTCAGGGCGGCGCTTTAGGACAATCCGAACCAAAACCACTCGCCACAAAGACAGCTACTTCCCCCGAGCTGTCACTCTGATGAAGTCCTGACACCGGACTGCTCAAGGAGACTGAACAACCACAGAAATAGTCAAGCTGGAATTACTGCTGCTGCATTTCCGACCTTTTTATTTTTCAATCTATTTCTTTATTCAGATATGTTTATTTATTCATACAGCTACCTTACATCTACCTTCTTTTTTATTATTTATCTTTTTTTTAATTTATCCTTCTACCTTGCTAGTTTGCATGAGAGCACAAGCAACCAAGTCAAATTCCCTGTACATGCGCTGTACTTGGCAAATAAAGTGAATCTGAATCTTTCTTTTTAAATCAATTTTTTTTAATTTATTTATTTTTTCTCTTTTCTTTTAAAGTAAATTTTACGTTGATTATTTCTATGATGTATTGTGATTTGAATGCATTTTTTTGTTTTGTGAAGCACCTTGAATTACTTTGTGTACGAATTGTGCTATACAAATAAACTTGCCTTGCCAGGGGCCTGAACGGTGGTTCAAAAATGAAGGAAAAAAAACAAATTCTTTCCAGGAACAATAAAGTGTGATGATGAGGCAGCATGACAGGATGAAGAGGAGCACTTTAATGTGGCTAAGATGCTTTGTTTACATCACAGTCTGCTCTGCAGCTGCAGCTCCACTTTCTCACACGCGGAGGTAAACACGGATTTCACCGCTCATCGCCACGATGTTGGCCTTTTTTTCCAGAGCGTTGTACACATCACTCTGATCCATCAGGTCACCAAACTACAATCTACTGCTGTGAGGTTCTGCAGAACTTTGGCCCGCTTTCCTGACAGCATTTTTCCTGGTGCTCTGTGCATGAGCTGCTGTGCAGCTGCACTGCTTCATTCGTTCTTATCTGAGCTACAAAGCACCGCCATCCGTGTTTTTATATGATACTGGCAGCAACATGGCACAGAGTTTGGGTTCGGTACCCATCCTAAGTAAAAACTAACGAATGCATGTCTCATGACAACAAAACAAGCTGCTTTTCGCTGAGACCTTTTTGTTTTGTGTGGTGTAGAGCTGCTCAAAGAGGCTCCGTGTGCTCTGCTGCCAACTAGAGGTCGGAGGTTTAAGTGGAAAACGCTGAAGGACGCCCAGAAATAATTATATAAATATCGTTATGACAGCATTTTGAATCTAGACAAATGTCCTCAAATAAACTATTGCGATACATCGCAGAATCAATTTTTGGGCCACAAGTCTCCCTGCTCCACTCCATTCTGATGCTTCCACTCAGTAGATCTATGAACGTCTTTGAGCTGAAACTGTGCGGCTGGATAGTTCTGAAACTGCTCGTCAGTTTTGTTGAACCACTATTGTTAGGTTGGGGGTGTGTGGGGCTGTAAGCTAGAGCACTCAATAAAAAGAAGGGGGAAAGGGGGCACAATTGCTCTGCGCCAACAGTCCAACCCACAACTCAGAGTTGAATTTCTAAGAAAATACAGCCGCTCTGCAGAAACTTTGTCCAAGAAAATGACAGGTTTTCTAGAAGAAAGCATAATCGTGATTGAAAGACCACTAGGAACACACACAATAGATCAAAAGATGATGGGTGTGGGACTAAAGACTGCTGCAAACATTCACACAATTTGATGAATGACTGACTTTAAATGTTGATCTACTGATGGGAGACAAAAAAAAGTTCAAATGAAAGCCCCCCCGGAGGAGGGTGAGTATCGTGCTCCTGACCTCCTGGGTCTTGCCGGCGTTTTCCTCTGCAGTCTCCATCTCGATTAGGTTCTTGGGCAGCGTGGTGGTTGTTGGCTCCACATCCTCCTTGTTCTCTGGCGGGTGAGGCTCAGAGCTCTCGCATGATGTGGTGCCAGGGGCCTCCTCTTCCTCCAGACGGAAAGGTGGGATGTCAGGGGGGTCAACAGGCTCCTCCAGCGGAGCATCTTTAGGAATGCAGCTTTAGACACCAGAAAAATGAATCAAAACATGTTAGTGTCAGATCTGCAGCTGGACTTCAGTGGATGTGCTGCACATAAGGAGCAATAAGAAACATTTCACCTGGAGCTGAGGTGTTTGCCGGCTGAACTGGGAGTGGGAGCTGTGCAGGAGTCTGTGACCGCCGATGGCTTCACTCTAGGGGTCAGGTTGTTGGAGAAGGCAAAAGACCTGCTCCTCACTGGGGTAGGAAGGCCAGATGGGCGGCGGGCCTTTCCCTGCACTGACTTGGGGACGCTTTCAGATGGGATCAGGTGACCAGTGGATGGCTTTATCGGAACACTGGGGGGGTGAAGGTGAAGGTTTATTAGTGATCGTGTTAAACAGGACTCTGCTTCTGAAAGAAATCTGTGTGTGCACCCTCATCTAGATGGCACTTCAAAGAGGAGAATTTGAAACATGTCAAATGAAAAAAAAAAACAAGTAATAATCAACCTGAAATCCTGATTTTGCATTCACTGGATGAGGTTAACACTTTATTCTAAAAGCCAGGACTGTAGAAATTCTGGAATAACCACAAAGCCGGGTACACCTTATACAGTCTGTTGCAGGGCTTAAGGAGCTGGAGCGATGCGGATCACTCCACCGGCCCCCAGCAGGCGAGCTGCCAGCCTGACAGAGACCCGTGCGGGACGGTGAGCCAGCTGGATTGGGCCTAATGAACTTTTTTTTTCTTATTTTCATCGAGACAATGATGAAAAAAGGTCCCCTGATTTTATTCTTGCTTTCTTTTTTTTTTTTTTACCTTCTCTGGTTAATGCGTGACAGCAAGCCTTCAAACTCGGTCTGAGAGAGAACACAGATGTGGAGAACACATTTGGGACTTTAACTTTGGACGCACTTGACTGCGGGTGACGCAGCAATGAGCCATCTTCTCTCTTGCCACACCCGAGCTTGTGCACGCTGGACGCGGCAGATCGGGATGCAGATTGTGCATCACTACAGCTCATTTTGACTGTTTGACTGACAGCGATTTAAAAGGAGAAATACTCAGAAATGCAAAAATGGAATGATTTCTTATTACAGTTGTTCTCTTTCATAAGAAAAAATGCTACACATACATGGATTTTCTTTGGAGGGGGACTTTATGGGGAGAACATTTAACCAAATGTAGAGATCTGGACTGAGTGGCTGAGACATTGCCCATGGACATTGCCTTACTTCCAGGTACTTCTACTGGTTCACCAAATGGTCTACTTTGATACTTCCTGCGGGCCGCATGCGTGCCCCGTACAGGCTTGCCCATTTTTGCCCGCATCTTCTCCCGTTTTGAAGAAGGGCAGTTGGGACTAAGACTTAACACGGCACTCACCTGTTCATGCTGCCAAATGACACCAGCCTTTTTGGCTTGAGCCCCTTTGAAATGTCTGATGACGCTGATGGATGAGAAGAAAGACAGTTAGATCCAACTGCAGCACTGTGAGGACCAGCTGGAGCTAACATGAGTGCATGATTCCAGTCCGTTACCATCTGTGTGCCGGACTCCTGGCGTAGGAAACACCAGGGCTTCCGGCTTGGACTTCAATCTTTCTGGCGGCAGGCTGGATGCCGACGAGGGCATGGACGCAGTCTTCTCTAAAAGTCTCTTGGAAGGTGTTGGTTGAAAGGTCACACTCTCGGCTCTCTTCAGCGGCGTGGACTTCTTGGGGCATTCAGAAATCTTCCTGGCTTGCTGCAGAGTCTTCGTGGACTGCTGCTCGGTGGCGGCGTGAACGGTGGAACGGCGAGGTCTACAGTCGTTGGTTGATCGGTTTACTCGACTGGGGGCATTACGAGCCGAGCTGCTTAAACTCTGGTTTACAGAGGAGTTCAGTTTACCTACAGGGACAAGATGAGCAGGGATAGAGGTTCTGGCATGTACATGTGAACGCACAAAGGTTTGTGTGGCCAAACATGTTAGACTAATAAGCAGTAATAATCTGTTCAGTTCTTCTAAAGCTTAGCAGTACAACAGCAAAACCAAACACAAATCATCGCCAGACCAAAGGGGTCCATTAAAACGTGAGTAATCAGATTACCTTTGGCGGGGGACAAGGACAGACTAGAGTTGAAGCTGGACACAGACGATGAAGATGAGGAGGTGTTCTTCCTGTCCGTCACCTTTCGGCCCGGAATGGCTGGAGCTTTGCCTCCAGAGCGGTTCTTCCCCACGACCCTCTGTGTGAGAATAACATCTTATGACACCTAGAATAGATTATTGTAGTGCTCTTCTTTCTGACATTAAGAAAAATACAATCAATCGGCTGCAGCTTCTTCAAAAACTCTGCTGAATGCCTCTTAACCAGGACTAAGAAGGAGCACATTACTCTGATTCTGAAATCTTTGCACTGCCTTCCCGCCACCTTTAGGATCCATTTTAAGGTTCCTTTATTAGTTTATAAAAGTTTAATGGAACTGAACCCTCATTTTTTTTGTCAGATTGACTTTTAGTCTATGACCCTCCCAGAGCCTTCAGGTCTGCTGGTGCTCCCAAAAGTCAGAACAAAACCCATGGCAAGGCCACATTCCAGCGCCGTGGGCCTCGCCTGGAACAGCCTGGAACAGCCTGGAACAGCCTGGAACAGCCTGGAACAGCCTGGAACAGCCGGGCTGAGATGTGAGGGCTTCATCCGCTGTGGAGGTTTTTGAGAAAAAACCTAAAACTCATCTTTTTAGTGTAGCTTTTACATGTCTACCTTTTCATTTTATTTTATAAATGTCATTAATAATTCTATTTATTTGGATTGTAGTTCTGGAATGTGTGTGTGTTGGATTTTCCTTTGTTTTTTACTGTGTTTGCCATTTGAACTACTATTTTTTTTGTCTTACTATTATCTGTTATATTATGGAAAGTGAAATGCTTTGAAGCAGGAAAAGTGATGCACAATAAAGTTAAATTTGAATAACCACAAAGAGACATTTGATGAAACACCAGAGAGCTTTAGAGAAGATAAAAACAGTCATATAATCTAATGAAAATTGCATTTTCAATAATGGTATTAGTCGAGTAGTTAGATTATCTGATGGAAATGATTTAACAAACTAATGGAGGTGATACTTTTATGAATATTTTTTAATTACAACTGACATTTTTCTTCCCATCAGTCTGGCTGCAGCATGTGGGCGGGTGCAGCCACATGAAACCATTTACAGTAATTATAAAAAGGGCCACAGACGTGTGGAGGTGCCGAGATTTTTCTGTTCATAATCATTGACTGTACATGAGAACTGGACTGAGTGACCCCTTCCCCACACATTATTAACGGGAAGTAAAGCCAAAATCCCATGGACTTCTATAGAGAAGTAACCCTTGTGCTATCCTAGGCACTATTTTTTTTTTTCTTTAACTTGTCCTGTCCAACAGCTGGGCAGACAGATGAGAGCTGAAGGCCTCTTGTGTTGGACATATTTTACTTTAACAACAGGGGTTATTAATCTTCAGACAAACCAGAGGTATGTCTGAATAAACTCCTTTTGGAATCCAGGCCAAACTTTATTAATTTCAATCATATTTGAAAATCTTTGATGTTGGCCTGGACGGAAAAGGAAAGGAGGGAAGAAGAGAGAGGGATGTTAGAAATGGGGGGATAGGAGGGTGATAATAGGAGGGGGGGGGGATAGAACCATGAAGCAGCATAAGGCAACAACTTTACTGGATGTTTCTCATTACAGTAAGGTTCAAGTGCAGTACAAATCTCCGTGCTCCAGGCAGCCACCCACCCGGCCCACGATTGGTCCAGGAAGGAGCAGGGCAGGGGACAGCCGACTCCACCCAGGTGGGGGGCACCCCGAGGAAAACGGGGGCCCACGAGGGTTGTTGTAAACATGGCCCGACCAGGCTCGGCCACAGTTGGAAATTTGGCGAGGCCCAGCACCCGAGGGCAAGGACCAGAACCCACCCCACAGGGATACGGACACCCCCGGCTCTGGTGTAGTGTGAACCCCCCCCCCCCCCTTCGCGGAGAGAGCACCGCCAGGCCCAGGAAACTGGCACCCAGGGGACACGGCCGCCGTTGCCAAGGGCCCAGTACCCCCCACCAGGGACGGGGTAGGGGACAGATGGAACTAGGTCCCACCTTCCTTGCAAAATGTGTGTGCGTGTTTGTAAGGGTGTGTGTGTGCATGTGTGTGTGTTTGTGTTCAAATGTATATTTTGAGGAGTAAAAGGTGTGTGTACTAAGGGGGTGCAGTTAAAATTGGTGGGTAGGGCACTGAGGGGACATTTCCTGATTACTAACAGTAATGTCCCTTCATCCTCCCCACCAAGAGCCCTACATGTCTAAGGTGCAAATAAAACCGAGAGAGGGGGGCCCATTCCATACGGCATCCATGGGAGGGGGACCACTGCCAAGTAGCCCCCTCCCCAAAGTGCATCGCAGGCTAAACCCCCCACAATAATATGAGATTATATGAGGAAGGGGGTAAGTTGGGGACAGCTGGTAGACTGTCCCCCGGTGGTCAAACAGCCTAATCACTTATTATTACACCTTCATTCACAGAGGCCAATGGATCTAAAATAAAATGCATTTCACTTTAAGAAAAATTGATTTATTCAACTATATACAGACTGAATATTGCACAATATTTTACAATATCTGACACTGAAGCAATCCCAATAACTGAATAATGACACACCTGCCGAAAAGGTAAATGTGCAAATCAATGAAAAAAAGTTAAACTTGCAAACATTTGTGAACATATAAATTTGCAGTTAACTTCTCTTTCACTTGTCTGCAATCAGGTGTCTGTCACGGCTCCATCACTGACGTCACGGCTGCAGTAAATGCAGACGGTTATTTTGTCAGTCAGCTACTAATCGGTAAATCTTCTCTTTTCTTAACTCCAAATAGTGAATCTTTTCTTTATGGTGAGTCTCATAGTGGTGCTGAATGTTATATTTTTTGATCACTGCAACCTGTTGATGAAATACCAAGCATGCAGGTTTTGCATTCAGCTCCATGAACAAATAAAACTCCGTCCATTTTACCTGGAAAGCTCAGCACTTCAACCTTTTTTCTTTTTGACAACATTTTGGTCATTAGTGTCACTACTGATCATTCTTATAGCAACGTAACAGCGGTGGGGCTTGCTCGGAACCAAACTACATCTTACTCAGACACAAAGCTGTTAAGTTTTGCTTTTGGCACGTGCAGAGATGCTGTTTCCCCTGTTTTGCTTTTCCTTTGCTCCCCCTAGTGGCGGAATTGCGAATTTTGGTTATTTCTTTAAAAAATTCATATTTCGCCACTGGAAAGGACTAGAAACGTGCTTTAAAAAAAATCAAAACAAAAAAAACATCCTTATTATTTTTACTCTTCATGTATGGGCCGGACTAAACCACTTAGAGGGCCGCATGTTAGACACCCCTGGCGTAAGGATCGGGTCATCTGGACCCCATAAGAAAGCACAAACAGCTGTTATTCAGTCATTATATTGGTCAGAATAACCACTCTTGCTCTGATCTTCTTGATAATCGTAATTTTTTTCATGATATATTCTCTGTAGTGCAGGTTATTTAAGTTATAAACTGAACAATCAGAAGCCCCAATAAAAGCTGGCGGCCTAATGTTTAACATTTAAAACACTTGACTGACAGATTATCCTGAGCCCGATTTCAAGTGAGACCAACCACTGCTTATGGGTGATTTCTGAATCCAACATGGAGGCGTCAGTATAGTGAAAAAATGCAGACAGAATTGACTTTGGTCATTTTCTATGGGTGACATCACACTCACTAGTTCCAGTTCTCAGATACAGTCAGTGCTCAAAACCGATGTATTAGGTATTTAGAAGGACGGAGGTTACCTTTGAGGGCGGTGCCAGAGTGCGCGTCAGTGACAGGGTGGAGTTGATGGAGGAGTCACTGATGTCAGACGCCACACTTGCTGCATCAGAGAGTAAATCTTCACATGACTCGGCTCTGTTGGCGAGTCGTGAAGACGGGCTGCGCTTTGGAACGGCCTGAAACAAACAGTTTCCTGTTCAGTCTCCATAGTCAGTGCTGTGATAATGACGCATAACTCCTCCTACTTTGATTGGGGGCTGCAGCCTTGTTCTGTCCGCTCTGCTGCTGGATAACTTGGAAGTCGGTGGAGCGACTGCCTTGCTCGGCAAAACCACGGCGACCCCCACCGGTACTTTTGCCCGCAGGTTGGACCGCGGCTGAAGCTTGGCTCCACCCACAGGGCTGGAGGTGCTGCGTGCAGCAGAGAGGGGAGCGGCCGAGCTGCGCCGGCTTCCTCTGGGCAACTGGAGCTGGATGGCAGGCGGCAGCTGCTTTTTGGGCGTGTCCTGCACGCAGAAAGTCTGCCGCTTGATGGGGCTGAAAGCGCCACTCGGATTACAAAGCATTTGCTTTTTTGCCTCAGAGTTCTGAAGAAACTCTTCTCCAGTGATGTTGGCGTCCGCCACGCCGCACGCTTTTCCATCCTGCAGCTGATTAACCAGCGAGTGGGCTTCCTGACACACAGCATCCAGCCGCTCACCTGTGAGTGGGCTCCAGTTTGACAACACATGATCTCCTTCCAGGAGCTCAGAGGCTTTGCTCACAGAAACACGAGATTCTTCACCCTCCACTGGACCCTCAAAAACCTCATCTTCATCATCTTTAGAGCTGCAGAAAACAGAGATGCCCAGAAAAGGTTCACAGCTTATACTGCTGCTATTGTGATTTTTGGCTTCTTTGTGACATCATTCAAAAGATTTAAGTTAACAAGCAAAAGTCAGAACGTATGAAAACCGTTATAGTTCAAATACTTGAAAAAAAATTAAAAAGTACAGAAAAAAGAAATATTTTCCTGAGGAAAAGGACTTCTGACTGTTAGATAAAAACCTAAATTAACAAGAACAAAACTATGCTTTTTTATTTTTGTTATGTCCTGGACTGCAACAACAATATTGCTTTCATGGTTCTTCTTTCTCAACGCGACTGAGCGAAAATTTCACCCCCACTACAAACTAAAAAACGCTAACTTTGCACACACCAGTTAGCATACTTAGCATCTTTAGTAAGTGTTCCACACATACATTTCTATGTTGTTCTCTATAAAATACATTTTTCTGGGTTTATCATGACCCATTCATTCTTTATTTTGATATATATGTTGTAATACAAGCGATGAAAATTTCACAGGGTTTTTTTGGTGATGTGACAATAACTTTAGAGAAAAGTGCAAGACTGAGGAGATGGTGTTTACCAAAGCCGATCAATATTATGGATAATCTTCTGTCTAACTAATGAATCCAGTGAATGTTTGTCTCTCCTGCAGATTAGCTTAGTTTAATTATCCATGTGAGACCCATTTATATGAAGAAATTACCACAAATTACAAATGTTTAAATGGTTCATATGATTGATCAAAAATCTATTATAAAATCATGTTTCAAACATATGTGAGCTCCAGGGCTTTTATGTTGACCCTAAATCCATTGGTAGAAGCATTAGGAGCTAAACTACAGTCGGAAATTGAGAGCAGATCTGATCCAGAATGCAGTTCCTTAGGAAACGTTTAGAAAAAGTGGGAAACGTAACAGAAACACGGGAACTAAGCTGACTTTTAGACTCGAGCGTTTGGGTGTTCACTGGCAGAAAACGGACGTCATTCATTCACCCCGCGGCCGAGAGCCGCAGATCTCGCGAGATTCTTACCTGGCAGGGGAAAGAGAAACGTCGAAATCAAACTTTTCGTCTTGCAGGAAAAGCACATCTGCTTTCGAAAGTAGAAACACACGAGACAGATATGCAAACAATAAACAAAACAGCAAGAGATACACAAACTGACAGCAGTTGTGTAGGCGTTTACTCACCGCTCTTGGCTTCAAAGGCCATTCCGTTGTTTTGATCTCCTTATGGGAATCATATTCACAAACATTTATTAAAGATTACTATTTTTTACGCTATAACTGTTTAACATTTGGTATCAATTGTAACTAAAACCAGACTATATTTTACTCAGTTGATGTGTATCCTCGAATACATTTCAACGTTACGCTAAGCTAACTACTAGCTAGCAGGTTTTCTAATAAATGTATGCAATAACCGAGAACAAATCTGAGTTCTAAACTCTACAATGTTACCACAAGTACGGAACAACATCTGTGTAAAAAACATCTTACCTCTAAAGTTCCTTTTCTTTTATTTTCCCGTTCTGTCCCACATTCAAGATGTAACACGAAAATACTTCAACAAAAATTTAAATTTGCTGCCTGTAGGTAACGTGACCGAGACGCGCTCTGCTATTGGCTGATGGACACGTGGTCCTACAATATTGAATTATGGGGCTTGTAGTCATTTTTTTTCTCTTTTCGGTTTTCAGAAACATTCAGGGTTGTTTCTTTTGGGCTTTTACGAAGATGAATCCCCTTAAATGGTTCCAAATAGGACAACAAAGCTGAACGTTTGTCAAATAATTCAAAATCATAATAAAAAAAAGGGAAGAAAAATTGCTTGTTTTACATGTTTTGGTCTTGTTTTTGTGTAGATGACGACCACAACATTTTTAACCCTTGTGCTATCTTAGATTACCCCACCCTTCCATTGAGGTGTTCTCCCTACCAGGACAAAGGTGGATAAAGGTGGAGAGGATTTCATGTAATCCATGGACACCAGTGAAGATCACAAATCATTGAAGAACAAAGTTCAGTGCTCTGTCTAGTGGGTCTAGATGACCCAACTCCCAACGTTAAAGTGTCTAGGATAGCACAAGGGTTAATAAAGGAGGTCTGGCAACATTTTCATTAGAAAGACCTTAAGCTTTTCTGTTTTCTAAGTGCACATTCTCCACCATTGGAGGGCACTATTTCCTTGGAAGGCGGATTAGTCAAAGAGGGCCACTGGAGTGGCTACCATAATGGAAAGTGCACATTATTTTTCATTTTTATTTTAAATTTGTTTATATATCCATGAATGTCATCAAAAGCCCAAAGCAAATTAGTTATTTCTCATTTGTTTTTGTTTTTTTGTTCAAATCTTCAGACAAGACATAAGCACAAACTAGTTTTAATGAAAGCGGCCATTATTAAGAGAGGAAATATCCACTTCTACTTGACTCTGAGTGAAAACTCAGAGTTCTCTCTGTTAAAACATTAATTAATAGTGATTTGATGTGTTTTATTATTCATGGGATTTCATGGTGAGTGGTAACATTTACCTTACATCACAAAATTGTATAATTTTTCTTCCCATGTTTGTGTGTGAGTACGGTAGGTAAGCCTACTGTTACAATATTAACCTGGCTGACAAAGTGAGGTTGAACCAAGAGACTCATCATGTCTGGTTTAGACATGATGTTTGATCCAAAAATGGATTTGTTGCCGCTGAGTGTCCCAAACATTTACTCTTTACAGGGTCATGCAGGTGCAGTTCTGTTTCACCTTAGTAAAAAGTTCTGCTGCCTGCTGAAATCGCGCTGCTACCAGACCTTTGGGCTGCACCTGCTGCATCAATTGCGCCGCTGGACTTCAGATTGGATCTGTAACCACTGACTTAACATTGAAACTGGCCGCGTTGGTGTGAACGCAGCTTAATCCTAGCCCGTAATCTTAAACTTACCCCTTTCTCTGGGTCTGTGCGGCCAAGAAAAATATTCAGCACATGCCACACATTTCTAGAAAATAACGGGTGAATAGTGACTTTCTTTCTGCCTCTTTATTTTATTTGTTGTGTAAGGTAATTCAACAATCTGCAAGTGCAATGTAGCCTAACTTATAATGTAATTAAAGCATTTTCTTGGGCTTATCAAACTCTTTTTTAGTGTGTCATTTTATTAAACAGCAGAGTGTGGTACACACATTTGTTTTGTCATCCCACGCATTGTTCAAAAAGTGTCGATTTGGAGCCAAAAATATGTCACCTTTCACCGTTTCTTTATTGCTAAAAAGAAACTTTTGAGAATAGACTGTAAGTCGGTGTCGTTAGTGCCCCCCCACCCCTGTGTCAAGCTCTTCACCAGGGGTGTCAAACTCAAATTCACACTGGGCAAAAAACAAAAAAAAACCAAACAAACCTGAAACTAATATTTAATGTTTAACCTTTTCATATAGTGTCTTTATATTTTATATTCTTTCTTTACAGCCACGTTAGCTCGGCACACAAGACAAGCAGGTCTGTCCTTTATATTCGCGAACAGATCATCTGCCTCCCACCTGTCTTGAAAGCTCCTGTTGTCCATCTTTTGTTTGGCCATTTTTGTGGAGCGTGAAATTAATTTGTCTGATGTGACTGGAGCATGGCTGTCAATGACTGTCAACAAAAAAAAGAGCGCTTGCTGGTTTTGACTGCGCACCAACATACTAGCAAAGCATTGTGGGATGTATAATATAAACAGTACAGTATATACCACGGGTCAGCTCTAATGTACATTTGATATGATCTCATGGGCCAATTATAATTACACTGCGGGTCACATTTGACCCCTGGGCCTGAGTTGGACACATGTGCTCTACAATCATGCAAAAGACAGCTGGAAGGAAGGGGGAATCAAGGGGCGTGGCTACTCAGCTCAGCACCAATGGCCACGCCCATGTGGAGAAGATTTTGGAAACAGAGGCTTCAGATAGACATGAAATATGGCATTTTAAGACGTTTAGGTTGTGGTACTTTGGTTAAAAACTTCATGATCAGAATTAAAACACCACTGAGAACATTTTTATTAAAAACACATTTTCATAGGGGGATTTCAAATGTTCGCTACGACCTGTCGCCCATAGCATGCCCGTAGAAAAAATGTGCACGTACATTTTGACTCTACAGGTTCACTATGATCTAGATATTTCATAAAGGCCATCTGCATGCCTTGTAGAGGTTTTTTGTCCACAGTTTCTTTTTCCATAAGTGCAGTTATGACTAAGAATTTCTTAACCCGACAGAGACTAGGCTGTCGATCTCACAAATATTTTGAATTCTATTTTAAATTTTATTGTAAATATATTTAATTCCACTCTTCAAAATTATGACATTCATCTGAGTTGGGTCCCTCTCAAAATGTGTTTGCATTCATCACACCTTTTGCATCTCTCAAATACAGTAAACATAAATAAACAACATGCATTAATGACAGCATTTGATTCTAAAAATACCAAACTGTCCACGGAGGATGTCCGGTTGTTCTGACTGTTCCCTGTGTCACGTTACCATGTTGTCTTTGACAGTGTTACCACGTTCTGTTTTGCGCTAAAACAAGAAAATAGTGACAAACATTTTTTTTAAGAGTTTTATTCGCCTGCCATCAAGGCCCCCCTCCCACACACACATGTACACTCACATGAAGAAAATAACTTTTCCGCACAAATGTGTAGTTTTCACACCTGGTGAAGGAAATACGTTTTTTCTCAGTTGCCTTTGAAAGGTAAAGCTTATCTAAAACATACATTCCGCTCAAGAATCCCTTTTTTAAACCTTTAATAGCAATTGTTTTACACTTTTCAGACAACAACAAGCTAAAACATAAAAAAAACGCTAAAACATAAAGTTAGGATTTACGTTAAACCGTCTCCAGACACACATCTGAGAAAAGCCCCGGACACAGCGGACACAGTCAGTGGGTGGAGAGCGGCCGGTTGTGACGGCGATTGACTCCAGACCGTGAGCTTTCCAAACACAGGTTACTCAACAAAGATTTAGATGCAGTTTCTTTGTCTGTGATGTAAAACCTCAGCCTGGAAAAAAAGAGTCTCCATGTTTGTTTCTCCATGGTGTTGTCTTTTGGTGGGATTGTGTGGGAGTAGGCAGCACTTCTCTGAAACATCCTGGTGAAGCTTCCAGATGAGGAAAATGAGCCTCACTGGTCCTCAATGTGTCCAGTGTGTCAGGGCGTACCGGTACCCCCCACCTCCTTCAATTAACAGAAACTACACATTTGTGTGAGGGATTCCTTAAATTACAACGCATAACACTGACCTTGAACTCATCCCCACCAGTTCACGTCAGCTTGTCGGATCATAAACTGTGGGTTTAATTAGATGACTACTCCAACAGATTATTTACACATCAGAACCAGAATTGGATCACATCACAAAAACTCCTCAGCTAAACATCAATAGATAAACTTCCTGTGTGTTAAAGAACAAAAATGTGGGTTCAGCACCACGGCCAACCCTCTGCTGCTTCCCGTCAGTTCCTCCAACTTTAAAATGTCTTTTTATTCCTCATCGTTCAGAAGAACTCCTGAGGTCAAAAGCAAACGGATCTTTTATAGAGAGGTCTCCAGGCTGTGCAGAGGGCTCCCCGGACAAGGGGGCAGCCCCGCTGAGTTGGGTGGGATGAGACCAGACCTCGAGCCGTCTCTATGGAGAGGGGGTGGGCGGTCCGCAGCATTGTTCTCGGTGGGCGAGGACAGGGGCAGAGCTGACAGGTTGGACAGTCCAGTCAGAGGAGGGGGAATGGAGTTTCGCTTAGTGGGGGGCTCATCCTCGCCCTCATTTTCATCGATGAGGGGTATCTGAGGTTCTAAGTCCTCGATGCTGAACTCAGGGTAGTTGCGGAAATTGTGGATGGAGTTGCGAGACTCGGGGGTCTCCAAGCCTTCGTAAGGAGACATGCTATCTCGGAAAGCGTTCACCACCCGGATCTGAGAGGAGGAAGCAACAGTCAGGACAGAAAACAACTGAATGAGATGAACCTTCTGCTGCTGCTATAATTGTCACAACCTTTTTTCCAGGAGCTTGAAAATCTTTATGTCAAACGTTTGAAAACTGGAAGTTTCATATAAAGTATTTGAAATATGTATGTGAAACTGGAGTTGAAGTGTTTACTTGACTTTATGACAAGTACTATAAAATAACAAAATTGAATCAAAGATCTTCCTTTTTTGGAGCAGATATTCTAACAACACAGTTGTATACTAAGTAAGGGTCACTGGCCAACGAAGTGTGCATTATCAGAAATTAACGCACGACGTGGAAGCCTGATCGCGTCGGACGGTTGCTTCCGCGAAGTACGTTAATGCTCATAATGCATATTTCGAAGGCCATTAACCCACTTATACCATGGTCACTTACAGAAGAAATAAATATTCAATCAGTTTTTAGTACTTTATTTTTGTCATTTCTTTTTATTTGAATTGCTTCTTTCACAAAAAGCGGACTTTTTGTTACGTGGTGCGGCGCCCCTTTGCCGGCTCAGCCGGCGTGGACCTCAAGTGCAGCGGCAAGGAAAGCGATATCGTTGCTGATTGTCGCGACGGGTTAAATAAAGCAGTGTTTTTCAACCAGTGTGCCGCGGCACACTAGTGTGCCGTGGGAGATGGTCAAGTGTGCCGTGGGAAATTGCCCTCATTAACTGATCTAACAACATTTCCCATCTCCAGGAAATCAGCTCTTTGTTCATCCAAACAGGCCCTGATAAAACACTGAGGAGTTAGGAATATGAAAGATCATGAAATTATTTTTTCTTTGTGTTTATTTGATTCTATTAAATACATTTTGATAAGAATGAAGATACAGCGATTTAGCTGCAGCTATACCTGTTAGCTATACCAGTGCCGCCCCTTTAACTGTCTCCACCAATCATTCTTGAAGGCTGAATCACATGTCATCAGTCTGACCAATCAGAAGTGGTTAAAGTCTTCACTTCCTTGTTTAGATTTAACTCAAAACGTCGCTCAGTTCTAACAAAAATACCAGCTAAAGCTCGTCTTTAGCGGTGTAGCTTTCCACAGAATCCGGTGTCAGACCGTGGAACAAGAGAACAAAACCATGAAGCTCAGAGAAGCTGGTCTTTCTGCGGTCGGCGGATTTACGGCACTACATCTCCCATGATGCATTGGGTTAGAACGACTGTCTTAGCGCACAATGAGCCTCTCCTCTTAACGTCTTTAAACAAGGAACACACATCAAACAGTTTTTGAATCTTTTAACTTAACTTTTAATACAACTTTAAGAAAAAACAGCTGCAACTTCCAGCTTTTTCTGCCACAATTATCATGAAAATGCCCGTGAGATTCCGGGGGGCGGGGGGGCGGCTATCGATCAATACAGACTGAGTTTTTTCTTTTTTTTTTTTTTTTTGGATGCTGGTGTGCCGCGGGATTTTTGTCAAGGCTAAAGTGTGCCGTGGCTCAAAAAAGGTTGAAAAACACTGAAATAAAGCATCAGATCAGAGAGAAAGTTCACCTCTTATGATGAAGCAAACGTCTGTTTTAAAGAAGCCAGCGCAGTGATATACAACATTTAAGCTATGTGACCGGAACTTCTTTTCAAGGCGTCTGGTTATCACTGTTCATTTTTACTTTTTAATGCACACCAAGCAGCCAACCAGAATCAAGTATTCACCCGGACCATCGTGTAATGGCCAGTGCGGTGCAGTGGTTCACACCATGTCTCACAGCAAGAAGGCTCTGGTTCTAATCCCAGTTATGGAGTCTGTATGTTCTCGTTTATGTGTGAGTTTTTTCCAATTTCCTCCCACAGTCCAAAAAAACACTTAATGGGTTAAATGATTATTCTAAATTGTACCTAGGTGTGTGGCCCTGCAACAGACTGGTGATCTGTCCAGAGTTTACCCCAACAATGACTGGGATAGGCTCCAGTAACCCCAACAGGGATTCAGCAGGTTCACAAGTTGGATGAATGGATGGATGAATGAATGGATGAATGGATGGATGGATGGGTGGATGGATGGATGAATGGATGGATGAATGGATGGATGGATGAATGAATGGATGAATGGATGGATGGATGGATGGATGAATGGATGGATGGATGAATGGATGGATGGATGAATGGATGGATGGATGAATGGATGGATGGATGGATGAATGGATGGATGGATGGATGAATGGATGGATGGATGGATGAATGGATGGATGGATGGATGGTTGGATGAATGGATGGATGGATGGATGGATGAATGGATGGATGGATGGATGGATGAATGGATGGATGGATGGATGGATGGATGATGGTGGATGAATGGATGGATGGATGGATGGATGGATTGGATGGATGGATGGATGGATGGATGAATGGATGGATGGATGGATGGATGGATGAATGGATGGTTGGATGAATGGATTGATGGATGGATGAATGGATTGATGGATGGATGAATGGATGGTTGGATGAATGGATGGTTGGATGAATGGATGGATGGATGGATGGATGGATGAATGGATGGATGGATGGATGAATGGACGGATGGATGGATGGATGGATGGATGATGGATGGATGGATGGATGGATGGATGAATGGATGGATGGATGGATGGTATTAAATGTAATGTATTATTGGAAAACATGCAAAACTGCATGCATAATTTCTACACAATGCATGTTTACTTTACACAATTAACTAAGTCAGCTCTGTATCAACAAGTTGCTACAAGCTACCAAGTTGACTTTTGTGTCTAAATGAGGAACAGTTTGGTTTTATGTGCATTAAAAAGTACAATAAGATGCAACTGTGTCCATTCATGACAAAAAAGCACAATGGGAGCAAAACCAAGCAGAATATAGATTCATTTCACTAAAAGTCCAAACTTTACTTCCTTTATGCATTTAACTAAAGTCCCCATGGCAACGTGACTGAAAAACCACAGGGCAACCAGCTCAAACGGAACTTCTTAGCTTAAATCATACCTGTGTCTGGATGCGATTGAGGCTTCGGACCCAGAGCACCTGGCCCCTCCTCAGCTCCATTTCTGCGTGATCAATCTCATCCTTGTCCTTCATCTCCTCCAGTTCTTCCTCAGGGATCTCCTCCTGCTGCGTCCCGTGACCAGCCGTTTTTAGAAACGTCAGCCACCTTGTGGGAACACTGGAGACAAGCTGAGACAGGAAAACGGCAGACGAGTAGTGTAGATCAGCTCTTAATACTCAAGATGCAATTGGTTCAGGTGATTCATTTCCCTTAATCTGACATATTTGTCTCATGGTTAATAAAGACTTCAGCTTTGGAATATTCATTGGTAGTGAATGGTTTTTTTTACAGAATGTTTTAAGCTGTTCAAATAAATTATTATAGCTTCTATCAGTTTTTTTAATTTTTACAATAAACTAAAGTTCATTCAGGGTCACTGGGGTGCTAAAATAAAGTTGATTTTTCAAAATAAAACTGTACCTGTCCCCACAGAAGGCTGCTGAGGCCCAACAACACACACCAGAGCCACTGCTCCAGAGTGAGAGGAAAGCAGCTGAACGGTTTGCCACCAAACTGCACAATAACAAACTACAGAACAGAAAAAATGGGAAGGAATTTCAATTTTTTTAGTAAACAGATAGTTTTGTAACGAAGAGGAGTCACCTGCACGATAATGGTTCCCAGGATAATGGAGCAGAAGATAGGGTTCCTGAATACGCCGTCAAACACGTTCCTCTCTCCATGGATCTTGCGAGCATTGAATTCATTGAAAATTTGCATCAGGACAAATGTGTTGAAAACAATGGTATAGTGCTCAGAGGGGGGCGCGTGGAGAGGGGTGTTTCTGCCACAGTCAATGTCAAAGATCTCCTCACCTTCAGAAAAATAAAAGCGTCACAGCTATAAGATAGTCTAATAGACACACTGACACATTTACACAAACAGAAAAAAAGCTTTTAACTGTTTCATTTGAGCTTTATTGACTTTACCCAAAGCAGTTTTAACAGCTACACTCACCAACAAAAAGCAGAGTGAAGATTATGGTCAGCTGGTAGACAGCATGACCCAGAATGTTCTTCATCATTGTGCGCGAGATGAGCGGCTTCTTGCGGCCATATGGGTTCCTGAGGAGCAAGGCTTCAGTTGGTGGTTCGGTGGCAAGAGCCAGTGAGGCGAAGGTGTCCATGATGAGGTTGACCCATAACATCTGTACAGCTTTAAGAGGAGAGTCCTGCAAACACATGCAACACTTTCAGGGTTTGACTTGTTATGGCTTCTCAGCAAAAAATAAATAAATAAAAAGAAGAAGAAGAACAAAGAATCTTCCACAGCATCCATCCCTCCATCTTCTAAACCTGCTGTATTTCTTTGGGGTCATGGGGTCACTGGAGCCCATCCCACCACCATTGTTGGTTGTCAGGGCACTTCAGCAGCAGAGATTTCTAAGTTGTTGGTTACAACTTAGGTTGGCTCCAACACTGATGTAGACGAACAGCATCCCAGCATTCACACAGCCGGCAGAGCAAACAAACTGCTGGCGCCGGGAAATCTAATCTAATCAGACCCCCCCTTTGAGCTGACCCCCAACCCCAAGTTAGCACTGCCTGGAGACGCGCTCTCATGCAGCTGCGCTCAGAGTGTATCACAGGGGGACCCCCCCACTCCACCCCCCACACTGAACCTCGTGTACCGTGTGCGCTGGATGGGCTGCCCATCTACACCTGGGGCTGGGATCAACCCTTCCCTTGCTCTGGGACGGGGCGGGGCAACCCTCTTGGGGCCCCCGGTCGCTCTGGGTGTCATCCGCTGCGGCTGCGGGGTCTGGGGTGGGGGGTGGGGCTGGGGGTACGGGACTGTGGTGGTTCAACCTCAAACCACCACATAGGTGTTAGTATTTCTTTATTTTTTTCTTTAAATTAAAGCATTCATTTTTTACTTTGTTTACTTAAAATAGATTAACAATGGGTGCACACATTTGATTAATTTGCTTTAAGTGAGAAAAAGTAATAGTTATTTACTTTTGTTTGTTTTTCTGAGTTTCTATCCCAGGTGAGGCATCCATAGTCATCAGTAGAGGAGATTGGGAAATTCCACTGGGGAACTGCAGGGGTTGCCAACTCTCCTCATGGACTTTATGTTTGTTTTTTTTAAAGGAAGTGATTTAGTCCACTTTTGTTGAAGATTACTTTTGTATTATATGAATTTTGTTTGGTTTCTGTTTCTCTGTTTTGTACTTAGATTAATTAGTTTGAGTGCTTAATTAGTTAGTTTCCCCTCCCTCATGTGTCCAGTATGGTTTGTCCCTGTCTATAAAGCTTCCCCAGTGTGTCAGTGTAAGGGGGGAGTCTGGTCAGGCCTGTTCAGTTCAGTTCAGTTCAGTTCAGTTCAGTTCAGTTCAGTTCAGTTCAGTTCAGTGCAGTTCAGTTCAGTTCAGTCCAGTCCAGTCCAGTCCAGTCCAGTCCAGTCCAGTCCAGTCCAGTCCAGTCCAGTCCAGTCCAGTCCAGTCCACGTTTGTTCTTTAGTTCTTTTTCAGTTGGGCCAAATTACTTTAGTTTTGAAAATTCTGTTTTGTACCTTTTATCTTCCCTTTACAAAGAAAAAAAACTTACAAAAAAAAACCATATTAAAAGATCTGCAAGAAACACCTATTTTGTCCATTGACAATTGTGAACCTTCACAGGACTTGGGGGTTTGACGGGTCGGGGTCTCCGCTGGTGGCAATCAGTGGTTGCCCCGGCCGGTTGGCTGCCTAGGTCCCGTCTAGGCCTGACCAGGGCTCTCTCAGGACCGGCGCCTGGGGGTGGGGGCCTGGGCTTGCTTTCTGGCTCCTCTCTCTCTATGTGGGGTGGGCGGTGCTGGGCCTGGGGCGTTGGCGCCTCGGGGGATGGGGCCCCGGGGCTGGAGGACCTGGACCCTATGCTGGGGGGGGGGCCGGGGGACGGCTGTTTGACCACCGGGGGACAGTCTACCAGCTGTACCCAACCTACTCCCTTCCTCATATAACCTCATATTAGGGTGAAGGGGTGGGGGGTTTAGCCTGCGATGCGCCTTGGGGGGGGGGGGGGGGCTACTTGGCAGTGGTCCCCCTCCCATGGTTGCCGTATGGAGTGGGCCCCCCCTCTTTCAGTTTTATTTGCACTTTAGACATGTAGGGCTCTTGGTAGGGGGGGGGGTGCTTGGACATCACTGCCAGCAAGCAGAAGATGTCGTCCTAGCACCCTATCCGCCAATTTTAACCGCTCCTTAGACATTTAGGGACCCTTGGTGGGGAGGGTGAGGGGACATTACTGTGAGTAATCAGGAAATGTCCCCTCAGTGCCCTACCTGCCAATTTTAACTGCACCCCCTTAGTACACACACCTTTTTTATTCCTCAAGATATACATTCAAACACAAACACATGCACACACACGCACCCTCACAAACACGCACACACATTATGCAAGGAAGGTGGGAACAAGGTCCATCTGTCCCCTACCCCATCCCTGGTGGGGGGGACTGGGCCCTTGGCAACGGCGGCCGTGTCCCCTGGGTGCCGGTTCCCTGGGCCCGGCGGTGCTGTCTCTGCACGGGGAGGGTTCACATTACACCTGAGCCGGGGGTGTCCGTATCCCTGTGGGGTGGGTTCGGGTTTTTGCCCCTGAGCGCTGGGCCCCGCCCAATACCCAACTGTGGCCGAGCCCGGTCAGGCCATGTTTACAGCGCCCCTTGTGGGTCCCCCCTTTCCCTGGGGTGTCCCCATCCTGGGCAGGGATGGCTGGCCCCTGCCTTGCTCCTTCCTGGACCAACCGTGGGCTGGGTGGGTGGCTGCCTGGAGTGTGGAGCGGGTCTCTCTTGGGGGGTCCTGGCTTGTACCTGGGGTTGGGGCGGGGGGATGCCCAGAACTCCTGGGTGGTGATGGGGTGCTCGTCTGAGGCTGTGGGCGCCCTTCTCGGGTGGGGCCCTGCGTTGGGCCCTCCTGGCGTGGCAGGGGGGCTGCTCTCCTGGTTGGGCTGGGGCGGCGCTCTCTTTCCCCCCATGCCTCCCTGCTCGCTGGCTCTGGGGGCCTTGTGGTGGTCCTGCTGGCCCTGGCCTGGGTGGCGGATGTGGTCGCCCTGGGGCGGTTGTTCTCTGCCTGCTGCAGTGTGGCGTTGGGGGTTCTGGCTGCCGCTGCTACCGCGGCGGGGGTCTTGGTGTGGGGGTGGCTGGTCACTCTCCCTCCTTCTTTTCACATTCCAACATCCATTTAGAAGAACATAAACACTCACCTGAGCACAGGTGTTAGCTCACCTTCGCACTAATAGTTTGCATGATTCAATGAACGAAATATTTCACACCAGCTGGTTAAAAGGCATGAGTATGCGTGTGTGCACATTATCCGTATTGTGTACATGTTGACATGTGGACATTTTTGCAGCTAATAGGTGTGTTTATAATATCTGAGTGTGTGTGTGTGGATTTGTATTACATTTGAACCTTACCGTAATGTTAAACATCCAGTAAACGTATTGCTTTTGGGCTGCTTCATGGTTTTATCCCCCACCTCTCCTATTATCACCCTCCTACCCCCCCCCCCCCTCCTATTACCACCCTCCCACCCACCCCCTTCTAACATCCCTCTCTATTCTTCCCTCCTTTCCTTTTCCGTCCGGTCCAACACCAAAGATTTTCAAATACGATTGAAATTAATAAAGTTTGGCCTCAGTTACAAAAGGGGTTTATTCAGTCATACCTCTGGTGTGTCTGAAGACTAATAACCCCTTTTGTTAAAGTAAAATACATCCAACACAAGAGGCCCTCAGCTCTCATCTGTTTGCCCAGCTGTTGGACAGGACAAGTTAAAAAAAGAAAAAAAAACCTTGTGTACCGTGTTACTCGTGTGAATATGTGCTTTTGTGTTTAAACGGTGTAGTTTTTTTATTGTATCAACACATTGTATCCCAGTGTTGAGATATTACTTTTTTTTGTCACCAATGCCCCCCCCTCCCCCATTCGTGTCCCATCTACACCCATCCTAAGCAAGGTGCGCATCCCAAGAAGCTGCAGCCTCAGTCAACTCTGAACTGTATGTGTGTATTTGTTGTATGTCTGATCTTGTTCTGGTTGTACTGGAACACATTTCGTATGTCATTGTAAAAGCTGTACATATGACAATAAGAGGCGACCGTTTAGCTCAGGCGGTAGAGCAGGCCGTCCATTGGCGGATCAATGCCCATTGTGGGATAAATAAACTATCAATTATTTATAAAAGGATTCTGATTCTATTAAGTTCATGAAAGCAACCTAAGCTTGAGATCACTTCCAAGTGTGTACAGCTGCATTATTCCAGGTCTATCCTCCCTTTTTGGCAACACTTCATTGACATGACGTTAAACCAAATGAAGATATTTGGAGCTTTGAGACTGAAAAGTAAAATGTTGTGCAATACATTGCAACAGTATTCAGTCACCCATCCAAATCCCAATTACTTCTATGAGCACAGGAGCATGCAGACTGCATCATACAGATTTGTCCAGAAGAGTTCTGAAGAGAGTGGGGGATGCAGTAAACCTTTGTTTTGGGCTGAACTTGGTTTAGCATGAGGCTGGTAGGTCCATTAGAGTCTCAATTGGGTTCTTTGGTTTTGAAGACCTCTGGGGGTGACTTGTTGTTTGAGTGTCATATTGAAAAATTTGCAGTTTTATACCGGTGTGGCATTTTAACCCAGTACAGTATGAACAAACAACTCAATCCCATCAATGTGTGATCCAGAAAGCTCTCACATCTCCTTTTTCTCTCTTTGTCTTCTACTTCACTTGCAGTGTCCAGCAGTAATCTAGAGTTCTGGTGTTCTGCATGGCTCTAATGTTGAATATTTCCTGGAAGCTGCATGTCTGTGACAGAGCAACAGCTGTTTTAACCTCACACTGAACACAGTATCTCGCTCTTGTGTTACATTTTCTAAATACACAGCCATCTTTGCTCAAAGCTTCACGGTTTAGCGGACACAGGGGGCCGGTAAAGTTTTTCCTCCCATCTAAAACCTTTTGTGTGTCTGAACTATTCATTTCTGAAGCTATCACACATTTTCTCAACATAGCGAGACTGTGTTAGACCAGTCAAGGACACAACCAGCAGGATAGAACAACAAAACAACTGCTGGTGTCAGAAAGAATCCTATCCAATCTGACTCCCCTGAGCTGAGGATGCCGCCCTTGGTTCTTCCAAAACATGTCTGCTTCTACGTGAAAAGCCGCTGTCCTGGCTGCTCATCCCACTCTTGACCTTGGCATTCCTGCTATCCCCCTGTCGTTACTGTCGTTTTGTTTGTTTTGTGTTTTTGTGTTAAAATTGTGGATTTGTTTTCTTTTGTCTACACATTAGACGTGGTGTAGAGACAAGACTTTATTTTGTCACCAATAACGTTACCCTCCTCATGAAACCTATCTACTCCTACACTAAGCAAGGCGTGCATGTTTACAGCTGCTCTGAAGTCAAACCTTTAACTGTGTGTGTATGTCTGTTGTTTGTTTGGTTCTCTACGTATGACAAATAAATGAATCTTGAAATTTGTGTTTGGATAACTTCACATCTGACACTCAGTGAAACCTTTCTATCTATCTCACTGAGGAACTGAGGTTTTTGGAAGTTGTCATTGTTTTGTTACACTGAATCTTCCGTTTTCCTATCAGGGCAAAAGTGCAGGGGTCATTATCAGAAACCAATTTACTGTAGATTTAGAAACTAATCAACATCTGGTTTAATATTCAAACTGTGGGTTTTCGCTGTTGTCAACAAGCAGAAAAAAGTCATTTTGTTGGAGTTCTAGTTTTCCACAAGTAGGACAAAAGTGGCCCCAGTCTAATGTTCATAATCTCACGTTCTGGTCATTGTGGTTCTGTTCATAATCTCATGTTCTGGTCATTGTGGTTCTGTTCATAATCTCATGTTCTGGTCACTGATGTTCTTCTGGCAGCGTAAACAAACACGATGGTCTCATATTCCTGCTTAAAGACGCAGCAGCTGCTGACCTGAGTAATGCAGGCTCCGGTGAATGCAACGGTAACAGCAACCACATTAACTGTGAGCTGGAACTGCAGGAACTTGGAGATGCTGTCGTAGACGTTCCTGCCCCACATGACAGCTTTGACGATGCTGGTGAAGTTGTCATCCGTCAGGATAATGTCCGACGCCTCCTTTGCTACGTCCGTTCCTGCAATGCCCTGTAAACCGAAGATGATGCAGTTTGCAGTATAATCAGGAACATCAGCAAATTCAGCTTGAATGTCTTTGGACA
Source organism: Oryzias curvinotus (assembly GCA_023969325.1). Lineage (NCBI taxonomy): Eukaryota > Metazoa > Chordata > Actinopteri > Beloniformes > Adrianichthyidae > Oryzias > Oryzias curvinotus. The sequence goes on from CM043711.1 coordinate 4,528,578, forward strand.
GCAATGGCAGTGGTTACCATCGCAAAGCCAACATCTGCTTTTTTGAGAGCAGGGCCATCATTCGTTCCGTCTCCAGTTACAGCGACCACCTGCCTCTGCTCCAGCACTGTACTGTCAATTATACCTGACAGCAAAACAAACATACAGTCAGTGGAGGAGTTTACTATTAAAACTCCTGTAATACACAGAAGGAAAAGCGCACATTCAATTTATGATTTTCAAGACACTTTTCTAAACAGTCTGGTTTCTAAAATATAAAATCAATACCAGAATCATCTTTTCCAAACTTCCATTCATGCCAATTGATCTTTTTCTATACACAAGAACTCCTTGCAAGTCGTTTTCATTGTGGTACCTCTGGTAGTTATTTACATTTCGTTTAAAAGAAGCAGTGAGTGTTCAGAGTTTTCTGAAGGATAAAACATCATTTCCTTTAAGGTTGACGTGGATTTATATTCCTTTTTTATTTTTATTAAAGCTTAGCTAAAAGCTGAAAGAGGGGATCTTAAGGTACATCCATGGTAAATTTGGTGCTTGTACCACAGTTTGTGTGAACTATTAATCTTACTGGCTTGGCTATGAGAAATGGATTAAAAATATTCTGTCAGTTTTCCTGTAGTGTAACCATAAACATTTATGCGCTGTTCCCTTAAAAATGTCCGGTCCAACCACCTGCTAACCATTAAATGCTAAAAAATAAGTTAGATTTGAGTTTATTTTGAGTTAATATGGCTATATTTATTTCTTCTTCATGTCAACTCTTTGTTTTTTAAAATATACAAATATACACCTCAGATTCAAAATCAGAATAGCTTTATTGTCAAAAACCAAGGATCTGTTTAATAGAAGCTCATTTGGCTCCTTTATATATTTCTTCATTTTTAAGAAGCCGGTCTGGAGTTTATTCATTTTATGCTGGAAATAATCAGACGGAGGAATAATGGGCTGACATCTGAATCAGCAGTTTCAAACCCAGCTTTACCACCAATTTTGGATCCTTCTTGAAATATTAATTTTAGCTTCATTTGACAAGATTTTAAAGTCAGATATGGATTTATGGTAAATATCTCACGACAATATCTTTCTGAATTTACCTAGAGATCACTTGCACTTAGTGCAAACGTGTGTAAAAGTACTTTGATCAATGTTATTCCTGCAACACATAAATACACAAACCAGATTACAATGGAGTTTTATGTAAAAGCTTTTAATGAAAAATGTTATCACAAGAACATTTTAACAGAACAGAAAATCTCAAAGGCAACTAATGGCAGATGCTCCTCCCTGTCCTTCTGCTGTTAACTAGTGTTTTTTTTCTCACTCAGGTTCTCGCCTGAATCCAGCATGCACAACTCATGCCACATTTGCATATGAAATATAAAGAATGAGCTTGTTTCAGCATAGGTGTGAACTCAAGTCAGAGAAATGAAAAGAACGAAAAAGAGGACAGCTTCCAACCAATCGCGACTTTGTTCCAGTCAATTATATTCATGAGCCGTTGAAAAAAAATTGGTTCATTCGTGATTGTTGCAACTCTAGAAGAAGATGTCTCTTAGTCTATCAGTTCTTGTTCGCAATGACCTGAATGTGAACTGATGTAGGTCCATGGGGAGGCAGATGTTGATGTGCTGAAGGATCTGTCTTTTCAGGGGTTTGTATTGGTAGAACTTTGAACAGTGCAGTGGGTCAGTAATCATTGAGATTGGCTGTGAGAGGTTTTTTGGGGAGGATTGGGGTGATAGTTGCCAGCTTCAGACAGCGTGGGATGCTAACTTGGGTCAGAAACAGGTTGAAAATGTCTGTAGAGATCCCAGGTACACCGTCCAGGCCAGTCGCCATCCTAGGGTCCACTGATTGGAGTAACTGTTCAACGTCCTTTACACTTCGAGTAAATGGAGCAACAGTTGTAATGAGCGTTGTGGCAGGGTATTGTGCTTGAAACTCAAACCCAGTAAAGCTGTTTAGCTCTTCAGTGATCCCCGCAAAGCCTCTATGGTTGGTGGATGTCTAGACCCCTGCCATAACTGTTGGAGGTCTTCCACAAGGCTGTTATAGGCTGCCTTGGCCTCTTTGATGGCTCTCCTGAGGTGGGCACGCAGAGCTCTGTAAAGGGTTCTGTCTCCAGACCTGAAGGCCGTTTGGCGAGCACGGAGGAGCATGCGGACCTGCTTTGTCATCCAAGGTTTTTGGCGTGTGAATATCTGAATGGCCTGATCCACGGTGACGTTTCCATTGCAGAACTGGATGTGGTTGAGCACAGTATCTGCAAAAATAGTCAGGCCCTCATGATGGACAGCGTCCCACTGGGTGGTCTCAAAGTAACTCTGAAGTTGGTGGAGGAAACCGTTGGGTTTTGCTAGCCGGCAGAGGGGAGAGTAAGCTGGGACAAGACACAGTGGGGGGTGGCCCAGATGTGGGAGGGGGGTTGCTCTGTATGCATGTTCTATGTTGGAGTAAACATGATCCAGAGTCCGTCCCCCGCTGGGATATCGGTGGAAGTTTGGCAGAACCGACTGGAGGTTTGCTTTGCTGAACTCCCCGGCTATGATGTGAACACCGTTAGGATGAGCTCGTCGGTGCTTGTCGGTGCAGTGCAGCAGTAGATGCAGAGCGGCGTTTACGTCAGCCTCCGGCGGGATGCAGACGGCCGTGATGAAAACAACCGTCAGCTCTCTGGGGAGATAGAAGGGTCTGCATCTGACCGTCATGAACTCCAGCTCTGGGGAGCGGTGCGTCTCCAACGCGGCGCTGTTGTTGCACCAGCCTTCGTGAATGTAGAGACTCAGCCCCCCTCCTCTGCTCGTGCCGCTGTCCCCGGCACAGCGGTGTAGCGTGCGACCCGCAAGCGGCACCGGCCCCGTTTCAGTGATTAGTAAAACGCAGCAGTCCCGCACAAAGCGATTTCCCGCCACTTCCAGCTCCAGTGCGTTCGTTCCGAGTGTTCCGTTCGACAGGTAAAGGCTCGGTACCGGAGGTCTGAGCGGCTGCTTCCTCAGTTTCAGCCTCAGACCGGCCCGACAGCCCCGCTTTCGTCGCCGCCTGCGGCTCCTTCCGGGCCCGGCAACAATCCACGGAGACCCCGCTGGGCGCGCGATCTCGACGGGGATGTTATAAGCGCGGTGAAAGTCACTGGAGATGCTCAGTGTGTGTCCTAATCCAATGCTTATTAAGTCCGACCGACTGTAGTGCTGGATAGCGACAGTAAAAATAACATTTATGCAAAAGAAAAAGCATAAATAGGGAGAGCTGTTGGCTGCTGAGCCGCCGCCCGCCGCCATATTTGAGTGCTTTCCAGGGACAGTGTTGCTGCCAGGGAAAGAGGTTTTTCTGATCTTCTCTTAAAGAAGAAGACCATCATCAATGTGCCGAACGTTACATTTGTAAGATTATGTTGAGCCCGCCACCAAGAGGTAGGGGTGTGGACGTCTGTCAAACTCACTCCTGATTGGCGAGAATGGTTGGCATAGAAACGATTTGGACCAATCACTGCTTTCTGACCATGAGATAAGTCAGAACCAGAGTGACCCCTGGCGTTCAAAACAGGAAGTAACTGCTAAAGAAGCTAAAATCCCAGAGACTTCCACAGAGAAATTAACAGCTATTAACAGTCACATTGTGAGAATAACCATTCCTGATCTAATACGTTCTTAATTTTCCCATATTGTTTTTTTCTGTAGTAAAAAGTTATTCAAGTTATAAATATTATTGCTCCCTAGTTTTTTTTTTAATGTTTATGTATTAAACCTTTGAGTTTTAGCCACAAGCGTGGTCTCCTGGATATGGGTCCTTCATACACCACCAACTCCGTTCACACTGGCCACGTGTCATGCCTTCAACACAAGTTAATGAACGCATTTTTAGGATTATATGTTGTTGACACTGGAATGTCGAAATGGTGCAAATCTTGCTCCAGACCTTTTCTTTTACAGCTCTATTTCGATATTTGAGAGACTTGGGCTATGTCCAAATGTCCTCCCTACTCCCTAACTACTGAAAAACAATATACCGGTAGTACAGGACTTTCCAGTGCCCTGGATTTAAAAAAGCAATGTTTGCTCCTTTTTTTTAAATAAACGGCAAATATGACATCGCCAATTTCCAGAATTGAAAACATAAGAAATGTGGATTTTTTACGATGACTGTTTATGAATCCACTGAGTTCTGATAAAGAAAATGTGGATAGTTTATTTTGTAAATTGAAGTAATTTTTTTTTCACGCAATGCATCCTTGTCTATCTTTTTACCACTAGTGAAAAGAATGTGTTAGTTTTTGGAGACTTCTTGAAAATTTCTAGGGCACTGGATTTAGGAATTGTTGATTCAGACAGTGCCACAAAATGGCGAATGCACTATATAGTTCACTAAGCAGTGAAGGAATTTGGACACAACCCTGATGTCCTATAATTCCAGCTGGGTAGAAACCAAAAATGTTCATTTTCCTCCATGATAAAATTTTCAAAACAGTTAGCAGTTCCGTGATTTAAAAAGACAAAAGAGCGTGTGGACATAGCATCACAGTTTGAAAATACTGTCAAACATAATGTTTGTCAAAAAGCAATGACTGAGCAGTGGACTGTTTCCGAAAAAAGAAATTGTTCTTTATGAAGCCTTGATTGTGGGTAATGGAAACTTTAAATACAGAACTAAATTAAAGAACAGATTTTTTAAATTTAAATTAGGACAGATGTATTTTAAACTAATCAGAAGCTTAATAAAGTGGTCTATTTCAAAAAGTACTTATGCAAAAAAAATTTTTTTTATCAGAATCAAAGGAGAACATAAATTGTTGAAATATATGACAGCATATGTCGTGTTCACCAAAGTTCACTTCAATTCTCATGGACCAGGAAAGAAGCAGAAAAGTCCTTAGGTCTTGCTATTGTTTGCAAAATCAGCATTTTGTTTAACTGCAAAAACCCACGACTGTGCATGTCTGAAAGTTATTATCATTTGGGATTTAAGCAGCCGTTCAGCAGGACTCATTAGTTCAGCTGAAAGAAAAGCTCTGTGAGTCATGCCTCACCTTTGACTAAAGTGTGTTTGTCTGTCGGAGAGGATCGAGCCAGAACTCTCAGCTTGGGCCAAATCTTGTCTAAACGTTCCTGCTCAATCTGATGGAAGAAAGGAGCAGAACATCTGACTGCAGTGTACAGAATAATAAATCCATGTCTATGGATCCCTTTCTCTGACCTCGCCTTGCTCGTTGCGAATCCTCCGGTTGAACTCTTTGCCCTCCATGCACAGAAAGTCATCTCCAGGTTGCAAAATGCCACACTTTGTAGCAATGGCCCGCGCAGTATTGATGTTGTCTCCAGTCACCATGCGGACAGTGATTCCTGCACGCTGGCACTTCCTGATGGCTTCTGGCACCTGAACATAACCACAACAATCCATACAGAGATGTGTAGACTGCTCTACAGATGTAAAAGCCTGGTAAAATTTAAAGGAAAGGATGGTGCACCTCAGGTCTCACAGGATCCTCAATCCCGACCACTGCGATGCATGTGAGTCCAGTGAGGATTTCGGCCTCATTGTCCCAATCAGGCTCTCCTTCAGATACAGGAAAGTCTCTGTAGGCAATGCAGATGGTTCTAAGCCCCTCTGAAGCCATTGGCTCAATCACCTTTTTTACCAGGTCTTCTCGATCGTGAGGTTTGAAGACTTTAGGTTTGCCACTGGCCATCAAGATCTGGCAGCATCTGGAGAAGTTTGACACAAGAAATTAAAAATCATTCCATCTTGTCCACGTGAGTTCATCATCTCAAAGAGCTAACATATGAGCACACGTTCAGTCATCACAAGCAAAAGCAGTAAACCTACTTCTTGAGCAGAATCTCAGAAGCTCCTTTGCTGAACATTTGGTAACTGCCATCGTGGTGCCTCAGAACTGTGCTCATTGACTTCCGTACAGAGTTGAAGGTATAGACTTTGAAGAGCTTCTCTTCAGGGAACTCATTGCGAATGGTCTGGTAGTCTCGTCGCAGGTCGAGGCAAAGTCCCAGAAGTGCACATTCGGTCTTGTTTCCAATCTGGCGGGGCAGCCCACCTTCCCTCTCCGGAGGCTACAGATATGAGGTCAAATCAAAAGACTCAAGACAATTTTGAAAACAATGTTTTCAATCAAGCCATCTATTCAGTAGTTCAGGGAGGGATTTAAACAGAGGATGGATACTGATAGCATCAGCAATTCTGTTGACTCAACAGATCTCCTCAAAATTCCCATGGACTTTTTATCACGTTTCAAAGCAGACGAAATCCCTTAGTGTCAGTGTCAGAAATGAGTTGAGCAGCTCATCCTTACATCAGCAATAAAACTCAACAAACTACAAAAACTAAAACAACTAGCTAAAACAGCAGTCAAACAGTAAATGTAGCAGTTCCAGGTTGGTCTTCCCTGCAATGCAGAATTCTTTTAGCTGTGTCCCATGTGTCCCAAATTTCTTGCATTGATTATATCCACTTTATTAATACCCATAAGGGAAATTAAGCTGAGTAGCAGCACAATAAAATAAATATATATATATAGAAATATAGGCATAAATAAATACAAATAAATCTGAAATATACAGGCAGCCCATTTCAAGTTACCTCAGGTCAGCATTCCCACATCATGACACCCATGCTTCACAATTACTAGAAGGTTCTTTTCTTGGAAGGCACTGCTTAGTTGTTGCCAAACCTGGTGTCTGATTGATTCCGTTTTAGACCAATCTGTCCAAATAGGCAAAAAATGTTGCCTATTGTAATAGTTTTTCTTAAGCTCACATTTGTGTAGTCCCTTCATGTTTTCTTCTAATCTATTTTCAACATGATCATGCAGTTCTTAGCCGAAATCTTTGAAAAATCTGGGACTTCGTTTCTGCAAAGCGGCAAGAGTTCGTCTGAAATTCGCCTTAGAGTGGTGGGCGGAACTGTTGAAACAGAGCAAACTTGCCCCTACGTCCCGTCACCTACATATTTACGCACTGTACTGCTAGCCTACAGCCCCTCATAACCTCAACCTAACATTACAGGTGAAACAAAAATGAGAAGTAATATTGGAGCTGAGAGTATTTTCTACGTTACAAATAAGCTATTTTTTAAATTTTTCATCTGCTCCTGATGTATTGTTAAAACTGCTGAGCTGCTACCATGACAGCTAGAAATACTTCACTCACAGAACATCCTCAACGAAGAGTTATTTTTAAATCTCACCATAATCTTGGTGGTGTAGGCGCTGTTGACTCCAATGCTTAGGATGAGAAGATCTAAGATCTTGGCTGGGAGGAGGTCCGGATCAGGCACCTTTTTGAAGTGTAGTCCAGCGATGTAGATCTGCACCACCCTCATGCGATTCATTGTGAGTGTGCCGGTCTTATCAGAGCAGATAGCTGTGGCATTGCCCATCGTCTCACAGGCATCCAAATGGCGAACCAGATTATTGTCTTTCATCATTTTCTGAAAAAAAGAGCCAATTTTGATTTTTTAATCTGTTTAAAATGTCAAAAAATAAACAAACTTTGATCCTAAGTTGTCTCAGGAAGGTAAAAATCCTTCATACGTCCAGTTCTGACTTGTGCACCTGATCCATCTAAGAGTTTAGAAATAACTCAATAAACTTTATCCTCTTTCCACCTCCCCAGAGCCCTGGTTTTGATTTATATTCACATAATGCCAAAAAGACCTTGACTGAATATGCCAGGGAGATAGTGACAGCCAGAGGGAGACCTTCAGGCACCGCCACCACCAGCACAGTCACACCAATGATGAAGAACTTGACCAGATACTGCACGTAGACCGGCACACACTCAGGCGCGAAAGGGACGCCCTGAATCCAGAAGTTATCAATCAGGAAGCGAGTGATGAGGATGATGAAAGTCAGAGCAGACATGAGCAAACCTGGAGACAGAACGCAAACATGTTAAGACTCTACAATGCCTTAGAGATGAAGGAGGGTGTGCACAGACTGTCAAAGAAACCTGGGGCACGACACATTAGATAACATGAGCCTCTTTTTCACAAGTAATCAAGAAGGAAAAAGCATGTTTAGAAACTCAGAAGCCATTTTTAGGACAAGATAATAGAGATCAGTAAATTATTAGCAAAGAAACTTAAAGGCCATCTGTATGAAACTGTAAGTGGGGGTGCAATGGATCACAAAACTCACGGTTCGTAACATGTCACGGTATGAGAGTCACGGTTCGGATCATTTTGCGGATCAGTAAAAGAAAAAACAACAGGAAAAATAACAAGATAAAAACCTACAATTTATTTTTTGAAAAGCTTCAAAACATATGTATTTAATATAAACTTATTAATATTGTATATTAAATATATATATATACCGGTAAGTGTTTACTTCGTGAAATGGGTGACATCATATGGCCACCCGTTTCAAAGTAGTGAGCATACTGTCTGAATTGTTTTAAATCCGGGGCACTACATAGTCCAGCACTTGATAGTCTGTAAGGGGTTGGGGAGTAGTGAGGGGATTTGGACACATTCATACTGCCTTTGTGTACTAAAGAGAATGAGTTTCTCCATCTGTACCTGCTTGACCAATCTGAACAGCAAGCTTAGTGAGCTTCCCCTGCAGGACAGATTTCTCCTTCTTGGGTAAATTCTTTTTCTTTTTCTCTGAGTCTCCATCTTCGTTTAGCGGTTGCATCTCCACAGTGGCTCCATCCTTGTTTTTTCCTGCATTTCAGAAGGGAACAAGTCAAACAAGCGTTAACACAGCAGAGAGGTAGCACTGAATGAAAAAGACGAATGTGCACAGGTGTGCATCAGAAATCAAACTCCTTTCTCTGACACTTGAACTGATTCTGCAACAATATCTTTAAAATAGAATCAATAAGAGCTATATCTTTGTTACTTAATACATAATTTGCGCTTGGACTGAGAACGTATTAAATACTTTAGAAAGCTGTAAAGAACCAGGTAACTATGTAAAAAAGTTAACAGGGTTGGGATTGTATATGTGCTACTTCAGTCGCTTTCAAGCCATTAATTAAACTATATTCGACAATGGATTCCATCTGATCTATGTGTGTACTGTATGTACAGCACAAGCACAAATGTATCTAGTTTGGATATCGAGCAATTATAATAATAATGCTTGAACAACATAATGTCAGGAAGATATTATTATTTTCTTTAATTCATTTTCGTATCATTTTATGAATTAATATCTCAAATAGATTATGTTTATTTTTATAATTGTTTTTTCCCTTGTTGTTTTTTTAAGTGCTTCAAAATCAATCAACTCTGGAGTCTTAACTGTGCAGATGGTGTAGAGATGATAACCAATAATGAAGTGTGTCAGCAGTAAACGTACCAATTTTTCCTGAACATGAACAACACGGCAGAAATTACAGGTCACGGTGTCGTACAAATATAGAAGAGGCAGATTTCCTAGAAAATTAAATATTGATCTGACATCAGTGCAGCTTTGGGTGGAAATGCCACATGACTTCCTTCACACAATCATGCTGATCTAATAGGTAATGTTTCTTTCTAATGCACATTTATTGTTTAAAATTCTCAATCAAAGTATTCAACAAGAACTGCCTAAAGGCATTCCCTTGTTTTCACAGGTTCAGAGTGGACCTCACTGAGCTGAAAACCAGCAAGTTTGATTCTAGACTCAGACACAAGATTCTGCAAAGTGATCACACAACTAAAAGTCACATTCCAGTTTAAAAAATGTGCAGAAACTACAAATACCAAATAAATAAACATTACAAATGATGGTTAGAAACCAGTCTCTTCTGCAAAGGCATGCTTCTGCAAAAACTCGCATTTTATGGGGGTTTCTGGGCTTCTCATTTGATCTGTGCAGGTTGGCTGGTACTTCTCCTGGATGCTTTGACCTTCCTTGAAACAGTCACCACTGCCTGCAATCACCAGTTAGGTTTCATTACTTAAGCCTTAGTCACAACTGCCCATAAGGGTGGATAGGGGCTGTTTGCAGGTGAACAATGGGTAAATGTGTTCATGCATATTTTTTCTATGGGCAACAGGTCAGAGTGAACACTTCAACACACATTAGGTAAGTAAGAGTGAATTAAGTGAGACGTGGGGGGAAAGATGATTTTTCTTTTTTTTGACCCACCAAACCCAGTGCACTACGCAGGAAGCCTGTTAGTGCTGTTCACATGAAATGTGGACACTCCTCGCACGTCCATTGTTTGCAGCCTGACTGTTAGAAATGAGGAAATTAGACAATCAGTGTCATTTGTGGGGACGTCGTACAGGCACCTACGAAAACCGTGCAGATCCTGTGCCTGCAGCATTTGCCAAACGTGGCGTCTGACTGATTCCCAGGGCGCCATACGACAGCATCACCCGTACATTATGGGTGAGGGTGAAAGTAGATTTTTGTTTTTGTTGGTACTATAACAAGTTTCATCAGCATATTTTTTTAATAGCAGTAAATGCAGATTAGGGGTGTAATGATTAATCAATGAATGGATTTATCCAACCAAACTAATCTGTCTGATTCAAGTTGTTAATTGAATCAAATCAAACGGTACCATTACAAAATCATTTCAAAATTAAATAAGTTGATGATAATCAATCTTTAAAAATATCATTTGAATTGAGATGGTGTGTTTAACTTTAACATAAAAATGATCAAGTAGATCACAGCGGACAACACACACGTGCAATGTCAGCAAAAACTGATCAGTCCATCATTCCAGTCCACTGTGTGGAAACACTTTGAATTGAGCAAAGTCTTGTGACCATTCAGTGTCTAGAATGTTCTAAGAATGTTCCCTTTGGATTCTTTGGATGTGGAAAAACAACAGTGGGCTGAACTTTAGGAAACTAACATGTGAATGGATTTGACATTCATTCTAGTTTACTTGTTTGTTTGGACTCATATTTCATTTACACTTGATGATCTTGAAGAAATTCAAGAATCTGGAAAACTTCAGCTGTACTGTTCAGTAGCAGGTGTTTCTCTCTGAGTCTCACTGGATGAAGTTTTGGATAAAGATGTTCTGGATCCATTTTAGGTCAGTGAATCGGATTGATCAAAATGAACACATATCGACTATGAATGATATCAGCAACCACAAAATATATGAATTGTCGTTAAAATAAATCGTGACACCCCTAATATGGATAAATGCATGTGAGGATAAATCTTGACTGTGAATAAAAATGTAGACGGGGGTTTGTGGAAGAATATTTGAATTGATTACTCTACTAAAGAACTTGATAAAAGCAGAAAATGCACCTTTCTCATTTTTTCCTTCTTCTCTTTTAATTCCAGCTTGTACATCTTCATTCTCACTTGCAATCTTCCTCCTGAACAATCTTCCCAGCAGTTTTTCCCCCCATTTATTTTTAAAATATAATTTAATTATTTAAAGAGGTACACAAGAGACAATGAAGCCAGACAGATAAAGAGGCTGTTCACAACTCAACCTGCGAAAGTGTACGCTCAGTGGCAGGGTCAAAACAGCCGAGCAGACCCACCAAGGCTGGAAACTGAACAGTACTGGAAAAGTGTATGGGAGAAAGAGACAGCACATGATGTTGTAACTTTGGTAAAGTCACATCATTGTTTGAGCTGCATTTGTCTTCTCGAGTCCAGGCTCTCATTGCCCAATAACTTTTTACAGATCCCTTTATGATAATGTTCACAAAGGTACATTTTGTACAGGCAAACATTTTACTGGTTCATTTTAGAATAAGACTAAAAATGTATCCAAAGACTAAAAACTCTTTAGATTTCAGTGCACATGTATCCTTAAATAACACGATTTCAGAACATAAGTGTATTTTTCTTCTGACAACAGAGACTAATTCAAGCTACGTTTTATTACAGCATCCAGTTAGTCTTTAAACTCCTTTCTTAAAGCCATAGCCGTGGTGTAATCTCACCCCAGCAAAGCTTTATCTGTTGTCTTGAAAATTGACAGAAATCCCATCAACTCTCTGCAGTGGTAGCATCACGATCAGCCCCTCCAGCAGAGTCAGGTATCTCTGCGACAGAGTGGGGGGTGGGGGGGGTCTGCAGGAGTGTGTGTACAAGGGCACTGATCTCATCTCTGTAATGAGGTTATTAGTGGACAGGCAGGCAGCAGTAGGCAGGGGAAAAAAGCAGCTGCCACGCTTAAGGCGGAGAATCCTCTTAGTTCTAATCTCGATCAACAGAGTCAGGAGCATCTGCTTCCACTTTAACCACAGTGAGACACTGTGGGCGACCCACAGAGGCAAAAACACAGACACACGGGTCATGTGATCATGTGGAGTGAGTGTCATCATCAAAACGGGAATCTACCGTCGTCATCGCGATAAAGTGTATCGTCATCTGGTTAAAATTCAATTAACTTCCTCAAATGCAGCATGAGTGTGTTATGACTGCACCAACAATGACTCCAGAATTCACAGGAGCCTCTAACATGCACAATTTAACTAAGATTACTTTTTTAATCCAAAAAAGAAAACCTTCAGAAACACCCATTCGTCACGGGGTTGCTGCAGCCCATCCCAGCTACCGTTCAGTGAAGGCAGGGTACAGGTCAACAGTCAGTCACAAAGACACACAATCACATGCTGGGCTTCTGGCATCAGAAGCCCAGGATTCAAAGTTGGAGAGCCTGGAAACTACTGACCTGCTACCTTACCTGACTTTTAAGGCTGATTCTTAACTGCCCCTACTTTAGTAGGGGCAGTTAAGAATCAACAATGAAAGCATAAAGTGTGTTTTTGGACTGTGAGAGGAAACTAGAGACAACTCACAAGGAGAACATGCAAACTTCACACAGAAAAGCCCAAGCTGGGATTCAAACCTTCTAGCTGGTTGGTGACGTTGCTAACCACTACACCACCATGTAGGCCCCTTCAAAAACATATGAACACAATATTAAATTCACTATTCGAACTTTCCTTTTGGCTTAGTCCTGATAATAATTATAAATTGTGTCTGACTGCGGGTCTAAATGATAAATTTCACTGTTATGTGATAAATGTCTGCAGCCGCTTTTCACTTTTATACTTTTATTTGACCTAGACTTTAAAAACCATTGCAGTTCTTAAAATCATCTGTCCAGGACACTGTTTCACAGCCTCAGTGTCCCTGCTGCTCTCCACTGCCTGAAATGTCTACTAACAGCACACCAATCGGGCGGGGCCGACAGCACCACGAGGAGTTGACTGCTCTGCGCTCTTTCTACAGTCAGTGCTCAGGCCGTTGGTGTAGTGGAAGGAGGTCAGCAGGGGTGAAAATACATATTAAATAAATAAATACGTTTATTGCAAACTCTTAAGACCCTAGTTAGTGGAATATTAAAGCTAACCTTCAGCACACATAGTCATAGGTTCCCAGTTAAGCAGAATGAACCAACCCAAAATGAGACGTCCACGCATGTGGAGAAGAGCTGAAGAGCTTAAGTTCATTTAGCTAATATAAGATCACCTCATTTTAAAAGTCTAAGCATAAATTACAACATTTTACAAACTAAATCAAGTTAACCTAAAACAAGGATTTTTTAAAATTTAAATTATGAGCATTTAGTTCCAAAGAGCCACAATGAAGGAATAAACTCTGCAAACCTGCGGTTGCAGAGCTCCTGAATTAAACCAACAACATGGCTGCTCTCACCACGGTTTTCTACACCTTTCCTTTCAGTTCTGCTAAAACACTACAGTCACACATCAAACATTCCTCCACCCGTTCCAACCTGCTAGCACACACTTCTTCACTTCTTTCCCACACTGTTGTTCTGTTAACCCTACAACTTAAAGTCCTCCACCTTCTCCACCTCTGCTCTTGCACCTCTGTCTCCATGCCTTGATTTACACACGGATACACTCGTGCTGCTGCTGCCTTCGTCCTTCCTCTCCACCTCACACTAGGTGTTCCCAGCAAACTTATGATCACATGAATGGCGAAAGTCATCTGTCTGTCACCATAGAAACAAGAAGAGTCAGCTGCTTGCGAGTACACACCTTTAACTCTGCATCACCTAGAGAATATCTCACCACTGTCTTCCAGCTCTCATGTCTTTCAGCTCTCATACATGTCCTGAACAACTCATACATGTTGTCTAGTTCTAAAAAGACTCGAAGCAGCTCCTTCTGACCTTCTCTGTTCCACTCTGTTTACATCTCCCTTCTTGAAACTGGAAACAGAATATTTATCTTTCATTCCTCATCATCCTCACTCTCCAAGATTTTATTCAACAGTCCTGTCAGAATCTCTTCTGCCATCTCCCCTAACCTCTTCCAGACCTCCACAGGTATGTTTTCAGGACCTACTGTCTCTCATCCTCTTCTTCACTTCATCCCTTCTGATCTTTGCCACTTCTTGCTCCACAACATCCTCCTCTTCTCCTCTGTGCTCTCTAACATGTTCCTCCTTCATCAGCTCCTCAAAGTTCTCCTTTCATCTTTCCATCACACTTGTAGAACCCATCAACACATGTCCATCTCTGTTCTTGATTCATCTAACCTGCTCCTTCCATCTCAGTTTCTCACTCACCTGTGCAGATCCGCCTCCTTCTCCTTTGTGTCCAACCTACTGTAAGTCCTCATCTGCGCTTTGTTTGGTCCATGCCACCCCCACTTGGGATAGGCTCCGCCTTCTCCTTGTACTTCTGTCTTCTCAGTGTTCCACTTCTTCTTAGCTAACCTTTTCCTCTGAACAAACTTCTGAACTTCTTCATTCCCCATCAAGTCTCCTGAACTGTTTTCTTCATTTGAGATGTCACTCCAGATTCCTTCCTCCCCATCTCTCTGATCTCTTTAGCTGTGGTTGTCCAATCATCTGGAGGAACATCCTGACCTCTCAAAGTCTGTTCCATGTTCTCCCTAAAAGCTACAAAGCAGTCTTCCTTTTTTAGCCACATATATAGACACACAGTAACACACTTTTATTTAAACCAAATGTGATGCATAAAAACATATGGACAGGAAACATTTTTGTGGTTAAATCAAGGTACTCAGTAAAATACACAGTGGGAACGGAGATTAGATCAACCTCAGAATAGTTTTGGATCAATAGGTTATTTTCGTTCGGGTTCATTCACTCATGTTTGAGTTTTATGTTAATGTGCTGCTTACCTTTCATGTCTTTGTCTTTTTTACCTGTAAAAACACAAAAACTTTTACACACTTTATTGAGAGGACTGAGATTAGAGTTTTACATTTCGTTGTCTTTATAGTTTTCCTTTTAGGGTTGAATTGGATCTTTGTAGTTTTTTGAAAAAGTATGAACTGTTTTATTTTGTCACCTTCAAAAGCGTGTTTCATTTAGAAAAAGTTCCAGGTGATGATTTCTGAAACAAATTAGTTCTGGACCCCAGATCTCAGGACATGACTCCTTCTACACACTTTCAACCTCAACAAGAAAAATACATCAATGGATTCAACAACATGAAAGCGTTAACTACCAAATACTTAGAACAGTCTTTGTTTATTAAGGGAAACACATTATAAATTGTTTAAGGTATTGTTTTTTTTCAAAGCTTTTCCAGAGGTCTTTTAAGTATGATGATGCCGTTTTTAGCCAAAAAAAAAAAAAAAAAACGGTTGTTTTCTAGGACTTAGTTTCTGCAGAGAGGCAGGCGTTCACTGGAGATTTGCCTCTGAGTTGTGGGCGGGACCAAGACAAGGAAAACAAAGACGTTCATGGATCTATTTGTTTCTAAGTGGACGCATCAGAATGGAGCAGAGCAGGGAGCTTTTCCCACCCAGCGTATTTTCTATGTCACAACTGGGAGCTTTTTTGAAACTGTGTTTTTCCATCTGGTCCTAATTCACAACAGTTTCAATAAAGAAAAACTCAAAAATGCAATTTCAACCTTATTTGTTTATATGGCTTTTCTATATATTTCCTCCATTATCAGAAAAATGCCACGAGAACATGTTAAAAACACCAAAAACAGTTTCTATTGGAGTGAGTCTTTTAATATTTTAAGAATTCAAAGACTTGAGTCACTGAGAAGAGGTACACGATGCAACTTTTCCATTTTTTTCAAAGTCATGTTAAGGATGTGACCTTCATCTGTGATTGGCTGGCTTAAAAATAGGTAATGTGGTGCCCCGCTCTGTTTCAAGTGCAGAAGAGACAGAATCTCTCTCAGGTGAAAATTGTTCCGATTGCAGATATTCTTCAGTTTCAAGAATAAAGTAGTTTTGTGTTTCAAATGCATCATTTTGTTTCAAGTGCAAAACAATGTTTTGAGCACACAACATTTTTTTACGGTCAAAACTATGTTGCTGTTGGAATAATGGCACAAAGATTACTCCATGAAAAAAGACACGGGTTCTTGATTTTGGTTCTAATCAAAGTTAAAAGACCACTGAGAACAATTTCACAATAGATCAAAAGATAATCATAGTGGGACTTCAAATGAGCTGCATTTTACAAAGCAGTAATATCTTCTAAAATTTCTTCATGGTCAGGAAGAGGTCCCTCAGGGACTAGGAGATCCCTCTGGACCTCCAAAGCACCTCAAGTCAACAGAGGTCTAAAGACAGAACAGAATATTGTGTTTTTGCTTCACTAAACACAAACATACTTTATGAAAACCTGAGGGATATTTTCAGCTAAAGAAAAACTTCATTAACAGGTTGACTGGATTCCAGTGTTTTGTCCTTCACAGAAACCTGCAAGAGAGGTTTTTTCCCAGCATGCATTCTGCAGCATCCTCTGTCAAGAAGTAACTGTGGTATTGACCAGGACACTGAACTTCTAAAGCTCCTGGTGATTAGCCTAAAGCATCGGGGCTTACCATCAGTGTGAGTGTACTACATGTGTGACTGACGCTCCAAATTAGAAGCACAAAGGGACCGCAGTGAATTCTGAACTTACTCTTCTTGTCCTTCTTTTCTTTCTTCTTTTTTTCCTTCTTTTCTTCACCATCGCCTTCATCGCTGGCACCGAGTAGCGTAAAGATGATTCCAGTCTGAGAGTTGACGCCGACAGCAGTGACCACCATCTTGCCAGATCCCTCCATGACATGAGTCCCTGAGGAGGAAGGGACAACCCTGAAGGTTAAAATCCACCCTCAAAGACAAACATGGCAATGTCCCAATTTACAAATGGAAAAGCAAAGAGATAATGAACCAAATTAAACCTTTTGATTCTATTCCAACATTATTATTCTTAGTGATGTTGCTGTAGAGAAGGAAATGCAGCATTTAGTGTAAAAAGATGTTCCTTGATGCAGACTTTTTAAAATTCTGCATCTTTGTCTTCTTTGAAATGCCAAAGATTAGTTCACACAGCAGACTAAGAATATAATCATACTGTCTAAAGCTCAGGTAAATTGCACAATTTTGAGTTCATTTGTGACAATAATGCATTTATCATCAGCTTTCATATGAGAAAACCATCTTTTTTGAAGAACAGAAAATTATGTGAACAAATCAGAAGAGAAGAACCAATCGTCTAAAACCAGGTCACCTGGGTCACATGGCTGTAATCTGATGAGACAGAAGTGGAGTCATGTACCTGACAGCAGCATGGGGTCTTTGTCAAGACTCTTTTTGACATGATCTGACTCTCCAGTCAGAGAGCTTTCGTCAATCTTCAGGTCGTTGCCCTGGATCAAGACTCCGTCAGCAGGGAGGAGGTCACCTGGAACAGATTACTCTTAAACACTCACTCCGTCAGAGGCTCACTTTCATCATGATATGCATCCTCTGCAAGCAGAAGGCAAAAAATCCAAACCCATGAGGAGATGAAGGCATTCAATGTGATTCTATCAATGATGAAAACATGATGTTCCAGCTTTTTCTAAACCTTGAAGTTAAATCATTACAATAAGGAGAACATTTTTTTTAATCATATTTCTGTTTAAATTTTCTGTGTACTCTCCAAAAACTGATTTCTTAATTGGGATTGGTTATGTTATCAGACATTTTGAACCAGTAGCAACATTACCGCACAACCCTTTCTGGTTAATGTCTAGTTCCTTTCTAGAATGTCGACTGTAAAAAAAAAAAGAAAGTTAAGAGCAAGAGCTGCTGCTTTTGGGACAAGTGAAAATAGGAGTATTTTTTCAGGAAAATACAAAACAACTGTGTCTGCCTGACATGCCATGCTACATATACAACTAACTAAACATGCCATACTCACTGAGAAAGAATGGTGTATGGTCTTTACATATGAAATTCAGAGCAATTTGGGTAAAAATGTTGAAATTACTGCCATTGCAAATAAATTTCCATTGGATAGTTCAAGGGTTTAAAGAATTCCGGCTCATTGGTCGGACCTCACACATTTTCACAAAATCTGACCCTCTTTGTAAAAAGTTTGGACACCCCTGCTTTAGGCTGTGAGCTGCTTTGTTCCTTATGCTCAAGTTTTCCTTGTTGCTGTTCATCTCCCTGCTGGAATTATTTGAATAAAAATGAAATTTCCAGTTTTCCTCAGTCTGAAGGATGAAGAATAACGTCTGCTTTTAGAAGTGTAGGGACACGACTTGACATGATGGGAACCAGGCGTGCACATCTGGCTGTGTTTCCTTACCATACTTGACTTGTGCAATGTCACCGACGACAATCTCAGACACTTTGATCTGGATCACCTGTCCCCCTCGGACCACGGTGAACCTCTGCTCCTGCTCGATTCGGTTCTGAAGCCCACGGAACTGCTTCTCTTTGCTCCAATCGTTAAAGGCTGTCACCAGCACCACACAGACCACCGAGAGGAGGATGGCTGCACCTTCAATCCATCCAGTCTCGGCCTCTCCATCCTCCTCAACTCCGCCCGCAGCTTTGCCACATTCTGGTCACAGGCAAACAGAAACACACCTTCCAGGCACTTTCCAGTCCAAAATGAGGTAACAGGATGATTTTGTTGGCTAAAGTTTTGGCATTAAGCAGCTACACAATTCCAGCATTTATTTGTTTGGAGCAAACCAGATCACACCAGCTCAAACCAGTGTTTTTTTTTCTTTTTCCCACATGGGGATTGGGTTAAGGATGGAACGCAGGGGTACTTACGCTGTCTTTCGGCATTTGGTGGGCTGTAAAATGAAAGGCCTAGTGAAATGATGGCTGCCACCTCCAGGATAATGAGTGTGACGTCCTGCAGGGCTTCCCACACTAACTGTAAAAAGGTTTTTGGCTTTTTAGGCGGTATGAGGTTCTGTCCAAACTCTTCCTTCCTCCTGTTGATGTCTTCTGAATTCCCATCCAGACCTGCAGCAGGGCAAACAAAAAAACAACGCTTTCTTTATTACTGTCAAATATTCGATAACTCCTTAAGCACTTCTAAATTTGTTTGGAGAATTCTGTTTTGCAATGTATTTTGTGTCCTCAAGTGTTTTGCAATGTTTGTGTTGTGATTCTTAACTCTTTAATTGTTTAGAGATGTGTTTTTACGTCCCAAAGCAGTCCTGAGTGGCAGATGCTTTTGCAGTTCTCCTTTCTTTCTACGCTCAGCTTAAGGGATAATTTTGCCCCCAAAACAGACTCCAAAACTCAGCAAAATTGTCCCACAACTAGTACTTGGTGAAAATGAATTTTGGGCATAGTGAATGACCCCGCCCAAAAATGATGACATCACAGAGCGAGAAACTGTTAAAAAAATCAATTAGGTCAAAATCTTAAAACCCACTTTTGAAACCAAAATACACGTCTTGGGAATATCCAAAAAAAAAATTGAAATTATTATGGGATGGCTACAGGACCTATGGTATTTTGTAACACATTTTGATATTTGCAGATTTTTGTATTTTTCCACAATATGGAAAAAAAAAAAAACACACAAAGTTTTATTGACCTTTGACCTCAGGAAAAGGCCACCAGGGAATTAAAAAGGCCTTTAGTACCCCAGAGATTTCAGTCTATTGCCTCTCCTCTAACTCCTCGAGCATCATAGGGAAACTTCTTAGAAAAAAAATGTGGGTTGTAGAGTTTGTAGATTTTGAACAATATTAGCATGGAGGACTCGCTAAAGTGGCGTTCCTCTGTTACTCCCACATTTTTTTACCAGAATATTATGGACCTGTATGAGTCCTTGGCTCAAGATTAAGAAAGCAGCACAACATATGAGATAAACATATTGGGAATTCGGGCGTGGTCAAAGATAAACCTTTGTCGTCAAGGAAATTCAGAAGTTTGCTTTGCCGATTCTTCTAAAAATTGTTTTTTTTAAATGGTAACTATGGAGATAAAACAAATAGAAAAGCAACAACGTTTATTATTTTGTTATGAGTTTTGTCATGATCCTGCCTCCTGTCTCGACCTGTGAGGAGCTGACAGGTAACCTGTGTGACTGCCTAAAAGGGCAGGCTCTCCCCTGAGGTCCTACAATGCTGCAAGCCATTTTTGCTTTCTTTTATTGTATTATTATTACAAATTATTATCATTAAAGGGTCACTGCGAGCTGGTAGATGAAGCAAGTGAATCCCAGTTGACGACGATATTGCAACATCCATCTTTAGACCAGAAATAAACAGTTTTACCTGCTGGATTCAAACAGGCGCCCTTAACAGCTGGGTATGGCATGTACGTATAACTGACAGATACTACTGCAGTTTTCAGGCATTACAGTGAGATCCGCAGACTTAATGCAACACTCATGAAGAAATGCCAACAACTCCTAAAAGAGTTGCAGATTTTCCTTTCATAGGTTGAATGCCACCTCTATGAGGAAAGCACTGGCTTGCTGAAAGCCCAGATTTGTAAATGTATCTAAATATTTCGGACATTGTAAATCATAATTTGCTATCATGCAATGTGAATAGAAATAAAGCTTAGAATAATACCATCGTGTTTTGTTTGTTTACAACTTAATGTCCTATAAATTAATCCAAACTTATTTGGGTTACTAAAAGGAAAACAATTTACTGAGATTTAAACATATCTGTTTTGTTTGTGTTTTTTCAAAAACACAATGTAGTTTTGTAATTATCTATTAGGGATGTGAATGATAACAAATATAGATGAAACATTGATCTAGTACTGGGAGTAACATAAGAGGAAAACCACTACATAAACCAGATTTTGTTGATAAAAAAAGTAGCAGATCGATCAGGAAGTCAATAATTTGTTTCTGCCAAACTTTGTCAGGTTCTCTTCCTGTTGTGTCTCTACTGTCTTTGTCTCTTTATGAAAATGTGATGTAATTAAAAAGACGACCAATCATGAGCTAGCTTCAACCAAGTCAGGTCAATCAATGGGCTGAAGGTGAATCCCAGTGAGAGACGGGCGTTGTGTTCACTAAACAAATGATAACATTTTTAGTTCAAACAATCCCAGAATAAAAAGAAAATGAGAAACTTTATGTAACCATGAAGAACAAAACAGCCTAAAAGACCTTAAATGCAGGTTTGAATGTTTGAAAGTGTTTTGTTTTCGTTAATCAAAATACAAAGAAGAAAAAATGAGTTTCTTTGTTAAAAGACATTTTCATTTATGCGTTTGAACACCAAATGAATAATAAAGATCTAGATGTGATCGATTTCAGTAAAAGAATTGAACTGTAAATCCTCCTTCATCTGTGAACCTCCTCTTTGGTCTCTCTAGACCTCCATTCCACTATGTGCTACCTTAACAGTGAATAACAATAGATTATCTTCTACTAAGGTAATGGGATCAATGAGAATGCAGTGCAGTTTAGGATTAAACAAAGATGTTATATAAGATTAATTTACAATGTAATTTCGGATTAGGATTTACAGGTCAGAAAAATAACATTGTTTTCCACCATCTGAGCTTGATGTTTTAAATTGTAAAACCTGGTTAACGAAGTCTTCTATTTGGATCTCTTTAGGAAAAGGGAGGGAGCTGAAAGAAGACTTGTTTTCCTGTCAGAAGAAAACAAGCAAAAAGCCTGCAGGGACCCTCTAAAATCCCACAATTCTCAGTGCAGCTGCAGTTCTGCTGCAGTAGAATGGTTCCTGTCTGTCCGAGTGGGTTTATACCCAAACATTTTCCAACTGCCTTTGAGTGGGATGATACTACAGATCTGTCCACAGCCACATAGAAACACATGAGTAGAGGAAATGACCTTCACGTCATTTCAAGCCGTGGTGACATTTTACTTCATTCACCAGCAGGAGAGCAAACACTGGAGGTGTTATCTGGGTGCGTGCAAGATGGACAGACGGGATCAATTAATAATAAGGAGGAAATGTCAGGGCCAGATCAAGAACAGAGAGACCCCATTAAGACATGCTGGAAACACTGTCATGGGCCATTAAGGGCCACTCAAAAATAACCTGTCACGGTTTAAAATTAGCATTTAAGGGAAAACACACCACAGATGAGTCACAGATCTGATACAACCCGAACGTTTTTCTCAAAGAGCCCCAGACACAACAAGAACAGACATAAATAGCATTAGGTTCTTTTGTTTCCACATTCACTTGAACAGTTCATAATTAAAATGAGAATCTACAGAGGGTTCAGGCCATAGTTGACTTTGACAAACAGATGCAAAACAGTCCTTAAATCAGACTAGGGCACAGAATTACCTAATATGTCTGCCACTGATTTAACGATGTCTGTGCCGGAGGGACAGGCTTCTGAGTCAGGGGTCAAGCGCACTACAACGCCACTACTAAAATGTAAATCTCTGCAACAAGTTTGGCCTGCATGAAAGAACATGAACGGCTTCAATTCTATGACCTCATTGAAGCTTAAGCTCAGGAGCAAACAGACAAAACCTTCAACTTTAACTCTTACTTTTTCAAGGAGCCATGAAACCCACGCTTCACTGAAGGAGTTACAGTACACAAAGGATGCAACACGGGTAAGCCAGCTTGCAGTACTCCTCCATGTTTAATGATCATCTCAGTTGAGTGTCTGGCCTGCGTTTTGAAAGTGGTGGGTTCAAATCCCTGGCCGACTTACACCAAAGACTCTAAAAATGGGGCTCAAAGCCTCCCTGCTTGACATTGATCTTGAAGGGGCTGGAGTGGGGGTTAAACCATTGAATGGATGCAAACGCGGTGATGTCTGCAGCTCACCCTGGGGATGGGTCGCATGTGGAGGACACATTTCATTTCAGGCTGTGTGACAACCATTGACTGTATATGAAAACTGGACTGAGTGACTCCTCCCCCTTTATGTTCCAAACAGGAAGTTCCTGCCTGTTCCAAGAAACCAAAATCCCACAGACTTCTATAGAGAAATAAACAGCTGTTACTTAGAAATTCTATTGGTCAGAATAACCATTTTGGCTCTGACACCTTTTTCTAACATCTTTTTTATAATTGATAATTTTTTGTTGATATATTCTTTCTGTAATGTATGTTATTCGCCTCACAGTGAGGCGAGGGCTTTGCCTGAGTTCAAATCCTGGCCCTACAACGGCTCAGTTAGGTGTGTGTAGACTGAGCACGTTTCCCAGGGGTGCAATGAGTTGAATCCAGTGTTGTGCCTCATGCAAGACCCTACTCTCTAACCCTTGTAGCCACAAATGGGCTGGGGCAGCGGCTGCTTAATGATATTTTGATAGTTGAATTGACTATTCTGTTGGAGCTGTAGGTTAATCATTTTCTATGGGTGACGTCACACTCACTCACTCCAGGTTTCAGATGCAGTCAAAAATGCAACTAATGCAACTTTAAATTTAAAAGGTCTTTATCTTCTTTTAACTATCTTATGTTAATTAACTTCACTGTTGTAGTTTGTGAAGTGTCTGCAGTAGAGTCAAATGTTTGGTTTCTTCCTATTAATACGAATTTGTCTTCCACTGTTACTAAAATTTAAGCACAGCGTTAAGAACCACACCAAAATGAATTCTGTTGACCACAGAGCATCGAGGTTCCAGCTTCATCCTAGTTTGGTGTTGATGGATGAGTTTGTATTTAGCTAATGTCTTGTTTCATATTTATTAGTTGAATTTGGCTCCACTAAAACCATCATTTCTGATGCCCCCTTCTGTGGGGATGATGGGGAAGAAGGGATCCTTTGCTCATATTAGATTAATCTAGAATAAACTGGGTTGTGACCACCTTAAATCATTCGGAATAATTCATTTCAATTCCGTTTTATCAATATAGCCCAATTTTACAACACAGTTGTCTCAGCGGGCTTCACACTGGTAATTGTGCAAAACATAAAATCAGTTACAAAATACAATAGCTAATAATTACTAAACTAACCTAAACAGAATAAAATAAACTGGGCATCCCTGGATTATAAAATGCATTAAAAAATTGTACTTGATCTAATGTTGTCTTGCTTTTTGATGCTTTACTGACGCTTTATAAATTAAAAAAATAAAACCAAAAATATGATTTATTCCCCCCAGAAGTTTACCTAAACATGTTCAGGTCTTATTTAATGTATACAGATACCATTCTAAGTTTTTTTGTTAAATTGGTTTGATAAATTCTACAGCTAATTAAAAAAAAAACTAAGTTCTCTATCTTCAAAATGAGGATTGTTTGGGACTGATGGTATCACACTCATCTAACAATATATTTCTAATATTTTTGGTCTTTACATGGTCTGCCAGTAGAGCAATGAGGCTATGAAATAATTTCAGGAAACCAGGACCAACATCTTTCAGGTAAGATTTTACACACACAGGACGGCTGTGGATTGTCCACAAAAGTCTGATTGTTTTGTGCTTAGCATTTTTAGCAGTCAGGCTGCATGCAAAGAGCACACACTTATCACTGGAACAGCACTAACAGGTTGTGTGTGCAGACCGTCGGCTTTAGGGAGTCAAATAAGAATATAAGAAATAATCCATACGACACGCCTGTGTCTCACCTACTTCACCCTTACTCACTTTACTATCATCAATAAGTATTTGCTAGGACCCGTCAACCACAGCGTGCCCTTAAAAAACATTTTTGCGTCACAGGCTCACCAAGTGGTCTTCAAGCGTGATAGTTTGTGTGTGCCAGAGGTTTTCTTATTTTTCCCCTTCAGACAGCCCTCGGTTGCGACTGAGGATAGATTTAGCTCTTGTAATTACAACCAATGAGTATTTGATGTGCAAAAATAATTACTGAAATGTTTTAATTACAACCAATAAGTTATTTTCTGTACTTGATCTGCAAGGTGTAGCAGTGATTACTGGTTTATTGTGATAATGTGTTCTAATAATAAGCAATGACTATTACATGTCAGTAAGTGTGCATCATTAATGTTCACTGAAAAGATGTAAGAACTCTTTTTGAGAATATTCAATAATCAATAAGCACATGGTTTTTGTTAAAAAAAATTTGCGCTTGATCTGATCAGAACCGGATGATAAAAACTATGTAAAACTATACAATTAAATAACTCGGTTGGGGTGGGATTATATGATTTAGCTTCTTCCCAATATCTTCAAGCAATAAACCAAGCTTTAGTTAATAATCACTATATTTAATTAAGCAAATGTTACTTAAGTGTGTTTTTGTCTGTTTTTCTTTTTTTTGGTAATCAATGCATTTCATTGTCTATGTAATGGGTTGGATAAATCTGTGTAATTTTTTCTCATAGTGTCTACAATTAATGCTTGAAATAAACCAAATCAATCAATCAATCAATCAATCAATCAATCAATCAATCAATCAATCAATCAATCAATCAATCAATCAATCAATCAATCAATCAATCAATCAATCAATCAATCAGTCAATCAATCAATCAATCAACCAATCAATATATCAATCAGTCAATCAATCAATCAAAGCATAGCAGGAAAAACAAATATCTGATGTCAACATCAAGAATAAACCCAGAGACCTCTGCCAAACGGCTCACTTCTCCCAAAATATGAATGAGTCTTTAAACAGAACACAGCCTTTTGCATTCTTAAACAATGACAACATCAGTGGTATCGCTTCAATGCCAAAAATGAAAAAGAACTGCTCAGTGGTCGAAGTTCCACTTAGACAAAAGTAAATTTGCATTTCTTTTGGAAATCAAAGTTGACCCGAATCAAACCAGACAGGAAGTTGTAAGACGGTAGTTCAAAAAAAAGACAGAGCTGCCAGATCAAGCTGGGTTTTCATAGCAGCTGAAGCTGATCGCCTCCATGCCACGCCAGAGTGCTGCGGTAAACCATGCAGGAGGAACCTCCATCAAGTGTTCAACATGTTGTGAATTTTCTCTCATTTGGGTTTTTTTTAGCTGAAAGTTACAACTGTGTTATACAGGCCTCAAAGTCTGGCCTGTGGACCAAATGGCCAGAATTCAAATTCCTTCCGGCACCCATTATAACATCAATAATAGCACTTTAACTTTTAACACACCCAGCTTCTTCTAAGAACTACAATTCCTTGATTGTGATTGACTATAGTACTTAATAAGCCGTTGTGAACCTGTGGCAACAACCTGTGGATACTTGACCTTCAGAGTTTTAGGGAAGAACTGAATTTTTTTGTTTCTGTGATCTAAACCACAATGCTTTTTACTTCTGAATAAGATATCTATATGTTATTTTCCTGTCTACTGGTACATTGTTTAAATTCAAAATTTTACAGTGAGCATTTACTCGTGAATAATTTTTAACATTTCATATAAACCCAGATTTAATGTTGACAAAAGTTTTAATTCCAGACTTTTTCTCTATTTTCTTTTTGGTCTTCAAATATGAAATTTACAGTAACTGTGAATGTGATTATCCCTGACGGTTCACATAGATATGATTCTGTTCTATGTGAAAAAATATATAGTATCCCATTACTAAAGAAATTCATTAAATAGTTAGGGTTCATCACATTTATTCCCATCTGTATGAGACCACCCGTAAAGGGTGCCCATGGACTACCACCTTGTCGTGGTTGGGGGGCTTGTGTTTCTGGATGACCTGGATAGCTATGCTGGCTGGATGGTTACAGAAACAGCTACCAAGTCAAAAACCACTCTAACGTGCAACAGGCCTCCTCCCAACAAGAGACTGTATGAAAGACAGACCTTGGAATCCACTGACAGGAAGATGGAAGCCTTTAGCACTAAAACCAAGACCAGTTAGGATTCTGGAATTTACGAACAATGTACCAAACAGGAAAAGTGGCACAGGTGACATCATACAGACAGCACTATACTGGACCCCAGATGGAAAAAGATAAAGAGGACGGCCGAAGATCACTTGGTGCCGAACAGTAGAAGCCCAGCTGAAAGAATGTGGACAAACCTGGGGAAACATCTACACCTTGGCCCGCGACCATCAGAAATTGAAAGATTTCGTTTCTGCCTTACGCGTCTGAGGTGTAAAGGGCAGTAAGAATCCCATTTAATGTGATTTTTAAGGGTTCAAAAAATGCAGGCTGAATGGTTGGCCCTCAGCCATTTTCCCCTCATTAAATCTGGCCCTCTTTACAATACATTTGGACCCCTCTAGTGTAATAAGTTAATATAAAATCTGTTTTTATTAATTTACCTTCTACAGATGATGTTCTCAGTTTGAGACAAAGTCCATTAACGTCTCCATAAGACTCCTGGATCCTGGTGATTGCCTCCACTCCTCTTAGTTCCATGAGTGAGCGAAGCTCCAGCAGAGAGCAGCTAAACTCTGCCTCGCGGCTGGCTTCGCCACGGTGCACATATTTGGAGCCACGAAACGAGTTGTTGGCCATTTCTTCTTTTTCAGGAACTCAAAAAGGAACTTCCCCAAAAAACTCAGACTCAGTCTTGAGCCTGAAGCGCAGGTCTATCCTGACAGGGATCGTGTGCCTGAAGAGGAAAAGACGGAACAGTGAGCATGAGAGAAGAATGGAGGATCAAAATGGCAAAACATCAAATGATGAGATCCATATAGTCTTAGCAAACATTCCTAACATTAAAATGCTTTTGAAAACATTCAGGCAGAAATAAAGTTAGCATGGAAGGGAGAAATATTTGAACGTTTGAACTCAAAGACCACTTTTTTTTTTTAAAACCTGCCTTTTATCTCACTGTGCACTTAGTTAAAGTGTCTTCAGTCCTTTAGCAGTCTAATTTATTGGTTTCTTTATTTTCCAGAGAGGCTCCACTGAGATAAAGATAAAGATGTAAGCCATCGTCTTTTTAAGCTTTTTTCAACTTTACATTTTGCTCTTCATTTTACATTTAAAAGTGGGATTTTTCTGTGGCAATCCTTGATATCCATCTTTGTTGAATTTTGTAATTTTACAAAAAGTGAGATCAAACTGTCTGTGTTTTAGAACAAATGTCAAATATGTAAAGACAAAATAAAAATGTATAACATAAAAAACAAACTTGAAACTATGTGAAAAATGTCCAAAAATACAGGCCAAGCTCTACTCAAAGTTTCCAGGTTTATTCCAAGGGGTATCACAATATTGTGCTTGTTTTAAACCTATCATTTCCAACCTAAAACCCTTTTTCAAACCTTCTTGTTTCATTTTGAATAAAAACTATACTGATGGGGGGACAGTGTCATTTAAACAGCCCATGTCAATGGCAAACTCACCGATGAGTTCAGCGACTACTGACGGTTAAATTCCCATGTATAGAGGCATACCCAGAAGGAGGGTCAGAGGGCAGGGATGTCCAGTTAAGTTTAGTCTGTTTAGTTTAGCCACTAACTGTTGAATTCTATGACTTCATGTTCTTGATTACATGTTTACCATACAATTACCGGGCCATTGAGACAACTACTGTTGTAATATTGGGTTATATAAATAAAACTGAATTGAACACTGCACAGTAACACACTCACCACTCATATCAGAGGTCATATCAACCTCTGATGCATTTTGAATTGGCAGGAACGTGCTCAGGTATTGCACAGTGCTTTGCTTCGTTTTGTGACTCCCTTTTGCCTTTGCTCCTCATGGACGGAAAACTCTGCGCCTTCAGCTGTAAGCTGTGTCAATCAGTCAGATCAGGCTTAATCTGAGCAAACGAAAGATAGCCTTCTTGAGGCCGAGGGAGGAACACAAAAAAATGGCTCTCAAATATATTAAGGCTGTTTTGTCTTTTCTAAGAATCCAAAAGCAAAGACAAGCTGATATTTATTGACATGCTTCCCACACAGACTAAACCTACAAAGCTCAGAAAAACTCAGGATTTTTGCATAATGGTTTCTATTATTCCTTTTTATTTGACTGTAGTTGAATCACTAATTATTCTGATCAAAACAAACTCATTTCCAATTTGAAAAAAGAGGTTTTACTTACAGAAACTTCTCCCATTGCCTTCTGTTAGTAACAGCAGGTATTAGTGGCAGTGCAATTACTCTGAGCAGCGTCACAATCCAAGCTCCAGGACCAGTCCATAACCAGCCACAACTCTTCAGGGCACTTTCTCAGAAACCACAGTTTCCTCAGCAAACCAACCCGTCCCTAAATTCACAAATTCACTGGAGCTTCGCTGTCTGATGGGCATAGGCAGCCCTCTCTGTGAAGAAGAAAAAAAAAAGACAACGAAAAAACAGAGCCGGCTAAATGATTATCTGAGGAAAGCCTCGCCTAATCTAATTAGACAATCTGTGGCTTCAGTGAGCAACAGGGAGACGGTTTCTGCTGCTCCTGCAGCTCCTCCTGCTGAGAAACACTCACACGTCTCCTACTGAGACACACACACAGGTGGAACGGGAATACTCACACAACACCCAACAGCAGCAACTGAAGCTCCTGTGGTCAGGATGAGCAGACCTGAGAGGAAGACGCAATAAAGACACGTGCTGCATCTTTACGCCACCTCAAACATTCTGCCTCATCCAGGCAGCATCACATACAAACCAAGCTTTACATTGAAAACTCCTAAAAACAGCCTTGCATCAGTGCAGCCTTCACGGCAAAGTTGTTTTCTTGTGTTGTGCATGCACACATAGCTGACATAACCCTGCACCCCATGCAAACACACAAACACGTGACGCACACAAACACAAGCGCAGGTAGGTGGATTACAGCACACAGGAGGATTACTGAACATGCACACACACAGGACTGTTACTCTTTAACATTCAGGACCAGAGTGTGTTTGCACAAAAGAAGACTAACTCTGACCTTTCTGCACACTTTTTAAAGGTGAGGGCTATAAATATGATGTTCTGAACACACCAAAAGCATGAAGAGTCGCTGTGTCAAAGCCTGCTGCCAAAGGGATTAAACCTGGGTGAGGGACAGATGCCCAGTAGTTTGTGTTACCAACCTGGGTTTGCCTCACATAACCTCATCATTTGAATCTGAGTAGTTTGGTCTTCTTGGCACTATGCATGCTGCTACGCATCAAAGCTTGTGTCTCCCACTGGAAAAATATAAAATTAAGTCTTAAGGTATGCCATCTAAGGCCTCTGCTGTTCTGGTTGTACATCACTGACCTCCCACATGATCCTTATATTGTGACGTATGCAGATGATGCTGTGCAGTTAACACAGGGCAGAGATGAAAGCTACAAACCTCACAGTTCCTCTTAAGACAAAGCTGCAAAGATAGTTAAAACAAACCTGTCTAACACAAGTAATCAGGGCGATGAGGGGGCAGGCGTAACCTGCCTCCACCCTCACACCCCCCATTACCCCCTTTTTACCTGCACTCACTGGCATAGGATATGCTTTGGGCCCTTCATGCTCCCCTTCTTCCTCTGCCAGACTGGTCAAAGTGGCATGTGACAAATTTAATGAAAAAACAAAACACTTTTTTTCCCAAACGGAAGGGTTTACTGTCGGCTTTATCTCCATAGCAACCATTTTAGTTTTTGTTTGTCTGAGAGTGAAGAACAGGGGGGTATTCCAAAAAGCAAGTTTAAACTGCCCTGACTTTAACCCTGAACTCTGGCTGAAATCCGCCTAAACTTGCTCACTCTGGGTATGTCGGTTCCAAAAGACGGGATATGAGTTAGCGTAATCACCCTCGACTTGGTAACCCTGGGTTAATGCACACTCATGGTGCAGAGACAATTAAACGTAACAGGATAAAATAACTCGGCAAAACACAGTAAAACAGCTACAACTAAACACATTTGGTCAAAAACCCACACTTGTACCCAAATCCGTCCAGACAGGCAAAGGGATAGGTATCCCACAATCCCTTGCGGTGCCTATCTAACAGCAGTACCAAAGTTACACCTACTTCATTGAATTAATTTGAATAAAAGTAAAATAACTGTCTGAAAACTACGTGTTGTTTTTAAGCTGACTAACTAAAAAAAAAGATTTATCTTAACTGAAGCAAATAATGAAATTAGATCAAAGTAAAAAGTTTATCTTTAAACATCCATACGTGGTCTTATCACCGTCTCACGGTGGAAAAAGTATTATCTGAGCTTCTTCATCCACTAAATCATCTTCAAATGGACACGCCATGCTGCTGCACCTGTCTGAAAACAAACTAACCTAACCTGCCCCCCTAGACAAACGGCAGCCACCCAGTCCAGAGGGAGCACAAGGTCAGACCCCCCTGAGAGTTCCCACAGCCGCAGATCAGGAGCCCACCAACACCCAGGAGTCTGCATCCCCCAAGAAACACTCATGTCATAGCCTAGGCAACGACCTCCCTGCCCTGTGGGGAGTCCAGCACAGATCCTGGCAGGAAGAGGGCTCAAGCAGAGACAAGGATCCCTGTGAAGAATGGTTAGCATGGACGGACCAGGCTCTCTGGTGTTGCGAATGATGAGAAGCTACATAGCAAGAAGGAGCGCAACAAAACCAGAAGCAGGGACACAAACACCACCAGGCTCAGATGATGCTAGGAAATCTTAACGATCCCCCTCCCGATATGTGGAGAGAGAATTGCCGGGTCAATGAAGCCAATACCCAAAGAACACAACCAGCACGGCTGAACAGCTGACACATTATTTCTGTGAGGACTCTCATTCATACAGGAGGGTTTCACAGCAGAACAAGCTCCAAAAAACAAGGGTCATCCAGACCCAAGACAGTTTGTGAATACTGTAAACAAAACAAAACACTTCAATTAGGAAAAAGCACAAGATTGATTAAAAAGGTGTGAAGGAGGTATTTTTGTTTGTTCTTTTTCAAAAGAGTGATTTGTAAATAGAAATGTTATTTAAGAACTTAAGAAAGCATTCATTACTTTTCGAATTTTAAAATAAAACATAGCAAATTAAATGAAAAAAGAACAGATTTCATCAATAGAAACAAGGGTGTTAGCTTCAGTGTAAACAGATAGTTCAAGAGTGATGTGTCTTTAGAAAAAACTTTCCTTATGACCTAGATTTGACTAAAATTCACTGCTTACAGTCTACAGTTTTAATTTGTTACCTTCTCGCAGTGGAAAATAAAAGAATTATTTACCAGAGCAAAGCCTTAGCAAAAAACAACCCTTATTTAAGTGTACTACTTAGTCTAAAAGGTAGGCAGTATACTTTAAACTTCTATATCAATGTAATGTAGACTTAAAATGTTGAACTTTCTTTAGAAGGACTCAGTTAGTATACTTCCTACACTACATGTGCATGGTCAGTACACTTGCAATACTTGTACTCAAGTAACAAAATAAACATCAAGTACATTTTACTAAAGGAACTTTGAATTGTTCTATAGGGCGTAAGAAAGAAACAAAAAATAATCTTAATTAAATAATATAAGTTGTGTTTTTTTATCACGATGAAAGCAGAGAGCATTAATAAATATGTGGTTCTGGGTTAAAATTTCATTTCAACCTGTCCGTTTCATTCGGGATTAGAACTGAAAACGTGTCGTAGTCACGTGTTCCAGGCAGCTGACTGTGACGTCACAAAGCAAGATGGCGACCTGGAACAGAGGTAGGAAACCGAACACGTATTCACTTTTTTATATTTGGTCATCTTCGGTGTTTTAAACAGGATAAAACGAGTTCCGTAGATCCGAGGGAGTATTTAAAGCGAACTAAAGTCGGATTAAATTACAACCGGAAATGTGGAGCGTGTGAGCTAACAGTAGCTAGCTATTGTTGACAAGTGTAGCTATCAGGTGAACTAACTTTGACTGAGCTGTTGTGAACAATTCCGTTTATTTCACATAAAAAACACCTTAAGTTCTGAGGGATTTTTTAAAAAGAAATTTTCAATTTTCACTCTATTTTCTTCATCTTTAGGTTCCTATTTAGATCAATAAAGTTCCTTTCTTCGGAATCCGTGTAATGTCGAAATGTCATACATTCTCTCACATCGTCGGTAACTTTAACGTAACTGTTCTGCGGTTCTGGTTCTCATTCGAGTTTCTGCTCAGTATTGAAAGACCCACTCATATGAAAAGTGTGTTTTTAACTTGTTCTTGTGGCATCATTTCTCATTATGGAGAAAACATTTAAAGAAAAGTAAGCTTAATTGCATCAGAGTTTCTTTATTCAAAGTGTTGTTAATCTGGAACAGACGGAAAATTGCAGTTTTAAAAAACTTGTAGATGTGACGTAGGAGCTACAATCGGCGAGCCACAGGATTCCCGCTCCATTCTGATTCATGATTCATCCCGTTAGACAAATAGATCCATCTTCTCTCTTTGTTTTCCTCGTCTGAGCTGGAATCTGGATCTAAACTGTACAGCCGGATAGCTCTGATATTGCTCGCCATTTTTGTTGCACTGCTAATATTTGGTTGGGGTTCTGAGCGGCTGTACGCAGCAGTAGAGAATGTAATCGCAGGGATAATAGGAAACGAGGGCAGGCTTTCTCTGCACCAATAGTTCTGCCCACAACTCAGAGGTGAGGTCCTGATAAACTCCTACTGCTGTGCAGGAACTATGTCATAGAAAACGACACAGGTTTTTAGATAAACCATCATCATCATTGTCGTAACTCACAATACCACTTCTGGCTGCTGGTACCATTACAGGGACTTAGAAGGTCCTCGGAAGCAACTCCTCCCTAAAAGTACACAGGCTCCTCAGCAGTACTGCTGCGGGCCTTTCTGCAGGCACACGTCAGTCCAGTTTTTATGAAGGTGTTAGTTATAGTCCCCCCTAAATATTCCTGGCTTGGATGTTCACTGATGATGGAGCAGCACACCGATATCTCAGGAGTGAACTCTCACCTTTTCTTTGGTTTTCTCCAGGTCGTTGTAATTCCTACAGTCCCATCAGTGAATCTGTGATCAAAGATCTTAAAATAGCATTCAAAAGTGCAGCCAGGATGAATGCAAAACTTGAGGTCACGTGTAGCTTCTTTTAAATTGGGCTTTATTAAAAAAAAATTTGTAATTGTCTATGTCTGATTAAATATGAAACATTTGGCTAAAACAAATCCCTTTTAATTCATCTTGTATGTTTTCAGATCATGACTCAGTGGATGACATGCTGGATGCTAAAAACAAACGTTTGGCTGAGAACCTGGCCACCAAAGTCTCCAGACTGAAATCTGTGAGTCAAACTAGAACATTTCTGCAGATTCCTGAAGATGATGTTCTTTCATTTCTCTGTTTGTAGCTTGGATGGATGCAGAGAGACGAATATGTTTAAAAGTTAATTCTTTTGTCAGACCTTACAGGATTTTGCAATGTTGCCATTGCACCAAGTCACGTATGTTTAACCAATTCCCAACCTTTTTGCCGCATTCTCATTTTGGAAAAAGTTGGACGGGTCACGCTGCTCAAACAATCAGTTTTAGAGGCTTAATCGTATATGTCATCAGTCAGACGTGTCCTTTCTTTGTTCCAACATGGCTGATAACGTCTCTCAGGTACATGTGTAGCTTCCTGCAGGTTCCGTTGTCGGGTTATGTCAGAAGTGCATAAATTAATGAAGCTTATGAATGTGTGAGTGTGGAATATCTAAATGGCAGGTGCTGACTGAACGCATTAATGACTGCAGTCAATGTTTCAAAGACTACCGTCTTCTCAAGACCACCAGTTTCAGTTTCAAAAGGCGCTCCGGGGTTTAGGGCGCGCGCACGTTAAAACATGCATGCTAGTGTGTGTTTTAAAAAAGGCAGCGGGAGCAAAACTGAGTTGGTTGAGATTTATTTTTTATTTTTTCAGTCATCCATCAAAGAGCTCATCTTCTGGATCTGAAATGAACAGCCGGGCTAAACTTCTATCAAACGCGCCAGGTTCCCCTTCGTCATTGTCAGAGTCTGTCTCGTTCGTTACGGTGTGGCTCCTCATGAATAATGCCGGCTTTTGCGAAAGCTGGAGGAACAGTGGAAGCAGACACGTATGCCCAAGCATCTACAATCCATTCTCAAAGTGTGGTGTAACCCGCCCGGCGCTGCCTCCCAGTCTTAGTAAAGGGGTGTTCGCTGTCCGTCATCCAACGCTCCCACACCGCCCGCAACCCTACTTTGAAGCTTCACACCCTGTTCACACCGATGTCCAGCGGGTGGACTTCCTTCATCAAGCCTCCCGAAATGACAGCAAGCTCAGAGTTCATTTGCTTCACAGCGTCTGTGAAATGGACACGCATGGAGCCACAGATCAACAGAGACGGTGACGCGTGGAAAAAAACCACCTGGTCTCTTTCTGTAAATGTCACTCAGCCACACTTCCCTCCCCCGTTCTCATGCCGTCTTCTTCTATGTCCTCTGCTGAAGTCCCACAACTACACATTAGGTGCATCGCCTCATAGGGCGCCCCCTCCATTTTGGAGAAAATGTAAGACTTTTAAGTGCACCTTGTTAAAAGACTGGTCATCTTTACTTCAGAGAGATCCTTTTTCTTTCTCATACTGCTTGAAAATGTTGGTCTGCCTAATAATGTGGAACGTCAGTCTTTAGTAGTTTTTCCTTTTAAGTGAACTCACCTGGCCCTGCGACAGACTGGCGACCTGTTCAGGGTCTACCCTGTCTTCGTCCTCGAGTGGCTCCTGCCGCCATGCGACCCCGAAAGGGACAAATTGGTTAAGAAGATGAATGAATGAACTCACCTGGAAAACTAATTATCACAGGTGTCTGAGACTGATGTCAGTGATCCAAAGCGGCCCGATACACTATTACCTGAATTCAGTGGGGAAAAAAAAAAAATTCCATTTTTTGATACTGAAATACAATTTGCATAATAATTTGGAGCGCACCGTAGTGCTAGCAGTTCATTATTTCACTGCTCTTGCTCTTATGTGTGTGACTTTGAGATCTTTATTCTAGTTTCATTTAAAGTTTCCATTTAAAGTGGAATAGCAAGAATGTTTTCTGTCATTTGTGTCGGGGGCGGACTTACCATTAGGCAAAGGTAGGCGATGGCCTGGGGCGCCGAGCTGAACACTTAATAAAAATGTCTAAAATACGCCCATCATTATTTAACTCTGTCATGAAAAAAACACCCCCAATTAACTGAACTGGCATAAGATTGATCAGGTTGAAAACCCAGAAATTGACTGGCCCCAGGCCAGTAGTTTTTGAAGTTACTGGCCGACACCGCGCAGAGCGCGACCGCCCTGGGTGCTTGCAATTTATTGAATTTTAATATGGTGCAATTTGGTGCATTCTGGTGACATCTAGCACTTATTTATACACTTTTCAATGACTGAAAATAGAGCATATCAAACATTAATCTGCTCTAGTCTGTTTCAGATGTTTTGAAGGGAGCACTGCAGTGTAGTAGGTAACACTAGTTCAGAAGTTTTCATGCTGCTTCTACTCACTGCTATTTCACATTTGTTCCTAATCAATAGTTAAGAAGTTTTATTTACTTTTTTGCTCTGACTGCCTTGAGGTTCTGCTTTATGTTACTGTTGCAAAGTTACATTTACTTTAGTTACTTAATTAAATTAAATAATAGAAAAATTAAATAAAAATTAAATTACTGAGATCATTCAGCTTTTGACTAGAAATACTTACTGCTTACAGTGTTGTAAAGAAAAACAAAATGAAGTACTTTGACATTATACTGCATTAGAGTCTGAGATTCAGGTATTTGGAGTTGCCTTTGATTCTTTACATTCAGCTTAAAGCTTAGTGCATACAGTTTCATCTTCAATGCATTCATTAAATATCTTGCTGTCCATACTACTGATTCCACCCATTACTCCATCTAACGTATTCCTATCTACTCCTGCCATGTCTTCCACTTCTCTGACATGCTTCAGTCTCTCTTCAGTGACGGTGTCAGATTTTTGATCATCGCGGTGAAAAACCACCGGGGGGGGGGGGGGGGGGGGGGTATGTGTGTGTCAGTTTCAATTTATCTGCGTAAAATGTAATAATAACCCACTGGCTTGTTCCTTCGTTGTTGTTGTTTAACATTGTTTTGTATTGAATTGTTACATTCAATAAAGTTTGAAGAAAAAACAAAGTAGAGTGAGCGCGTGCCGCGTGGTACTCGCGAGTGACAGTTGTGTGCGCAGGCGGGGGAGGAGAAGAGTGATCAAAGGTTTCCCATAGAAACCCTTGAAGTCTGAACACAGGACTAGCAGAAAAAGGAAATTATGAAGACGAGGTAAATCTACACGTTTTCGCAAAATGATCATGTAAAAGTGTTTCCTTCTGCAGCAATGGTATATTCCAGTTAACAGAAAGTCCAGAGACTCACAAGTTAGTGAGCAGAAGCAGCATTTCCAGACTTGGCGGTTTGCAGCTCAATAGGGCGGTTTTTATTCTGACTTTGTGCGCCAAACTTGTTTTAGGTTGATGGACATAATTTGTGCGGTTTGGGATCGGTTCTGGAGCTTTTAGCTCCCGGTTGAAACACGTTTCAAGCAGGGAAGTGCGGTCCGGGAAGAGGCAGGTGCAGCCAGTGCTTCACCTGTCATCTTCCTCACCTGCCTTTGTGAGAAGTAAAGCCTACTGATGAGGAAATAGATGGATGTGTTTGGACATCCATCATTATTTAATTCAATTAAGTAATAAATTATGGGTCACGGGGCTGCTGGAGCCTATCCTGGCCACTCATGGGCGAAGGCGGGGGACATCCTGGACAGGTCGCCAGTCTGTTGCAGGACCGCAGTCACACACCCATGCACACTCACATTCACACCTATGGGCAATATAGAGTAACCTAAGAAGTTTATGGACGGTAGAGAAAACTCACGCATGCACGGGGAGAATATTAATTTTTTTATACATTTTTGTTTCCACTCTTCCAAAGTTGCTGCAAGGCAGATAAAACACGAAAAGCAAGAACAGAAAAAAAAAACTGTTCAGATAAAAACTGATAATACAGAAAATTCTCATTTTTTCCTTTTAGGAAGTGAGGGATTAACAAATTAGTGCATTTAATAAATGTTATGTTTTTCCAATTAAAAAATAATGTATATACAGTGGTGGACACAATAGTTGGTACCCCTCAGTTAAAGAAAGTCCTCAATGCTCACTGAAATGACTTGAAATGTTCAAAAGTAACAATAAATGAAAATGTATTGAAAATTAAATAATCAAAATCAGCCATTACTTTTGAGTTGTTGATTAACAGAATTATTAAAAAAAACAAACTAATGAAACAGGGCTGGACAAAAATGATGGTACCCATAACTTAATATTTTGTTGCACAACCTTTTGAGGCAATCACTGCAATGAAACGGTTTCTGTATTTGTCAATGAGCCTTCTGCACCTGTCAACTGGTATTTTGGCCCCCTCCTCATGAGCAAACCGCTCCAGTTGTCTCAGGTTTGACAGGTGTCTCCTCCAAATGGCATGTTTCAGCTCCTTCCACTGATGTTCAATGGGATTCAGATCTGAGCTCATAGAATCCACTTCAGAATAGTCAACGCTTTTCTCTGAGCCATTCTTGGTTTTTTTTTATACTTCTGTAACATTGAAATGTGATTATCCACTTTTAAATTCTTATCAAAACATTTGGATTCTTGACATTATGTTATCTAAAAGTGGATCAGCAAGGAAATTATTTGACGTTTTACCCTATGGGTAAGGGTTAAATGATAAAAAAAATGAAGACAACCACTGCAGAGGGCCCCATGTTATTGTTCGCCTGGGGCCCCCAAACTGCTAAGTCCGCCACATATCTGTCGTCCTATAACTGCAGTTATATTTTCTTCTGCATGTCTGACAGCTGGCGTATGACATCGACAGAGAGGTTGAGGATCAGAACGATTACTTGGACGGCATGGTAAGTTATAAGAAAATGCTCTTTTTAAAAATCATCCATCTGTATAAAGATGTTAGGAGAGTTTTTTTCTGAAACCTGTTTTTTTTCCTAAAAATGATCGAAGCTGTCTTGTTCCGCGGCATACCCTAAGTGCTGCTGTGACGTCACCCTGAAAGCCACCTTGTAGTTCAAATATCTCTTCAAAACAATGCCATAGCACCACAATGATGAGACACAGCAACTCATTGAAATGTGGTCGAATGAGTTCAGACTTTCTAACGCGACACAAATCACTTCTCCCAGTTTTCCCGACAATCTAGATGTCATTAACACTTATTAGCATTCCTTCATACCCGACGTCTCCTCACCACTGCAGGTGCTAGCATCCTCTGAGTTAAAGCACACATGACACGTCTCCTTGCAGTAGCCGCCTTGGAGCACGCCTCTGCCGTACCAAAGTAGCAAGTAAAATGTTGTTCCTGACGTTCAAACCTGGTAAGCTTTATTAAGTTAACAGTCTCAATACAGGTTGTATAGCACAGCACGTCCGTCTTTCTCTTGTTGTTTTGACCTGTCCTCGTAGTTCCTGGTCAATGGCTGATGAGATATTTAGTCAGTCTTTGGTCTGGAACAGAATGGTCTGCTTTATGAAAGTCTGAATACAGACCAAACGCAAGGTTTGGAACTCGATCCGGAGCAAAGGATTTTTCCAGTCTGAATACACGCTAAAGAACGTTAGGTTTAGCCTCGTATGGAAAATGTCTACATCGTTTACGGCATGGTGAAGCTCTTTC
The DNA here is from genome assembly GCA_023969325.1 of Oryzias curvinotus. Classification (NCBI taxonomy): domain Eukaryota; kingdom Metazoa; phylum Chordata; class Actinopteri; order Beloniformes; family Adrianichthyidae; genus Oryzias; species Oryzias curvinotus. The sequence continues at coordinate 4,568,130 of CM043711.1, forward strand.
CGGTTCCATTTTACATCCAAATCCACCTTATTCTACAATACAAACAAACATGGCGGAAGATGGTAGCAGACGCCTTTCAGCCAGAGTTACTCTAAACCAAATGACTACCCAACCGAAGACTGAAAGGACTTCTGTCCCAGGGATGTAGTTTGGATAGAAGACTGACTGGGACCAGACCACAGGGTTTTGTAAAACATTGTGACTCCCTGTTCCAACAACGGTCTCCAACACAACAAACCTGTTTTATCAGCAACGATAGAACTACGACAAAAAACGCAGAATCTATTAACTAGAGCTGCAGCATAGAGTGATGACATAAGCACTCAAAAAGGTATAGACACCGTTGCAAAGTGTGCACTGGTACACGTTAAAAATTCTAATAGCATAAGTTGTCAAACACATCTTTGATTGGAAACAGGTTCTAAATAAAATAAAGATTAAGTTTCAACTACCTTTGTTTAGTACTGTGCAACTTTTCAAACTGCACTTTACTGCACAATCTTAACTATAAACTATTTGTTCATTGAATTTACAAATAAAATCGGATTATTGTGCAGAATGTTGATACTGGGATATAAAATGAGATCAACTGGAATAAGACATTTTGGTCATATTTCCTAACCCTACTTCTGAAATGGTTTAGCTTGTTACCAAATAATTGAGACTTCAAAGGACTTCCAGCAACAACAAACTTCTTTTCCCTCTTTCAGGACTCAAATATGATGAGTGCAACAGGGCTGCTGACTGGAAGTGTGAAGCGTTTTTCCACAATGGTTCGATCCGGCAGAGACAACCGCCGCCTCCTCTGCTATGTTTCCTTGGGGCTGGTTCTCATCTTCTTCATGCTCTACTACCTGGTTTCCAGGATCCAGCGGTGATTTCAGAAAAACCTTCTCAGCCAGAGACCTACGGATGATGTGAAGCTGAATCTATAGAGTATAGATCCAAGTTTACATGCAAGGAAGAGGAGTTTTCTTCAAATCTCCAATGGAAGGAAACCCAGACTGATAATCAGAGAGGTGTAGAGAACTCCATTGATGTTGTGGAAACAAAAACTTTATCTTCACTAAAACCCTTTGTTCCAACTTGGGGACACCTCCCAAGAAAAGATCAGCTCTGCAGCACAGGGGAAGTCCAGGTTCCGACTACAATGTTTCTGAGCCAAACAAAAAATATAAAGTGGCATCACATGTCAATGATGCTGACAGTTACATACAAGTTACCCAAGACTATTGAAAAAAAACAAAAACACAGAAAACATGTCTCGATTAAAAATCTACAACAAGTGAAGCACTTTATTTTTTTTTATTAACAAAAGATGAGGCATTATATCGCTGAGGAGAGGAATAGTCCAGAATAGTTTTCCTCTTTAAGTCCGTAAGTGAAAAAGGTATCAGCTATTGTCCTAAAATCCTTTGGAAACATTTGTTTTTTCTCTCTCTCTGTTCTTCTTGTACACATTTATTTTTATCAGTTTTTGTCCAACGAGTTAAAGTCCCACTCTGATCACCTTTTGATCTATTGTGATTTATTACCCGTGCTCTTTTATGACGATGCAGTTTTCAGCCAAAATCAAAAATTCTGTGTCATTTTCTAGGACCGTTTCTGCAGAGCGCCAGGAGTTCATCAGAAATTAAGCTCTGAGTCGTGGGCGGGGCTGTTGGCGCACCCACTCCCATTATCTTACTGCCCCCCACATCCCCATTGCAACAATACTGGTGCAACAAAAAATGGCGAGCGATATTGCAGCCATCCAGCTGTACAGTTTGGATCCAGAAAACAAATAAGTTCATGGATCTATTTGTCTGACAGTGGATGAATCTGAATGGAGTGGCTGCTCATTAAATACGATCTTTTCCAGCCAAATTGTTTTCATCTGCTCCTGATTCCCAACGATTTGAGTAAAGAAATACTCAGAAATCGATTTTAATCTTAATTTTCTTCATGCATCCTCCATGTTAAAAACTGTTTCATGGGAGTGGGTCTTTAAAATGAAAGATGAGGGTTTTTTTCTGTTTTCAACTGTCTCTACATAAATGATTATCCAACATTGAATTAATACTAAATGAGTAGCTTCCTCATAGGGGACAACTTTTAAGTTCTGGTTATTTTATAAGTTGAATTGACAGATTCATTTAATATTTTTACTATTAAATTTCATAGCAGGTTATTAGGATCTTGGTAAATATTTATGTAAATAAATGTAAACATTTTTACTTAATAAAAACCTTAAAGAAACTAGATGTCGTTTTAATTTTGTGCTTATGCTTTTAAAGAAAACCCTTAACTTGGTTAATACTGCTTTCTCATTTTTGAATTCCAATCATGTGGGCGTGATGTTCGTGGTTCGCCTTCGTTGGAGCTCGTGTTTTTTCGGCATTTTCCGGAGTATCTTCTCAGCAGGCTTCTTGCTAACAAACAACAGCAGGCCCCGTTCCCGCTGGCCTAATCGCTTCACGCTTTTCAAACTAACACCTGGACTCGCTCTTGGAGAACCGTTGCAGGCTCCGCATTCGTGGTCGTTTTCCGGTTCGTCCAGAGGTAAACTCGGCGTGCTCCGTGTCGTGTTTTCGCTCGGTCATTCTCGGCTATTGTCGTTTCGGCGGAAACATGGAGGAGGCAGACTCGGCAACGAAGGCTTTCGGGCTGGTTGAACCGCCCATCATCGGGCCGCCGGTGGAGGGAGTGGGCTCCGAAACGGAGTCGGAGGCCGAAGTCGCAACGATGGCTGTGATGCCCGAACCCGGAAACATCGACATCGGAGCCGAGTCCATGCCGAACTCAGACGAGGCTTCATTCTCAGGTAGCGGGCTCGCGCCGTTTAGGACGGCCTTCACGTGCGGTGGGAAAAAGGAAACGCAGCTTGAAAATAATATCGCCATAGTTATCGTAGAACGCTAGAGGAAAGCTTTACTGCTCTAATGGAGAATTCAGAGCCTATGTTGTTGTCATCGTCAGCGGTGGCAGACATTAGTCTGAGTCTGTACGATACAGGGGAGAGATTTAGGGGAACGATCCAACCCTTTGGGACATCTGTACACATTCAGTGGGTCAAATGAATGAACCAATTCAAATAGTTGTAAGCATTTACATTAATAATAATAAATTCTGATGTGATGGTTTTCATTGTGAATTCTTTTCCACTTGTGTTGTTGATCAGAGGTGACAGCGGATGCAGATGTTCAGACCACAGAGGACAGTGTTTTCACCACTACAGTGGCAGCATCAGCAGCCCTGTCTGAGCACATGCTGGTAGGTCACATCTGCTTTGTTCCAGCAGGTCTGTATGAATTCAAGAAATTATAATAACCTCACACTGTGTTTTCTGATCACACACCTGTGATCAGAAAACATACAATTAACAATTCATTTTTACAACGATTCATATCAAAATTTGTGGTTGCTGATTCAATTTACTTTTGACTTTGGTTTAATTTGATTGATCCGGTTCACTGATCCAGAACATCTTGATCCAAAACTTCAACCAGTGTGACTCAGAGAGAAATACCTGGTAATGAACAGTGCAGGTTAGGTTTTCCAGATTCCTGTATTTCTTCAAGATAGTCGAGTATAAATGAATATGTGTATAAAAAAAACAAGTAAACAAGAATGAATGTCAAATCCATTCACATTTTAGTTTCCTAAAGTTCAGTCTACATCCAAAGAATCCAAACTTGCCTCAAACAGATTGATCTGGTTGGATCATAGGAATAGAAATCGATTATGTCGATTAATCAATACACCCCTACATACAACAGCCAAGAAAACAACACAAACACTTGTTTATGTATTTCCAATCAAGATCAGGATGAGTCTCCCGTTGGGTCTATGTTCACCTGGCAAATGTTAGATTAGTACTTTTGTCCCCTCATGAGTATTCTTTATAGGGGGTCTGATCCTGCAAACATAAATGGCCACCTTGATGTTTCCTGCAACGTCGGCCAGACGGTTCAGTCTAGTATCATACGATTTACAGACTGAGAATTCACCAGCATTTTCCTCCTAAAATGTACATTATTAATACAATGTTTTGATGCCTGCTCAGCTTTGAAATCCATATGCAGGAGAACAGGCCTAAACCATTGTACTACCACCACTGTGCTTTTTACAGGCTTTTATCCCACAGCAGCGTATTTATTCTCATCAGTTTGTTTTCTTTTTCAGTTGCATATTCACATCATTTTTCTATTTTTGAGAGTGTTGCCTTTTTTCCTTTGTGTTTTATTTTTGGTCTTCATCTATTTATTTGTGTATTCAATGTTGGCAAGTGATGAAGGATTAAGATTTGATAGATCGTCTTAAATATTTATAACTTTGTAACTGTACAGGAGTCTGGTTTCATACGATGGGGAAACCCCTCCACCTAAAAGAACCTCAGTAACTCTCTTTATGAGGTTCTAAGAACAGACCATAGACGGGATTCACCCTCAAAACCAAAGTTAAAGACCCACTCAAAAAAAAAAACGTTTTTTGTTGTTGTTTTTAACGGGTTCTTGTGGTATTTTTCTGATGATGGAGGATGGTGAGGGGAATTTCTAATGAACTCCTGCCTCTCTGCAGAAACTATGTCTTAGGAAGCAACACCAGTCTGGCTAAAAACTGTGTAATCATAACTAAAAGACCAGTGGACACACTTAGGAAATAAATCAGAAGAAGATCAGAATAGATCTTCAGTGTTGATGATTTTTATTGTCTTTTCTCTGGACCTGAATGTCTTCCCGCTGTTAAACTGTTGTGTGTCTGTGTGCTGACAGAACAACAGAACCACTCTCCAGCTGGGTGAAGGTCTCAGCAGCTCAGAAGGCGACTTTGATTGTGGTTCACACTGATGGCAGCATCGTAGAAGCTACTGGACTGAAGTCTGCTGCCAGCATCACAGCAGGTGAATCTTTGTAGTGTTCTGATCTTGAAGAGATCTGGCTGTTTCCCAAGTGTTTTAGGATTCCAGCAACAACCACCCTTATGGGTGGATACGGGCTGTCTGCGGGGGACAGATGGGCAAATCTCTACCAGGCACTCAGGTGCCCTGCACCTAATAGAATGGTTGTAGATTGCATGGTGAGCCTTTAGAGCAGGGGTGTCAAACATACGGCCCGCCAGATGGTTCTCTCCAGCCCAGTCATGAAGAGTAAAAATTATAAGAATGTTTAAAAAAACAAGCACGTTTCTAGTCCATTCCTATGGCGAGTTATGATTTTTTAAAGAAATAACCACAATGCGCAATTCCGCCACTAGGGGGAGCAAAGGCTACGCAAAACAGGTGAAAACTAATATCTTTCCCACTTCCAAAAGTGAAACCTAACGGCTCTGTTTCTGAATACGATGTAGTTTGGTTCCCAGCAAGCCATACTACCGTTACATTGTTTTAACTCTTGTGCTATCTTGGATGACCCCACCCTTACTTTGACATGTTCTCCCTACCATGACAAAGGTGGATAAAGGTGGAAAAATTTCATGTAATCCATGGACACCAGTGAAGATCACAAATCATTGAAAAAAAAAAGGTTCAGAGCTCTGTCTAGTGAATCTAGATGACCCAACTCCCAACGGTAAAGTGCCTAGGATAGCACAAGGGTTAAGAATGATCAGTAGTGACACCCTAATGACCAAGATGTTGTCAAAAAGAAAAAAAAGGGTTGAAGTGAAGTCCTGAGCTTTCCAGGAAAAATGGACAAAGTTTTTTTTGTTCACAGAGCTGAATGCAAAACCTGCATGCTTGTTATGTTATCAACAGGTGGCAGTGCTCAAAGAATATAACATTCAGCACCACTATGAGACAAGGAGGAAAGTTTCACCACTTGCAGTTAAGAAAAGAGAGGATTTACCAACTAAAAGCTGGACTGAGACTGAAAAAACAACCATCTGCATTTACTGCAGCGTGACGTCAGTGATGGAGCAGTGACAGACACCTGATTACAGACAAGGTGGAGCAAACATCCAAACCATTTTCAGATGCTGAACTTATGGGTAAATGCTGAAGGCTGCAGAAGTCTTGTTGTCTGGTCACTGATGGCACCCATCAAAGGTCAGGAAGAAGGCAGGTGTTACCAAAAAATTCAAGCAGAAACCAGGAAAAGATTCTTGGACATTTCATTGTGTTTTGCACACTTGAATGACAGTAAATATGTTTCTGCACAGGATCTGAATCCTGATATTGATGGCTGGCTGAAGTTTGAGGAGAGAAAGGAGGTTAACTCCAAATTCGTGTTATGATCACAAATGTTTGCAAGTTTAATTTAGTTTAATTATTCATTGATCTGCACATTTACATTTTCTGTAGCCCCTCTTGAGTTTATTATAAGGATTGATTCAGTGTCAGATGTAAAATATTCAGTCTGAATAAAATTAAATAAACCAAATTTTTTTTTAAGTGAAATGGATTTTATTTTAAATCCATTGGCCTCTGTGAATGAATGTGTAATAATAAGTGATTAGGCTACCATGTTGGTTGAGGCCTTTTTTCCAACTGAGTAAAAAAAAAAAAACTGTTTTTTGCTTTTATGTTACTGGTCCGGCCCACTTGGGATCAGATGCCTTGAATGTGGCCCCCGAACCAAAATGAGTTTGACACCCCTGCTTTAGAGCGAAAAAAGTTCATGCACATTTTTCCTACAGGCATGCTGTACTATGTATGTGTAAGTAGGTGAGACGTCATGAGCATTTTTTTTAACCCCCCACCCCCACCCCAATTCTTTTGTGTGCAGCCTGACTATTAGAAATAAGGAAATTAGACAATCTGATCGTAGTTTGTGTGGGCGTCCTATTGGCATCCTACACCATGTGTATTGTCTGCACACCCTTTGCTGTCAGTCAGGAGCCAGTGGTGAACCTTGGTAACGACTAGAGTGTGGCGTAAGGCCACCGTTTGATAGCATCGCCCCTACGTCACAAGTACGATCAACTTCTATTATCCTTACAATTACGTGAGCAGACACTGACCACGGGCACAACAATGGTACATTCCATTTTCATGACATCTATTGAGGCTTCAAGGGAAACTGCAAGACACACCTGTACTCCCCTTAAAATGCAGCCCCTCCTCTCTATGACCCTCTGCTGGCCTGGACCACCCAAAAACCTGCAGCACCCGTACAGGTCGACCCCCCCAAACAGGTGTATGTGACTAAGGCTTTATGCTTAATCACTTAAGAATAAAACCTTACGCGCTTTCAATGTCTGCTCCAGGCCCCCAGACCCCAACTACCCCCCTGACTCCACCCCAGGACAAGGACTCCTGCTCCAAGTACAACTGGGACCCTTCAGTGTACAACAACGAGCTGCCGGTCCGCTGCAGGAACACCAGCGGGGTTCTGCACAAGCTTCGCCTGGGATCAGGTGATTGTTGGCTTCACTCTGGGAATCTTTCAAGTTGATCTGCCAACAAGTCTTTCTGATCAAAAGTTCTTTCAGCGCCAACACAGAAGAAGGTCCTTAGCTCGGATTTTCAGTGTTAGACTTCTTTCTGTTTACTAGAAGAAAACATGGCACCTGTGTGTTGAATGTTGATAAAAAATCAGTCAGATAATAAAAACTGGTTTTGCTGTAGTTTAAAGACAGCTGAGGCAAAGGGCCGGGTCATTTTCTACCCAGCAGGCCTTGCTGGGACTTTAGACCAGGTTAAGGCTTAAGACAGTAGATGGGCTGCCCGTGGAGTTCAGCCTGACACTTATTGTGCTTAACACAGATTTTGATTTTGATGAATCCAAAATGCAGCTTGAAGTGTTTTTTTAGTGTTATTTATATCCACAATTAATGAAAGAAAAGGTTTAATATCGGATAAAATGACTGGTTTTCAAAGCGTTTTTAAAAATAAAAGCATATCAGCAAGGACAGCAGTAAAGTGCCATGAACCTGTCGCTTTTTAAACAAATTGTCCTGCATTTTGGTCTTTTTTGTAGGTGGCAAAGGTCGCTGCATTAAACACAACCAGCAGTGGTTCACTCCTACAGAGTTTGAGGCTCTATCAGGCAGAGCAAGCAGCAAAGACTGGAAGAGAAGCATCAGATACGCCGGCAGACCTCTGCTGTGTCTCATACAGGTGCTGTGACGCTCTGCTCTGTCAAAGTCAATACTAGAGGCTTCCTGTTATCTGTTTGCAGCGAAAGACGCTGGTCTTCAGTGTGTTGGGTGTGTTTGTTTCTAGGAGAGGATCCTTAACCCTCACGCTGCCTCCTGTACCTGTTTAGCCTGTTGTGATGATCTTACACCGGTGAGTCAACAAGGTTGGTTCTGGATATTCAGGCAGAGAAGCCAAAATGCTGGAGACCAGTAACTTATGGGTAAAAATAAAAAGGGATGAAGCTTGAAAGGGAAATGACTGACTGTGCAAAAGCAGGAAATACATTGTAACAAAACAGAATTTGGCCTAAAAAACTGAGAATATGAAAAGGAGCAATGGAAAAATAACAAACAAGGGGAGTAACTTTGACGGCTTTATGCTCAGTACCACCAAAGTGGAACAGTCTACCACGATAAAATCCTGCTAGAGGTTTTGTAAATATGGAGATTCACAAATGTGAAGGTTTACAAAGGGAAATCTAAAACTATCAGCACCCAGGCCTAAAGCAGAATCCAGGAAATCACTTTGACTGATTTTTAAAGAATATATTTTTAAATTGGAGCAGAAAATAAGCATCTCCTACAAACAGTCAATAATTCAATCCTCACAGACCTGTTTCTTTTCATTTAAGAAGCTCTTCTATCTTCCACTTCCACCTGTTCTAATGTCTCCAGTTTGAACTGGTTATCTCTCTCAAAGACACCTGTTTACAGCTTTAAACAGCCAAACTGCAACCTCTCCATCATGACCAAAGAGCTGTCAAAGGACACCAGGGACAAGATTGTAGACCTGAACCAGACTGGGATGAACCAATCAAAAATGAGCAGGCAGCTTGACTGTTAAAGCAATTATTAGGAAATGGAAGAAGTGCAACATCACTGATGATCTCCCTCCACCTGGAACTACTTGCAAGATTTTACCTGGTGAGGTACAAATGATCTACAGAATAGTGTGGAAACTGCTCAGAACTACACAGAAGAACTGGCTGAAGACGTGAAAAGAGGTGGAACCACAGTAACAAAAGTTACTATAGTAACACATGAATTCATGGATTCAAATCCGGCAGAGCTTCAAAGGTCCCCCTGCTTAAACCAGTGCTTGTCTGGCAGGACCCGTCATTGTTTGGAAGAAAAGAATGCTGAAGAACACCATACCCACTGTGAAGCATGGGGGTGGAACCGTCATGCTTTGGGACTGTTTTTCTGCAAAGGGGACAGAATGACTGACCTGTATTAAGGAAAGGACGGATGGACGGATGGATGGATGGGTGGATGGGCCGTGGTGCAGCGGTAGGGTGGTCGACCCATGATCAGAGGATTGCAGGTTCGATTCCCGCTTTGCACGCCCATGAGGTTGTTGTGCAGCGGAGCCGCCATCAGTATGTGACTGGGTGAATGAGACTTTGACTGTAAAGTGCTTTGGGCCTTTGGAAGGGGCTAGAAAGCGCTATATAAGTATACGCCATTTACCATTACAATAGATGGATGGATGTGTTCTAGCCAGTTTCCGGACCTCAATCCAATAGAGAATCTGTGGAGGGAGTTGAAAGTCTGTGTTTTCCAGCAACAGCCCCAAAACATTACAGCTCTTGAGAAGATCCGGATGGAGGAATGGACCAAAACAGCAGCTAAAGTGCAAACCTGCCAAAGACCTGCAGGAAACCTTTGACCTCAGTCGTTGAAACCAGGGTTACCATACATTATAAAGCAGTGGTCCCCAACCTTTTTGTCACCGTGGACCGGTACAACGCAAGGCACGTTTACCGCGGACCGGGGGGGGGTCTGAGGTGCAACGCAAGACAGATTTAACGTGGACCGGGGGTGGTATTTTCTCTTTAGTAACAATAATAATTATAAATTTCCCCTTGTCAAAGCAACTTTCTAAAGAAGTTTGTTTTTTGCTCATTTTGGTTGTTTGGGTTTAATTTTAGTGGGGTTTATCACCTGATGTTTGGTGTCGCGACTTTGACGTGCGTTAAGTGTGACAGATGTAACAAAGTGAATCCGGTCACTTTTCAAAATAAAACGTTTTTGTTTTCTTTCTGTGCGTCCCGGTGCAAAAATTTCCCGCGGCCCGGTGCCAAGTGTCCCGCGGCCCGGTACCGGTCCGCGGCCCGGTGGTTGGGGACCACTGTTATAAAGTATTGAGGTGAACCTTTGTTATTGAACAAATACTTTTCTGCGCTGATCTGACATTATCATCCATCTTCTTGTTGCAGAGTGATCCGAATCAAGCTGAAGAACCTTGTATTCCTTGAATTTCACCTTGAATCCTTGTATTGAGACGAGGGTGCATTGCCACACCACCATTTACACATTTATTTGGATGAACTTAATCACTAAATCCAATGTTACACTCATCTCAATCATTATGTTTTTGTAAATCATGCTTCACATTTGTGATCCTCCACAGACACATTCACAAAAACCTAAAATAGGATTTTACCCCCTACCCCAACCCCCCAATAGGATTGGGGGGTGGGGTAGGGGGGTTGGGGGTAGCTACAAGACCAGAGGTCGGGAAGGAACAAGTTTAAATAAACTGTTTGCAACTATAAAGTGTTGAGTGTTACAGGTGCTGCCCTTGACACAATTAAAAACAAAGAGGACAAAAAGCTGTAAAAGAAAAAGCAGGAAATAATAAACCAGTGAAAGAAAACAAGACGAAGAAGATCCTAACAGTTAAACAATTGGAATTCAGTTTGTGACCCTCTGTTTATGTGGTTTATGTTCTCCCCTCTCCACAGTCCTTAAAGGAGGAAAATCCCCTGGCAGGAGAAAACATCAGCATGGTAAAAGCTGGTTTTTGTTTTCACAGGAATGGGGTTCTATCAAAGTCCTTCAGAGAAAAGTCAATTGTGTGTATGAATGAATCAGAAATGCTTTTAGATTCCAACAAGGCTGAGCAGCCATCCGCATAAACACACTTGGGCTGTGGATCATTATTTAGATGGTGATCTGATTCAATTCATGAATCAAGACCAGAGATTCTTTGATCGAACCACAATTATTTATTAGAATATGTTCTGCTTGAATCGTTGTTATAAGTGTGTCTTTTTACTGAATGTATGAACATTATAATAATAAGTATTTAATCATCATCATTTATACCTTTATTTAGAACAGAAGATCAGAATTAACAAAACATTTTTCATTTACATTGATCACTTTGAACAAAGTTATAATTCAAACTTTTTCTGTCAACTTCCTGGTTAACTTCAGGAGTAAACAAAACATAAACATCCCTGTAGCTTTGGATCCTTTTAGAACCAATCCGGAAAATGTTCTCCACAAAGATAAATGAAAACACTATAAAACCTCAATAAAAATAGAATAAATAAAAACACTTCCTTTCATCTAAACTAACTACAGTGTTTCCATGTTTTACAAACTAACTGTTTTCATCTTTAGTGGAGATACCTAAAAAAAAAATGCCAAAGACTTCAGATGAACATTTTACAGACGGGTTCTGTTACGGATTCTCCATCACGCCAGCAGACCGTCACATGACGTCACATGATTAATCACAAGACTTTTGTCATATTCTCAATGTCATATTCAATATATTTGTATTCATACTGTCAATTATATTTAGAATTAAATCCGTTTTTCAAACTTGTACACTAAATGTAACTTCAGTCTTCTTTTTTTCAAATACAATAAAGTCTTGATAGTTTTACTTTGAAAATGAAAACCTTCACTGACACTTTATTTTGAAAGTGTATTTACTTTTCGGTGACCATCACACATATGGTTTATTTATTTCCAACATTGTTCTGCAAAGTTAGCAGCATATTTACATTGAGTGTACCAGTGTATTTTTACTATACTAGACTGAATTAGTGATCTTGGACGTCACAAATATTCAAACTTGATTTTTCTGGAAATCCGAATGAACTGCTATTAAAAATCTCTTGGCTGCAAATACAGATTTAAGTATTCAAAGATTTATGGCAGTACAACGGGAATGTTAGTTTAGCACATCGCCTACCTAACGTATTGGTTGAGGTCAGGATGTGTGAGCAGGTCGTTTTTCTAAAAGGTTACAGAAAAATGAAGAAAAGGAGATGTTAGTCTGTAGTGGAGCCATCACAGAAACAGTACAGGCCAAACACAGATGCAATGTCACGTTTTCCCACATCATCGGTTTTGTAATCTTTATAAATCCTATTACATGTGGTCTTGGGGTTGTTGTCTTTACTTCTCTGACATTTGTGCGTTCTCTTGGTGCAGACTGGTCCAGTTCGCCTTTTTGTTCCATACAAGAGACGTAAGAAAGACTCGGATCTTCCAGTCATCCCCACAAAAAAGGAGCTTCCATCCTTGAAGAACATCACGTTGAGCCCTGCAGCTACATGTAGGTCACATGACATTGGACAGACATCTGATTGGACGAATTTGAAAGGTGGTTGACACAGCTGCTGTTATCCCACAGTCACGGTGTCTCCATCTGGACAGTTCACCACCTCAGAAACCCTGACGTTTGACCGCGCTCCAACGGGCGACGCCACCACCGCCGCCGCCATCATCTCGGACGGTTCGGCTCAGGGCGAGGTTTATGGTGGCACTGCAGGTGTGGACCCTCACTCGATCAGCATCATCTGCCTTAAACGAGGTTGTTGTCAACATCCTGTCTGCTCAGGATGACGGTCTTCATCCAATCAGGTCTCAGGTTTTAACATATCGATCAAATGTTGAGCATTTCTTCACCAGGAGTTGTTTAGATTCCCTCACTGCTTAGTGCTGCAGAGGGGGCGTTCACCTTTTTGTTGGGGGGATTGAATCTACAATTGTCCTGGGCATTTCCCAGAAATCCGCATAAAGCCAGTGTGCATCAGTGGCGAATGTAAACCACAATGCACTGCATTTAAGAAGACTTTTCAGTAGTTTGAGTTGTAATTGAATTTAATTTTTAGAAATTATCCATGTTTTTATCATGAGAACACAGTGGATCCATAACTGTGAACCCATAAAATGTTCATCCATTTATCAGGTTTTTACTTTAGTAAAACTGCTGTTTGCTATTTAAAAAAGAAAAAAAGTGTCTGAATTGTCTTAAAATTCAGAGCACTAGATAGTTTGTCTCTATTCATAAAAGACAAAGTCACCATTGTCTCTGAAGTAACTGACTACATGGATTTCAGTGTGAGTTGTTTTTTAAATACAACATGTGTTTGGTTCAGTTTAAATTCAAGGATGGAATAAATTACACCAATACATTTATTTTTATGCATTTTACAGATTAATTAGACATCAAAAAGATTAAAGAAAAACACACCTGAGACTATCTCATAAAAAGTACATCCAATGTTTTAGTTAAGCATTACTTATACTTGTGTTTGAGTATAATTTTGACAAAATAATACTTTTACCAGAGTACAACTTCCTCCTGTACTATTATAGATCTGAAATTTTCTTCTTCATGACTTTAGTCTTCTGTCAGAAAACAATGGAAACTGCAGAAACGTCAGCGTGAAGCTCAATGAGCAGCGCCCCTACTGTGAAAGTCCCACTACCATCATCTTTTGATCTATTTTCAAAGTTCCCAGTGGTCTTTTAACGATAATTATGAAGTTTTAGCCAAAATGAAAAAAAAACTGTTGTTTTCTAAGACATAGTTTCTGCAGAGCGGCAGGATTTCCTTAGAAATTCATCTCTAAGTTGTGGACTGGACTGTTGGCACTGAGCAACCCCGCCCCACTTTTCGTCATCCACCTGTTTACACGCTCTCTCACTAGCTTACAGCCCTTCACACCCTCAAGCTAACATTAGTGGTGTAAAAAAATGGCGAGCAATATCAGAGCTATCCAGCCGTACAGTTTAGATCCAGATTCCAGCTCAAACAAGGAAAACAAAGACGTTCATGGATCTATTTGTCTGACAGTGGATGAATCAGAATGGAGCAGAGCAGGAAGCTTGAGGTCCATCCAGCATATTTTCTGTCACAAACGGCGTTTTTCCATCTACTCCTGAATCACAACAACTTGAATAAAGTAATACTTAAATCTCAAATTTTAATCTGAATTTTCTTTATATATGTCCTCCATCATCAATAAACTACCACAAGAACATGTTTGAAGAACCTAAAACACCATTTTCCTCGTGACGGGTTTCAGTTGTGGGTGTGGCCTTCCAACAAGCTCACTCCTCATTGGTGAGAGTGGTTGTCATGTTATTGACTCGGACCAATCACCCCTTAGTGACGTCTGGCTCCAGCATGGCGGTGTCATGAAAAAATGGTGACTGGAATTGGTTGGCCCCTGAGGTAAACCATTTTCACTCAGTCCAGTTCTTCTATACAGTCAATGAGCACCAGCCTTATGCTTGACATGTCCTCTTCCAGTTTCATTCCCAGTAACGTTTCTCCTCCTGTGACTCCTTCCCAGTGTTGACAGCATTGCCTGCGTTGTCCATGACTCCTCAGCCCATTCAAGCCAAAGTGGCAGTGTCAACAGCGGCGGCGTCCCCATCAGAAACACTGGTTACAGGGCTGGACGTGGTGCCCGCTGGGGCCTCAGAGCCCGCTGGGGGGGATGGACAGAAGCACACGTGGCTGTATCTGGAGGAGCTGGCCAACACGCTGCTCGCCAACGTTCAGCAGCTGAAGGCTCTGATCGAACAGGCCAAGAGCACATCAGGAGAGGCTGCAGACGTCAAGGGTCAAGAAGGCAGGAAGGAGGTGAGGCCACGTCCTGAAGGTCCAAATGAAAGTCACGACAAAGAATGGTCTGCAGTGTCCTGTGTGTTCTTCTGTGTTCCGGCCCAACCAGCCTCATCAGAACCAGATCTCATTTCAGCAGCCAGATGACTCGGAGGCCAAGAGGAATTCTGACATCACAGAGATAATCATCAACGTATGACAAACACGCAAACGCACTCTTCTCTAGCTGCATGTTTTTAGTTCACAGACAACAGAAACCTGAACGCCACCTTCAAATAGCATCGTTTGTTTGTTTGTGTGTTTTTGTTACTGTTATTGTTCAAGTAGAACAAGCCAAGAAAAGTACACAAAGTGTACAATTTAAAATATTTCAACACTTTAATTTTCTCAAATTATTTATTTAAGATCATTTTTAGTGTAAATCTTGTAAAGTGACACCAACGCAGACCTTTTTTCATCTGAACTGAGAACCAATGTTACACTCCTGATCCAAATCTTTACAGCAGTCAAGAAAATGATCACAGCTGGGCTTAAATAGAGCTTCAAAATGCAAAAAGAGGAGCAAGAGAACAAATGTTTTTAGCTAAAAACAGCAATTTAAATGCAAAGGACTGTTCATTATTGAATAAATAATCGTGGTGTCAAAGTCTTCTGATGTCTTCAAAAAAGCTCAACTTCTTTGAACATTGCAGGACTGTTAAGCGGGATAAGCAAGGCCTCTCACAGAACGGTTTCACTGCTGAGGTTGGACGCAGTACAACCCCAGTTCGGAAAGGTTTTGAGATCTGAGGGCTATGGAACAAAAGAGTCAAATGACTGAGACAAAAAGATGTCACCGTCACTGAACTGAGGATCTAAAGGGCCATCCGCCAACATGCAGGAGAAGGACTTCCAAATCCAGAAGTGTTTTCAAAGGCCTCGTCTCCATCAATGCCACTAAATTGCCCGTTTGGACTTCACAAGGAAACATCAAATGTTGGACATTCAAAAGTGGAAATAAGTTCTCTCCTGTGATGAGAAACCTTGATGGTCCCGATGGATGGTTTCCTGCTATGACACAGAGGCCCCGGCTGAAACGTTTTCTACACAGCACCATGGAGGAGGAACCATCAGGGTCTGGGGTTGTGGAAGGGCGTCAAACCGCAGCGATCTGTGTGGAGATGCTGCAGGGGGCATCTGTCATGACTGGGGGTCCTCGTCTGTGTGGTGACGACTAGGCCTGCAAATCAAATCGCAATATCAAGCTGTGCAATATGCATATTACAAAAGACGGCGAAAATTGCAATAAATGGTAACCGTAATCCTTGTGCTATCCTATGGGGTCAAGATGACCATTGAGGTGTTCTCCCTACCATGACAAAGGTGGATGAAGGTGGAGAGGATTTCATGTCATCCATGGACACCAGTGAAGATCACAAATCATTAAAGAAAAAAGGTTCAGAGCTCTGTCTAGTGGGTCTAGATGACCCCACTCCCAATGTTAAAGTGCCTAGGATAATACAAGGGATAAATGTGCTAAAACAATCTTATGAGAACTTGAATTATTTAATGAATCAATTGAATCCATTTGACCAATAGGATGGACCATCCACATTGTTGACCAATCCAATGGAGCTCTTTATGTTAGATGTTCACTTCCTATGTAGACGAGGGTCACTTGGAGTATAATTTAAGATATTGGTTGTTTTGCTATTTGTTTTCTTTTTATCGGAAGTTATATCGTCATCGCAATATTGATCATCAATATGGCATATCACGAGTTGTCCTCATATCGTGCAGCCCTAGTGATGACAGTGCTACAGTTCACAGCCCCCACCTGACAAAGGACTTCTTTCAGGTGAATAACATCCCTCATGTGGACCGTCCTGCACGTTCTCCTGATTTCAGTCCATTTAGGAACTTTTGAACGGTGATTGTTCAAATCTTGCCATGCAAAATGCAAATTCATTCTTAAGCTTTGGATCAGGAGTGTAAATTCTACTGATTGTTATTGATCTGTTGTCATGGAGGCTCGTTGCAGATTTACCTTGTATTTCAGTATCAGTCATGATCATTGATCAACGTCTTTTTTCCTCACACTCTCCTGGTTTCCTGTCGGCGCTCCACAGCAGATGTGTGTGAACTGTGGTCGAGTGGCAATGAACGAGTGCACAGGCTGTCACAAAGTCAACTACTGCTCCACCTTCTGCCAAAGAAAGGTACTGCATGCGAGCGGCGCGAGCTCTGACACTTCCCTGCAGAGACCACAGCACCACAGATGCACAGTGCATCCCAAACCCACTGAGGCTGCACGTCACTGAGAAAGTCCTGGTTCGAATCCCAGCTGCTTTCTTTCTGAGTAGAGTTTGAAGGTTCTCCCCATGCATGAGTGGGGTTCCCCGGCTTCCAAAAACGTGCCTCCTCGTAGGCGGAGGGATTACTCTAAATTGTCCCCAGGTGTTCATCTGAGTGTGTGTCCCTGCAACAGACCGCTCAGCTCAGACCGCTTCACCCAACAGTCCAGGGGTCGGCTCCAGCAGGCCTGTGACCCAGTGGGTTTAGAAAATCAGAATCAGAATCAGAAAGCCTTTATTGTCATTGTTACACAAGAGACTTGTGACAACGAAATTTCCGGTGCTTTCCAGCTGCTTAGAAAATAGAACAAACCAGCACAAAATTATAAATCAATAACTTTTCTAAAATAGGATTTCTTAAAACAAATAATTAGAACACAGTTCTTATTGTTTCATAAAAGTCGTTTTAGGGTCTGAAAGTTTTAAGTTGATCTAAATGATGATTTTTAATATCACAATACTTTTGTTGATAATCTGGACTATTTAGTGAAAATATTTAATAAGATAACATAACGATAAGATAACAATAAGACAAGTAAATATTTCATTTTAACAATCATTTTTAGCAGTTTTGTTGTTATTATTTGCACAGTTTCTGTTTTACTTTTAGAGAATGTTATTCTCCTTTTCTGACAGACGTGTTTGCGGACTGAGGCTTTCCATTAAAGGAAATGTTTCTGCCAGCTGACTAAGAACATCCTCTTTAAAATTCCAATAAACCTATTTTCATGTGGGTTTTTTTTTAAGTTTGGGTGTTAAAAGCAGATTAGCTGCTGATCAATCCAAAGAAGACTAAATAAATGTAGAAGTTATATATTCAAGCTGTCATTGGTGGCTGCAGTTGAACTAGATGTGTTTAAAACAGATGACAAATATCGTCCCATCCTCGGTTTTGTGTCTGCAGGACTGGAAAGATCATCAGCACTCCTGCTGTCAGCCAGCAGGGGGCCTCGCTGTCCAGGAGGAGGAGCCAGGCACAGCCATGGAGATGGACAAAGTGAAGTGAAGAAGATCCACCGTGGACTAAACAGTGGAGGACTGTCTCATTTTTCCTCAGCAGGAGACACTTACAGAGACGTCTTAATGATACTTTTGCAACAATATTGATCCCAGAGGACACTGAAATGATTTCGAGGTGTCACAGAAACGCCAAAGGAATGCAGGTCTCCTGGTCTGCAGATGTCGTCATGGGGTCAATTTCACCCTAACAGCGGAAAACTGTAACGACAAACTTCACCAGGATCCAGTTTTTTCAGTTGTTTTTTTTGGCTGAACTTTTTAAAGTTTGGCAGCACCAGGAAGTTTTCAATCCAAAGTATGTTTTTTTTTTTTACTGTATTTCAGATCAAAACAACATCTGATGAAGTTGAAGCATAAAATGCATGACTAAACAGAACCCAATCAGAACTAGTTTTGCTTTAACAAGTCTTCTCCACACTGCTGTCATGTGACAGTGCTGCTGTGTCTCTGTTTCTGTTTTGTTTTTCATTCTAAAGCTCTTTGAGCTACTCAAAGCGTGACGAGCGATTTCTATAAACAAAGTTGGATTTGATTTGAAAAGGAGTCGCTATAGAGTACACAGTGGTGTAGTGTTTAGAGCTCTCACACAGCAAGAAGGCCCGGGTTTGATTCCCGGCGGGGTCCTGTCTGTGTGGAGTTTGCATGTTCTCCTCGTGCACGCGTAGGTTTTTTCTGCCGGCTTCCTACCACAGTCCCTATGTGTGAATGTAAGTGTGTGGACCCTGCAGCAGACTGGTGACCCGCTCAGGGTATCCCACGCCTTTGCCCGACGGTAGCTGGGTTGGCTCCAGCAACCCGTGACTCTGTGGGTTCTGAGGATGGATGGAGCAGCTGTTATAACAGTCTAGATCAGATGTGACAGAGCTTTATGTCTCCAGGGCCGACATCTGCTGGTTTTTCAGAAACCCTCCCTGATCTGCGGCTGAGTACCTAGATCAGGTATGTTTTGCCAATAGTAGCAGGTTAGTTGAAAAGCATGTAGGACACCAGTTTTCAAGGACTAGACTTTGACTCCTGTGGTCTAGATTCTTAATATTATGTATGCAGATACACTCACTGGCCACTTTGCTTGTTAATGAAAACTTCTAATCAGCCAATCACGTGGCAGTATCACGATGCATTTAGAAATGTAGACGTGGTCTAGATGATCTGCTGCAGTTTAAACCGAGCATCAGAATGAAGAAGAAAGGGGATTGAAGTGACTTTGAACATGAGATGGTGGTTGGTGCCAGACGGACTGGTCTGAATATTTCAGAAACTGCTGATCTACCAGGATTTTCACCCACAACCATCTCTAGTGTTTCCAGAGAATGGTCAGAAAAGAGAAAATATCCAGTTAGTTCTGTGGGTGGAAATGCTTTGTTTATACCAGAGGTCAGAGGAGAACGGCCAGACTGGTTCCAGCTGATAGAAACGCAACAAGAACTCAAAGAACCACTGGTTCCAACTGAGGTCTGCAGGAGAGCATCTCTGAATGCACAACACGTCCAACCTTAAGGCAGATGGACTACAGCAGCAGAAGACCACACTGAGTACCACTCCTGTCAGCTAAGAACAGGAAACTGAGGCCACAATTCACACAGACTCACTCAAACTGGACCATAGAAGATGGAAAAACGTTGTCTGGTCTGATGAGTCTCCATTTCTGCTGCTGCGTTCAGATGGTAGGGTCAGAATTTAGTGTCCTGCCTGGTATCAACAGTTCAGGCTGGTGGTGGTGGTGGTGTCATGGTGTGGGGGATATTTTCTTGGCACACTTTGGACCCCTTACTACCAGCTGAGCATGGTTCCAATGCCACAGTCTACCTGATTTTTGTTGCTGACCGTGTCCATCCCTTTATGACCACAGTGTAACATCTTCTGATGGCTGCTTCCAGCAGGATGAGGCGCCATGTCATAAAGCTGGAATCATCTCAGACTGCTTTCTTGAACATGACAATGAGTTCCCTTGACTCAAACGGTCTCCAGAGTCACCAGATCTCAACCCAATAGATCACCTTTGGGATGTGCTGGAATGGGAGATTGGCATCATGGATGTTTAGCTGACAAATCTGCAGCAACTGTGATGCTGTCATGTCAATATGGACCAAACTCTCTGAGGAATGTTTCAAGTACCTTGTTGAATCTGTGCCACCAAGGACTATGGTAGTTCTAAAGGCAAAAGTACTAGCAAGGTGGACGTATTTAGGTGACTGGTATCATAGCTTCTGACAATAAATGTCCAAGACAGGACAGAAATGATGATACTGGAGTAGCAACGTACCCTGCAGGTTCAGTTCTTATAGAAAATATAGAAAAATATATATAGAAAAATAAGACTTTCTATTTTTAAAATAACACTTCATTTTCTAACCTTCTCCATGAATACATGAAAAAGATCAAAAACAGGTGTTCAAGAGTGAGGAGGGCTGGAAGCCTCCTGCTCTCTAATGAGCTTCTCTGAAGGCCTAAGGGCATCGGTTCAGAGACAATTCGATTAGGCGCAGAGGAAGAGTTTGAAGCAAAAGCTGCATCTGAGTTACTCTCTCCACTGGGGACCATCCCCCCTCCGGTCAGTTTCTCGGCCCTTGCCCTGGGAAGTGTGCTATGCAGCCCAGCTCTGGCTGAAACCTTCACACATTTTTTTTCTGTCTTCACAGTTGAAGGGTCGTGGCAGATGTCCAGTAAGACCACTCTGTTCAGGGCTTAAGCAGATCTTCCAGTAGGGGTAATCGTGAACAGAATCAACCCCCCCGCAGTAATCCTCAAGGAGCTTCTTGTCCCTCCCTTCCAGTTTGTGTTTAGCTCTAATCATCGCAGCCCTCGAGAAGATCTGTATGGAGGAATAGCCAAAAAAAAATAGCATGCAATGCAAACCTGCTGAAGATCTAAAGGAAATCTTTGCCCTCTGTCATCAACAACAGAGATAAATACATGTTTGTGTCCTTGTAACAGGAATCACAAACGTTAATGACACTTCTCTGTTTGGAATTGACTCAACACAGTGCAATCAATGGTAACCCCATGAATGTAACGTGTAGTTCGTCTCCTGAGACAAAATCCTCAAACACATCACTGTAGGAACCAAAATGAAGCATAATTTTAAGGATGTATAAGTTGCAGAGCTAGCTGGATCCTGTAAGCCTTCCTGTTGTTGTTTGGGCTCTGAAGGATCTGAGCTCAATGCTAAGGTCACATTAATGGTTTCCTCTCATAAACAATCTTTAATGAAAGAAACTGGCTGCAAACAGTTTGGAAGTGTGGCTACATGTTGGTGTGATGGTGAGCCGTTCCTGTTATCCTGCGAGATCCTGCTTTGAATCCTGACTTCTCTGTGGAGTCAGCATGTGCTCCTCATACACAGACAGAGTTTCTCTAACATGCTAGAAGAGAAGAGAACATGTAATATTTATAACTCTGTGTTCAACCATGTCAGGCTAATCCTCGCCTTCACTCGTTGACATCCAGGATGGACTCTGAAGTCCACTCCTGAGAAATGGATGCCTTAGTCCCAACTGCCCTTCTAGGTGGACAGAAACTGTCTGCAGGTGAAAAATGGACAAATGCTGCAGGCGACAGGCCATGGCAATCACCTATTCAACACACAAGGGTAAGGGTGAAGTAGGTTAGATGCAGGCTTGTTGTTTGGATTTTTCATTTTAACCCCCAAACCCTGTGTGCTGAGCATGGAGCCCGTTAGTGCTGTTAACATAAGCAAGCGCTCCTTGCGTGCAGCAAAGGCAGACATTTGTGTGGATGTCCTACGGGCAGGTGTGTATCACATGCACACCCTGTGCATGCAGCATATGCACATGGGCAGTAAGGAGCCAGTATTCACACCCTACTAATGACGTATGCCACCGTATGATTCAGCATCACCAATACGTCGTAAGTTCATTAGAACTTCCATTAGCCTTGCAAATCCTTCACAGACATCAATGGTACGTTCCGTTTTCATGGTGTCCTTTAAAGAGGCTGTACGAGCTTCATAGGAAACTACAAGACACACCTGCACTCCCTCTTAGATGCAGCTGCTCCTCTCTACAACCCTCTACGGGCCCGGACAACCCAAAACCTGCAGCACCCGTGCAGGTCCGGACAACCCCCATAAGTGAACGTGTGACTAAGGCCTGAGGCTTTAACCGCTGACTTGACCTTTTTCAAAGTGGAACTTCATATTAATTGATTGAATGTTTTAAAACATTTCAGCCCACTGTTTTCCTGTTTCTCTTTCTTTGTTTTTTTCTTTATTAAAGTGTCTTCCGCCATTTTTTTGGCGCTTAACTCCTTCTACAATTTTTCACCTATTTTATCCCTTGTGCTATCCTAGGCACTTTAACATTGGGAGTGCGGTCATCTGGACCCACTAGACAGAGCTCTGAACCTTTTTTCTTCAATGATTAGTGATCTTCACTGGTGTCCATGGATGACATGAAATCCTCTCCACCTTTATCCACCTTTGTCATGGTAGGAATAACACGTCAATGGTCATCTTGACCACATAGGATAGCACAAGGGTTAACCATTCAACTATTCAAATGTTCAGCTCTTTCAGCTTTTTCCAACTATGACTTTTGGTCCTTCAAATCCTTGAACTTTTCAAGATATTTCATGATTTTTGCCTCTATTGAAATACATGGGGAATCCTGGAGCAAAAACTGGCTGGTTTGAAACATGGTGCTGGCATTTTCACAAAGACACCGTTTTTGTTGTTGTGTTGTTTTCACTTTATTCATGGTCAACTTTGATCATTTCTTTATTTAAATTTCTTTCGCCAACTATTCCCCTTTAAGTTTCATTTTCATTCAGCAGTACAGCATTCAACCTTGCATTTTCTTCCGGAAATGCAGCTCCTTCTACTTGGAAATGGCTTTAGGATGATGACATGGCAGATGATCTGCTGCAACAAATCCCCTGATGTTGTTATTAAGGTCCCTTTTAGGGCACAACATGAAGGCATCTGAAAGTTCCAGAACATTATTATTAAAAACAAAAACACTGAAAAACTAAAGATATTGGTTTGGTGGTTTTTCCTACATTGTATTTGCTCAGTACATAGTAGAAATATCTTTAATTGTAAACACAGCTGTCAGTGTGACTGTAAATATGTTAGATTAAACACAAAAGTTACAAATAATTTATTTACTTTTTGACATCTAAGTAGATGAGATTAGGGCAGTTAGAAGAAAAACCTTTCCAAAGATTCTGGAGTCTCATCTTTAAAAGCGTCCTTTAAAATGTAAACTTTGTTATTTTTTACAACATCTGTTTTCCTTACATTTTCATATAAATGAATAAAAAAAATAATACATCAGAAAGGTAGCTGCTGATGTGAAAAAGGCCTTAAACACACAGCAGAACCCTTACATGGCACAAACAATGACGATCATTCACACTAACCTATACAATGCAAGTGAAGGCTAGAGGCTTCCGTCTCTAAACAATAATCTGGCAAAAACTGGAACATGAAAACCTGACCAAACTGCTTTGAATAGTTCAACCAAATGCAGGATGCATAGATTAGAATCAGTATGAAACATTTTGCATGAAGAAGCACATCAGTTTATAAAAAGTGCAAGTACTGCAGTCTTTTGTCAGCGTGCTCCTCAGTCAGTAAAGATTGTTGGTCTGAATTAGAAAGTGTAATCAGTTAAGTTTTACCTCAAAGCTTTTGAAAGTGCTGATAAGAACACAAACTTTACTGTTGTCAGTAGAAACCTCACAGAGGACAGAGACTGAGGGCGGGAGCAGAGTCCAGATGTTTAGAGTCTTCCCAGCAGCTGGGGGTTCTTCTATGAGCAGCAGCGGTGCAAAACCTTTTTAAAAAAGTTTCTAAACTCAGTGTTGAAGATGGTGTAGATGATGGGGTTGAGGGCGCTGTTGACGTAGCCGAGCCACGTTACCAAGCTCATCAAGGCCGATGGGATTTGGCAGTCATGACAACGCGCTCGCATGATGTGAAGAACAAAGAAGGGGGTCCAGCAAAAGAGAAAGGCACCTGCAGAGGGACAGAAGAGTCCGGATCAAACAAAATGCAGATTCATTTGGAGGGGCACATAACTGTACGGTATTTTTATGTCACGTTCACAGCAAAGGTTTCACTATGAACCAACCACGACTGTAT
This sequence comes from Oryzias curvinotus, assembly GCA_023969325.1. Lineage (NCBI taxonomy): Eukaryota > Metazoa > Chordata > Actinopteri > Beloniformes > Adrianichthyidae > Oryzias > Oryzias curvinotus. Next base: position 4,592,305 of record CM043711.1, read on the forward strand.
TTGAGGTGGTATCTGAATGTATCACCCTAAACGGGATGAATTCACCTGAAGGCACTAAGTGACGTTTTCAGCTGCACCTTGACCTGGCTTCAAGATTCAGTCAGGTTGTGCAGCAATAATGTCAAAGTTAAAGACCTTCTCCAATGAAGATTATGGTTTTTTAGGTGTTCTTGTGGCTTTTCTCTCATGATGGACTTCACTTCAATTCAGGTCAATTTTATTTTTATAGCCCAACATTACAACAACAGTCGTTTCAATAGGCTTCATACCGGTAATTGTATAAGAACATGAAATCATAAATAATATCAAGTCGTAGAATTCAATAGGCAATGGCTAAGCTAAACTGGCATCCCTGCCTGTAGACCCCCCCCTTCGCGGTAAGGAAAAACTCCTAAAAAAACAGATTCCGGAAAAAATGAAGAAACCTCAGGGGTGTCCCCATGAAGGTGGGATCCTCCCCCAGGACAGACAGGCGATGTATCAGAACTCATATAGAAGAATTAACTTATCTAACTCTACAAGTACGTGTATAAATATTCCAGCAGATGAGCTTCATAGGTTTCTTAGGGTCCACAACCAAGTGTAGAAGCAGGAGCACAGACGAGCCAGAGAAGAGGACATTTATAAAGCATATAGGGATTCAAATTTCGCTTGTAATTATTGAATTGAATCAGGAGTAGACAAAAAAAATGCTGTTTGAAAAAGGGCTTATTTGCAACCGAAAATATGCCGGGAGAGCCGCAAGCTTCAGAGCTTCCTGCTGTGCTCCATTCTGATGCATCCACTCATAGACAAATAGATCCATGTACGTCTTTGTTTTCCTCGCCTGAGCTGGAATCTGCATCTAAACTGTACGACTGGATAGCTCTGATATTACTCACTATTTTTGTTGCACTGCTAATGTTAGGCTGGGGGTGTGAGGGGCTGTAAGTGTAGCAAATTCATTTTTTTTAATGAACATTCTCAAAACTTCAGTGATTATTTAATTTTGAAATTATTTTATTTTGAGTTAACACATTATATAAATAAATATTTTGTTAATCTTCTAATTATTTTACAAGAAATATTTGTTCCACACGGTTACCTGTTGCGCAGGGAAAGCAATTAGTGAGACACACCCAGCCTTCACCACGCGGCCTCAGCCCCTCTCTTTCCAGTTGGAGTGAGCAGTCTGAGCTGGGAGCTGCACTTGTGCTGTCCACTGATGCTATTTTCTTTTGCGCTGTTTTAAAGGCAGAATTAAAGACGCAGTATCCAGAGTTGAGTCTCATCCTCCTTTTTGTGCACCGGCGACCAAACCAAACCTGTTACATAAACTAGTGGGAGAGCATGTAAACAGAGAGCTCTCAGTTATCGGTGACAAAAAGAGGGTTGCTCTGTACCTGCTAGTCGCACCCACGGCTCAGAGGGGAATTTCTAATGAACTTCTGTTGCTGTTGAGAAACTATGTCTTAGAAAATGATAAGATTCTTATGTTTTGGCTAAAAATGTCATAATCATAATTAAAAGACCACTAGGCACGCAGTGAAAAAAGATAAAAAGAGGATCAGAGTGGGACTTCTAAATAAAATCAAAATGAATGTGTCTGTTATTGGTTTTTACTGTGGAGGTCCTTCCTATTAAGGGGTCTCTGCCAAGGATTGTTTCAGGCTGCAGAAATCTAAACCCAAAATATCGCAAAATTCCATGTATTCTTTTTAAATATTGCCAGAACATATATGCATTCCAGGTTTTGTCTCAGCTTTCCCCAAACTGTCATGTCAGCTTGTAGAACAAACTCATTAGCATTACATGCACACCTAAAAATCCGTCTGACAAAGTCTTAGGTTGTAATTGGATTTCAGATTATGAAGCTGCTGGGATTAGTTGCCGTGTGGAAAAGAGGAGCAGTGGCACAGCTATTAATAGGCTGACCCATTCTGCCTGATGCGTTAGTGCTTTGGGTCGGGCGCCTGAGGTGTCAGCGGGGAGCCCCGTTACAGTGCGAGCCGTTATATCACAGTAGGTAATACCTGAGAGGGAGTTTCCATCTTGCTCATTGAGTTTGCTTCAGTTGGTCTTTGAATTTCAAGCTAAGGACTCATATTTCACTATATTACAGAAACAGACAGTTTGGGATCTTTTTAGCTTTCAGTTTTCAAGTTATGGAATAACCAGTTCCTTCAGAGCCAAACTTACCGACAACAACCGGAAGCACCCTCATGGCTTTCCTCTCTCGGCTGTTGATTTTGGCCCTCTTTTTTCTGTTAGGGTTAGGGTCAAACTTGATCTCTGCAAAGCTCACAGTGGGTACAGAGCGTTTGCACTCAGAGTTATGTGGCTGGTCCACAGGTGGCAAGTCGGGCTGCTCGCCCGGCACGTCGCACGGTTCCCTCTCTATAATGGGGGGCAGTGGCGGAGGCAGGGAGGCCAAAGGAGGCAGGGAGGCTGCAGCCTCCTGCAGTTTGCGGCAGGCCTGGATGCTGCTCTTGAGCTTGGCTCTCCGGGCCTCCTCCCAGCGGTGCAGTCCTCGAAACATCCCGCAGTACAGCAGCACCATGATGGGACAGGGGATGAAGAAGGAGCACACGGACGAGTAGAGCACATAGTCATCGTTCTCCAGCTTACACTCTCCACGGTCCCGGTTTGGGATGTTGTTGATACCAAACATGATGGGGGAGGCCACGGCCAGGGCCAAGACCCAAGTGGCTGACAGCAGAACAGTTTGACGCAGGTCCACATGCTTCCTGTTGTAGTTCAGAGGGATCGACACAGCAATGAACCTGAAATGATACAATTTTACAACAAAGTCATTCTAGAAAACCAACTTCATCTTATTTTCAAGTACAATAATAAATACTGCAGTTCAGCGCCATTGTATTCCTTACACTCTTCAAATACTTCTTTAATAATAGTTTAATCTCAAGATTTAATTGAAGCCATACTCTAAATAACTTGAAACAATTGGCAAGAGTCGCTTCGGGAACGTGAAAGCGTTGTACGCATGTGTGCGCCCCCCCCTCTGTCTGGCAATGCGCATTCAGGGAAATATCAAAAAAGTTCATTTTAAAAAACGTGTTTTTCATGGTTAACGCTAGCGCCGGCTTTAACAAACTTTTTTTTTTCCTTCCGTGGTATTACAGGAAACAATTTACCGGCCGTACAAAGGACTTTTCTGATGACTTTGGCAAAATTAGAAAAACGACAAGATCTGAGGACACGACATGGGGATACGTCGTAGCTAACGACATTAGCAACGGTTGCTAAGGACTTTTCTGATGACAAGTGAGACGACAGGGAGTAACGACAATAACAAAGACAAATGCAAAGTTTTAAACATAACGCATGAACCAATGTTCAGTGAACTCGTTCAGTAGACAAAGACAATGGACCAAAGACACAGACAGTGGACACAAAAACATGTTTTTGGCACAAACAGAACCTCATAAAATCAGTCTCAAAGCATATGTGAAACTTAACAACATTTTACAAACACTGATGGGTTTTTTTTAAAGTACTTGATTTGTAACTTTTAAAATAGATTTTGTGTGTAACTGTATGTGCTTGCAATTGTGTATTCACATGTACTATGAATAACAAAATCTTACAAACACAAAATGCAATTTACACATGCACTTTAAAGGGTAAATGATCGGGGCGGCAGTGGCTCAGGAGGTTGAGGAGGTTGTCCAATGATCAAAGGGTTGGGGGTTTGATCCCAGTCAACCATCGCCGTGTCCTTGACTCCCCACCTTCCCTGCCCCCAGCATGGCTCCACCGGCGTGTGAATGTGCATGAATGTCCCGTTGATGGTCAGAGGCGATGGTAGGCATGTAGCCACGCCTTTGCCAGTCTGCCCCAGGGCAGCTGTGGCTACATCAGTAGCTTACCATCACCAAGTATACATGAGGAGTGAATGAACAATGGACACATTGTGAACGCTTTGAGCATCTGGAAAAGCGCAGATAAAGCTAATCCATTATTAAATGATACCAACTTAAAACTAATTACAAACTCTAAACGGCTACAACAAACCTTACACAAATCTTTAAATGGTACACACCAATTGCCTGACACACACAAAACTACCTTTATGCACAGATCAGAGATACAAGTGCACAAGGGGTTGTGAGATTCTTCACTTCTCCAGATTTGAGCTTAGATGATGTATTTAAATGCTGCTAGAATGCTGGGTTATCAGTGTCACAAGAACAGGCAGTCAGCTGGATCCAAATGCAGTTAAAAGCCCACAAAGCTAAGCGGGGTTAGGAGTCAACTACAGGCATAAGTTCATCAGAGGAGAGACAGGATGGTCAAAATCCAGGCGAGTGTCAGGGCAGGCAAACAGAGACAGCTCTAATGCTCAGTAATGAAGGCAGAGTGGCACAAACAATACTTTGCATTGAGCTGAGCTCAGTGCTGTGCTTAAATATGCTGTGGTTGATTGAGTGAATGATAGGGATGGCGCGTTTGACATGGCGCTTCGGCGCGCGTTTGACTTTCAACAGAGTGTTTCTGCACAATTTTTCGGGGCGTGTGTCAACTAGTGCAGATCACGTGATTGATGACGTATGACGCGCCAAATGCTTCATTTGGCCGAACCACGGTTCAGATGTCACTTGCGTTTCGAACAGTTGGGCGCGCTATTCTCTATAAACACGAAATGAATCCCGAATGTTTCCCGAGCGGTTCTATTGTTTCCCCTGTATCAGAATCAGCATCAGTTCATTGCACTTTACCATGACTCCTAGTAAAACACATACTGTGGCTCAGGGTCATTTCTACTCGATTTCTCCTAATAAAACAATGCACTATGAACGTGGTGTATAACAAAAATATTTCAACAAATTTATAATGGCAAAGCAAGCTGGTAACTGTAGCGACAGCACAGTGAAAAGGTCAATGGGAGACACATTCATAGATCCTGGGTTCAAGACCAGCAATTTATGTTTTTTTTTTTTGCTTTGCGTTTTTTGTCTTCATGTGATGTTTTCTACATGTTGTGTTGTTTTACATTGTTCTTTTTAATAATCATTAACAACATTGTTTTGTTTTACGTTTTTTCTTTATCATTTCCACATTGAAGTGTTAAGGAGCTTAGTTGAAACATATGTCGATATACGTCCAGTCCGCCACCAGATGCCGCTATTCGGAGTGGTTTCAAAGCCCTGAATGGGTGGTTCATTTTTCCGGCACAATTACAAGAACCCCAATGAGGCTTCATGAGGCTTCTATTCCCATCCCTAGTGAATGACAGTCAGGTGTGCAGCATCCAGGAAGTGTGGTTAGAAGCAGCCTACAGAGCGGAAGACAAAGAGAGCTATAAGGCCGCTAAGTACCAGTTCTCAAAAGAGGTGGAACAGGCGAGAGCTCGGTACAATAAACGCCTGAAAGACCAATTCTCTGTCAATGACGTCACCTCTGTTTGGAGAGGGCTTAGGCAAATCACGAACTACAAGCCCAGAGCCCAACATGCTGCTGACGACCTACAACTGGCTGAGAGGCTTAACACCTTTTATGCCAGGTTTGAGGTCCCACACCCCTCCTCCTCCCCCCTCACTGAACAGGTTGCCTCAACAACTTTGGTGCCACATTCCTCCCCCACCACTATCACTGAGGATAGTATGACCACCCCAGGCCACCTCTCCCCCACCACTGTCCTCTCAGTGACAGAAGAGGAGGTGCATAGGCTTTTCCGGAAGCAAAACCCACGGAAGGCTCCGGGCCCGGACTGGCATCTCCCCTTGCCACCCTGAAACACTGCGCAGGCGAACTGGCAGCGGTCTTCGCAGACATTTTCAACAACTCCCTGGAGTCCTGCCACGTCCCGGCCTGCTTCAAACTGTCCACCATCGTCCCTGTCCCAAAGAAGCCCCGCATAACTGGTCTCAATGACTACAGGCCTGTGGCACTCACGTCTGTAGTCATGAAGTCATTCGAGCGTCTGGTCCTCCCCCACCTCAAATCCTTCACCTCCCCCCTCCTGGACCCTCTGCAGTTCGCCTACAGAGCCAATAGGTCTGTAGACGATGCCATCAACCTGGCCCTACACTTCATCCTGCAGGAGGGAGGTGGACCGGCTGGGGTCGTGGTGCAGCATCAACAACCTGGAGCTGAACACTCAGAAGACAGTGGAGATGATAGTGGACTTCAGGAAAGTCACAGCCCCCTCACCTCCTCTCATCCTGACAGACTCTACCATCACCATTGTGGACTCTGTCTCTTTCTCTTCTGCACCACCATCACGCAGGACCTCAAGTGGGAGCCATCCATCTGCTCTCTCCTCAAAAAGGCCCAGCAGAGGATGTACTTCCTGCGGCAGTTGAAGAAAGCCCGGCTGCCGGCCCAGATGATGGTGCAGTTCTACGACGGCCATCATTGAGTCCATCCTCACCTCCTCCATCACCGTGTGGTACACTAGTGCCACAACCAGGGACATTAACAGGCTACAGCGTATTGTGCGCTCAGCAGAGAAGGTGATCGGCTGCAGCCTCCCATCTGTCCAGGAACTATATGTCTCCAGAACCCGGGGACGGCCAGGCCGGATAGCTGCCGACCCTTCTCACCCTGGACATTACCTACTGAAACTACTCCATTCAGGCAGGAGGCTAAGGTCCATCAGGACCAGAACCTCCAGACACAAGAACAGTTTCTTTCCCTCTGCAGTCAGACTCATGAACACCCTGTAACCCCCCCATCCCCCTAAATTTCACTTCAATGTCCAGTCAGTCACCAGCCCACTACCTGCACCTTGAACATTCTCAGTTTGCACTGTTTTGACACTCTTTGCACTACTGACTCTATTTATATTTTTGTTCTGTCCATTGTGTAAACATTTTGTTGCTTACTGTTCTTCTGTTTTATGTTGCACATTTGCACCGAAACAAATTCCTACTCTGTGTAACTAAACAGAATATGGCAATAAAAACTTCTTGAATCTTCTTGAATCTTGAATCTAGAACTCAAGAGACAGTTCCCGCCGGTGACCAGAGGGGGAGACAGAGCTCTGACTTCTGACACTCAGTTTTCTTAACTTACTTCCTTCCATAGATGTTGCTGAGCTGACAAATACTTAAAAAAAAAAAGAAAGAGGGATTGTCTCAGCACTCAAAGTTTACTTTTTAAAACATAAACTATTATAAAGACATGCATCTCTGAGACATTGAAATGTCATGATGTGGGTAACAGAAGGACCGCTAAAGGGAGGACTGGTTGTTTTTCCAGAAAAATCAGAGACTTAAAGGCAAGGAGAGGGGAATGGCGGCGCCTCTCGGTGGTAAAAGAGCAGGTAAAAAATGATTATTTTCCAAATAACTACAGTAATGATTGTTGGTCTTCACAGCTCTGTAAACTCTTTATGATGTTTGATTTGCATCCTCTGGTTCAGGTGGAACACCTGCTTTGCTAAATTCAACCTCTCATGCATGAATGAGTGTTTCCTCTGGGATGTGAGGTAGACCAGAAGAACGCTCTCCTCAGCACCTGGATTCCCGCTCCTCCATTATTCAGATCCCGTCGTTCGGTAAGACAGCCTGCTAAATGAATGAATGTGACTGGCTGCTTCAGACATCATCAACCTGACTCAGTCTGCTATTCCCAACAGGTCTTTCATGGAAGCAAGTTTTTCTCTGAGGTTTGATGCAGCCAATGACAGGAACAGCGCAGGGTTTTTGGCTCATGGTGTCATTCTTGGACCTCAGCTGACAGTTTGGTCATCTTATCGAGACAAACTGATCAAACGTTGGGAACAGCTGGACGTTTAGCTCATTAAAAGTATTTCTCCCTCAGTGTTTTCAATTGTTTTGTTTCCGATTAGTCTCATTTGAAACATTAGTAGGAAACAACACAAAACTGTGATGCAGCTGAAGGTGTCCACTGTGACCATGACACATCCCAGTTATGCTTCGACTAACCTAACAGATGTTTCTAAAAATCCCTGATGTGACCCTATAATGACACTGCAAGCTTGTGCTTTAGTCACATGCATGGTTATCCAGGTTCATAGAGGGTCAAAGAGAGGAGGGGCTCCATCTTAAAGGGAGCACAGGTGTGGCTTGAGGTTCTTACAGCTACCTTAAGGGACCTCATGAAAATGGAATGTACCATTGTTTTGCATGTGTTAAGTGCATCGTGATGTATTTGTAAGACTAATGGAAGTTATGACACACTTATGATGTACGGGTGATGCTGACATACGGTGCCTTTATGCCACACTAGTCCTTAGGAAGGTGAGCGTACTGGCTCATTACTGACTGCCCGCAAATGCTCCACACATGGGGTGAGCATGTGACACATGAGTGCTCATATAGACACCATTACGATGTCCACACAAACTACACTCTATCGCCTCATTTCCTCATTTCTAACAGTTAGTGTGCACACAAAGAGTACACACTTGTCACTTGAACAGCACTAATGGGTGCCTTGTGCAGTGTGCAGGGTTTGGGGGGTAAAAAAACACAATGAATCTGTACGACACGCCTGCGTCTCACCTACTTCAACCTTCAACAGGTTTTTCATCCGCAGACTGCTCGTCCCGGCCATATCCATAGTTTTAGCTAAGGCATTTACAAGCAGATTGTCACTTCATTCCTGAACTTTGAATGAATTTACTTGATTTTAGAACTTTTTTTTTTTTTACTAAACCAACCAAAGGCTGAAATCTAAAGGGGAATTTTTTGCTGAGAAGCTTCATCCAAACCATCAGCCTTACTAAAGTTGGAAACTACTATCAGCAAATGTACTGAATTATCTTTACCCTTTTGCTTTATTTCTTTTAAATTAAAGAATGCTAATTTGGTCATGCTCTTTCTACTGAATGAATAACAAGGAGAAATATTACCCAGAGAACTAAACCGGGAATCGTCCCTCTGGGTCTCACTCTGGCATTAAGGTGCTCTGTTATGTGTAAGGTTAAGGAAAAAATGAATCAGCATCCTCAGAGAATGTCGTTTTTGGAGAGCAAAGCTGAGGCCGTTTTTACTCTTTATTATGGATGTCTGTTTATGTACTCTTCGTTCATTGGGATAGAGCTTAATGAATTTAACCTCACCTTGAATTACATTTTACCTTAATAGTGAAAACATATTTTAAATGTATGGTTTACAACTTATTGTCAATAACATTTACTTTAAAGTGATGCTGTTTCCAGGAGGATTTTCAGTTTAAAAGACATTATTTCTGCATTTGGAACCACTTCTTACATTGAACTGGTCAAAGATTTGGCCAATTCTGGTCCTCACAATCCACTACACTGATAGATTTGCAAATTTCCACTCAGAAGTTTCCACTCGCTGTCAAACTACTGAGTTGAATAATTCCGGCTTCTTTTGTTTTTTTTTAACTTGTCCTGTCCAACAGCTGGGAAGACAGATGAGAGCTGAAGGCCTCTTGTGTTGGACATATTTTACTTTAACAACAGGGATTATGAATCTTCTGACAAACCAGAGGAATGTCTGAATAAACCCCTTTTGGAATCCAGGACAAACTTTATTCCTTTGAATCATATCTGAGAATCTTTTGTGTTGGACCGGACGGAAAAGGAAAGGAGGGAGGAAGAGAGAGCAATGTTAGAGAGAGAGGGAGGATACGAGGGTGACAATAGATGGGGGGGGGGGGGTGCAAAACCATGAAGCGCCATAACCCCAACAAGTTTCTGGATGGTTATACTCATTACAGTGAAGTTCAAATGTAATACAGGTCTACATGGGCGGGCCTGTCAACACACACAACAACACACACATACATGTCAACATGTTCACAATACAAATATCGGTTACACACGCATACTTACTAATTAGTGTGAAATATTTCATTCAATCATGCAAACTATTAGTGCAAAGGTGAGCTAACACCTGTGCTCAGGTGAGTGTTTATGTTCTTCTAAAATGGATGGTGGAATGTGAAAAAGAGGGAGAGTGCCCAGCCATCCCCACACCAAGACCCCCGCCGCCGCAGCAGCAGCAGCTAGAACCCCCCCCCTCCGACGCTCGCATAGCAGCAGGCAGAGAACAACCGCCCCCCCGGGTGATCACATCCGCTACCCGGGCCAGGACCAGCAGGACCGCCACGGGGGCCCCCAGAGCCAGAGAGCAGGGAGGCATGGGGGGACAGAGAGTGCAGCTCCAGCCCAACCCAGGGCCCTGCCCCAGAAGAGCGCCCACAGCCCCAGTGGTGAGCACATCACCACCACCAGTAATTCAAGCTTCTGACTGGATAAACAGATCGGGTAACGGTGACATGAAGAGGGATGGCTCGCAAATAAGACGCAGATCGATCCTGCCATTAGGGACGGACCAATAAAATGTTGTTTTCGGTCAATACTGATAACTGATATTTCCCCTGTAACTGTGCCCGATAGCCGATATTTGCAGATACTTAAGTGTCTATGTTAACACAAAGTTTGGATTTCCTTTTTGTTTCCTTTTAGAAATGCACAACTTTTCTTCTACAGAACACTGTACTTGTCCTTTTTTAACATACAGCAAAGTATCTCATTGAAACAAGTATCACTTTAAAAGGTTCATATGAATATATCTGTAAGCACTCAGAGCATATATTGAATATTGTACATAACTTTAAACCATAAGCTGCCCATCTTTTAGGAATGACATGGATCCCTATTAAAAATAACTTTTACCTGAAAACAGTCAATGGCTGACTATGACTATAAAAATAAGCTTCCCAATCTATTAGGAACAACATGTATACATTTGAAAAATAAAGCGTTTCTGAAAACAGTCAGAAGAAAATCTGTAGCTTTTTTGAATATCGGACTGATACCGATAAACTCAAATTATGCAAATATCAGCCGATACCAATACTGGCATCGATGTATCGCTCATCTTCAAAAGGTGGGCGGCCGTGGTGCAGCGGTAGGGCGGTCGTCTCATGATCGTAAGATTGCAGGTTCGATTCCTGCCTTGCACGTCAGAGTGTCCTTGAGACTCTAAACCCCACCTTGCCTCTGGTGGGAGGTTGGCGCCAGCGTTTGGCAGCGGAGCCGCCGCCAGTGTGTGAATGTGTGTGTGCATGGGTGAATGGGACTGTGACTGTAAAGCGCTTTGGGCCTTCGTAAGAGGGTAGAAAGCGCTGTATAAGTATACGCCATTTACCATTTCATCCCTATCTCCAATAAAGCTTTTTATAATGTGGGCTACTTAGGAAACAAATGCTAACTCAACTAGTAAACAGACAGAAGCACATTTATGTAAAAATTTGATGTTTGCACAAGAAGGAACACAACGATATATAGTGGTGGACAAAAGCGTTGGTACCCATCAGTTAAAGAAAGTCCTCAATGCTCAATGAAATGACTTGAAATGTTCAAAAGTAACAATAAATTAAAATGTATTGAAAATTAAATAATCAAAATCAGCCATTACTTTTGAGTTGTTGATTAACAGAATTATTTAAAAAAACAAACTAATGAAATCGGACTGGACAAAAATGATGGTACCCATAACTTAATATCTTGCTGCACAACCTTTTGAGGCAATCACTGCAATTAAAGGATTTCTGTATTTGTCAATGAGCCTTCTGCACCTGTCGACAGGTATTTTGGCCCACTCCTCATGAGCAAACCGCTCCAGTTGTCTCAGGTTTGACGGGTGTCTCCTCCAAATGGCATGTTTCAGCTCCTTCCACTGATGTTCAATGGGATTCAGATCTGGGCTCATAGAAGGCCACTTCAGAATAGTCCAACGCTTTTCTCTGAGCCATTCTTGGGGGTTTTTGGCTGTGTGTTTTGGATGGTTGTCCTGTTGGAAGACCCGTGACCTGCGACTGAGACCAAGCTTTCTGACACTAGGCAGCACATTTCTATCCAGAATGCATTGATCATCTGGAGATTTCATTTTACCTTGAACTTCAAGACACCCTGTGCCTGATGCAGCAAAGCAGCCCCAAAACATAACTGAGCCTCCTCCATGTTTCACAGTAGGGATTGTGTTCTTTTCGTTGTATGCTTCATTTTTGAGCCTACGACTCTTCTCTCGAGCCCTCTTCCAGCCACGTCCAGGGAGGTTGGCTACTGTCCCGTGGGTCTTAAAAATCTGAATAATATGTGCCACTGTTGTCACAGGAACTTCAAGCTGCTTAGAGATGGTTTTATAGCATTTACCTTTACAATGTTTGTCTATGATTTTGTTTCTAAAGTCCTGGGACAATCCTCTCCTTCGCTGTTGTCCATGTTCAGTGTGGTACACACCTTTTCACCAAGCAGCAACATGACTATTTGTCTCCCTTTAAATAGGCAGACTGACTGATTATGGGTTTGAAAACAGCTGTGATGTCAATTAAAGGACATACCTGAGTTCATCATGACCCCCCTGGGCAATTAGTTCTCAGTCTTTTATGGAGGTACCATCATTTTTGTCCAGCCCTATTTCATTAGTTTTTTTTTAAATAATTCTGTTAATCAACAACTCAAAAGTAATGGCTGATTTTGATTATTTAATTCTCAATAAACTTTTATTTATTGTTACTTTTAAACGTTTCTAAGTCATTTCAGTAAGCATTGTGGACTTTCTTTCTTTAACTGAGGGGTACCAACAATTTTGTCCACCACTGTACAGTACTAGCTTCATACACTCCACACTAAGTTTGATAAATGGTGAAGAATTCAGTGAATGTCGTAAACACAGTGTTTGTTTCACTTCACAGATTTTCAGGATAGGGAGGCAGTAGTATTGTAGTGACAGACACATCTCATTCTGTGTTTTCCACATGATGGTCTCACTGTGTTCAGTGTGTCTGACTTACTGGGGCCAAAACCAAAAATGCCCATACAAAAAACCTTTTCAATGCAGCATCAATGTCAACAATCTGTAAGGATAAGAGCTGATATTGTCAGCACGTCTTTCCAAGTTCATCATGGAAACAGCCATGAACACATGACGCTGCTCAACGGATAGCCAGCTCCACCTGGCCACAGCGCCTTCAGGTCGGTAGTAGACAGTCAGATGTTGCAGGTGAACTTTGGTGTGTCCAAAGTGTCATCAGCAGACTTGCATCAAGAAATAGAACTGCTGGCTAAGCTTGGGACAGACCCAGAAGTGGAATCCCACCAGAGACAGACCACAACCATTACCAGTGACTAACCATGACCTCAGACATGGTTCTGCAACTGCCACTCAGCTGTAGGCCCATTTACCAGATGTGAGGGGTACTAGGGTTTCCAAACAAAACAATCACAACCAACTCCCCTGCTTTGACTTGAATGACAGGGGACTTTTGCAGGGGACTCCACTAACACCAAGACACCGTAAACGTTTGAGGTGGACATAAGACCATGTGACCTAGACAATGCAGCAACGGTCTACTGTTCTGTTCGCTTCCACAGAAATTATGGTCGTCAGCGTTGCTGGAGAAGGCGAGGTGAGTGACACGGTCAACATGGTCCCCATGGTTGGCTTTGGTGGAGGAGGTGCAACAGTCTGGGCAGGCATAACCAGTCGGCATTAAACCCATGTAGTTATTGTAGATGGTCCAATTACTACAGAGTCTTACCTCAGAGACATCATATACCCAATCATCATCCCCCAATTCCACCAGCATGCCCCCAACTTTCTGTTCATGGATGATAACGCTCCACCACCTGGTGCCAGAATTGCCACAACTCAACGTCAGGAAGTGGGAGGGCCTCATATGGTTTGGCCTGCAATGACCTCTGACCTGAACCCCATAGAGCATGTCTAGGATCAGCTAAAGCGGAGACATTGGATGATCGTAACCCCAGGTGATCTGGAAGAACTACATGTGGAAAAGTGAAACGCCTCAGAACAACATCATGAAAATAGTGAGGAACATCAGACGTCGCTGTCAAGCTGCCATTGCAGAAAATGGTGGAAATATCCGTTAATGATAGTGTCGATGTTTTTTATTTGGGTCTATCTTTACTATTGTCCTCATTTATGGGGGTAAAAAATAACAAAATAATTAAAATGGTGTTTCTTCTCATTAATGATAGGTAATACCAAAGGGATTTTTACCTGTTACATTATATAGGAGAAGCACTCATATAGATATCAATATCCTGAACTTATTGGGAGAATAGAATTTGTGCTGTCTAATCCACAAACAACAATTAACAAAATAAACATACTGTGTTTTTAAAAAAAAAACCTTTTTCCTCTAATGAACTGCTGAGCTTTAAATTACGACTGTATCATTTGTTGGTTCCTTCAGGAGAAGTTTCCCTTCATGTTCTTAATCTTCAGGATTCACTTGTTATCAAATGTTGACACAATCCAACTGATCTTCCTTTTCTGCTCCGGGGGTACTGACCTGTCGATGCTGATGGCGCAGAGGTTGAAGATGGAGGCGGTGCACAGCATGACATCCATGGTCATTAACCCATCACAGATCGTGGTACTGAGGGTCCAGACACCATCCTGGAACTAGAACATTCACGCCGATTCAATCAGCACTCAGTCAACACATAAAAAAGACGTGAATATGCACCAACAAAACAAAGGCTGTGATGGTCAAAACCAGACTCTTCAGGTTAATTTTATTGGGAGGAGCAAACTGGAATGGAATGGAAACAAGTTTATTTCGAATATATATATATATATTATATATTCTTACATATTTCTTATATATATATATTTTTACATATGTATACTTACACACATATATACATCTAATATCCATCCGATATATTTGAATATTGTTTTAAAATCATATTTTTATATCTTATTTTAAACAGTTTTATGTTTGGACATTGCTTTATTTCATCTTCTATACTGTTCCACAGTTTTGCTCCACAAATAGAAACACTGAAACATCTTCTATTTGTGCATGTTTTGTGTATGTAAAAATTTTGTTTTCTTCTCAAACTGTACTCTCCCTCTCTTTTCATGAATAATTTTTGTATATTTGCTGGTAGTATGCTGTATGTGGCTTTGAACAGGATTAACCCTTGTGCTATCCTAGGCACTTTACCGTTGGGAGTTGGGTCATCTAGACCCACTAGACAGTGCTCTGAACCTTTTTTTTCTATTTTCTGTGATCTTCACTGGTTCAATGGATTACATGAAATTTTTCCACCTTTATCCACCTTTGTCATGGTAGGGAGAACATGTCAAAGTAAGGGTGGGGTCATCTAAGATAGCACAAGGGTTAATGCTGTACGCAGCTCCACCAGATCTGTAAGTTTCAATAATTTTGATTGTAAGAATAATGCATGTGTATGATCCAGATAACCCACGTTTTGTATTATTCGTATCGCCCTCTTTTGAAGAATTAACAGTGAATGTAATGATGTTTTATAATTGTTTCCCCATACCTCCATACAGTAGTTTAGATACGGTAGCACCAGGGAACAGTATAGAATATAAAGGGTTTTATAATTTAGGACAAATTTTGCTTTATTTAGCACTGATATGCTTTCAGAAAATTTTGATTGTATGTATTTGATATGTGGCTTCCAACTCAATTTATCATCAATTACAACACCAAGGAATTTACATTCATATATTCTTTCAAGTTCTACCCCATCAATCATTACATCAATGTGCATATTTTTTTTAAAGTTATCAAACAACATAATTTTTGTTTTGCTCAAATTCAATGATAACTTATTAATATTAAACCATATTTTCATCTTCCAACAGTTTATTTAAGTCATCACCATCACAGAAAATATTTGTATCGTCTGCAAATAGAACGAATTTAAATATTTCAGATACTTTGCATATATCATTAATATATGGAATGAATAAGTTGGGGCCCAACACTGACCCCTGTGGGACACCACAAGCAATGTCCAAACATGCTGAACAAACATCTCCCAGCTTCACAAACTGCTTCCTCATACTCAAGTAACTTCTGATCCAATCTAACACTATCCCTCTAATACCATATCGCTCTAATTTATTCAGTAATAAATCATGATTGATAGTATCAAAAGCCTTCTTTAGGTCAATAAAAATTCCAGCAACATATCTTTTCTGATCAATTGCATTTGTGATTTGCTCTATAAAGTCTATGATTGCCAATGACGTTGATCTGTTTGCTCTGAATCCGTATTGACTGTCACTAATAAGCTTGTGCTTTTCCATAAATGCTTCCAATCTACATTCAAAAAGTTTTTCCAATATTTTGGATTACTGAGGTAATAAGGATATGGGTTTGTAGTTTGTGAAGTGGTGCTTGTTCCCAGTTTTATACAGCGGTATGACTTTGGCTATTTTCATGCTGTTTGGAAAGGAACCTGACTGAAAAGATAAATTACAGATGAACACGAGTGGTTTCAAAATACCATCAATCACTTTTTTCAATAAAGCCATGTCGATGTCATTGACATCAGTTGAATGTTTGTTACTCATCTTTTTCACTAAATCTAATATTTCCTTTTCTGTGACACAACTGAGAAACATTGAACTGGGATTCCGACTGATTAGTTCATGGTACTGGTATCCAGATGGTCCTGAATCAGAGTGTTTTTGCTAATTCTGGTCCAACATTTACAAAATACTGGTTAAAGCTTTCAGCCACATCCTCCATCTTGTAACTTTCCCTTTCATCATAAATGAAATATTTAGGATAACCATTTTCTTTGGTACCCTTAACTGCATTAAGAATGCTCCAGATGTTTTTGATGTTACTTTTATTTTCGTCAAGTAACTTATCATAATTTTCTTTTTGCATCCTCTTATAATATTGGTTAGTTTATTTCTGTATTTTTTATATCTGTTTTCTGCCTCTTTAGTTCTTTGTTTTAAAAACTCTTTGTAGAGACAGTTTTTCTTTTTACAGGCATTTTGTAGCCCCTTTGTAACCCAGGGGCATTGGCTATAGTTTGTTTTTCTTCTAAATGCTTTGATAGGACAATTTTTATCAAATAATGATTCAAATATTTTTAAGAAGGATTCATAGGCCTCATTAACGCATTGTTTGTTGTAAATTTCATCCCAACTTTGGGCTAATAGATCATTTTTGAATGCATGTATGGATTCCTCATTTTTAACCCTTCTGTACTGTGTTGACTTGTTAAACTCATAATTTCTGTAGTTATCATCGTATACTGTAAACACTGGAAGATGGTCACTTATGTCATTAATTAATAATCCGTTAACTGTTTTATTTTCAATATCATTAGTGAATATATTGTCAATTAAAGTTGCACATTGGTTTGTAATTCTGCTGGGTCTAGTGATTTTTGGAAATAAACTGATACTGTACATGGTATTTATGAATTCATCTATTGATTTGAGTTTTTTAGGATTTAACAAGTCAATATTGAAATCCCCACAGATGAAATTTACTTTGTTATTTTTACTTATAAACATTTTTTCAATCCAAGATGAGAATATTTCAATGTTTGAGCCTGGTGTTCTGTATATACAACTGATTATGATGTTTTTTGTTTTCTTTACAGTTATACTTTCAAGTACATTGTCAATCACAGTTGTCAAGCTTTCCAACACCTGGAATTTCAGGGTATTATGAACATACAATGCCACTCCTCTTCCGCCCTTATTAAGTCTATTATTGTATTATTATTGTACATTTTGGTTTGCATTTCCTGACACTACACTCTCAGTTTGCCGGACTTGGGACAGGCTCATAAAAGCTCTCGATTCTTGTGACTGCACTGAACACAAACCGATAATGAAGGAACTACTCTGTCTTCTCTGTCTTTATGATCCATCTTTAGCTGCAGTCCCATGAGCTCGACTTGGACTTTTCTATATTTCTATTTTGTGCTGTTAGGTAATGCCTACCATTATTGCATGCTCGAGGCTGTGGATAAGATCTGTCCAGACTGGACTACAAACCAGACTCCAGGATCCTGACCGGCAGGAAAATGACATCAAAAAGGAGTCTGTCCTTTAAACTCTGGAAAACTGCAATTTTTTCTTCCAAAACAGTAACAGAAGAAAAGTCACTGGAAGTCTTCTTCTGTAACGGCTTTTAAATAAATCTACAGAGTGAGCAGCAGCTCTTCCATCATCTGTGTTAGGATGTAAGGAAAAGAAAAGGACAAAGTCCTCTGATTATCGGACTACCAGACTACAATAAGCCTGCCCACTCTGAGGCTGGATGCTACGGTGATTGAATTTTTAGGCATTTTGCTCCACAAAAAAGGGTATTTTTCTACCAAAATAAGGAGGCAGGAACAAGACGTGAACTTCCGGTTCCGGACTTAAGGTTCCAGATTTACGGTTTCAGCTAATAATGTCTGGACGCCATGCTGTTGTCTGCAACCAGGTTCACTTGGCAGAAGTTGATGAGCGGTTGAGTGATTCAGACATAACACTACTGAAGGCCCAGGTGTGTAATGCACGGTCCGCCACTGCTGAAATGACCAGTGAAGGCAGCTTCCAAAAGTGAGAGTAACTTCTCATTAAGTTATTCTTAGGCTGAACTGTCTGTTTCTACCCTTCTTTTAACTTCCATACTAAAATGTATGCTATGGTATTTTTAAATCATTTTACACATTTTTCTACTAGATTTATTTCCTGAAATAAAAAGTCAGTTAAACCCCATTCAGTGCAAAGCAGGGCCTTAATATCTAAATTGAAAAGCCCACTACATCAACGAGTTGACAAATCTAGGGAGACAGTTGTGTGAAATCCTTTGATAAAACCTACAAAAATATTTTACCAATCCTATTTTTTTAATAGTATCACTTATGATACAAAGGGTGACTTGGTAGGTTTTTGCTCAAAACAATAGTTTAAGATGCTAAAATATTAATGAGTTTTTAGGAAAAAAAGCATTATTACTGTCTCAAATGCATTTTTTACCACGGTGTAACTGTATTTATAGGAATTAATAAAAATTCATTATCAACACATGCAGTCTTTCAATACAGCAAGTATTCATTAAAAAACAGATGAGTTATTCTCTATATAAAGTTAAAAATGATGGCGAAAACGTTTCCCACCAAAAGTGCTTTTGAGACTTCATGGAAGCTGTTTTGCATTAAGAATTAGAATCCCTTCTATTTCCTCTATAGTGGAATGATGATGAGCTGCAGGGCAGTAAACATGGGTGAATTTATTTACAATAGGATTTTAGGGAAAGTGTGGATAATGTTAATGTTAAATGGGTCTCAGAAATAAATGTGTGTGTAGATAGGGTAATTGTTTACTCTAAATTCTAGGTATGAATGTGTGTGCATGGGTATGTGATTTGTGGCCCTGTGTCAGAACGTGACCTGTCCAGGGTGTCCCCTGCCTTCGCCCACAAGTGGCTGGACTAGGCTCCAGCAGCCCAGTGATCACGAAAGGGACAAAAACGGGTTTAGAGGATAAATCAATGAATGAATGAATAAAATATGATAGAATTGTTATAGCATTAAGCCATGACCTCCATACTCATCCATGTCTTTCTTCACACTGTAGTTTACTGAAATTATGTTAAATAATATAAAAATGTGCAATCAAATCAAATACTTTATGTGATTTTAAAAAAGGAGTTTCTTGAAGGATGAAAATATAGAATAGCAAAAATGCATTTTAAATTCATGGGGACAATGAAGAGAGTTTGGTCTGCAGATGGGTTTCTGTATTTCCACGTATGTCTTCAGAAAAACACCTCCTTGTTTAGTGGGGGTGTAAAGAGTTCAGGCGTGTTAGGACTGTGAAGAGTTTGCTGACAGAGCGGGATTTTCCATCCATCCCCCTGCCTGATCTCACCTCCGAGTAGACGAAGAGCGGCAGGACGAGCACCGCCAGCATCAGGTCTGCGACCGCCAGACTCACGATGAAGTAGTTGGTGGTGGTCTTCAGAGCCCTCTCCGTGATGACGCTCAGACACACCAGCAGGTTCCCGCAGATGATCACCACGATCAGCAGCACGCCGAACACCAGCGCCAGCGGGTTGTGTCCCGCCGCCGCGTCCTGCGCCGCCGCCGCCGCCGCCGCGCTCGCGTTGGCCACCATCTCCGCCGCGGCTCTGCGGTCGGTGCGTCCCGGAAAGAGCCACAGCACTGCGGCCAGCGTCCTGTCATCAAGGGCGGGGTGGACTTTGGGGAAAGTTCCTGCTTCTCATGTTGCTAATAAGGGGCTGAGGTGAAGAGCAGATGCGCCTCCGCGTCTCAAAGGAACAACTAACGGAAAAGTCTGGGAGCGCGCGCTCCAAAAAAGTTCCCCCCGAGCAGAAAAGCAGGACGAAGCGCTGGAAGTTGAAGCTCGAGGACGAAATCAAGGCCAGACAGCGGGCGGATGTGGCTTCACCAGCTTCACCTGAGCACCTGCAAAGGCCACACTGGGCAAAATTAAACGATTAGAGCAGATTATCAGCTGTGCGTCCTTCAGCCTCTGAGCTGCAGCAGGACACGCGCTGTCCATATGCCGCGCGCGCTCCACACATTCACTCAGATGAGAGGGGTTTGAAAAACCAAACGATGGAGAAAAACAACAATACCTGAAGATATGCAGCAGAAAAACGAGAAAGAAGAAAAAATACATCTTGGTTTAGAAAGGACAGCAGCGTATAAATAAACAAACCTATAAAGCTACTGATCTAAATATTTGAGTAAAACGTTCTTTTATCCGAATTTTTTTTAAACATTTGCTGTTTGTGCATAAAAATAAAGCGAGTCAAAAACCCACTCCAATGAAAATTGTGTTTTTTTGTGTTTTTAACATGTTCTTGTGGCACTGTTCTCGTGATTGAGGACAAATATAAAGAAAATTAAGCTCACAATTGCATTTCTGAGCATTTCTTTACTCAAATTGTTGTCAATTAGCAGCACACACAAAAATTCTCATTTGAAAAAAAGAATATTTGTTACATAGAAAATAGTCTGGACATCAGATCCTCTATTCTGGTTCATCCACTTGCAGACAAATAGATCCATAAACGTCTTTGTTTTCCTCGTCTGAGCTGGAATCAGGATCTAAACTGTACGGCTGGATAGATCAAATATTGGTCGCCATTTTTGTTTAGCTAACGTTAGGTCAGGGGCTGTAAGCTAGTGAGAGAGCATTTAAACAGGGAGCTCTCAACAACGGGAAGGGGGGTGGGGTTGCTCCACACCAACAGTCCCCCCCCCCCCCCCCCACACACACACACCAGAGAGGTGAATTTCTAATAAACTCATGCTGCTCTGCAGAAACTAAGTACTAGAAAGGGACACAGGTTTTTTGATTTTGTCTAAAAATGACATAATCATGATAAAAAAGACCACTGGGAACATTGAAAGCATTTTTATGTAATTGTTTTCTGTTGTTTACACAAAGACATTTCAGTGTTTGTATCCCCTACATCTGAGGTATTTTAGAAAGAAAGTCTCCTAAAGAGCAGACAGAGCAATGATCAGACTGTCACTGAGATGTTTGGAGACGTGATGTGGAAATGAATGTGTCTGTTTGAAATATGTTGCAGTTCCTTAAAAAACACTTGCCATGTTGCTTTGTTAGGTGTTTTTTTTTATTGTACACTCTGACGTTTTTTTATGTTGTTGAATTGAACAGAGTAAATTCACATATTTGGACATCTAAGGCTCATATTGGGTATATAGACTAACATGGATTATATAAGAGATTATCTCTCCAGTCTACGAAGAGACAGCACCAGCTCCCTTTCTGGATTCAAACCATCTGCATCTGCTAGGAAAATGCACACTTATGCTTTTGTAATCTAAACTTTATTAAGATTTATCTACTGTCATACTTTGTTATTTTTATTCAAAGTAAAAGTAGCTAGAATTTTCTGCTTCAAATATCCCCATAGTTTCTGTGATATTACTCGTGTGCTGAGAAAAAGAAGAACTGGCATGACTTCATGATTTCCACTGATTGTGATGACTGTTTGCAGAATCGTGTGATTCATGACCCTCTCCAGCTACCATAGAGGAGGTGGTGTACACCCAGGGCGCCACATGCAGACAAATACACACTGTGGGTGGGCTCAGAACAAAACACACACCTGCTCAAGGAGAACATGCAAACAGAAAGCAACCCATCTGAGATTGGATCCAGGACCAACAGTGCTAACCACTACACCAGAGCTGACCAGCTTTTGTCCTTGGGATTTACCACCCTGCTTGTGTTCCAGCCCTCCCTGTATTTCATGCTGCTGACCAGCTCGTTCAGTTGTGTTCAAACACACACCTGATCCAGGTAATCATTGCTGAAGAATAATAGAGGAACTGATGACGGGCAGGGTGGGAGATCTCAGGGTTGGGCAGACCTGCTCTAATCCATCCACTGATAAAACGAAGCTGAAAAAGTGCCATGTGCAAACTGACAGTTTTGTTCTTTTTCCTGCTTTTCTCTTAATAAAAAAAGTCAAAGCTGTACAGATGTTAAAGCGTCAGACCATAATGCCCAGTTGTCAACAGGTGTGCTGACTCAGCTAAAAAGATGGGTTTGTAACTGCATCAGAAAATTCAAATTGCATCAAGTCTTTTTGTTCTCTGCTCCTGCAGCAGCTTTGTCTGGCATCTTTCACACACACATAAAGGTTATTGGGAAATAAGGGTTCAATTCCCCGGGAGCACAATGAGCTTCATCCACTGCCTAACAATGTTGCCACAAGGGGCCTGTTGAAGAAACTATATACTTCATTATCATTCTAACTGCTTTTTCTTTTATACTGTGTTTAAATTCCGTGTGAACTATATGCTGAGATTGAAGAGGTCCCCTCTGCACACAGAAAACTTCCCACGCACCACTCTGAGATGACATCCCAAGTGCTGTCCTGAGAAAGGAAATGCACAGCAAACGTATGCAGCGCAGTTGTAACTCAAGTTGACAATTGTTTAGCAGTTTCCCAGCGTTGGCCTTGCTAAACAACAGCCCAAACTAAGAATAACAAATGTTCTAACCCCATATAAATTGTGCAAACCTTAGACTTACCCCTCCCTTTTGTATTTAAGGGCTTCCCAAAACGAAATATAAAGAGGTGGTTGTTGCAGGAGATTCTCAGAGTTGTTTGGCAGGCTTTCTAAATGTTTTCTGTATTGGCTCTCTTCCGGAGAAATTGTGCTCCGACGCCTGTCTCGTTATTTATCGGCAGTTAACCTCGACAGGATCCAAGTCTGGGTCTCCCTGTGCCAGTCCCCAGCCCGGATAAAACGCAGGGTTGTGTCAAGAAGGGCTTCTGCCGTAAAATCTCTGCCTAAACCACCTGTGCAAATCAGTGAAAGCTAATTCACTGTGGCGACCCCTGAAGGGAAATGCTGAAAGCTGAACTACAACCCAATTCTGCTGAACGCAATGACAAACAAGTAAAAACAACAATCACAAAACTTCCAAGGACATAAGTCATATTAGTCTGTAAAAGAAAATGGGATTGTTCCATCTGTGTTCAAAACGTCTTTGTTTTCCTCGTCTGCTCTGGAATCTGGATCTAAACTGTACGACTGGATACATTACACAAGGAAGGTGGGACCTCTGACCATCTGTCCCCTACCCCATCCCTGGCGGGGGTTACCAGGCCCTCGGCAACGGCGGCCATGTCCCTTGGGTGCTGGCTTCCTGGGCCCGGCGACCCTCTCTCCACACAGGGAGAAGGATCCCTGTGCTCTCTGGTAAGACCAAGAACCGGGGATCACATCTGACCCTGGGGGTGTCCGTGTGCCTGTGGTGTGGGTTCTGGTCCTTGGCCTCCAGGCCATCTCCAAAATTGTGACCTAGGCCAACTATTTGAAATGAAATATTTTACACTAGTTGGTTTGAAGGCATAAGTATGCATGTGAACCTTAGGTGTATTGTGTACATGCTGACATTTTTGGAGCCAACAGGTATGTTTATAACATTTGAGTGTGTGTGCGGACAGGCCCCGCCCCTTTTAGATTTGTATTGCACCTGAACCTGACTGTAAAGATTATAAACATCCAGCAACTTGTTGCTTTATGCTGCTTCATGGTTTAACCCCCCTTCTATGATCATCTCCTACCCCCATCTCTAACCCTCCACTCTCTTCTTTCCTCCTTTTCTTTTCCGTCGGGTCCAACAAAAAAATGTTACAAATATAATTAATATAAATAATTAAAATAAATATAGTGTATTGTCTGTTTAAATATATATACATCTGGTGTGTCAAAAGATTCATATCCCATGTTGTAACAGTAAAATATGTCCAACACAACAGGCCTTCAGCTCTCATGTGTTTACTCAGCTGTTGGACAGGACAAATTAAAAAAATAAAAACTGTACAGCTGGATAGCTCTAATACTGCCCACTGTTTTTGCTGCATCGCTAATGTTAAATTGGGGGTGTGACTTAGCCGGAAAGATTGTAAACAACAGCAAAATGAGAAAGGAGTAAAGGCTTACTTCTTCACCAATGGCCCCGCCCACAACTCAGAGGTGAATTTCTGATGAAGTCCTGCTGCTCTGCGGAAACTATGTCCTAGAAAATGACAGTTTTTTTGATTATGTGTAAAAACAGTACAATATTTATATTTAAAGACCACTGGGAAAACTTTGAAAATAGATCAACAGATGATGGGAGTGTAACTTTAAAGACTTGTTTTCTCATCATAAAACCTGTTGGGGTGTCAAGACTTCCATCCCTCCATTCATCCTCAGACCCTGCTGAATCCCTTTCGGGAGCTGAACAGGTCGCCAGCCTGTTGCAGGCCCACACACTCACTTTCACACTCAGGGGCAATTTAGGTGGTAAATGGTGTATACTTTAGTTTACAGTCACAGTCCTATTCATCTATTCACGCACACATTCACACACTGATGACAGCTCCGCTGCCAAACACTGGCGCCAACCTGTAACCATCAAGAGAAATGCGAGATTCAGTGTCCTGCTCAAGGAGAATTTGACACGAGGGCGTGGGGCGCAATCTCCCGTCCTGGGGTTTGCTGTTCTACATCCGCACCATGGCTACCCCATTAAGAGATACTAATTAACCTTTAAAGTATGTTTTTTGACTGTGGGAGGAAGCCAGAGCACCTGGGGGAAAAGCCACACAAGCACAAGGAGAACATGCAAATTCCCCGCAGAAAGGTCCCAGCAGTATTAGAACCAGGGTCTTGTGGCTGCCCTGTGCCCTCACCAGAGCTCCTCTAATGAAGTTTTATTTAGGAGCTCGTTTCTGACACCTTGTGTCCAAACTGTGCATTGCAGAGCAGAACAGTTGGTGTCACTGGTTGCTGTCATCTTCTACAGTAAATGAAAAGTTGTCTTTATTTAACATAGATCTATAGATCAGTATGTCTTTATTTAAGTTTTGTTATGGATTACTATTTAAAACACTGATTTTACAATGTTGGAACAGTTTCCCATTCTGAGAGGATTTTTACAGCCTATCAAGACATGATACTACTTGGTACTGACAGAGTGCTCAAAGAAAATGAGGATATTGGTGAGAATACGGCTATATGCCCCAACATGAGGGAGGTGTCATCACTGCAGCTCTCTGCCAAACAGCGAGCACTTCGCCCAAAGACAGGTAAGAACAGTCTCAATCTGCTGATGAAATTTAGGGAAGAGTAAACCAATTCATGAGGTCAGGCACAGCATAGCGACCAGGATGTAATTCATTTGTATAAATGGGCACTTCAAGGAAAGGACAAACCTTTCCTCCAGCTATGTTTTTCCCCCAAAATGAAATCAACCCCCCTCAATGGGAAAACTCGGGCTGCAGAAAACACCTCAGATTTTCAGACAAATCTGGTGAGGAAGTGCAGGCACACAACTCATCCCAACAACTCTCAGAATGGTCCTTACTCTGGTCTGCAGCACAGGCAGAAAGAAGATGTGTGAAGTTATTGAGATAACACTTGAGGTCATGCTGGAAGACAGTCCTTCTGGATCCCACTGAGTCAAATCATTTGTCCCAATCTCCTTATTTCAGAATATTCTGAACAGAGTAACATAGAATAGAAAGTTATGGTGCATTAAGAACACTAAGACAAAATATTATAATTAAAGCAAAAATAAAAATTCAATTCAACTCAATTTTATTTCTATAGCCCAAATTCAGAACAACAGTCGTCTCAATGGGCTTCGTACTGCTAATTATAAAGTAAACATGAAATCAAAAGGATCATGACTACATAAAATTCATTAGGAGAATACTAAACTGAACTAACTAAACAGAATAAGCTAAACTGGCATCCCTGCCCTTAGACCCCCCCCTTCGCGGTAAGGAAAAAAACGATTCCGGAAAAAACGAAGAAACCTCAGGGGTGTCCACATGAAGGAGGGATCCTCCCCCAGGATGGACAGGTGATTTACCAGACCTCTTTGAGAAGAATTAACTTATCTAACTCTACATCTACATATATAAAGTCCAGCAGACGAGCTTCATCCAGACGGAGTTGGCGGACGACTGGGGAGTGTAGGAGCAGCAGTAGTAGTAGAGGAGCACGGATGAGCCGACTGGAATCTGGAAGCAGAAGAAAGAGGGACAGTGCATGCACAGTGCACTGCACCAAACAGAGGCATGGAGAACTAAATGATGAATAATGATTAAGAATAGAAAAGAGGAGAGTAGAAGTAGACGAGAATAGAGGACAGAACCCCAGTGCACCATACTTTACCCAGCTTCAAACTTTCTAGCAGCCTACTAATGACTTAATTGATATTGGTAAGTTTAATTTAGACACATTAACAGTAAGTTTAATATTCTCTGATTTCTAGCTGATCTGGCAATAAGCCTGTCCAAAAAGGAATGTTGATCTTATGTTGAGTAGGTGAAAAAATGCAGTTCTACACGCCTGAGACATGTGAGCCTTAAATGATAAATCCTGGTCAAATAAAACCCCAAGGTTTCTAACTGTGGATTTGGGGGCTATACTTACACCATCCAGGGAGACTATGTGAGCAGACAGAGCATCTCTCAGGTTTTTAGGACCTAGTACAATAACCTCAGTTTTTTCTGGGTTCAGGAGGAGGTAATCAATTGTCATCCAGGTCTTGATGTCAATCTGGTGAGGTTTAATGGATAAATACAACTGTATATCATCTGTATAACAGTGAAAATTAATGCTGTGTTTCCTGATTATGTTTCCTAATATAAAGCATAAACAGGATGGGTCATAAAAATATGCCCTGTGGGACTCCGTAGCTTACTCGAGTGCAATGAGCATTTACATGAACAATTTACATATTGGATAAATAGGATTTAAACCACTGGAGGGCAGTTCCTTTGATCACTGTGTCTTGCTCTAATCTTTGGAGTAAAATGCTGTGGTCGATATCTATATCGGATATCGATATTGGGATATCAGGCCTAACAGAATCAGGATAGAGAGTTGTCCTTTTTCTGAGGCCAATAACAAATCATTAGGACTCTAACTAGTACAGTTTCCATGCTGTGGTGTGGGATGAACCCTGACAGGAAATCTTCAAAGTGGCTGCTGTCCTGTAGGCGGCAGTAAAGCTGCTTAACTACAACTCTTAAAAAGACAAACAAAAGCAAAATAAACTAAATATACTGGGCATGTTTTATGTCCAGGTATACAACAATAATTGTAGGTAAAAAATGAACATATTTTAAGAATTTTCTCTGCCAAAAATGCATTGGGGTCAATGAATGGTAAAAATGGTAAATGGTGTATACTTATATAGCGCTTTCTACCCTCTTACGAAGGCCCAAAGCGCTTTACAGTCACAGTCCCATTCACCCATGCACACACACATTCACACACTGGTGGTGGCTCCGCTGCCGAACACTGGCGCCAACCTCCCACCAGAGGCAAGGTGGGGTTCAGTGTCCTGCCCAAGGACACTTCGACACATGGGCGTGCAAGGCGGGAATCGAACTTGCAATCTTACGATCATGAGTCGACCGCCCTACCACTGCACCACGGCCGCCCGCAATGAGAGAAGTCATTGTCTTTCCTTGATATTTGGGGCCACTGTAAGAATACAGGCCTCAGGGTTTTCAGAGTTAGATCGTCCAAAAGCCAGGAAAAATGCCTATGTTTTGATGTTAAAACTTTTTCTGTGAAGGAAACAATGCCTGAGATTTGGCCAGATTATTCTACTAAAAGTCTCTGTTCTCCTCACTTTCCTCCACTCTGCTGAAAGCAGTTTCACACAGACACTCATAACTGAAAACTGACTCAAAGATGATGTGTCGACTTTCCCCTGCAATATAACCTTATAACCATAGGGAATTTTCAAATAAAAATACAAGTTCAAGAGCCCAAAGTAGCTTCAAAGTTGAATGGTTTCTGTAGTTGAAAGTCTTCTTGAGTTCTATTGTTTTATAGAGCTGACAGGTTTAGTTGAAAAAGGGGCATCTGAAGATTCTGTAAACTAATTTAATGGGAATTTAAAAATAGCGTTATTTAGTTAGTTAGTTAAATAGTTTAAGAAGCTGAACAATTTGACAGTTGAATGAGTTGACACACGTGTGTGTGTCAAATGTGCTCTCCACATTTGACTGCGTGAGCCGCAGACACAGCCACGGTCAGGAACCGTTTGGTCTTTTAACCCCCCAATCCAGCCCCTTAATGCAGTGTCAAGCAGGGAGGTTAAATCGTAGGAATTTAAAAGAGTCGGTCTCTAAAAAACTGGTGGGGCACCTCACTGACAACTTTGACTTCAAGTATGTTGTTCAGCGTATGAACAACATACACTGAACAAAATGGGGAAATTAAGATGGTGACAATAAGTCAGAGAACTGAAAAACAGTAAAACAATATTTATTGTTTTAACTTAAATATTTTTGATAGTTTAGTGACTGCTGTTACATCATTTTGATGCACTGATAACATTAATCCCAGAGATTTGATATTTTTGAGATAATACTCTCTAAACTCTATTGAAATGAATGAAATTGTAATTCTTTTGAACTAATTTAGTTTGACAAAATAGCATCAGTTTTTGATCATTTTTATAAAATGTTCTTTTACCAAACAAGTTAAACACAGGACTGGACTTATTGTGTTATTGTAGTATTTCTTCGGCATATTTATCAGTAAATAAACTGCAGGACCAGATTAACATTATGCAATAACTCCTTGTTGATCTAAACCAAACCAGTTTCATTTCTTTTACTAGCAACCAAGTTTGGGATAAATTCATCTAGGATTATAATAATCTTGTTTTTATGTTGGATCTTCACATTTCTTCTTCCAGGAAATCTAATTATGGACGAGTTCAGCTGAATCCTGGCTTAATGGTGGATGGTAGTTTGGTGCAATAACAAAAGTCATTGACTGTATGCGAGTCCTGGACTGAGGTAGAGTGACGTCAACCATAGAACATGGTTTAATTCTGGTTCCAACCAAATAGAGTCAATTCAATCGCCATTTATATGGACGCTTCCATGTTGGAGCTAGAGAATGTCATTAGATGTCGATTGATCAAAATTGGTCTGAGTCACCTTGCCAATTGAGTGAACTTGTTGGAAGTCCGCACCTCTATCACTTGAAAGCAGACTCAGGAGAATCTGTCAATCAAATGTCCAAAGCATTCACCATGGGAGCCAGCGCGAACCGACTACTTTTATATAGGCATCTGGTTGGTCAGTTCTTAACTTGAATAACTTACAATGAAGAAAAAATTTGTATAAAATGAATACTATCAAGAACATGTTAAAGAAAGTATCAGAGCAAGAATGGTTATTCTGACCAATGGAATGAATGAACAACAGCTGTTTATCTCTCTAAAGAAGTCTATGGGATTTTGGATTCTTGGTTGGAACGTCCTGTTTGGAACACCAGTGGGAGGAACCACTCAGTCCAGTTCTCATATAGTCAATGGTTAAAAAAGAGACTTGAATTTGTCATTAAAAAGACTAAATGATCCACACTCACAAACGTTTGAGGAGAGGGGGGCACATGCACATATATTTAGTCAGTGATGTTTCACTGAATGTTGAATTTTGAGGCCTGCAGTCTTTATTTTGCAGCACTGAGGAAGGAAGGAAAACAGCAGGTGTTAAAGTGCAGTGACAAAACTTCAACTGACCACATTCAAAGAGGAAAATGTCTTAAACTCCTATTCAAATACAAAGTTCATGATCTGAGTTTGCTCCACAGACGGTCGGTCTCGTGGTGTCTTCCTCATGTTGGCATTAGTCCCTCGAGTCCGTGAAGCAGCAGTTAAACCTGAAATGCGGTTGCAGCAGAGACAGGAGGGGGTCAGACGGTGCACCAGCGAGGCAGTAGACGTCATCCACGCTGACGCCAAGAGACCGCAGAGACTTCAGACGTTTGCCACAGTTTTCTCTGCTCCCATGTAGGATCACCAGGGAAATCCAGAGCGGGCTGTCAGACATGCTGAACCTCTGTCGAATCTCGCCCAGTTTAGCCAAAAATCTCTATGAAGGAGGAAAAACGGATCCTGAGGTTTTTCTTTTAGTGTTTCGCACTTGGGAAGAACCAAAGATGAGAGGACCAAGCAGCCACTGTACCTGAGGAGAGTGTCTGCTTTCAGGTTTTGAGGCAGAATCCCGCGGTGAGATCAAATTTTCATGAAGCCACACTCTGAGGTCTTCTCTTTGACAGGAAACTGATGAATTGTTCTTTATAGCTTCCAGCATTGCTGAAGGAACACCTGAACCAAAACAGGTAATGATAAAGACTTCACCTTCTCCTGAACTTCTGTCAAACCCAAGCAGCACATGAGCTTCAGTTTGTAGGAAAAAAGATCTGAAAATCTGGTTGCAATTATGTCAGTAAGCATCATGCCAGGGGACCAGTTTGACCTTTAACACCAGAGATGTCGCCTGCGACATCAAAATATCACGTGACATACAGTAACTCTTCAACCGGGAATCAACAGATTCTGCTGTGCAGAAACTACGTCAAACTCTGCGTCAGAATCAGCTGATTTATGTCGATTTTGTAAATACTTCACTCCTGTTGTGTATCAGCACAAGGATGCCTTTTACCACTTAAAAATCAACTGGAATTACGTTAATTGTGTAGAAAGTTGAAGAGTTACAGTAGTCAAAAGAATGCAAAGACTGGAGCTAAAGGGTTAAGCTCTTTACCCTGGGCTTTTATTTTGAAGGTCTAGAAGAGCATACATGGGCTACATGTCTGCTGTGGGTTGATCAATTTACTTTTTGTAGCTACGTGTACCATCAGCACAATGAACAATAATTTGGAATCAGGCTTTTTTGAAGAAATAAACTGTAATGTTAGGAGACAAAAAAACTCAAGTCATTATTTCAGTTTGAATATGTGACTCAGACGGTGCTGCTAAAGGCTCTACATGAACATCTCCCTTTGTTTCAGTCTAAAGCTACATTTTACGTTTTGTACATAGCACCAGAAAGCGGTCATAGAAACGTAGACCGCTTTCTGGTGTTATGTACAAAACGCATGGCTACTGAATGCCTGTTGTCAGCTAAACCAGGTCAAACTTTGACCAGTCAGGGACTTGGATTTGGTAGACATGTGGACTGGACTGGACTGGGCCCAGAAGAGACGGCAGTACTGCTGGAAGGGGCTGTCATCTTCATGACCTGGAGCAGGTGGTGAAACTCACCTATCTCAGAGCGTAGCTGGTTCATCCGGTGAACCAAGGCACAGCGACGAGCCTGATGACATCTGCGTTTGTTTTTCAATTAAAGACAAATCAAGACCACACTCCTGAAATTATGCTGATCCGTATCCGCCATTGCAGGGGCGCTAGCAATGAATCAGACCGTATCCATTATGTGCCCAAATCGTGAGATTTGCACCGCTTCAACATTTCACACCAAGCCTCTTCCAACTGTAGGTGGTGGACATGCACTAGGAAGCAGTAAATAAAGAAGAAGAAGAAAAGAAGCCCCTCCCTGCTTATCCAATGTGAACGCCATGGACTAAAAGCGCATTCGACGACGTTAGTGGTCATTTGTGAGTATTCTGTCAGTACAGTGACTAAACAAATACCTGAAACTACTTTGATGTACTAAAAATGATTTAATCCTTATGGAAAATTGGGATTTTGAAGTGTTAAAATCACCTTTCTGGGATGCTGTTAGCACTTCGTCCTTGTTTGTGGACAGAAACAGCTGAACATTATTCTCCAGGAGAGAGTCGACAAAAGTTTCCTCGCTGGCAAAACAAAACTTTCCAACTCCAAGACCTGAAGCAGAGGAACAAAGACTGAGACAAATGTAGCAGCACAGAGGCAGACGGAGGCAAGCGGCTGCACACCGTCACCTCAGATTACCATGATGCTTGGTGCTGCTGATGAGGACAGAACTGAGCTTCTGATGCTGGCTGTCCGTGGTGATTAGGATGACGTCCAGGAGCAAAGATTCAGCTGGGTTTTTTTCCAGCAGACAATCATTCACTTTTTGAACTGCCTGAGGACAGCAAAAGAACAGGTGTCATTATTTCATGTACGGTAGATCTGTTTATCAGAGTGTGACTCTCCTGTTTAGGGATTCAAGATCAGACCTAATTACTGTATCATAAGGCGCACTTAAGTCTTTACTTTTCTCCAAATGTAGGGGGCGTATGAAGGTAAATATGTTCCAAAAAGGACGCACTTGTAGATTTGATGTGAGAACTTGTACAATAAAATGTGAGAACGTACACAGCAAAAATCTGCATCTGGATGTAAAAATCTTCTGTGGTAAAGTTTGACAAGCAAAATCACAACTGACAAATTCCCATTTGCATGTGTTCATTTAGAGTTACAACGTCAAATCTGTCATTCCAACTGCTCCAATGTGCTTCTGCGTGTGCTCCAATCTGCTGGCACGAATCACAAGTGCGCTACAACAGCGCAATCAGAGAGCAGGACTCGGAGGACTTGGTAAAGTTACCAAGCTCTTCACAGATTTGGATTTCCTGCTTCAATAACTCTTCTGGTAAATGTTCAAATGTGATGGCAAGTATCTCAGTCATTTTGTGTTAACTCACAGAGTGAACTACAAATGCATATCAAAAGAAAAAAAGAGAATTTTTTCCTGCATTTTAATGAGAAATGATCGCTTTGAATGTAGTCATGCAGCATCTGCAGCACAGTTAGCAGGAAAATAATCTTTGTTGTAGCAGGACAATAGGGTCATGATAAGTCAGTACAGAACATTTGGTGACAATAGCATCACTGTACTTAGGGCTATTGAGCACCTTTATTATACATCGTGTGTTTTAACATTTGAAAAAATAGATGAGATTAGATCAACTTTATGAAACCCCGTTATCATACAGGGTTAGGGGTTCTGACCTGCAGCAGCGGAAAAGCCAGGCTGAGTTTCCAGACTCCAGCGTCATCATCCTCAAGTCCTGATTCAAAGAGAGCGCGCGAGGTCACCGCGACAACCACCGCACCATCGGCATCCTTCTGCAGAGGACACACCCACCATGGTCATGTCTCTCGGAGGACACTGACCATAAAAACAATCATGGTGGTCATGTTCCAGTGTGAGGAGGAGGGTTATGACCCCCTGGCCTTTCCCGTCTGAACACTAAGTCTTTTCCGTAAAGCAGACTGCAGGTCCAGTGTTTGTTCATCACTAAGAAGACTAGTCATACATGTTAAAGCTTCGCAGAGAGCGAGGTACACCAGAGCTAAATCATGTCTCACTGCTGTTTTGCTTGCTTGGAGTCAGCTCTCTGGAAGTGCAAGCGGATGGGGTAAAAAAAAAAACTTGCTTTCTTTTCAAGCAGCCAGAACGTTATGTTTAACGAACTCTTACCTGCTTCACATCCGTGTTTAGGACCACGGAGACCATGCTGTTCCTGTTGTGTACAGAACAGAGTCTAATAGACCAGAAAATCTGCACAAATCCAACCAGTGCCTGAAAAAAAACCGTTTACTGAAGAATGTTCTACCTCTGAGAATAGTTCCCTTGTGTTTCCTGATCCCCGACACTTCTCTTCAGAGCTAGCGACGTCACTTCCGTTCCCGGCGGCAGCTGCACGCGCACGCCCAGCGGCCCCGCCCACATCAGTGAGTGTTGTGTCAGGTAGAGGAACTCTGAGGAGTGGGTTCGCCGTCGCGGGTTAGATGGTGGAAACAGTTCCAGAGAGGTTCGGTTCGGGTGTAGAGAGGTTCGGTTCCGGCCTCAAAGCCATTTCCGGGGTTCGAACCTCTGACAGCAGCAGCAGCAGAAAGGCTCCTTCATAAGGTGAGAATGGTCTTCCTCTGTGCTGCATCGTTGGTGTTGGTGTGTTTGGGTCCAGTCAGGAGCTCCGGGTCCTTCGAGTCCCTGAAGGAGCCACAGGTAGGCGGGTTTCGGGTGAAGCGGGTACTGTGATAATATTGTGCGCACTCACACCATGAAGGCATTGAAGTATAATCCACCTTTTGTTTCAACTCCTTTATGTTTGTTACTTTTGACGGTTTGTTTCAGTAAACTACCTTCTGTGTACCGAAGACACAGAATGTTGAACTATTTATGAGACTTTAGTTCTTTGAAAGCTGAAAACTTTCGAACTTTTAGATGTTGACATTCAGTAATAACCACAGAGAACGACTTTAAACTAGAACAACAGATGATCACAGTGGGACTTTACCAAATTAAACACATTTGAGCTTGAGTCAAACACAAAATTATTATAAAGTCATTCCTCTCAGTTATTATGAATAGGAAATAAAACGCTGAAAATGTCCTTAAAACCAGATGCAATTTTCTACTTTTAGTCTAAAAGCAGACTTTTTAAAAATACCGCTTGTTCCTTCATTCCTTTACTGGCCTCTGCAGGGTGCTCCTGTGGTCTTTGGTGGAATTCAATTCAATTCAGTTTTATCTGTATAGCCCAGAATCACAACAACAGTCGTTGGGCTTCGTACCGGTAATTGTAAAGTAAACATAAAATCACAAGTATCATAAATACATAAAATTCATAGGAACATTCTAAAATGAACTAACTAAACAGACTAAACT
Source organism: Oryzias curvinotus (assembly GCA_023969325.1). Lineage (NCBI taxonomy): Eukaryota > Metazoa > Chordata > Actinopteri > Beloniformes > Adrianichthyidae > Oryzias > Oryzias curvinotus. The sequence continues at coordinate 4,626,994 of CM043711.1, forward strand.
AAGCTGGGCCTCCCTGCCCTTAGACCCTCCTTCGCCATAAGCAGGCCAATCCAATACTTTCATGTGTCGTCCCAAGTCTGTCAGGAAGGGCATCCAGTGTAAGGTGTAGGGCTGAAAGGAGGAGGAAAGGATGACATAATGTGAGGAGGTATTCAGGAAGAAATAAAGCCTCTGATGAGGCAGGATATGCAGCAGGTGATGAAGAAATTATGGAGATGTTTAGTGTTCAGGACAGAGGATGCGGTATTTGCTAAAAGACCAGAAATGAAAAGATGGACGGGGGGATGCAGCACACAGTGAAGCTGAACACAAAGGAGAAGGAGGCGGATCTGCACAGGTGAGTGAGAAACTGAGATGGAAGGAGCAGGTTAGATGGATCAAGACCAGAGATGGACATGTGTTGACGGGTTCTACAAGTGTGATGGAAAGATGAAAGGAGAACTTTGAGGAGCTGATGAAGGAGGAACATGTTAGAGAGCACAGAGGAGAAGAGGAGGATGTTGTGGAGCAAGAAGCAGCAAAGATCAGAAGGGATGAAGTGAAGAAGAGGATGAGAGACAGTTGGTCCTGAAAACATACCTGTGGAGGTCTGGAAGAGGTTAGGGGAGATGGCAGAAGAGATTCTGACAGGACTGTTGAATAAAATCTTGTGATTGTGATTGGAGAAGAAATTATTAGCTTTCCTTTTTAGAAAGAAAGGAGACGTTCAGAGAAACTACAGAGGAATAAAACTGTAGAGGAAGCTAGATTGAGGTTAGAGGTGAACATTTGTGAACAACAGTTTGGTTTTGTGCAGAGAACCACAGATCCAATCTTTGCTTTGAGGATGTTTCTGGAGAAGAACAGAGGAGATCAGAAGGAGCGGCATCGTGTCTTTGTAGATCCAGAGAAAGTCTATGACAGGACCCAGAGAGAGGAGCTGTGGTTTGGATAAAGAAGTCTGGAGTGACAGAGAAGAAGGTTGGAGTTGTTCAGGACATGGATGAGAGCTGGAAGACAGAGGTGAGATGTTCTGGAGTTGAAGCAGACGAGTTGGAGGTGGAGGTGGGACTACACCAAGGATCAGCTTTGAGCCAGGAATGAGAGGATCATCTTGGATGTTTTGGAGATAAATGCAGGGAAGCAGATGAAGATGGTTTAGACTCATGAAGATGGGGAACAGGGATGATGGTAAAAGGATGCTGAGCTACTGGAAAGATGACTAGAGGAAGATCAAAGAGGAGGATCATGGATGTAGAACAGGAGGACATGAGGGTGGTTGGAATGAAGGAGGAGGGTGTAGAGGAGAGGATGGAAATGGATTTTCTTTGGTGTTCGCTAAAGTGAGTAGAAGCTAAAGTTGTACATCTTACATTTTCATGTAGGACCTATTCAAACAAATCCTGTATTGGATCAATTAATTGTTTCCATCAGCAGTTCACTTTTTAACTTTTCTACCTTGCATATCTGCTTGAAATGTTGAATTATGTAGAATCTGATTTACAAGTGAAAGCCTGTAAAGTTTGACAGAGTCTCTTTTTTTCAAATGCTGGGTAAGAAGCATCAATGTTTGTTTTGTTTTGTGTTTGTCTGAGAGGAAAATATAAGTTAGAGTTATGAGTTAGAACCATGTTCAACCGAAGGTGTGATACCTGACACATGTAGACCAACATCCAAAAAATAGATATACTTTTATATTGTTGGAAGTCTATCGACTTTGTCTGATTTAGTTTTGTAACACTGCAATGTGGTTTCTTTTTGTTTGGGTTCAGATAAATATTACAATCACAGTCTGTCTGTCCTAATCTACTAAAAAGGTTTTTGTTTTTCCTCAAACATACAACAGTATGATTATGTCCACATCTCCAAAACCATACCTCGGTCACACACTGATTGCTTCCCACACAGTTTGTTACAGACTCTTCCATTTCTCATCTAATTACTGGCTTGCTGAAACTTTTCTTTATGTGGAGAGAACGTTATAGGAAACCCAGCTTTATTTTTCCCCCAAAGCTTTCCTCTTCAAATAGCATGAACAATAAAAAACCTCATGTATGTTCTGTCAGGAAAAAAAAGATAGCATTCACTGCTGGCTGGTTAAAATATCATTTGAGAGCTGTGTTGGGATCAAACTATTGGTATACATCCAAACAGCTCCTGTGTTATTCTTTCTAAGCAGCAGAAAACACCTCCACATCTGAAAACTGAAAAAAACTGAACCTGTTTTTTCTCTACAACCTCCATACGGTTAAAGATTTCCATAAGTCGTGAATTTGGAATGCCTTCCAAGTGAAAATGGCTTTTTACTGGACGTTGAAGGAGATCCACCTTGTTGAGAACAGGCCTCCATCCTGTGGTAATATATTGCCTTAGTGAGATAATTGTTTAGCTTGAAGGTCGTGGTATAGAGCTTTTGTATCAGAGTATCTTCTGATGAAACACTAAAGGAGACAGAAGGAGGTGGAATCAGAACAGCAGACTAATCTGACCAGTTCACCAGGCACTAATGTGTGTTTGAACCCTTGTTAAACCCCGCTTTTACACTGATGTGATATCTGTCTCATGACAAAGGTGGACAGGATTTCATGTCTGCCAAGGACATCAGTCAAAATCAAAAATCATTGAAAAAAAGCATTCAGCGTGCTGTCTTGTGGGTTCCAGATTACCCCACTCCCCACTCTGACGTGCCTTGGATAGGACAATTAATGAACTGATTCTCTGTCTTCCTCTGCTTTGCACCTCTTGACATTGATTTGTTCAAACATGCTCAGAGTCTGTTTCTATGGACCTGTTGAACAGCCTATCCCTGCCAAAGGCCACCACACCCTCATTTCTCTGCAGTGTGCTGTGAAATCTTCTCCACCAGCAGAGAAGCCAGAGGGTTGAACTGTTCTCTCTGAAATCTCAGTGGGCACCCCTCCGCTGTTCTGTCAGCTGATCTTACATCTGCAGTATTAACTTTTTCACTTCACTTTCTGCCCAATAAACAAACCTGTTCTGGTGACTCAGGTATGTGAAACGTTCAACAAAAGGACTTTATTCCTTTATTTTTAAAGCTGAAAAAAATATATATATATATATATTTAAAAAAAGCGGCAAGCGGAAACTCCTGTCATATATATATATCTTTTGTTTTGTTTTGTCTTTTTTGAATACGTCAAAAAATATCCCCAAATCTGTTTGTCTTATTTAAAAAAGGCAGGATTTTATGTGGCTCAGCTAAAAGTTGAGTTTCTATGTAAAAACATATATCAAGCTTGTTTAATTTATTACTATATAATATATAGTATTATATAATAACCCCAAGGGACCCAAGTCTGGGTCTCCCTGTGCTGGTCCCCAGCCCAGATAAAGTACAGGGTTGTGTCAGGAAAGTCATACGGTGTAAATATCCCTTCCAAACCACCTGTGCGGATCAGTGAAAGCTGATTCTCTGTGGCGACCCCTGAAGGGAAATGGCCAAAGGGAAACAACAACAAGAAACTGGTTAAAAAATAAATAAAATTATTAAGGCTGCACGAGATCGTGATTTGCGATATTAGTGATCAATATTGCGATGACGATATAACATGGGATAAATTAGTGCTGCTCAATTACTTTTTGCAAAGCCTCCCCAAGGAAAAAGAAAAGGTTTCGCGCGTTGAAAGGGACTGAAAAAGCAATAAACCCACAAGTATTTATTAACATATTTATAGCTAATTTTACTTTACCAGCAAATCCAGATTATTCATCAGGTAACAAAGATAAGGTGCTTATTGATTATCATCAAAATATATTTTTAAACTATTTTAGAAATCCTTATGGCACATGGCACACATTAACATTCAGATGGACCTGGCCGACAGGTTTCTGAAGTCTCGTCTCTGTCATTTACTCAGTGGAGAGGATTTTCAAATCCTCATTGTTGTCTAGGCGCCCTCTTTCTTCTGGAGGCAGAAGCCTCCATGTGTCTGGATGAACCTGCTGCTGTGTAGTTTGACTCAGGTATTGTTAAACAGTATTGTTAAACAGGTTCTCAGCTCACATTCAGGTTTCTTTCTTTTTCACATCCATGTTTTCTTGTTTTAAAGGGTGGAGATGAAAGACTGGTCTGAGCATTTTAAAACCAGCCGTGGCTTATCTGACATGAAGTTCAATTCAAATATGTCCTCAAACAGAATGACGTATAAAGTAAACTTCCCCTCATTTATGGCAGTGAGGCCTCTTGCCTTTGCCCTGTAATCTCTTTATCTCATGTTTTAAACACAGAAAACATTTTATCAGGTACAGCTAAAAAAGCTGTTACGAGAAATAAAAATCACTTTTTTGTTGGTTTAAAAAGCTTAAAAATAAAGCTTTTAAAAGTTTTATTTTTACTCTATTTTGATGATGATGATGATTGTCTATATGGGGCAATCAAATTAGCATGTAAAGTAGAAGTAGCATCTGAGAAAAACAAAGTATCTACTGTGCATGACTACTGCACGGTGGTGCAGCAAGAAGGTTAGAGTCCCAGTTGGGGGACCTGAAACAGAACACCAATGAGGGACATTTCTGCCCCGAGGGGCCCCAGCAGCCCCGTGATCCGAAAAAGGGACAAATCGGGTTTAGAAGATGAATGAACGAAAGGCCTATAGGTCATTGCCTCCAGAAGAAAGAGGGCGCCTAGACAACAATGAGGATTTCAAAATCCTCTCCATCGAGTAAATGACAGAGACGAGACTTCAGAAACCTGTCGGCCAGGTCCATCTGAATGTTAATGTGTGCCATGTGCCACAACGTGCTTTAGATATCCAGGCAGAAATCTGCATTGCTTGTATAGATGATGACATTTATTTCCCATCTCTGGTATTCATCTGCAGCTCCATCAAGCCCCTCCCTGAAACCCCCACTGGTTACGGCCCTCAATTTATTTTATTTATTTAGACATTTTCATCAAAAATGACAGGATATAGCCTCTTGAGATGAAACATCTAGTTTTCGAGAGGGTCCTTTCCAGTACATGAACAAATTCAGATGAGTACGGCAGAGCAAAAATCTGCAAAGAACTAATTTGACAAAAACAGATGACACAACACTCACACACATTCATGCACAACACACTATCTCACAATGTACACCTGTCCTCCTCCAGCATTTATTAAAGCTCAAAACAAAAAAAAGGCTCCCTATTAAAAAAAAATTCAAGGTATATAGTGGTGGACAAAATAGTTGGTACCCCTCAGTTAAAGAAAGAAAGTCCACAATGCTCACTGAAATGACTTAGAAACATTCAAAAGTAACAATAAATAAAAGTTTATTGAGAATTAAATAATCAAAATCAGCCATTAATTTTGAGTTGTTGATTAACAAAATTATTTAAAAAAAAAAAAAACTAATGAACTAGGGCTGGACAAAAATGATGGTACCTCCATAAAAGACTGAGAACTAATTGCCCAGGGGGGTCATGATGAACTCAGGTATGTCCTTTAATTGACATCACAGCTGTTTTCAAACCCATAATCAGTCAGTCTGTCTATTTAAAGGGAGACAAATAGTCACGTTGCTGTTTGGTGAAAAGGTGTGTACCACACTGAACATGGACAACAGAAAGCGAAGGAGAGGATTGTCCCAGGACTTTAGAAACAAAATCATAGACAAACATCGTAAAGGTAAATGCTATAAAACCATCTCTAAGCAGCTTGAAGTTCCTGTGACAACAGTGGCACATATTATTCAGAAGTTTAAGACCCACGGGACAGTAGCCAACCTCCCTGGACGTGGCCGGAAGAGGAAAATTGATGACACATTGAGGAGACGGATGGTTGGAACTATATCCAAAGAGCCCAGAACAACCTCCAAAGTCATTAAAGGGGAACTCCTTGATCAAGGTACATCAGTGTCAGATCGCACCATTCGTCATTGTTTGAGCCAGAGTCAGAAAGTCTTGGTCTCAGTCGCAGGTCATGGGTCTTCCAAAACACACAGCCAAAAACACCCAGGAACGGCTCAGAGAAAAGCGTTGGACTATTCTGAATTGGCCTTCTATGAACCCAGATCTGAATCCCATTGAAAATCAGTGGAAGGAGCTGAAACATGCCATTTGGAGAAGAAACCATCAAACCTGAGACAACTGGAGCAGTTTGCTCATGAGGAGTGGGCCAAAATACCTGTGGACAGGTGCAGAAGGCTCATTGACAAATACAGAAACCGTTTCATTGCAGTGATTGCTTCAAAAAGTTGTGCAACAAAATATCAAGTTAGGGGTACCTTAACTTTTGTCCAGCCCTATTTCAGTTCTTTTTTTTTTTTTTAAATAATCCTGTTAATCAACAACTCAAAAGTAATGGCTGATTTTGATTATTTAATGTTCAATAAATTATTATTTATTCTTTTGAATGTTTCAAGTCATTTCCGTGAGCATTGTGGACTTTCATTCTTTAACCAAGGGGTACCAACAATTTTGTCCACCACTGTATGGGGGACTTCCTGTGTGGTTCTGAACGTTGATGTCTGCACCCAGGTCTTCCTGGCCTTTTCTGGATCAGACAGTTTAAGGTAATGGCCATATAAGAACTGGACTCAGTGTCCCCTCCCCCCTGGCGTTGCAAACAGGAAGTACCTGCTGGTTCCAAGAAGTCAAAATTCCATAGACTTCTATAAAGAAATAAGCAGCTGTTAATCAGACATTCTATTGGTCAGAAAAACCATTCTCTATCTAAAACCTCTTTTTGACATGTTCTTGATAATCCTCATTTTTTTGTTATTCAAGTTATAAACTGACAGTTTCCTCAAAAACAATTTGTGGTCTCTTGTCCAACATTCAAAATGCTTGTGACAATGTGGTTGCCATAGAATTGTTAAAAATTATCTATGGATGACATAATACTCACTTATTTAGTCCAGTTCTCACATACAGTCAATTGTTTTGACTTTTATATGCTTTTAGTTGAAAACGTCAGACTTACTTCAGAACTAAAGATAATGTAAAAGAACTACAGGAGTGTATTCTTTTAATAATTTATTAATAATTATTGATTTGATACTTCTGAAGACCTGCCATCCCTCGTTTTCAGGTAAGACTCTTCTCCGTCCACCATGCGAAAGCGTCTGGACAAAATCCGCTTCCGAGGCCAGAGGCGGGATGAATTCCTGGATGCGACAGATTCACCCTGCAATTCTGATGTGGAAAGCAGCGAAGATCTTGTTCTGAAACCTCAAATATTATCCCGAGAGCCAGATGAAGCAGAGGGCGAGCAGCAAGCAGAGATCCAGGTGCAGAACATTTACTCTTTATGCTCCAAAAGGGGTTGGATGCTGACTGTACTTTCTCTTTGTCTCAGGCTAGTCGAGGATCGTCTTCAGCCTCTCTTCAAGATGATGCAAAGACAGATTTAAATGAGATCAAAGGACACCTTGAAATCGCTTTGTTAGAGAAACACTTTTTACGTGAGTTTGAAAATTGTTGTTTGGAAAGCTAAGCAGAAAATATTGATTGAAATTAACTGAATGATTTCCACTTAATCATGATAACTTCATCAGTGACTCTTTTCAATGCCCCCAATAAGAGAATTACCACCAATTTCGTTTGCCTCCAGCTTCCAATCTACATCCTGTTTCAAATGATTGTGTCCAGAAATCTAAACTCTGTAACTAATGTTGGCAAAAATAATTGGATTACTTTTTTTTAGAATTAGTAGCCTCAGACTTTGCCAAAACTTCACCTAGATCATTGTTCATTCACTTGATGTTTGCATCACTACAGATTTGGTTTCTTGATTCTGGACATGGAGGGACAAACCAAAAATCCTTTCAGAGATCTGGATCTACAGAGCCCGTGTCCTGACATGGAAAAATAAAATATACCTCGTTCCCACAGATTAATATCTCGTTTCTACAAGTTAATATCTTGTTCCCATAAAGTAATTAAGTTGTGCGAACAAAATAGTATCTTGTTCCCACAAAATAATATTCCGTTCTCACAAATTAATTAATTTGTGCGAACGAAATAATTATTTACATCATAAGTCATTCATAAACACTGATTGCTGCTTTGCCAACTGGACTTAGCTCCTAGCTTCATAAACACGGATGTGAACAATAGTTGGATTCACAGCAGATACCTTCATATTTCTGTCTGTGTGTGTCTCATTACATTGCATTGAAGACACAGAGGATGTTAAAAGATCCGATTTATTTAATTTAAAATTAAAAAGCACACAAGCATCGGTATTCACGTTTCATGTCTGGGTTCATTCACATCCTGGTACGCTCTCCATCCTGCTGCAAAAGCCGCTTTCTGCCGCTACTTTCGTGTCTCTGTGATCCACATTCGTTCAAAACGGGGAAAATAAAAACAAGAATGATCGATCTATTTTTGTCTCAATGAAAATCCGAAAAATATCATAAGATTTAGGATGCCCAAGCTTCCTGCTTCGCCAACCGGACTTAGCTCCTAGCTCCATAAACACTGATGTGAGCAGTATTTGGATTTACAGCAGATACTTTCACATTTCTGTCTGTGTTTGTCTCATTACATTGAAGACACTGATGATGTTTAGAGATCAGATTTATTTATTTTAAAAAGCTCTACAAAAGGTTCATACTTGTTAGCAGTTGCTTTACATCCAAAGGCTAGTAGGCTACATGCTACGTAGCCTATCATTTGTCCTATTGTCTGTGAACGCATCACGGTTACACGGTGATTGGTCGAGATGCATTATGGGATATGTGTGATTCATGATGGGATACGTAGCATGTAGCTTTCAGATGTTAATAAATAGATAATAATAAATAGATCATTCTTGTTTTTATTTTTCGCCTCTTGAATGAATGTGGGTCACAGAGACACGGAAGTAGCGGCAGAAAGCGTATCAGATGTGAATGAACCCAGACATGAAAACGTGACTGAATACAGATGCTTTTGTGCTTTTTAAAATAAATAATATTGATCTCTAAACATCATTCGTGTCTTTCGTGTACTGTAATGAGACACACACACAGACAGAAATATGAAGGTATCTGGTGTAAATCCAAATATTGCTCACATCTGTGTTTATGAATGTCTTATGACCTGAATGACAGGTTATTGATGGGCTAGGTAGCATTTAGCCTACTAGCCATCGGATCTAAAGTGACCTCTAAAGAGTATGTTAGTAAAAGTCAAGTCCTGAATATTATTATTCCTATTCGACCCTAAACTACAATATCCCATACCGCAGCCAGCCAGGTGCCCAAATACCGGCATAATAAGCAAAAGAGTACTGCGGCGGAGCTAGGAGCTATGTCCAGAGAATTGCTGCAGTATAGCGAAGCACAAAGCTTGGGCCTCCTAAATCTTATGATATTTTTCTTAAATTCATTGAGAAAATAATCAATTGATCATTCTTGTTTTTCTTTTTCCTTTCTTGAACGAATGTGGGTCACAGAGACACGGAAGTTACCGCTGAAAGCAGCTTTTGCAGCAGGACGGAGAGCATATCCGTGTGAATGACTTATGACGTAAATAATTATTTCATTCGCACGAATTTCGAGGGAACGGAATAGTATTTCGTGGGAACGAGATATATTTTATTTTTTTTTTATGGGTTGACCCATTTGGATGCTGCAGTTCTTTTGGTTGTCTGGGCCCGTGAAGGGTTGTAGACATGCGTGGTCGTATCTTAAGAGGAGTACAGGTGTGTCTTGCAGTTCCCTTGAGGCTCATGCAGCTACTTTATGGGAGATCATGAAAATGTACCATTTTTGTTATTGTTCTAAGCAGATCATATTTAAGGATAATTTTAGTTACACACACTGACGACGTACAGGTGATGCTGTTGGTGGCCTTTATAAATTGGAGGTGCGCGCAGTGGTTCCTTACTGACCGAGTGCAAATGTTGCATGCACGAGATACGCAAGCCTCTGCAGGATGTCCTTATGAGCTACACTATGATTTTCTGATTTCTAACAGTCAGGCTGCACACAAGGAGCACGCTCCGTTCAGCGAAACCACACTAACAGGCTCCCTGCACAGTGAGCAGGGTTCAGGGGGGTTGAAAAGATGAAAAATGACTATAATGTGCCTACGTCTCACATGCATCAATCTTACTTATCCTTACTTAAGTGTTTGTTACAACCTGTCACCTGGAGCATGCTCGTAGAAAAAATGTTCATGTACATTTTCATCTCCCCGAGCAGTCAACGATCTTAAAATTTCATCCGGACTAGCTGTGTACAGGTTTGCATGTTTCCATCCACAGCCAGCCAGTATCCACCTGAAAGGCATAACAGTACTTCTACTTTGTGCCCTGTCTTTGTTTTTAGAAGAGGAGCTGAGGAAGCTAAAGGAAGAATGTAATGAAGAGGCACTGAGGCAGGAGTTGGAGAAGGAGCGCAGCCGGCGCATGGAGCTGGAGCAGAAGACCACTGAAGCTCTTAACTCCAGGTGAAGTAATAAAAGCAAACGGAAAACCCTGAAGCTGTAGGGGGGCAAGCAAAGCATCAACCTTCACTGCTGTTATTCCCATATTTCTGTCTGAGCACAGAGAGGAGTGTTCTCCATCTCGGTCACCTAAAGCCCCCTCTGGTCCTCCATTTGTAAACTGCAGTTCAGGTGGGATTCACCATCTCATTTCATCTGTTTCACCTCAAAAGGAAAAGTGCTGAAAGTTCTCTACTTCCCCCTCGACCAATGTTCTTCTGCCCCACAGATAAGCAGATAGTAAACCTGTCAACCAGCATCCTGAAATTCCTATATGATCGTTTTGGCATTACCATTGAAGACTTTCGCATCCAGCCGGAAGAGACGACCGTGGAGCCGGAGGAGCCACTGAGTGCCAGGAGGTACGATGAAGTTAAGAAAGCCTCTGTAGAGGTTAAGGCATGATCACAAACATGAATACTTTTATACTTGCTAAATTAAAATTATTTAGATAAAACATGAATCAGGTGCACTACAACAGGTGATCCTTCTTTTAAAGGAAGAAAACTTTCCCTTTGGTAGAGATAACCCAAAGTCATTGTTGTCATTGAAAATGTATAAACAGCTTTACTTCCCTGTTTACCCAAATGCATATACAGTGGTGGAAAAATAGTTGGTACCCCTCAGTTAAAGAAAGAAAGTCCACAATGCTCACTGAAATGATTTGAAACGTTCTAAAGTAACAATAAATTAAAATGTATTGAAAATTCAATAATCAAAATCAGACATTACTTTTGAGTTGTTGATACAGTAGGGCTGGCTGGACAAAAGTTACTTGATATTTTGTTGCACAACCTTTTGAGGCAATCACTGCAATTAAGGGGTTTCTGTATTTGTCAATGAGCCTTCTCACACAAATTTTATAGAAATTATTCCTTACATTAGTATACGGCTGTGTGAGTATTGCAATGCAATCTTTCTTTTTTTACTTTTAATTTACTTTAAGAAAAACCTAAGCACAAATGCTCAAAAAGTGAAATATACACATAAAAGGACTTAACATCCAGGAAAGAAGGAGATTAAGAGTAGCCTAATATTCATATTGATAATATCACTTATAACTTGAAAAGAAAAATCTCAAAAACTCAAGAAGAGATACTACACCAGCCTCATGCTACATCAGAGATCATACTGGACCAGAGCTCACGCTACACGAACCTTATGCTACATCATCCTCACACAGACCATCCTTATGCTACTTCAGAGCTCTTGCAACATCATCCTTATGCTAAACCAGCCTCATGCTAGACCAGAGCTCATGCTACACCAACCATAAGCTATATAAAAGATCATGCTAGACCAGAGCTCACGCTACACCAGGGGTGTCAAACTCATTTTCCCAGAGGGCCACATCAGCATAGCGGTTGTCCTCGAAGGGCCAGATATAACTAATACATGTAACTAAATGTAATGAAAAATAAATGTAACTACTCCTTAATGTCAAATAACCCATTATTTATTTACTATATCTTTTTAAAGTGACAATTATAGTTGCATAGAAAACATATGTTCACTTGTTACTCTAACATAAATCCTTTTAAATGTGATTCTGTCAGGTACGGTTATATGGACACTGTTTAAGTCCTAATGTATAGTTGCCCAATTCGATATTTCAAGTCTGATTCCCCCAAGATATGAATAAATACACAACAATTTTATTCCTTATTTTAAGAAATCAAAAACTTGTATGCTCTCGCGGGCCACATGAAATGACATGGAGGGCCACATTTGGCCCCCGGGCCTTGAGTTTGACACATGTGCGCTACACCATAGATCATGCTACACCAGAGCTGATGCTACACCAACCTTATGCTACACCAGAAATCAAGCTACACTAACCTTATGCTAAACTAGTGATCATGCTACCAAACCTTATGCTAGACCGGAGCTCATGCTGAAACCTTATGCTACACCAGAGATCATGCCAGACCTCTCGCTACTCTTAGTGTCTTTTTACATCAGCTTTATGCCACATTCAAGATTCAAGATTAGTTTATTGTGATTTCATATATAGTATTTCTGAAGAAATACAGAGGTTGAGACGAGATGTTGTTCCTTACTATTATGATAGTGGCAAAAAAAGAAAGCACTAAAATAGCAATCAACTAGAATAAAATAGAAATAAAATAGAGACCAGCTTTCACTGCTGCATCAGCCTTTTGGTGTTGTCCATAAATGCTCTCAGATCTCCACATCTAACAACAGAAGCTACATAAATGATGAAGGAGGGAAAGTATAACAGTTCATTAATGCCCATAACTCAATACTCAAAACCCAATACTAACCCATAACTAGAACCAGTAATAAAAGGTGACATAGTAAAATATAGTTTAATATGGGCTCCACGGTGGTGCAGTGGTTGGCGCTCTTGCCTCACAGCAAGAAGTCCCCCGTTTTAAGCCCCGGCAGGGAGACCTGGGACAGAACACCAATGGGGGGCCTTTCTGTGTAGAGTTTGCATGTTACCCCCGTGTATGCGTGGGTCTTCTCCTCCCACCATCCAAAAACATGCTTCATAGGTCAATTGGCAACTCTAAATTGTCCCTAGGTGTGAGTGTGAATAGTTGTGTGATTGTGGTCATGCGACAGACTGGCGACCTGTCCAGGGTGTCTCCTGCCCTCGCCCACAAGTGGCCCAGATAGGCTTCGGCAGCCCAGTGACTCCGAAAGGGATAAAATGGTAGAAGATGAATGAAGGAATGAGTAAAATTTCCCTTATGCTATATATATGTGTATGTCTGTATGTATATATATATATATTACAATAAATTAAGCATGTCTGTCAAATTTGTATTCACGTGAAATTTGTCCACTGTGTTAAGAAAAGATTAGGGATTGTAAGAGTCTGGTGCTTTGTCTCCTGCCACGGCAGATTGATGCATCAGCAATTATAGTCCATGATCCAACCTTCAACTTGCAAACACTTTCAAAAACAGACTATTATGTCCTGTCAGCACTATTAACAAAAACACAACAAACATCCAATCAAAAATTATATTTCATATTTTACCAGAAGATGGCAGCAGCACTGTGGCCACAAACAGAAGCCTCTTTTCCACTGAAGATGGCCTGTGTGTGCAACAATGCTGTGAATGTGGTTAGCAGAGCCAAATTTTAATGTTTCCACGTATTTGCATTTTGGCTGGTCCCTTTAGGGGTCAACCATCATCTGTCTTCCTCTAACCTGTCCTCTGCATCCTCCTCCATGATCTTCCTCTAGACCCCTTTCCTCCAACCTCAGAATCCTTTTATCAACATCATCATTGTTCCTCCTCTCAACGTGTCCAAACTATCTCCATCTGCTTCCCTGCATTTATCTCCAAAACATCTACCATGATCTGTTTTGCTGATGAAGAAGGAGATTTATTACAGACTTGAGGTCCATTTGCTACAATAAACACAAAACAAATAAAAGACTTAAGGAAAAAAAAAAAAATTCATACAAGTATAAAAACAGGGACATAAAAATATAAAAACAATGACAAAAAAGTATAAAAACAATACAATAATCAAGTATCATGAACTTGGGAACATCATCCCTTGTACGACAAATCATCACAGCACTTTTACTGGAATTGTATAAAATATCATTTCTAAAACCAAATTCAGAACAGACATTTAACAATTTTTGCAATTCTGAGCTGCTGGGGTTAAAAACAACAAAATCATCTGCATACATCAGATGATTTACCTTAAAACCACCAACCATGCAACCAGTATTACAGGCATTCAGATCCTTCAACAGGTCATCTATGTACAAGTTAAAAAGAAGTGGGGATGAAACACCTCCCTGTCTTACCCCATTCGTCATACCAAACGGGGAAGAAACACCTGATCCCCACCTAACTATACTTTTCTGATGAGCATACCAGAAGGCTAGTAATCTTACAATGATTTTTCATTTTCATAAAAAGTTTGGTGTGATTTAACCTGTCGAAGGGTTTAGATGCGTCAATGAAACACAAACGGTACAGACCAGACGTTTGGACACACCTTCTCATTCAAAGAGTTTTCTTTATTTTCATGACTATGAAAATTGTAAATTCACACCGAAGGCATCAAAACTTTGATTTAACACACGTGGAATTCTAAACATAACAAAAAAGTGTGAAACAATTGAAAATATGTCATATTGTAGGTTCTTCATAGTAGCCACCTTTTGCTTTGATTACTGCTTTGCACACACACACTTAGAAATACTTAGGATGCATAAATGACCGTCAATCATTTGAATTTGTTATTTCACTGTCACTTGTTTTGAATTTGAAAGCAACTTCAAAGGCAACAGTTTTGCATTGTTCTTGCTTGAACTGTAAAGGCTGCTTTGGTTTAAACAAACTTCTCTGGTGTCTGATTTGCAGACTGACTGAAAACATGAGACGGCTAAGTGAGTATTTGTCACATTTCATTTGGAATGCATTATACAGGGAGGGGGGTTACATCACTGGGCAGAGGCCAGGTTCTTGAGTGTAGCTTTCCTTTCAAATATAACTTAAGTAGAACTAAAATAAGTCATCCAAATTGAGTAAAACAGCACCTAATGGCAAAACTACTGAAGTACTGAGTATTTTTTAAAATCTATGGGGTCAGATAAGCCAAAAATGCAATAAGTGTTTACATTTTTTTATTTTCAGTTATTAAAGTAAAAATCTGCATAGTTTGAACAAAAAGTACTATTTTCTTGTGTCCAGCTTATTTGATATATATAAAATGGGTATCAAATCAATAGCTTGTCACCTGCCCAGTGTATTTCCTACCTCGCAAATGTGATGTTTTTTCAAACAACAGTTTTTCATCTGCGCCTGATTTACAACAGTTTGAATAGAGAAATACTCAGAAATGCAGTTTTAAGCTGAATTTTCTTCATATATGTCCTCCATCCTCAGAAAAACATTTTAATGTCACTGTTTTCATTGAAGTCGGTCTTTAATGACCTAAATCAATATTTATTTGACTGTCAGCATTAGTTTTATGATTCATAGGATATAATGCTGTGGCTTTTCTAGAAAGAGGATTCCGACCCCTGACCAACTTCAAGAGAAGCCTCTCAGCTTTGTCCTGTTGGTCTTCCATCTACACATCAGCCTTTGCCTTTGTTGTAAGTTGTTGCATAATCAATGAAACCAGGTCTCCTTAAAAGCAGAAGTCCTGCCCACACAGTATGTACTCTCCACAGATCTACATGCATGCAGTGTGGCGTGGCTGGACCATCCCAATGCTTCTGTTTCTCGCTATCCTGCGCCTCACTCTGAATTATCTTATTTCTAGGTTGGTAACTTTTGATGAGACTGATCCAGACAAAAATCTGAATATGTGCTGTCTGAGGCTCAGTAGATCTCTCAACCAAGTTGTTATTCTAAGTAAACTTGGCCATAAACCACAGATCTTTCTAGCTTTGGTGTGTGGTTTTGATTCTACACGAATAAACCCCATTTTCTACTTTTTTGTTGAGGATTGTTTCCTGATTGTGCAGTCATCCCATCTGTATCCTGAAAGGAATTCCTCACGACTCTGAATAGTTTAGACAGCTCACAGACCTTTTAGCATTTCATAGCACCATCTTGAGACTTTGATTTTGTCTGCATGGTCTCGTAATGCTGTGTTGTCAGAGGCTGGAGGATCACGTGGAGCATCATTCCGGAAGTCTCTGAGCCAGTGGTGAGTGTTTTCTATTTCTTGCCACAACATCAGCTTTGGAAAATCACACAAATGAAACTCTCCTAAAGGAATTCAGAAGTCAGCCTGTAATTTGACTGCACTTGCGTTTCCAAACCACCAAAATAAAATGTTATAATCACATAGGAGTCAAGTATGTGACTGAACTTCTTTGTTAATGCAAATGTTTACAGCACTACCATGTTTTCCAGGAGCCTCCAAAGGAAGATCTGACAGTATCTGAGAAGTTCCAGCTGGTTCTGGATGTTGCACAGAAAGCTCAGGTCAGATCAAGGAGGCGGGGCCAGCCATTAGACTGTGTCAAAAGCACCATTTGCCTTTATTTATCAATATTTTACTCTCACAGAATTTGTTTGGAAAGATGGCCAACATCCTGGAGAAATTTAAGAAGTGAGTTTATTTGCAAAATGCAGTATTTTCCACGTCAGACTGAGATGTAATTGACAGACCGTTAAACTGTAATTGTCTTTGTGAAGTCTGTTCATGTGGGTCCAGCCAGAGTTGACTCGGAAGCTCTACGTTGGTCTGTGGGTGGCTTTCGTCTCCTCGTGCCTGCTGCCATATCCGCTGCTGGGATTCCTCATAGGTACTTCTTTACCTTTATGGACTTTGTTTAAAGAGCGCGTTAAATCTGCAGCCACTGGTCTATGTGTAATTGTAACCGGTCAGGTCCAAAACCTCTTAGGAACCAAACCATTGAGGAACAAAGTCTTATGCTACATCCACACCGAACATGACTTGCACATCAAATCCGCATCCACTGCCTCTATTTTGACGCACGGCAAATTTGCTGCCCAACCCTTTGCCTGAAGTATGTTCATTAACTTGAGGCTCCAGACGCATGTGGGAGAAGCTACATTTACAATGCATGGAAGACACAAATGACAAGTAATAGGAGGGAAGATTAAAAACAACAATAAAATTAGCGGATTATTTTTATTATTGTCTGGATGCAAATAAGAAAAATATCTTAAAGTTTAGGAGGAGAACATTCAGATTCTCCTCTCTTTTGGTTTTGGACTCCACCCACTGATCACATCATCAACATGTGACTGGCCAAAGCAGAGTCTCCAATTGGTTGACGTGACCTGTCTTCTTCGCCGAAGTTCAGACTCTGAAAACTTTGCGATGTGACACCCAATATCCGCTATGACGCCTGAAATGTATCGCTGCTTGATCACCACGCCTGATTGCCATTCCAAAACTCGCCGTAGGACCTTCGATCACATCTCTATATTGACTTAAATTAAAACTGGTCACCCCTGAATCGTGTTTAGTGTGACTGTAGCGTCAAAGCCTCAGAGGAGTCACCCAAAAAATGAAGCTCACAGGCCGAGACTCTCACTGGTTTCTGCACTCGCGTGCCTGTAGAAAAGGGGAGCCCTAAGAAACTCTGAATCGAACTGAAATGAGATTTTAGCGTATCGTTACACCCCTACTGTACATCTGAGTGGAACTATTGATGAGGCACACATAGACTCCCATGCACCAGGTGGTACCTAACTGACGCATTCATCAGCTGTTACTACCGCATTCACATATACCAGACCTTCCCTTAATGCAGGAGCTACATATTCAGAAAATGTATTTCATGACCATTGGTCAGAAATAAATAGAAAACAAAGATCTCGTGACTGTGTTTTCTGTCCCCAAAGGTTTGGTCTGAAACTTGAAGCTGCAGCATTAAAGCAGAGCCCACCTTCAGCAACCACAGAGGGGAAATCACAGTGTGAAGCTAAGAAATCAAATCATTTCTAGGATTGATAAATTAAGCGAGGGATAAATGTCTATAAATAAACATTTATGGATGATGCAGAGGCATTAACCATTCCCCGCTTCAGGTCAGACGGTTCACTCATCATCCATTAATTTCTGATAATGGAGACCTTGAAGGGCATCATCCCTCTTATACCATGGTCACTTATAGAATAAATAAATATTCTGTTCTTTATTCTTGTTATTTTTTACGTTTTAATCATTTTTCACAAGAAGCAGATTATGTAATATGTGGTGTGACGCATTGTTGTGGCAACGGCAAGGAAGTGCTAAACAGCATGTTAAGCGATCCAAAGCATCATTTCTGAGGGAAAGTTGATCTCTTACAGCTTATTTTTGTCCAGACAATGTAGCCAAAGGTAGGTTTTAAAGAAAAGGTCTCCTTGATCAATTTGATTAAAGAGATATCCTCCATTAACTCTCATCATGAAATGTATATCAACAGATACTTTCTTTAATTATTTAGCTATACAATTATTTATAAAAATACATTCCCTCTGTATCAAGCAATAAGGTAGGCAAGACAGAAAGATGAGCTAGATGTTCCAAGTTTCTGTTGTTGTGGCGTTTTGGCCAGCACAGTAACATCGAGCATTCAGGTCATGTGACTGGAACTTCTTACCCTGCAGCCAATCAGAACTGAGTATTGACCTGGACTATGGTATACTGTATCACCAAAGCATACTTGGTGTGTGGTTCATTTGAAACAGTGAAGTGGCATTAAATAGATGATTTTTATTTTTATTTTACAACACTGGATAAACAGACAGAGAAATCCTCCTTTAGATGAAGGCTGGTTCTGCCTCATCTCTCCTGAAAGAAGGGCAGTTCCACTACATCCATGACAACATTCTAACATCACATTTTAATATTTAATATACAAAATAAGAGACCAATAAAATCTACAGTAATGACAATAAAGAACCATAATACAAAACTGAGTTTATGAACAGTTGATGTCTATAAAACAAATCAAATATCTTGGAGTAAGACTTTCATAAAACTTTAAAATAACAGACATTTGTCAAATACACAAAGAATTTGTGAAAGGAAGCTTTAGAAAGACTGAGCTTTCACATCACAGAGATGAACTTATCTCAGTAGTTGTTATTAATGGATAACGGACTGAAGATTAGCCTAAACTAAATGTTTTATAGTTTTTCTCCTAGAAAATGTTAAAGCCACAGGGCTGCTCTGCTCACAGAAGGTAGCAGAAAGGCTTTAACTTCGGACTGGCAGAGCTGCTGGTAGATCTCGTCTGTCATCTATGGGATTTTGAAGCTTTTAGGAATGCACAAGGTGGTGAAAGAGTTTGCATACAAACATACAAAGTTAGTGAAATGTTCTGGAGGTTTTAAAAGAGCATTTAGGTCCCATGGATCTTTGGACTTTTTTGTTTTCAATGTTGCCAACAATTAGACCTGAAAACTGTTTTTTAAGGTTCTGTGAGATTTCTTTGTGTTTTAGTTGGTGGGAGGCATCTTTGTTCACTGCAATACTTTGTAATGTAACCCTGGTTTCAATGACAGAGGTCAAAGGTCAAAGGCCTTCAGCAGGTTTGCACTGTAGCAGCTGTTTTGGTCCATTCCTCCATCCAGATCTTCTCCAGAGCTGGGATGTTTTGGGGCTGTTGCTGGGAAACACAGACGTCCAACTCCCTCCACAGATTCTCTATTGGATTGAGGTCCAGAGACTGACTAGATCAATCCAGAACCATGAATTTATTTTCTCATCTGGTGTAAAAGGCAGAGTAAATGTGGTGGTTTCCCAGTAGACTCAGTTGATAAAACATGATCAAAAATCATGCAGTTACATATAAACGTATAGTAAGAGATCTAATAGACCATTCCTTCAAATGGCACATTATTACTTTTATTATGGCTAAAAATTGCTGGTAGAATTTTTGTTTTCATGTATATTTGCAGTCAGTCGGTTTACATTTTCCTTTGTAAAGACTGTGCTGTGGAACTGATCCGTGTCTCTCTCCTACTCAGGTGTGTATGCAGGTATCAAGTTCTTCCTCATTGACTTCCTCCTCAGGAGCTGTCCAAAGCTGAGGCAGCGCTTCGACACTGTGTACATCATATGGACCAATTTACCAACAGATCTTCAGGTGAAGGAGCGCAGCAGCTTCCCAGGGAGCAAGCGGGTTAGTTTAAAGCGCTCAAAGCACTCGCACATCCATAAGACACCAGATCACACCGCAGCTCTCTAAAAGTGTGACACACAGAGCAAAACCCTCAGACACAGCTTAATCATGATCCAATTCACTTCAGATCATCTTCTTTGTCTATTGATGGGCTCTATAACTGACCTGCAGATTTTATCTGAGAATTATCTGTATTTAAAGTTCCTCAAGTCCCCCGCAAATAATCCTTTGATCTCTTTTCAGAGTGTTCCCAGTGGTCTTTTAATCCTGATTCTGCCATTTTTAGCCAAAATCCCCAAAACTGTGTTAAAGTTTATTCGAAGTTTGTAGGCAGGACCAATGGTGCAGAGCAACCCTGCCCCCCTTCTCATCCCCATTGTTCCCGCCAGCTGACAGCCCCGCAAACCCCCCCACCTAACATTTGTGGTGCATCACAAATGAAGAGCCGTACAGTTTAGATCCAGATTCCAGCTCGAGAGCAGGGAGCTTGAGACCCGCCCAGCATATTTTCTATGTAACAAATAAGCTCTTTTTCAGACGGCATTTTATCATCTGCTCCAGATTCACAGCATTTGGATGAAGAAATGCTCAGAAATGCAATTTTAATTTTCTTTATAAATGTTCTCCCTCCTGAGAAAAACGCCAAAAGAACATGTTAAAAACACAAAAAAACCACTATTTTCATTGGGTTTTTTAACTCATTTGTTTATTAAACAAGCTTCTAAAAATGTACAATTAAATCATAAGAGTGTTATATTCTTCTTTTATTTTTTCTACAGATATGACTCTAGTGGGTTGTCATCCTTTTTCTTCTTTTACCATATCAAAATATATATGACATCGATGAAGAATCCAACTTTAAAAAAGCCCATCCACGGAAATGCGGTGATATACTTAAAGAACATTGCCTCTGAACAGCAGCTAGACACTGTTATGCAGCAGATCAGAAAACCACCCTGACAGGAGATTAAACCTTTAACCGTCATTTTGTTCAGTTATCTGATACGTTCAAAATCTAAACACAAGACTTCCTTGCCTAAAACAAATAAACCAAAATTACAACCCATTATTCATTAAAATCATTTACATTTTTCTCTAAAACCAAAGAGTCACAAAAGAGGAATAAAGGAGCTGCATGTTGCAGACCTTTGCTCTAGGGCGTGGCCCTGTGATTGTTGTCACTCGAATAATAAATGTGCTCAAGATTCCTAAAGCTTGTATAATCTGTCTTCAAATTCTTCCTTCTTCTTTACTGTAAAACTAACCTGGCTTGAGCTCACGCAGTCCTGACTCATCCGTCTGTTCAGGCTCTGACAGCAAGGCGATCTCCTGTCACCGGAGGAGTTCCCCAGGGCGTCGGCCGAGACGAGGAAGGAGGACGGCTTCACAACTCAAAAAAACAGCCGTTTCATGAAGTTTTTAACTTGCCAGAGAGTGAGCGGCCTCTGGCAGGTAAAGGACCCGCTGCCTCATATTCATTGTCGCTAATCAGAGAAAATCCCAGTTGAGAGTGTTTACTTTGCTGTTATGAACAGTATCTTATTCACTGCTGTGTCATTTCAGTGTGTGAGAACGGCTGGCGCTGCTACCTCATCAACAGAGACAGAAAATCCCCAACAGAATACATTCGCCATGGCGTCCTTTACCTCACAGAGAGGTACATATGCACAACACAGACGGCCTAACACTGATATTTGCTGCTCGTTTCATTGGACATTCACTTCAGTCAGCTGCTGAAAGTGCTAAAGATGGCTCATAATTCACTGTTTTTAGGAGTTGACCTTTGTAAAGGCCAAGACAATCATTTTCATTGAGTCTTTGTGTTTTGTTGTTTTGTTGTTGTTTTTTTTCTTTTTTCACTTGTTCTGTCCAACAACTTAGCAAACAGATTAGAGCTGCAGGCCTTTTGTGTTGGACAGGTTTTACTATCACAAAAAGAGGTTGCAGAACTTTAGAAGCCAGAGTGTAGATCTGAATTAACCCCTTTTTGTTGTATTATTTATTTCTTTATTTGTTATATTTAGTGTGTGTGGGGAGGAAGAGGGAAAATGTGTGTCGGGGGGTGGAAGAGAGTAAAGGGAAGAAAGGTGAAAAAAAGGGGGGGATACAAGCACTGATTTGGATCAGTTATTCTTTTAAGCTGTAACAATTATACCAGATCTGCTGGAAAGACAAATATTCCATCATGGGTAAAAATCTGACACAAAGATGAGTGGAAAATATCTGTCCATCAATACACTGTAGGTCCGAAGGAGGGATGAAGCAGACAGGGAGCAGTGTGGCAGTGTGCACGTGTACGTGGGGGTGGAGATACATGCATGCTGCCGAAGTGAACCTTGTGTTGTGGGGAACCAGATCCTACCCAGCCAGAGCAGCCAGACCAGGAAAGGGGAGGAGAGGCCCCCCAAGGCCAGGGCCCCCCCCATACCGGACCCAGGCAGCCCGGGAGGGGGGGAGGCGGGGACCGCCCACCCGACCAGCTAGGCGCAGAGAAGGCCCCCCTACAGGGGCCCCCACTACGCCCAGAGGCATAAGCGAACCCGGTGTCCGGCCCCCAGGCCACAGGACAGGAGCGCTTAGCCGTACCAGGCGGCAGCCATGGGGGCCGCCGGACGCCGAGACAAGGGCCAAGGACAAAGCCAGGGCCCCAGAACCCAAGAGCCGCCCACCACCCGACCGGTGCCCCGTGTCCGCGAGCCAGCCGCTGCACGCGACCCGAGCAACCCAGAGATCGCCACGCACCCACAGCCACCCCCCATAACCCTACCCACTACAACCCCCCCCCCCCCCCCTCCCCGTTTTGTTGTTTTTAACAAACCTAACTAAAAACTCAGGCTGCAGAGCTGAAGCACTAAGTTTGAAGTAGGGAAACATGCAGGACCTGCAGTACATGAAGACTACCGGTAGATGTCTGTCCCTCCCAAATAGCAGGGGAAAATGCAAAAGTGAGTTTGCTTTTGTTTAGTAGAAAAACTCTTGTTAGTTTTCAGTTCCAGAAAAGCGTTTGAAAAGAGTTTGTTCCATTGATATAAAGGGATCAGGAGTACCTGCATGCAGGTGACCTAAAACTATCATCAGAGCAGTGACGTGTGCTGAGGCCTACCGGCAAATCAGAGTCACATTTACAAACATACATGCATGACAGAATTGGTGTCATTTATTAATTTCTCCTTGATCCATTTTCATCTCCATGATCAATTTTCAAACAGTTGGCACTACTGTGAATTAATAATTAGCAGAAGACATGCCATCTATACTAGGGATGGGCGATATATCGGTGCCAGAACCGGTATCGGCCGATATTTGCGTAATTTGAGTTTATCAGTTTTGGTTGGTTTATTAAAACATCTACTGATGTTCTTCTGACTGTTTTCAGAAACACTTTATTTTTTAAATGTATACCTGCTCCTTATTAATTTGGAAGCTTCTGTTGTTCACAGTCATAGTCAGTAATAGACTATTTTCAGGTAAATGTCATTTTTGATGTTGCTCCTAAATGATCTCTGGCAATGGGAGGCTTATGGTTTACAGAAGAGGTCGGCAACATTTACCACTCAAAGAGCCATTTGGATCAGTTTCCCACAGAAATGAAAACATAGGGAGCCGCAACACCCTTTCAGGTGAATGGCGTCATTTCACTTGTTTTTAACATTTTAATTCAGTATTCACTTCTCATTCAACCTCATCCAACATGTACTGTTGTGCATTTCTAATAAAGAAAAAAAAGGAAATCTAAACTTTGTGTTACTGTAGACACTTAATATCAGTTGCAGGGGAAATATTGTTTATCGTGTTGGCCAGAAAAAATGATATCGGCCCATCCCTAATTTATACATTATAGCCAAATCTGAGTCACTGACTAGTTAAACTTACATCTGGGCTACCTGGAAACGCGTTCAGTGGACGCGCGTTTTGTACCCTATAGCTATGCGTTAATGTGCAAGTTTTCAACGTGGACATTTCTGACATTTTTTTAGAAAAACTGATAGAATGTTTTTTTTTTGTCAGTCATCTGTGTTTCGAGAGCTCCAGTTCTAGATCTGGATCTTCTAAGAGAAACAAAGTCATCAAACTGCAAGACATCACGGATATCCAGAAAGTAAGTCTGTGCTGCATCCTTCTTGTGTCTTCACCAGC
Source organism: Oryzias curvinotus (assembly GCA_023969325.1). Classification (NCBI taxonomy): domain Eukaryota; kingdom Metazoa; phylum Chordata; class Actinopteri; order Beloniformes; family Adrianichthyidae; genus Oryzias; species Oryzias curvinotus. Next base: position 4,651,131 of record CM043711.1, read on the forward strand.
TGCAGTTTTATTCCAGTTCAATGTCTGTCCCGATAATTTAGATATTTAATCTGTTTTTATAAAGAATGAGGTGAGCAAGACTGACAGACAGGCAACAAACTATTTGAATCAAACATTGCTGTTGATGGTAAAATGTGACAGAGATCCTGTCATATCCCTCATAGAGACAGTTGAAGGACAGAGATCTTGCTGTTGTGATAAACTGTAGACGTCTGTCCATCTTTGTTCCAAGTTTCTGTTGTTCCGGTTACCAGCTGGTGTTTAACCAGCGCAATAAAAAGTGAAATACCTTGTGATTTATACCAAGACACGGCAAAAGCCTGTTTTTTATTGCATTTGTGTTACTGGTAAAATGACTGGTAACATCTGACACAATTCCATCTCCTCCCTGACCTCCGAACTACACGGTTGTTATTTTTGTCATCAGTGCTATAAGCAGCTTGAAGGAAAGTTTCCTTTGACTTTGGCTGTCAGGGTTGTCTGTTGATCACCATCTGAAGGGAAAAATGGAAATTCTACTCTACTTTTTTGTTGACCGGATGGCCTTTTCTCGCTTCTTTAAAGGTTTCAGGTTACAATATAATGTTTATATACTTAAAATTGTTGGTTTAAAATGGAACACCAAAAAGGTTTTTTAAGCTTACAAAGTTTTATATGATCAGATCTAGCTCTGAACCTAACAAGGGAATGACCTGTAAGGATTGGTCTGAATGAATAAACCACACATGTTTACACGTTTAAGAATTTGACTGAATGGTTCTTGTAAGGGCTATTCAGAGTTTAAGAATTCTTTACATGAAGTTCTAGACAGACTCAAACTGTGTTAAAAGAAATGAGGTGCACTTATAAATGTCTTTTCTGCTTCTCACACAGTACAAAGTGCTGTCAGTGCTGCCTGGATCAGGGATGGGCATCTCCGTGGCAACACCATCCACCCTAAAGGTGAGGGCCGTACACAAGTTAAGCAGCGCTTAGTTCCAGCATTACACATATAAACATACATTTGCACTTAATCGATTCACTGCATTAAAGATGAAGTAAACACAGCAATGTTTGTCAGAAAAGAGTGCAATCGTTGTTCTTTCTTGTTGTGTTAGGGAGAAAAACTGACCCCGTTGCTCTGTGTTCTTTTGCAGCCTATGGTTTTTGGTGCGATGATCCACAGAGATGAGGCCTTTGGTGCCATTTTCTCTCAGTACATGAAGATTGTTTGTCAGGATGCATCCATCAACACAGACACATAGACTGTCATGCACTGCAGTGGTTGTTTCAGATGGGATTGTTGTCGGGGACCAGTCAGAGAATTTAGGATTGTATTTTGGTCAGTATACTCTGGTGGAATACTTCTCTCTCACTGGACTCTTGTCTAACCATACTTTGTGTGCTCATCAACATATCCTCTCATGAATTACATATTTTTTAAGGAAAAGTTTATTTTTTTATCACAAGACGGCACTTATTGAATTACTAAAGCCTTCTTTCTTAGTTTGAAGCTTCACCAAATGCCTCATTCACAACTGCCCTTAGGGGTAGATACACGCTGTCTGCGGGCATAACATAGGTAAACCTGTGTTAGGGGCGCGCAAGTGGCCCACACAAAAATGTAAGAAGATGGACCACTTAGTGAGCCCGTAGAGAAAAGGTGTTCCTGCATATTTCTCTACAGGTATGCTAGCGGCCCCAGGATGAAGTCAACACTGTAAACACGAGGCTGAGGGAGGTGAGACGCAGGCACGTTGAATGGATTCTGCTTTCCTTGCGGTCTGTGCAGGAGCCTCTTTGCGCTGAATGTTATAAATGAGGAAATTAGACAATCGGAGTGTAGTTTGTGTTGACATCCTACAGATGTCCTGTGTGCTCTTACACATCACGTGCACACTCCGGACATGCAGAATTTGCCAGAGGTCAGTGAGGTCTTTACTAACGACTAGAGTGCAATGTAAGGGCACCGTATCACCTGAACGCCATAAGTGTGTGTAACTTTCATTATCCTCACAAATACTTCACAATACACTTACCACACGCACAACAATGGTACGTTCCATTTTCTTGATGTCCCTTAAGGTGGACAACCCAAAAACCCACAGTACCTGTACGGGTCCACCCCCCCGTACAGGTGCATGTGACTACGACAAAAGTGACTATTTTATCTTATTGACTCTTATAGAATACCGATTGAATGTTTTTTGTAGGTTTTTTAGCATTAGGTTTACATATTGCAGGACATGTCTACATAACTGAAACAAGGTCTTTTCATCAGTATATCTGGTGTTTTGTATATTGATAGTATTTCCGGGTCATTCGGGCTGTGCATCTGCTCTGTGTGCACAGCGTTGGGCCCAGCTGACTGCTGTAAGCCAACACTGAATGTCTGCACCGTCATTAAATTACAAAAAAAGACTTTTTAACAAAACGAGAAGCACAAATAACGGGCGCATTTGCTCGAGTTTTAGTCTGTTTTCAATAGAAATTTCGATAAAAATGATCCATTTGGTGGTGTTCGCTTTAGACTGCTTGATGACGGAGATGCCTTTGAAACCCGACTCCGTGTTTAGCTGTTCACCTGCAGCTGCACAGCATTTGCACTTCAAAGCGATTTGAAATGGCTGGGGTCGCAGGACTATCCTGATCGCTGGGAAATATGAAATATGACACCTGCTGATGATCAGTAGTGTGTGAATCGTGTCATTTAAGCTGAATTTATGACAGGCCCCACTCTGGAAAGATAGATCTTATATCTTTTATCTCATATCCTGCAGCACTATAGAGAATGCAGTTCGCCCCTTTTTCATTTTAATTTGAAATATTTGTGTTCTGCCTCTGAATTTCCTGCTTCTGTTTGGTGGACGAACCACTTTCTCCTCATTGTGTACCTGCACGTTTGCAAACCCAGCAAGTGTAAGATCAAGATGCCCTTCATGTTAAAAATGCTGGAGACCATCGCGACGCTTGAAAAGTGTAAACGTCACTCAGAATGACTCAAGTCTTCAATATTTAAGAAAAGCATTTCTGATTTCTGAGGATTGCCCGGATTAAGATGAGATCCTATGAAGTAAAGTGCCATATTTTTTAATAACAGCCTTTCTTGTCATAACAGTTGGCGTGTTTGCTAACAGTTTTAGAAATTGTAATCGACAGTAACCTTTAAAAATCTTTTTAGACGAGTGTTTGTGAAAGATGAACCGTGTTCTGGTGATTTGGACCTGAGAAGCCCTACATCTAATCCTTTAATCAGAGAGCTACAGAATCCCTGCTAATCCTAATCTATGTAAAATCTGCTGTGTTCATTGCCAAAAGGTTTGTGTTTTGGTTTTTGTGTAAATGTTCTTTTTGTTGTCATTTCTGGAATGACTGTCAATTTAATGCCTTTTGGATCATTTATTACTCTTTATTTTTGTCCTTGTTGTTGCTAACATTGTTTTCTAATCTGTCTGATCCAACAAACATTGCCACGTCTGCAGTTATTCTGACACGTTCGATACATTTTGATTCCCTTTTTTCCTGCTAAGTTTTGTCACTGCAGAGACATATATACAACAGAACAGGAGGTGACTCAAAAAGGAACTTGATGCAAAAGCATTTAAAAGATCGCCACGACAATAAAAAAGAAAAAACAAAATAAAAAAATAAAAATAAAATAAAAACATTTCAGAAAATCAAAATGAAATGTTAAATAATAAACCTGTAAAGGTAGGTGTTATGGGTCATCACTGATTGGATGATGAGGTTTGAGTTCTGAAGAAGTGTTAGCAGAAGGATGTTTAGCCTGAACTGTGGTAAACAGCTGATTGATCAATCACTGAACGTTTGCAGTGGGCGTGGCCACAAGCCTAAGGTGAACAAACATCCTCTTTCAATCAGTAACGTCCCTTTTCTGGCTTCTTATTTTGTTTCATCTTATTGCCATTTCAATTTCTAGAAATTGCTTTTGTGTTCTGAAACGTTTCCTTTTTATTTTGTTTGTTTTCTTCTGGAATTATGTTATGGTTTCTAAAATGTAATTTTGTTTTTTTAATTACTTGTTTAGCATTTGTTTTAATGGGGTTGTGATGTTTAGCATGTTTTTGTGTTAAGTGATTCGTTGGTGTGATCCATTGTTCCTGTAGGACTCTTGTTTGGTGAAAACAGGGGCCCACGGCCTCGAGTTAGGTCCGCCCAAAGTTCCTAAGTCACGATTTGGGCGGGGCAAAGGAACTAATGCTCGATCCAATAGAGATTTAACATTAAAGGCTAAACATTTAGACTAATGTTTATTTTTGTTGTGAAACCCAAACTTTTTCTTACATGTAGGTGAATGAAAAAAATTACTCCTTTGTGAAACCAGCTTCCAGTGTTTTTTGAGGTGCTGCAGGACTCAGCTCTTTCTGGATTTGGTAACTGTTTGGTACAGTTTAAAAACACACAGCTAGCCCCAAAATCATTCTTTTTCTGTTTTAATGGAAAATATTTCTGTTCCTACAATAAAACCTCTAGTGCATTTTCTGTTTTCGGTGTCATTTCCTGTCCAGAAGAAGTCGGCTGATTGAATAAAGTAACTTTAACCTCCTAAGACCTGCATAGACATCACATTTTGAGTTATATTACAACTTCTGCTTCACTAGGAATCTGTGAATATGAAATAAAAAGACCAATCAAATGAGTTCAGGCTAAGGATACATTTTTCAGAAGTATAAATAGTTTTGGTCTTGACATCTGATCTGAAATGTTACAGATGAGCTTACACGATAGCAGGAGGATTGGGGATTTCTATTAGTGCCAGATTTTGAACAAGCGTCACTCCGGCTCTCATGACAACTTGAATGCGATAGAGCAGCTACTAAATCTGTATGAATCCCTAGAAGGGTTTCTTCAAGGTGGCTTCTGTAAGAAAGGAAATGATCTCTAATGTACCTCGAAACTAGCAAGTTTAAAACTGCAACTAGGCAGATGAATGTATGATTAGTTTTGCTGTATACAATGAAGAAGCCCCATATCATACTTGAGCCCGTCCATGTTTCACAACTGTGTTTTCTTTTCTTGGTACTATTCAGCTGCTGTTTGTAGCCGTTGTGCTATCCTATGAACCCCCCCTTACATTGACGTGTTCTCCCTACCATGATGAAGGTGAAGAGGATTTCATGTAATCCATGGACACCAGTGAAGATCACAAATAATTGAAGAAAAAAGGTTCAGTGCTCTGTCATTGGGATTGGGGTCATCTAGACCCCAGTCCCAATGTTAAAGTGCCTAGGATAGCACAGGGTTACATAGGCTCCAGTTTCTCTCATCTGTCCAGAGAACATTCTCCCAGAAGCTTTGTGGTTTGTCAGACAGTCTCCTCCAAAAGTATTGGAATGGCTCCAAACTCTGGCGTTTATCCATCTATGGTCCGAGCTTATCCCTCCAGGATAAAGACATCATCCTTCTAGAGCCTAACCGCCAAAGACTATGGACTATTTCATGCACATATTTGTGTCAAAAATAAATCTTTTTTGCTTTGCAGAGATCCCTCCTTATTGAAATAGCGTGCAGATTAAATTTTAGAACTGAAAATTGACAATAAAGCAAAGTCGTTGCTAGATGTCGGAACAGAGAACGTAACTTGTATGTTGTAGACGTCCAGAATTTGTTTTCATCAAACTGATGCTATATAGACTAAATCTCCACATCCATATGAGGTCTAATGTAAAAAATTAAAAGTTGCTATGAGTAAATATTTTCATTTTACATTTGCTCAATCACTGGAAAAAACTGCAAAATTATAAATTGTTTTTTAAAGTTTTTACTGCTTTTTTCAGTGAGTCTCTCCTCAATTCCACCCAGACTGGATCTCAGAAGCAAACTCAAGTGTCACACTTGGGTGAACAACAGGAGTCATCGCATCTTTGAAAAAAAAAACGTTTTACCTAGCTTCTGCTGCTGAAAGTATTTTCAAGTTGCAAGATTGTATTTTATTTGTGCTTTAAAGAAATGAGGTGTAAAATGTCAAGATTCCTTCAGCTTAACAGAAGCAATACAAATGAAACGGGGAACATACAATTGTAAACGTTTTAGTGGACCCTTCAGATCACCTGTTCTAGAAAACAAACAAACAGGTTTTTTGATTTTGGATAATCTTCTTTAAAAGATCACTTGGAAAGCTTTTACCGAAGATTAAAACAAGATGGACGTGGGACTTTAAATGCTGTTAGTTTATGAAAGCTGGAGATTGGAGGTTAGAGCTTTTAGGCAGCTAGGGAAGACATCATTTTCAGGTTTCTCCAGTGGGTTATTGATCAACGATTTAAAGGTTTAATCGTTTTGTTAATCTGCCGTACAACCCCAGAGAGGTAAGTGATGAACAGATAAGGATTTATTGACACAATCAGCATCATGACACACTTCTGTTTTCAGTCATTTGACTGTTCTGTTTGCAGGTCTAGTTTTATCAGGCATGTTTGTTCTGCCAGCTCTGAGCAACCACCAATACAGGTTAATAATCAACCAGTGTGCCGGTGACAGCCACTCATTTGATCATCCATCTTTGCCAATTTGTCACATGCTCCATGGCAGCTCAGACTGTGATTCCTGTATGAAGGGAGGTATTCTTAAAACTGTTAAAAATCAAGACATTTTACCTTCAATCAGTTTCTTACAGTTACATTTATATAGAGAAAAACTAACTGATTTACTTACTTGAGTCTTTGATCAATCAGTATAGCGCTTTAATATGTAAGACTAAGTGCTTTTCAGAAAAGAAAAACAGCTTTAGGTTAAATAATTTCTATTCATTGTTTGTGTTTCCAGGTTTGTTTTGATGCATTTCTGACTTGTATAAATAGGCGTGGTTGTTGATGGTTAAACTTCCTAATGGCTGCTGGTATGTTCTCCTCTTATGGTCATTCTTACAAGCTAGTGTTCGATCTTCTGTCGCTCTCTGAGTCGTCTTCCTGATCCCCCATCTTCAACTCCAGCCCACTGTCCAAATCGGCTTCAGCAAAGGCGACCTTTCTCTTGTATGAAGTGCCCTCTTCATCATCTTCTCTGGCATTTGGTTTATTGTCTTCATCCTCACTGTCGTGGTCGTTGTTGTCTGGGATGATAACCACCTCCTCCTTGGCATTTGGGTCGATGTCCTCCTTAAACCACACTGACTTGTAGCCCTCCTCCACACGCCGCTCCTTGGTCAGGATGGGTTTGACCTCCTTTTCACTGTCGGTCTTGTTGGAGTCTGTGTCACTGGTGTCTTCAGGAAGCAGGTTGTGCAGAGGTGCAGAACTTATCTTTCCATAGTATTGGTCACGGGCTGGTTGTTCTCCAGCCTTCACACCCAGGCCCCCCGCTGGCCCACTGGAGTCCACACCATCTCCACCCTCATCCATCTGGAAGGCCTCATTGGTGTACTGGATGGCCTCTTTCTGGTCACTCGGGCCTTGTCCCAGCTGGAAGGAAGAAAACCAGATGTTGCGTTGATGATCTCCAGAAACCACTGCACAAGAGTCAGAATCTGGTTTTCACACATACCCCTTGATTTTAAACTTAATATCTATAATTAAAGTTGTCATAGAACTTTATTGACTTTATAGAATAAAAATGTAAAATACAGCAACACCATGCTCTTTTTCTGGATACTTATTCATCTTTTTAAACTTACTGAGCTCCTGAAAATGCTAGCCTCATAGATTTTCCTCCAGTTGGCTTTTCCCTTTTGCATGCGATGGACTAGAACCCCAATGACCACCAGACACACCAGGAGAAGGGCCCCCAAGGTTGCCCCAAGTGCTGCCATGTCCTCCACTCGGAAGCCTCCTGCAGGGACTGTCAATGCCAGAACAAAAGACCAATTTGGTGCTCAAGGATGAACCAATATTTACCGTAAATGACTGTAGTGACTGCAATCTATCTATAAAAGCCACAGATTTGCCACAGTGAGTCACTCTCTCATTGTAAAGCTACATTCACAGCACTCTCTGCAATACACGTTCAAGTGACCACTTTCAGTGAAAAGTCTATTTAAACGCGTGTATATGCATGATTTGGGCTTCTGCCTTCAAAACTCTTGCGTTAATCCATCATTATATAAGTTTGTGCAACCATTTCTGAACTCTACATACAAAGTGCGCACTGAAAGTTAAATCACGTTGAACTTTGACCAATAAAGAACTTGGATTTGATATTGATGCATGGATGGCGTCCTTTTGAATTCACAAAAGTGCCAACTGTTTGAAAATCGATCATAGAGAAGAAATTAGTAGCTGTGGTTTAAACCCAGCTAAAAATACATGGTATCAAGTCTTTCTGGCGCAAGCCAGGAACAGAGATTCACCAGATTTGCACCGCTTTGACATTTCACACCAAGTCTCTTCCAACTGTAGGTGGAGTTTATTTATGAAACTAAAATAAAATAAAACTTTGTAGAGTGTTGATTCCATAATGAGGAAATTATCGTGTCACTATAGCTCTGTTAAACTGGAATTAAACACATCAAAATACAGCGATCTACGTATTCTGTTGGTTCCTGGCATCAACAGCTGATCGTGTAAACCAGTGGCTCTCAACCTAAGATGCGCAAGTCACCTGGTGGGACAAGGCTGGGAGGAGAGGGGGAGGAGGAGCTTGGCGACCGCATATCCGCGGTTCTTAGGTCACTTACATTAGCCTAATCCTAACCATGATTTTTGTTCTTAATGGCGGATTAAACGTCTTAAAAAAACGGTAATGCCACCCGGACGTTGAGGCATTTCAGACATGCGACCGGTACGGATTGGATACCTACACCTGCCTTTCTATGTAACTGTGATCGGACTTGTTGAAGAATGGAGAAAAGCTTGTGTCGTGGGATAAGTGTGTGTGTGTGTGCTGAAACCGGTGTGTTTGACTGAGCTCCCGGCGGTGCAGGAAGGGGGTAGAGTGTGTGAGTGTGTGGACTACATACACGTGCAGTCAGTCGCCATTTTTGGAGTCAAAAGAAAAAGTATTAAAGAAAGTTAAAGAACTGAGACTGTTTTATTTTGTTTGGGGTTTTTGTTTAACCCTTGTGCTATCCTAGGCACTTTACCGTTGGGAGTTTGGTCATCTAGATTCACTAGACAGTGCTCTGAACCTTTTTTTTTCAATTTTTTGTGATCTTCACTGGTTCAATGGATTACATGAAATTTTTCCACCTTTATCCACCTTTGTCATGGTAGGGAGAACATGTCAAAGTAAGGGTGGGGTCATCCAAGATAGCACTGGAGGCGATCTGGAGGCTCTGATGCTTCGAAAGGGGAAGTGAACCCCAAAGGAAGATCAGCCTTCGGCTGACCACGGTCAGGGAACGTATTCCCCATCCCAGGGAGGAGCGCCCCACAGTTGGAGAACATACAAAGTGAATGAGTCTTTACTTAATTTATTTATATTTTATAAAGGATCATTCACGTTAGACATGTCTTCCCTGCGAGGATTCTTTTTCAAATATTTCCCAGACAACAGAGGTCAATACGACTGGCTGAGAGATCCATTTATTGCAGCAGCACCTGCTGATTTGAGCTCTGCTGAGGAGGATCAGTTCATTGAAATCACTCAGACTCCACCTTGAGGATGAGGTTTACAGCACAGAATTCTGTTTGGTGTGGAGAGGGAGCATCCACTCATGGGGCAGAAGGCTGTGGGCGTTTAGCTTCCATTTTACATCCTATCTTTGTGAGACTTTCTGCTGTTGCCACTTTGAAAACAACGAACAGAGCTAGGCTCAGTACTGACTTGAGAGTTGCAGTAACAAACCTGCAACCTCATTTTGAAAGATGTGAAGCACAAAACATGCGCATTGCAGCCATTAACACAACTTTCTGTTTCTTTTTGCACATAGGTTCAATGTTATTGTTCTTAAAAAGTGAATGATATGGATATGGCATTAAAGTTGGACATTTTTGGCTTTTTTTTCACAGTTTTTTCATGATGTGGGGAGGCGGGGGGAGTGAACAATTTTCCTCCTCCAAAGGGGGGAACAAGAGAAAAAGGTTGAGAACCACTGGTTCCACAATGCTCCAGCTGATAGGGGTGGAAAACAGACAAAAAGGAGTAGTTGATCTACCACTAACTTTATTAGGTGTAAAATTTAAAAAGTACTTATCTTTCAAAATTGGTTGATAATAAGAGGTTAAGCTAACTCTGAGCTAAAGTAGGTCAGCCAACCGTTGCTGCAATAAAATAACAAATTTCAATAAAAAATCAAAAATACTGTCAGTAGGGTCAGAAAATACCCAACTTTCTTTCTTTTTTTGATATTTCTTTTTTTTTTTTTAACCATCGGTCAGCTGCAAGTTAGCCTACTTTAGCTCAGAGTTAGCTTTCTTTAATTTTGTTTTTTTCCATCAATTTTCTTAACCTATTATTTCCCTTTTGGGGCCACAGTGCTGCTGGGGCCAGTCCCATTAGGCTGAAGCGAGGTCCATCTGGACAGGGGGGGCTGGAGCGAGCGCGCCTGCCCCGCCTGTCCTGGAAAGTGGGGACACTCCCCCCCGACCCCACGCTTCCATGCCGGCGGGCTGACAGGACAGCGGTGGCAGCAGGGAAGCGAGGATCCCTTCGCCGCCTGCTTGGTTTTTTGTTATCTTGTTTTCATCACTCTCTTGTCACCTGACAACAACAAAAAATGCAGCAGGACAAGGCTGTTAATTGGTGAACTACTTTGTCTTTATGAATATGTTTCTTATTGACAGATTCCTCACCCCATACCCCTCCCTGCCTGTGCAGTGTGAACACTATATGCTGAAAGGGGGTTCAAGAACGTGTGTTTGTCACATGCCTAGTGTAAACGTGAACAGGTTACCATGTGCACGATCAAAAGTCCTGCTGTTTACACCGCCGTCACAAAAGGACAACAGCAAGGTTTAGGACAAAAACAAAACTTCCACGGCTCCAAAATGTGATTCTTTAAAGTTGTGTTCGCTTGAACTCTATTGGAAGCATTTTTGAAGTGACAGACTGCAGTTTATTATTTTGATCCCCAGCTGTGCTTATCAGAGAGCTGCTCTTCCTGGGGTCCGTAATAAGAAACACGCCATACAACAACAATAGTCATAAAAAATATCAATGACATTTTATGGTATTCCCAAATATACATTATGTAAGCACATAAAATTCACATTTCAAATGTTTAAAAAAAAAAACCAGTTCCTGCACCCCGAGTCTTTGAGCTTTAAGTTAGTCACACACTCAAAATGTCTATTTATTTTAATTTTACTCAGAAATACACCTCATTTAAAAATATTCGGCTACAAAATGGAACCTCAGTTCTTTAATGGAATAACATAATTTGAATGTTTTTCCCAATAATATTAGAGGTAAAGTGTTCCAAGCTGCCATTGCTCTAAAAGTAAAGGGTTTTTTTTTAAGAAAGCTTGTCTTAACTATTGGAATTGGAAAATGTCTGCTTGTTGCATTTCTGGTGGCATAAAGGAAGCTGTTCTGATACACGTTCACATTTCTTGAGAGCCTCCAATACTAGCCGGACCTTTGACCGTCTGAACTCTGTCCATGAAAGAGGCAATGAGGCCGAAGTTAATCAGCAGAGCAAAGCTCAGTCAGATAAAAGAGTTTCTGCTCGTCAATTAAAGGGCCTATAGCATGCTATTATTAAGCTGTTCATACTAAACTATATCCATGTATATGATAATAGATTACCTTTGGTTCATGAAAGAACACATTTTTATCAAGTCTTAGTTATTTTCCTGAGCTCTTTTCCTACCCAGAAGAAAACAACTTGATATCTGAGGCTCCGCCTCTCTCTCCTTGTGGGTGCCGCCCATTTCATGATGTCATACTAGAGTCGACCTCAGCAGCGTGTCTGTGCTTCTCCCACAAAAACAAACAACATCCGAACTTTTGCATAGATGGATGTGCATATTGTGCATTTTAAAAGAAAGCGTTTAACCGATCACCGCTAGCTCCACAGAGAAAGAGGGTTTGTGTGTTAGCCTGGGGGCGGTGCTGGCAGCGCAGACTCTGCCTGGGAGGGGCTGTTCTCACTCTGTGATGTCACAATGTGAGAACCTGCTCGTTTTTGTGTGTTATGAGGGGCTGATGCTTAGAAAGCAGATTATTAGGGGAATACTCAGAAATGCTTGAATGAATGATCAAATTACTGCTTTGAGGTTGTTTTTACACTTGAAAGCTAAAACAAAAAGTATTTTGCATGGTATAGACCCTTTAACCCTTGTGCTATCCTAGGCACTTTGACATTGGGAGTTGGGTCATCTAGACCCACTAGACAGTGCGCTGAACTTTTTTCTTCAATGATTTGTGATCTTCACTGGGTTTCATGGATTACATGAAATGCTCTCCACCTTTATCCACCTCTGTCACGGTAGGGAGAACACGTCAATGGTCATCTTGACCCCATAGGATACTACTAAGGTTAAATGAAAATGAAACTGACATTACTTAATCAGGAATGAGGAAGGGTCACACACTTGTTAAACTGGGGCTGCTGGCTGAAATTGTCATTCCGGTGTTGATGATGTCTCCCGTGGTTGTCGGTATGTCTGTAGTGCTCTGAGGCAAAGCGCTGGTGGTGATGATGACTCCCGTGGTTGTCGGTATGTCTGTAGTGCTCTGAGGCAAAGCGCTGGTGGTGATACCTGGGAGAAGTATCTTGGTTTTATGTTGTTTCCGGGTGTTTCACTCGGAACAAAAACTGCATTTTCGACCTTATGAGTTTGGAAATAAATAACTGACTCAAATGGGTCCAGAAGCAAGGTTTCATATCAATCGTTAATGAACAGAAACTAGTTTGTTCAAAGAAGGCCATGAGTGCAGACCAGAGGGAATGCAGCATAAAATCGAACTGAAAAAGTTCACTGATGGAATAAAAACTGATATGTAAAGGTGATGTATCTTGGCTCATATTGATGCCATTAGTGTACATGGAGAGAGGACATGAAAAATATATATTTTTTCAGTACATCAGTGTGGATGTTGTCATTTTTATATTTCCATGTTTCCATGAGGTGTACAGACCCCCTACCTGCTTTTACCTCCACAACCAGCTGGGCCGTAGCTGTTTCATCATTGGATGTGTCTTTTGCCACAACCTAAGAATCCAAAAATTGAATTAGATAAGTGATAAATCCCAGTTAGGTCTATGGTGTTCTATTTTGTTTAACCTTACAGTCAAACGAAAGGTGTCATCTGTCAGATCATTGACCAGGAACAAGAAACCATTGACGATAACAAAGTCCTTGCTTTCTTCAAATGAATACGTGATGTGAGGATTTATACCCTGTGAAGGAGAAATAATATTTATAGAATCACAAAAAAAAAGAAAGAAAAAGCAGAGCATTGAAGAAACCACAATTCAAGTCTGACCAATATTAAACTGAGCCTCCTGACACTAAACACTGTTATCCATTTGACCTTAAATGTAATTCTTTGATGACCTCAGGTAGGAAGAATGTCTAAAAACTCTACTCGTGTCAGAGTAGCTTTACCTTAAAACAACTTTACTCAGATAAAAGTAAAAGGTAGTTATCCAAATAAAAAATCGAGTAAGAGACAAAACTAATATATTGAAAATAATGAAATCAAGGGTTGAGTAACAGTTTAAAAATATATACATTTTGTTAATTATTGTATAAATTGTATTATTTTTTCAGATAATGAAGATAAAATGAAAATTAATTTAACAGAAAAGTAGCATCGCCTTGATTACAGTCTATACAGTGACAACAAGGCTTTCAAGGATTAAATATGTGATGCACAACAATCTTTCTGTCTGTCAGTTCATCCATCTATCTAACCGTTAATCCATCCATCCATCTGTCTGTCCGTATATCCATTAGTCCATCCATTCATCCATATTACCATGCCTCATAATTTAGCATAAGACTAATAATCAATATCCAGTATTTAAAATATCGTTTTCTTTTATTACAGATGTTGGATCGGATCCTTTCTTTTTCCAGTTATGATGAAATTAGGGGGTAATAATAATTTATTGTTATAACTCTTAATACGTCTGTGCCTCTCTAGAGTAAAAGAAACACATTTTACCAAGATGAAAAAAATAAAAATAAAATAAAAAACGAATAAGAGTAAGAGTGTAAGGCTTCTGTGGTTTAGTTTGGTTTTTCTATTGCTTTTGGTCACGTTCTGAGTTGTTCCAGGTTAATCACGGTCCACAGCTGTTGCTATTTTAGTTAGTTACCCACAGTCCATTTACGTGTCTGGTTTCCTGCTTTGTCTTCTGTTTTTCCACGAGTTTTGTGAGGTTTGAATTTATTTTCTGCCATCAAGCCTGGTCTCCTGTATTTTGGGTTCTACACCACCGGACCTTTTTTTGTTCTTATACTGTTCAAGCAAAAGTAAAAAGCATGGTGTAGTAAAATACTAGTGTCGATTTTACAAAAGATTACTCAATTAAATGTAACTGAGTAAATGTAACTAATTGTAACCCACCTCTGTTCATTAACCATAGAATTTTATTTTCACTTTCTCAAAATGAATACTGAAAAAAGAATAGGGCTTGTTTTTTGGTTTTAAAGTGACACCTAAGAAACTTACAAGTAGAGAAGTCAAATGTTTGTGCGTTTTTTTTAAATCAATTGTTTTTTTTAGATTTTGGTCTCATTTGCCTGTCAAGAAAGTACTACAGTTCATAAAATGCACTATTCATAAAAAACAAAATGCTAAATAATTTTTTCTGTATGATTCTGAAAAACTAAGTTTTACCTCCAAGGCAGCATAGTCTTCATCAGTGGCCAGGATCCGTAGAGCTTTTTTGTCGTCCTGTAGGTCTAGTGCCACTGAGCCCATGGATGTGATGAGACCTTCATAAAGAGGCCTTTGAAACTGCGGTAAATGCAGGCTCTTCTCCTGAACACGAATCCCCACCTGGGTGGTGGCGAACTGATCCACGTTAATCTTCTGAGCAGCCTTTGGTAGAAGGAATGTTGTGTCAAAAGATGAAGTGGTGAAGGTTCTTCTGACAATTCCAAAGTAAGTGAGAAGTTTGTTTTTTCCCTCACCAGAACTACCAGGTTAATTTCTCCAAGTACGTCAGCTGGCCTCAACATTGTGATGTCACCTGTGCTTGGGTTGATTGCAAACAGACCATCGTCATTCCCTGAAAAACAGACGACCAGTCAGGAAGCAACACTTGGTTTCTGTGATATAAAAAGGTATTTCATGTATACGCTGCTTACCACTCAGGAATGTGTATGTTATCTCCTCATTTATTCCAGTGTCTCCATCAATGGCTTGTACCGGTCCTGGTTTCAAAGATAACGCTCCAGTCTGAGGAGAATGTTTGAGCTCTTTTAAGTCCGCTGCAGAGAGAGCTTGTTAGATTTGCTAGAAGCTGCTTTAAAATCTCTATCAGACGGAGGGAGTGTCTTCATCTTTCAAAGTTCTCCTCTGTCTTCAGTTCCTCCCTGTAGGGGTCTGCCTCCTTATCCTATTCTCCTCCGTCACACCCTCATGCCCTCCATCTCTACATCTATGAACATCATCTTTGGTCTTCCTCTATTCCTCTTTCCTGTAGGTCATCACTCTTAACGCGCCTAAACCATCTACTTCCATGCATTTATCTCCAGAACATCTACCAAGATCTGTTCCCCTGATGGAATCTTTTCCATGTGCAAAGTTGAGTAAATTAACCCTGTAAAGCCCACTACATCGAAAAAGGGGCAGAAAATTCAGACTTTTTTGTTATTGAGATTTTTTTCAATCTTGAAACCCTTTTAAAGAAATCCATAAAAAATTACAATATCTTTTATGAGATGTAGATTATATCAGGTTCGTCGGTTGATTTGGTAAGTTTTTATTCCCGACAATCTTAGTTTAGGATGTAAAAATATTGCCATGATTGTTGAGGAAAAAACGCCCTATTTACCAACTGTCTCACATTTGATCCACACATTTCTAAGATGCTGTCATTGTATTATAAATAATTATTTATCAACAAATTTACCTTTTTTTTCAACACAGCAAGTAGACATTAAAAAAAAAAAATTACAATACGTGAGGTATTATCACCAGTTTTGACAATTAGCTAAACTTTTTCCTGCCAAAAGTGTTTTTGAGAGTTCACTGAGGCAGCAATCTTGAAATGAGCAGGAAAAGCCCTTCTACTGCCCCTAGTGGAATGATAATGAACTACAGGACAGAAAACATGGACCCAGTTGTTCATAATTAGTTTTTAAGGAAAAGTTGGATCCTGCTGATAAGATTGAGGTCTCAAAAATGGGTATATCACATATCCTTGTGGTACTAGTGGTTCTATAGGGTTAAATGTTCTCTTTAGGCTCGATCATTTGTGATGTAAAAATATTAACACTCATGGTGGGAAAACATAAAATCAAGTATCACTGTTTACTCTTTACTTCAGGTCACCTACCTGTTGTTCATTCAGGTTAACCATTCCAGTGTATCCTGCACTTTCACAAATCACAGCTCCACCCACTTCATACTTTGTGCAAGGTTGAAACCAGGGGGGTCTGTTATCTCCATCAGATATGCTGATCTGTATGGTTGTGGTGGCACTGAATGAAGGCCCGTCAGGTGCAGAGGCAAGTGGTGTGTCCTAAAATACAATGTTTGAGAAAACACAAAAATCTTTTTCCCAGAACTCGAAGAAAAGAGAAAGTGATCCTAAGATAGTACATACCTGAACTACCAGCTTCAGCTGGTATTCTTTGACTTTTTCATAGTTGAGAGTTGCATCCACCAGAATTTCTGGAATTGTAGGGGATTGTAGTTTAAATGCAGTCTGTAAAAAAAAAAAAAAATGAACAAGGATTACATGTTACTGTTCAATTTGTAATTTATTCAGAAGTCATATCTTTATTGATTGAAAAGAAATTTGAAGGCATTTGCAACGCTTCACTGATTGCGTCATGTCTGCAGAGCCCAACAAAGACAGTCAATGTTTCTCTAAAACTGTCAGAGAAAAGCAAACATCCAGTGAAGAAGCGAGTCATACAGGTTCAGATGTGAGGGTGTAGTAGAGCTGAGGGTGCTGGTCGAGGTCTGTGGCAGCAAAGCGACCAACAGTAAACCCTATGGGAGACAGCTAAAAAGAGAAAGATACGTGAGGCAGATTTCACTGCATCCTGTTAAAGGTTTCAAATGGTTTGTGTCTTCATCCTCCTCCTACCTCACTGACGTCAGCAAGATACAGATTCTGGTCAAAGACTGGATGGTTATCATTCACGTTTTCCACAAGGACAACAAAGGTAAGAGGGACCTTCAAAAAAACACAAGACATGTCATCCCTTAATGCCTTAGTCACATGCACTTGTACAGGGGTTGACGCGTACAGGTTGTCTTGTGTGTGGTAAGTGATAATGTAAGCTACACGCACTACTAGCGTAAGGGTGATGCTAGTTGTACGTAAGGTGCGAGTACTGGCTCCTGACTCAACATACACAAAGGTGATACGTAGTATCTATAGGACGCCCATAGGATGACCACACGAACAATAATCTGATTGGCTAATTTCTTAATCTCTACCAGTCAGCCTGGGCTGCAAGCATGTAACATGCGTACAAGGAGCGAGAATATTGTTTGTTTTTGTGGGAGAGGTGCAGACATGCTGCCAAGAACAACTCTAGGTTGACGTCATGAAATGGGCGGCACCCACAAGGAGCGAAAGGTGGTGCCTCAGAGATCGAATCGTTTTACCTCCAAGTTGGAAAATGAGCTGCTAAAATAACTCATATTTCATAGAAAATGTGTTCATTAGAGTGCCAAAAATGTGGATATAGAAAGGCTTAAGAAAAACATGATATTGGCCCTTTAAAACAAACCTTTTTGTCAGTATTTTATGAGCTTCTTTCAGATCTCCATACAAGTCATATACAAACAGGGCAGCTATGTCATGCTTAGTAGATGGTGACCATCATATTGAATATGCAATAGAGACTTAATGTAGATTTTGAATCTGTCTGATTAAACGTGGCTGGATCTTTCAGCATGACAACGATCCCAAACACACTGCCCGGAGAGGCTTTGTTAGAAGCATTTGCAGGTCCTGGAGAGCCCTAGCCAATCTCCAGATCTCTGCCCCGTAGAAAATCTTTGGAGGGAGTTGAAAGTCTGCGTTACCCAGCGACAGTCCCAAAACATCACTGCTCTAGAGGAGATCTGCAAGGAGGAATGGGCCAAATACCAGCAACAGTTTGTGAAAACCTTGTGAAGACTCACAGAAAACTTTTTTACAGCTGTCATTGCCAACAAAGGGTACTGAATTGATTTTTTGTTATTGACCAAATACTTATTGTCCACCATAATTTATAATTACATTTATTTAAATCAGACAATGTAATTTCTGGATTTACATACATGTTATGAAAGTTACAGACCTCCCTCATCTTTTTAAGTGGGAGAACTTGCACAATTAGTGGCTGACTAAATACTTTTTTGCACCACTGTAAATAGCATTACCTGTGATTATGTAAGTTTAAATAAGCTGATTGTGGTCGCTGAAGATGCTGAAGCTAATTGCAAAAAATACCAAAGCAATTTGCCTGACACCAAAGTCATTGAAGTAGTGGAAGTAGTGCTTAAGAAAAATGTTCTATAGCTAAATACTTTTGCTGAAAACTGTGACGGCATCTGCTTAATGCTAGGTATAAGTTTCAAAGTAGCTGAAAATGCAATTTTAAGGGTTTGTGGATAGTTAAAAAACTGGAAGAATGTCTAAAATAGCCAAAACAGCTAGCATATTGCTAAAATAACTGTTCAGCAGCAAATTAGCTTAAAAAACAACTAGAACACACAAAAAAACATTAAACTAGTAAAATGGTTAAATTTATGTCTAGATAAAACAGCTAGCATATTGCAAACATAATAGCTAAATGCCAAATTAATTAAATGAGCTTACAATGCTCGTACAAATTTGCTTGAAAACCCGCAGAAAATGTAATGTGTGTTCTTATTTAAGTTAAGTTGCTGTTTTTCCTATGTATTGATAATAAAAAATAGTCTGAGTTCTGATTTAAAAGTGTATTTTAGAGCTAATTATTAACAAACGATTGAGTAGCTGGGAAACACATTTGCTTTATGGAGCCAGTCTTACCGAAAGACCTGTGTTTGTCTGTTTGCATGAAATCTGGACCGCATAGTTCTTCACCGCCTGAAAAAAACAAAAAGCAAAACAACGGACACATTGATTTTTTACTTAGGGTTTGAGTTTGGAGCTTCACTTCCGTCATATAGAAACAGTACCTCATAGTCCAGGACTCTGATAGCTCTCAACTGGTTGCCATCAAGTCTAAACGGGTTATCTGGGTTTGCAGGAGGTGGCGTAAAGTCAAGTGTCACATCTGGCTGGACAGTGATTGTTAGGACAACATCATCCACTTTGTTGTTTTCTGGAAATGGGACGCTAAAAGGAGCTGAGCAAACTGTTGGGAGAGAAGACATTATCTCTGTCACTGACTAATTTTCCTTTTGTCCCGACAGAGAAAATCCAGTGAAATGCCCTCTCAAAGGACCATGTTTTCTTGCCATAATGCAACTCATGAGAGAATTAATGACAAGAATGATGCTTTTATTGTTGTAAGTCAGAGCGCAGCTTCGTACGTTTGTTATTATTCAACTATTTACAACGTGGCATTGCTATGATTTAAGATCCTGAAATCTTTGACAGTAGTAAAACTTTTTTTATGATGCTTTTCTTTGATGGTAGTTGGTTTTTGTAGCTAAGACAAGCAGCTAACTTATGGGAATACCCTGGTTCATGGTATCTCCGGTCAAAGAAAACTTCACATAGCTGCATATGGGTTTTACGTGAAAAGAGCTTTAGAAAAGTGTCGCACAAATCCAAAACATTTTTACTTAATGAAAAGAAGCAGGCCAAAAAACAAAACAAAGATAATCCAAGATGCATTGAATGAGTTTGTGAAGGAATAAATACTCTTCCACTTGTTTATATAAAGTCTATATGCAGCCAAACAGCTTCCAGAGGTCTGTCATTTGGAAAGGTCACCCAAAAGGACTCCTCACAAGTGACATTTAGAGTTTGAACTGGAACGTTTCTTAGAACATGATGAAAAAAAAGCATAATTCTACTTCTGTGCATTGGGAGTTGGTGCTATCAGATTTGTTTAGTTCATCTGTTTTATTTGCAATGGAGGAAATCTATAAGATGGAAGAAATCAAACATAACTTGTTTTTTTAGAAGAGGCAGGAAATCAACCTGTTACTGATCTACCAAGTCCTCCTGGCACATCAAAGTTATGAGCATGTGTTAGATCCTTCAAAAGTAAAGGGAACAACATCGGCTGTCATTTGTTGAGGCTGTGGCAGAACAAATGACATAAAGAGGCTGAACAAATAATCAATAAGAACCTGACACATCGTCCATAGACGTAATCAACAACAGATGTGAACAACGTTGGACAAAAGCAGCTTCCTATAGCATCTACTCTTCCTATAGACGTTAAAAATCCTGTTAGTTGCTGAACTGTCACAGCCTTTTTCCCCAACTGTTCAGCCAATATAATTTCCTAAAAACCAAACAGTATAAACAATATCATTTGAATCAACAGGTAGAGAGGAGCAGCCACATCTTTAGGAGAAGTGTATCTTGCAGTTCCCTTGAAGCTCCTGTGGTCACCTCAAGAGACATCCATGAAAAAAAGAACACACTATAGTTATGTGTGTGGTAAGTGTATTGTGAAGTATTTATGAGAAGTTCCACGCACTTCTGATGTACAGTTTAAGATGTCGTACGGTGCCATTATGCCACACTCTAGTCATTAGTAAAGTGTGAGAACTGACTCCTTACTGACCGCTCATGTACGTATACCACACACGGGGTGTACGCCCATACAAACTACGCTGCTTCATCCACCTATAACGGCAGCGATGACTAAGGCTTTACTCCAGGGGCCACCAACCTTTTTGAGACTGAGGGCTATTTCATGGGCACTAAGTGGTATTAAGGGCGCCACAGGACCTGTTTACTAGAAACCTCCTACCCCCCCCCCCCCCCCTTTGTGTGCCCTATTTTTATTTGGTCATTTTACATACAAAAACATCCATGAATTTTATAGACTCCTATTACAGGGGGGTCAAACTCAGTTGCAGAGGGGGCCTAAATCCAAAACACACTTTAGGTTGAACACACTAAAACTAAACTTTTAAACCTTTAAGACTTTAACTTAACTTTAACTTTTTAAAGATAGATGTGAATAAAAAGACAGAAATATTAATCCAGAATAATAAATATACTCTGTCAAATGATGCAAATATGAACAGACAAAGTCAAGAAAATATTGATAATTAGTAAAAAAAATTAGTACGTAATCAAATTATTCCATTTTCTTTGCTCTTCTGTCATTTTTTTTAGAGCTGAATTCCTGACATCATTTTTAGCAAGAAGTTCTTTTCTGCTTGGTGTGTGATGTTCTATGTGTGTCTCTGGTCCTGTGTGTGTGTCTTTTGTCCTGTGTGTGTATCTGGTCCTGTGTGTGTGTCTCTGGTCCTGTGTGTGTGTGTTTGGTCCTGTGTTTGTGTCTTTGGACCTGCGTGTGTCTTTGATCCTGTGTTGATTACCTGGATCAGGTGTGTTTAGCTTCAAGGCCAAGTTGAATGGAAAACATGTGGTACACCGGCCCTTTAGGCCTGGAATTGGACATCCCTGCACTATCCTCTTACTTGGTGGCGGCCCCACTGGCCATGTCCTCACAGCTCCCTCACTTATGGTGAGCAATTTAACACACCACAGATTCCCCACTTCCC
Source organism: Oryzias curvinotus (assembly GCA_023969325.1). Taxonomy (NCBI): domain Eukaryota; kingdom Metazoa; phylum Chordata; class Actinopteri; order Beloniformes; family Adrianichthyidae; genus Oryzias; species Oryzias curvinotus. The sequence continues at coordinate 4,672,815 of CM043711.1, forward strand.
ATGAGTCTTAAAAGCTGAGGGGGGGGCTAACCCCCAGATCGCCACAATGTATTGATTTGCTATATGTGCAGTGCTTTTTTTGGAGCATTCGCGTTAAATGATCTTTACCCTTCCAATCTTTTTATACATTCTAGCTTTAACTGAGACAGTGATCTTTGTGTCTTTTGTGGGAATGATGTAGAACAGGGGTCACCAACCTTTTCTTTGAATGTTTTATGTAAAAGAGTTTTGGTCTTCTTTTCAAAATGGGCTCAAATCCAAAAATATCATCATTAACCCTTTAAATTGGAATACAATAAAATTCCATTACAATTATTTGACAAAAATCTGGACTTTCTGATTAATACACTGATTGTAATTGTAAAGTATTTTATTCATACTTGTAAATTCTTAAAGGTGAAACCTCAGACTTAATGGATTACTCAACCGTCTCAACCTAATCTCTAAATCTTTACATTACATGAATCATAAGAATGCACAGACACTGTGTAATTTATTTGATCTATTAATTATTTTATTCTATTGATTATTTTTTAAGTTATATTTGTTTTCTTGTTTTTATTGTTTGTCTACCTTTATCTCAGAATTGACATTGTTGTCATTGACAGACATGCCGTGATTGTTTGTTGAATATTTGCTTCAATAAAAAAAAAAAAAAAGGTTTTTTTGGGTGCATTCCGTGCGGGAAGGTGCCCGCGGGCACAGGGTTGGTGACCCCTGCTTTCCTCCTTCTAGCTTTCAGCAGAACACAAGATCTTAACAATTAATACACAGAAGTTTTTTTTTAGAAAGCTCCTTCACATTCTAACTTTTTTTACTCAACAGTTCTGCTGCAGATGCCTGGCAACTATTGATAAAAGTCTGTCTTTGTCATGTTACTATTACATTTTTTTCTATGAATGAACATTAAAAAAATCTTATATCTTTTTTTTGTCTCTTACACACCATTTATTGCAAAACACATCAGTAGGTTTCTGAACAAAGAAGCCAAGTTTCAGGAAAGGCAAAATAAACTGAACTTACTGTCAACTGCTCCAGTGGATTTAAACTGAAAAATCAAGAACCACAAACTGAAGGCTGTCAGCAAAGCAAAGCGAGGAAAAGTGTTGTCCATGTCTGTTCTGTGATCCAGTGTGTTTGCGCTCTGCTTCCGTGATCATGTTATAGCTGCAGTGGACTTTCACCCATCATATAAACCATCATGGGCACCTGTTTGCTGAGAAGTCATATACTGCATCAGCTTAACTGATTGGCTTTTATTTTAAGGGTTTGATGAGGAGCACATTACAATACTTTCATATTTGTTCTGCCATCAGCTCTTTGGTCCTTTGCCCTTCATGGGACACACCTAACATAAAAACTAACAGACATCAGTCTGGGCTGTAAAATGAAAGCAAGTTGCAATAAACCAAAGAGAAGCCAAAAGACAATTCACTAAAACAGCCAAGGAATTTTTTTCTTCAAAACATTTCTTGAAATTTTTCATTTACTCCTTTAGTATCATGCTACCATAATATGGAGCAAAATGGCAGCAGCAGTGAAGAGGAATGCTGACCCTTTAAACAGAAGTGACCATCTGCCTTAGATAGAGTCCCAAGCAGTTTGGTAGTTTTGGAAAAATGTGACCTGCTGCCTCCTTTCAGTTCCATGACAAAGTACATTCACGGACACGCACACATACACACACACACACAATCACTAAACCTTTTCAGGGTTATCGTGCATTTGCAAAGTTTTGGTTCATTTTTTGACAGTTCCTTCTCTATTATCTTTATTCAAATACACTTTCTTTTGAAAGTACCAGTTCCGAATTGTCTCAAAGTCTACACTAGAGCAAAAAACATCTGATAAGCATGAACAGTATATTTCAATTTATTCCACGTAAAATAAAACCAGATTATATTTGATATACAGAACCTTTTCAAAAATGTAGAATATCCTTTGAAAAGTAGATTAATTTCCATAATTATATTTAAAAAAATTAAAGTTTATCAAAATAAAGATTCATGGACCACTGTTTCATTGTTTTCAAGCATGTATGCTTATTTTTTTACTTAAATTACGTATCAAAATCATAAGACCCACAAAAACAGAATTTCAGAAAATTAGAGAACTGTGGAGAAATCATTCTGTACTTCTAAGTTTTTGCAGGAATATGAAGACAGAGAATATGATCACATGAAATATATAAAAAAGTACTTTCACAATTCCAGATTTATTGTCATTCCACACATAGTATTTGCAGAGAAATACACAGGTGAGACGAGATGATGTTTCTTACTAGCATGACAGTGCAAAGAAGCAAACAATAATAAAAAATAGCAATAAAATAACAATCCAAGAATAAAATAGCAATAAAATAAGATAAATAAAAATAGAATATAATTAAGTAAAATAAAATAGAGACCAGCATTCGGTATGATTAAAGTGACTATGTGGGGGTAATCCTTGGGTCTTATTGCAGAGTGGAGTTTGTGAGAGCATGTATACATGAGGAGGACAGTCCATTCAGCAGTCTTACAGCCTGTGGGAGCAGCGCTGCTTGTATAGCTCCTCCAGATTCGGGAGAGGTGCACCAACGATCTTGCTCGCAGTCTTGATGATCTTGCTGAGTCTTTTTTTGTCCTGAACCTTGCAGCTGCCAGTGATTTGTCCATCTTCAATTCTTCAATAGTCTGGGCGGAGACCAGCTCCTGCTGGAAGATGGAGTCTGCATCTCCATCCAGGTCCGCAGCAAAAGAATCCTGAAGTCCTCCAGAACATTCTGCTAGACTGTTGCAGTGATTTAGGATTGAAGAAAGCAGAGTTTACCAACACCAGAGCTGGAAATTTCAGCCCAAATCCTGACTGACTGGAGATTTCACTCTGTACCTCCAGCAGATTGAGTTCTGCTCCTCACCAGTCTTCCTCCAAACCCTTAGACCTTGATCCCTAAATGAAAGACACACTTTGCTTTCATCAAAACACAAGACCTTGGACCTCTGGCCAACAGTTGTTCTTCTCTTTTCCTCTGTTGGTCCAGGCTCAGAAGTTTCTTGACACGAGGAACCAGACAGTTGGAGTCTATCTCCTGAATGCTTTTGAATGTGGTTCTTGAAGCTGTTCCTCCATCTCCTTCCACTCTTTCTGGGTGTCTGCAGGTTCTACAATCTTGTCTTTTTAATAATCTGCTGAAGTCTACTATCATCTCTTTAGCTGGTGCATCTTCTCCTGACACATTTTACTCAAATGTTAGACTTTCTGTTGATCTGTTTGGACACAGCGCTCTGAGAACAGCCAGCCTCCTTAGCTAGGAACTTTTGTGAGTAACTCAGTCTATGAAGGCAATCAGTGATGGTCTTAAGGCTGGTTGTCTAGTCTGAAGTCTTCCCCTAATTGAAACAAGCTGAAACTACTAGAACATCTGTTAAAGGACAAAACAGATATGTTAGCTACAGTAACAACACGAGAAAAGGATGAAAATGGACACATGGGCAGCAGTGGCTCAGGCAGTTGAGCAGATCAGCCAATGATCAAAGGGTCGGCAGTTGGATCCCCCCTCCCCCCAGTCAACTGTTGCTGTGTCCTTGGGCAAGGCACTTTGCTGTCCCTGCCTCCAGTGTGGCTCCACTGTGTGTTAATGCGCATGAATGTCATTATTTATGCCCCCCCCCCTCCCCCCCGGCCCATATTCAGAATTTTTAACGGAGTTTTCCGACTTCCTATCGACTATTGTCTTAGATTCTGATCAAACTATAATAATAGGGGATTTTAATATTCACGTTGCTGACCCCAGTGACTGTCTGGGAAAGGCTTTTGCAGCTTTATTAGATGATGTTGGCTTCACCCAAAGTGTGAATGAACCCACTCACTGTCACAAGCACACCCTGGACCTTGTTTTAACCCATGGGATAGAGATCAGCCAGCTGAGTGTCCTTCCTCTTAACCCCATCCTTTCTGATCACTTTCTGATTACCTTCCAGTTTACATTAGAACATGCTATTGCCCCAGTGAATAAGAAAGAGCCTAGAAGAACCTTAACTGACCGTTCTGTGTCTGAGTTTAAACACACAGTTCAGCCAGTACTTAATGACATTCTGAGCAAATACTCTGGGTCCAGCTCCCATAGCATCAGTCCTAGTATAAATGACCACTTTGTTAATGATGCCTTACAATGGCGCCACTCCGGTTCAGAGCAGTCTCTGAATATCTGGAAACTTAGCCTATTAAATTATAAAAAAGCTCTGCGTAGTGCTAGAAGCCAGTACTATTCAACCTTACTATCAGAGAACGGAAACAATCCCAGATTTCTTTTTAGCACTATTGCTAAATTAACTCACAGTCAGAGCTCAGTAGAACCACATGTTCCTGTTTCTCTCAGCTCTGATGATTTTCTTACATTTTTCGATAGTAAAATCTCAAATATTAGACATAAGTTAAATCAAGTTATTCCTTCTATCAGCCCAGAGCAGGCTGAAGCGGTAGAAGTGGAGGCATCCATTAGAAACCTCTGTAACATTAGACTGCTTCATTACTGTGGATCAAGTAGAAATAACATCAATTATTACGTCCTCCAAATCCTCAACTTGTCTGTTAGACCCAATTCCCACTAGACTTTTTAAAGAAACTTTTCCCCTAATTAATGACTCCATATTAACAATGATAAATACCTCTCTGGAAACGGGTTACGTGCCACAGTCTTTTAAATATGCAGTTGTTAAACCTCTTCTGAAAAAGCCCAGTTTGGATCCTAGCATCTTGGCCAACTATAGACCGATATCAAACCTGCCCTTTATTTCTAAAATCCTAGAAAGAGTTGTAGTTAAGCAGCTTTACTGCCACCTACAGGACAACAGCCACTTTGAAGATTTTCAGTCGGGGTTTAGACCCCACCACAGTACGGAAACTGCACTAGTTAGAGTCTCTAATGACTTGTTATTGGCTTCAGAAAAGGGACTACTTTCTATTCTGGTCCTGTTAGACCTCAGCGCAGCTTTTGACACTATCGACCACAGTATTTTACTCCATAGATTAGAGCATGACATAGGGATCAGAGGATCTGCTCTCCAGTGGTTTAAATCCTATCTGTCAGATAGATATCAGTTTGTTAATGTAAATGGACAATCCTCTCAGTGCACTTGAGTTAACTACGGAGTCCCACAGGGCTCAGTCTTAGGACCCATCCTGTTTACGCTTTATATGCTACCCCTAGGGAACATAATCAGGAAACACAGCATTAATTTTCATTGTTATGCCGACGATACTCAGTTGTATTTATCCATGAAACCTGACCAGAATGACCAGATAGAGAAACTGAACGCCTGCATCAGAGACATCAAGACCTGGATGACAATTAATTACCTCCTCTTGAACCCAGAAAAAACTGAGGTTATTATACTAGGTCCTAAAAACCTGAGAGATGCTCTGTCTGCTCAGATAGTCTCCCTGGATGGTGTAAGTATAGCCCCTAATTCCACAGTTAGAAACCTTGGGGTTTTATTTGACCAGGATTTATCATTTAAGGCTCACATATCTCAGGCGTGTAGAACTGCATTTTTTCACCTGCGGAACATTGCTAAGATCAGAAATATACTTTCTAAGAGTGATGCTGAAAAACTCATCCATGCATTTGTTACGTCGAGGCTGGATTACTGTAACTCCTTGTTAGCAGCGTGTCCTAAGAGTTCCTTAAGAAGTCTCCAGCTTGTTCAGAATGCAGCAGCTAGATTGTTAGCAGGAACTAGCAGAAGAGATCACATAACTCCTGTGTTAGTTTCCCTCCATTGGCTCCCAGTTGATTCTAGAATCCAGTTCAAGATCCTCCTGTTAACCTATAAGGCCTTACATGGAATGGCCCCGTCCTACATTAATGACCTCATAGTCCCTTACCATCCAATCAGAACACTTCGCTCGCAAAATGCAGGACTGCTTGTGATTCCTAGAATTAGTAAAAGTACAGTTGGAGGTAGAGCGTTTAGCCACCAAGCCCCTGTCTTATGGAATAAACTCCCAGCTCATGTAAGAGAGGCCGATTCGGTTTCTACATTCAAAGTTAGACTGAAAACATTCCTCTTTGGACAGGCTTATTGTCAGACTAGTTAGTATTCAGAGATTATTTAACTTAATGTTAATTGTTTAAATTAAACTTAATAACAATAACTATTTGTTTTAAAAGGCTGCTAGAAGTTGAAGCTGGGGTAACTATGGTGCACTGGGGCTCTGTCCTCTTTTCTGTCCTCTTTTCTTATGTACCTCTACACTTCCTCTCTTCTCTACTTTTGATCATCATTATCATTTAGTTATCCATGCCTCTGTTTGGTGCAGTACGATTCATGTATTGTCCCCTTTTTCCCTCTCCCCTCCTGGGGAGTGGGAGTGCTTCCAGACTCCAGTTGGCCCATCCGTGCTCCTGTTCCTGACTGTGTACCTCGTCTCTGCTCCTGCTCCTACACCTGGCTGTGGTTCCTGTCTCCGGCTCGACTCGCGCCCCTGACTGTCCCCAACCGCGGCTGGATGAAGTTCGTCTGCTGGACTTTAAATATGTAGATGTAGAGTTAGATAAGTTAATTCTTCTCTAAGAGTTCTGGTAAATCGCCTGTCCGTCCTGGGGGAGGATCCCTCCTTCATGTGGGCACCCCTGAGGTTTCTTCATTTTTTTCCGGAATCCGGTTTTTTAGGAGTTTTTCCTTACCGCGAAGGGGGGGGTCTAAGGGCAGGGATGCCAGTATAGCTTAGTCAGTTTGTTAGTTTATTTTAGTATTTTCCTATTGACTCTTTGTATTCGTGATCCTTTTGAGTTCATGTTTTACTTCAAAGCCCATCGAGACGACTGTTGTTGTGATTTTGGGCTATACAAATAAAATTGAATTGAATTGAATTGGTGATGGTCAGAGGGGCTGTAGGTGCGAACTGGCACCCATCCCCTGTCATCACAAGGTCTGGAGAAGCACAGATAAATCTAATCCATTATTATTATTAAAATCACTAACATATATTAAGACAAAAGAAACTCATATGTAACTGCACCAAGAAAAAAAAAGAGACTAAAAAAAGCACTTCTGGTAAAGCAAGAGAACAAAAAAGCTCAGGACTGTATACGATAATGAATGAGCTGGTGAAGGTTCTCATCTATCCTGGTGACATTGTCTTAAAGTGGAGTCATTGCATTTTGTCTCTTAAAAAGTTTCACCTGAAATGGCTTCGTTAATCAGCCCCCACACCCCCAGTATAGGCACTAAAGTATTGTTTCTGTTTCAGACTATTGTTGTACTCCAAAACTGCTAGTAATGGATGTTAGAACGGGGCTAAAACAAAGTCAGCAAAGAATGCAGAAGCAGTAATGAAACTACTGAACTACTCCAGCATCAGCAAGGTGACTGCAGCCAAGCGCGGCAATGACGAGCACATCAGCTCCACCTCTCCACCCTGTTGTGCATACTTACCATTAGGCCAGGGGTGGGTGATTGCCAAGGGCGAAGATTTAAAATATCTCTAAAATAATTTCCATGGCCGTTATTATTTAACTCTGTAATAAAACAGTACATAAATAAATAGGTGAAACGGCATCCCCTAGCTAAACTCCTCTGAAGTGGGATCTATCCTGGGTTCAAGGATACTGTCATGGTGCCTCTGTCAGTCCCCCCCTCCCCCCTCTCTGCTTGGCCTCTGATTCATCCCAGCTGCGGCCACTCATCTCATCATGCCTCCAGACCTTCTTTAGGAACTCCAGGACCAGTATTCATAGCCAGTTCGTTGCCCCAGATGGATTACCAAAACCACGAGTGGACGCCAGAGTTTCCAGACTATCCGAGCAGTACTACATGACGGAAGCTCCTTACCTCGCCACAAAGCCTCGCCGAATCTCCAGCCACGTCACGAGCCATCGCCAAACCTCCAGCCACGTCACGAGCCATCGCCCAACCTCCAGCCACGTCACAAGCCATCGCCAAACCTCCAGCCACGTCACGAGCCATCGCCAAACCTCCAGCCACGTCACGAGCCATCGCCAACCTCCAGCCACATCACGAGCCATTGCCGAACCTCCAGCCACGTCACGAGCCATCGCCAAACCTCCAGCCACATCACGAGCCACCGCCGAACCTCCAGCCACGTCACGAGCCATCGCCGAACCTCCAGCCACGTCACGAGCCATCGCCGAACCTCCAGCCACATCACGAGCCATCGCCGAACCTCCAGCCACGTCGCATTCCAGCTACGCCTCAAACCTAACCTCTCTGGAGACAATAAAACTCCTTACTTACCACAATCACTCACCTTTGTCTTCCTTCCGGGTTGCAGCGTCTGGGTCTGTCTAGCCCAGGGGTCACCAACCCTGTGCCCGCGGGCGCCCATGCTCCTTCGAGCATCCCTTGTGGCGACCGCAGGGAATGCACCCAAACTTTTTTTTTTTTTTTTAATTGAAGCAAATATCCAACCAACAACCACGGCATGTCTGTCAATGACAACAATATCAATTCTGAGGTAAAGGTAGACAAAAAAAAAAAACATATGAAAACAAATATAAAAAATTTAAAAAAATAATCAACTAAAATAAGGGTCTATTACAAAAGTTTAAATAGATCACATAAATTACACAATGTCTGGGCATTCTTATGATTCATGTAATGTAAAGATTTAGCGAATAGGTTGAGATGGTTGAGGAATCCAATAATGTGAGGTTTCACCTTTAACAATTTACAAGTTAATTAATCCGAAAGTCCAGATTTTTGTCAATTAACTGTAATCGAATTTTAATTGTATTCCAATTTAAAGGGTTAACGATGATATTTTTGGATTTGAGCCAATTATGAAAAGAAGACCAAAACTTTTTTACATGAAAACATTCAAAGAAAAAATGTTCCACAGTTTCTACATTATTTCCACCAAAGACACAACGATCACTATCCCAGTTAAAGCCAGAATGTAAAAATGATTGGAAGGTAAATATAATTTAACGGGACTGCTCCAAAAATAGCACTGCTCATTTAGCAAATCAATATATTGTGGCGATCTAGGGGTTAGCCCCGCCTTCAGCTTCTAAGACTCATGGGAAGTGGGGAATCTTGGTGTGTTAAATGGCTCACCATAAGTGAGGGAGCTGTGAGCAGAAGTAAAGTTAATGCTGTTTGGCTGCTGGTGGGTGTGTTCAAAATAAATAGACAGATATGATTGTCTGCTAACTTCTGTGAGTGTCGTTCTGAACAAACCGGGTTGTGCTTTGCACGGGGAGCAGATTCAGACATGCCCAGTGGGGCCGCTACTAAGTAAGAGGACAGTGAATTAAGACTCAGGTGCAACAGTACTCGCCTGGATAGAAGAGGGTGGTGATTCAGTGCTTGCTAGTAGTTGATGCAGTTTAATTCTGCTATCGTGAAATATATGGCAGAGGTTGGAACGGCCTAAACTTGAGAATCGGCGCTCCCGCCTTTGAAAAGCGGCGTGTGTGTGTGTGTGAGGAGCTGAAGGGGAGGGGTAGTGGGCGCAGGTTGCTAGATAAATCGGCGCACGGAGACCATTGTGCAACACCTGGATCATCGGGAGGCTTAAATGACTCAGCTCATTCTAATAATAACATTCTTCACTAACTATTGCAGACATTTTTAATACTTGTCTGTATTTTCCATCTACATTTATTTTTACGGTTGTTTAGTTGGTGATAGTAACGTATAAATAAAGATGGCAGGTATTGCAGGCTGAAAAACATCTGCACTTTTCCAGACCATAAATAAACTATAGATCATTTGTTTATAAAAGTATTGAGGATTTTGGAGGATTTTTACTTTCTGTGTTGCACAAAATTAGAAAAATGCCAAATATTTTTGGAGTAATCCCAGTGATGAGTTCTATGATATCGTTTTTAATGTTTTATGAGACCTAAACATGATTTTCACAATGACAGGTTTTTAAATAATCAAATCCCTCTGATACATTTTACAAAGACACACACAGGACCAGAAACACACACAGGACCAAAGACAAACACAGGACCAGAGACACACACAGGAACCAGAGACACACACAGGACCAGAGACACACACACAGGACCAGAGACACACACACAGGACCAGAGACATACACAGGACCAAACACACACACAGGACCAGAGACGCACACAGGACCAGACACACACACAGGACCAAACACACACACAGGACCAGAGACGCACACAGGACCAGACACACACACAGGACCAGAGACACACACACAGGACCAGAGACACACACAGGACCAGACACACACACAGGACCAGAGACACACACAGGACCAAAGACACACACAGGACCAGAGACACACACAGGACCAGAGACACACACAGGACCAGAGACACACACACAGGACCAGAGACATACACAGGACCAAACACACACACAGGACCAGAGACGCACACAGGACCAGACACACACACAGGACCAGAGACACACAGGACCAGAGACACACACAGGACCAGAGACACACACAGGACCAAAGACACACACAGGACCAGAGACACACACAGGACCAGAGACACACACAGGACCAAAGACACACACAGGTCCAGAGACGCACACAGGACCAGACACACACACAGGACCAGAGACACACACAGGACCAGAGACACACAGGACCAGAGACACACACAGGACCAGAGACACACACAGGACCAGAGACACACAGGACCAAAGACACACACAGGACCAGAGACACACACAGGACCAGAGACACACACACAGGACCAGAGACACACACACAGGACCAGAGACACACACACAGGACCAGACACACACACAGGACCAGAGACACACACACAGGACCAGAGACACACACACAGGATCAGAGACACACACACAGGACCAGAGACACACACACAGGACCAGACACACACACAGGACCAGAGACACACACAGGACCAGAGACACACACAGGACCAGAGACACACACACAGGACCAGAGACACACACACAGGACCAGAGACACACACAGGACCAGAGACACACACACAGGACCAGAGACACACACACAGGACCAGAGACACACACACAGGACCAGAGACACACACAGGACCAGAGACACACACACAGGACCAGAGACACACACACAGGACCAGAGACACACACACAGGAACCAGAGACACACACACAGGACCAGAGACACACACACAGGAACCAGAGACACACACACAGGACCAGAGACACACACAGGACCAGAGACACACACACAGGACCAAACACGCACACAGGACCAGAGACGCACACAGGACCAGACACACACACACAGGACCAGAGACACACACAGGACCAGAGACACACACACAGGATCAGAGACACACACACAGGACCAAAGACACACACAGAACATCACACACCAAGCAGAAAAGAACTTATTGCTAAAAATGATGCCAGGAGTTCAGTTCTAAGAAAATGTCAAAAGAGCAAAGAAAATGAAATAATTTGATTTATTATTTTTAATTATTAATATTTCCTGGCTTTGTTTGTTTATATTTGCATAATTTTGACAGAATATATTTATTATTTTGGATTAATATTCCTGTCTGTTTTTATTCATATTTATGTTTAAAAAGTTAAAGTTAAGGTAACGCTTTAAAGGTTTAAAAGTTTAGCTTTATGTGTTCAATAAATGTTTATATTGTTCGGCCCGCAACCCAAAGTGTGTTTTGGATTTAGGCCCCCTCTGCAAGTGAGTTTGACCCCCCTGTAATAGGAGTCTAGAAAATTCATGGATGTTTTTGTGTGTAAAATGACCAAATAAAAACAGGGCACACAAAAGTTTGTGTGTGTGTGGGGGGGGGTCTTGGAGGTTTTTAGTAAACAGGTCCTGTGGCGCCCTTCATACCACTTAGTGCCCATGAAATAGCCCTCAGTCTCAAAAAGGTTGGTGACCCCTGGTCTAGCCTAACAAGTCATGACATATACACTGTAGAATCTACAGTGTAGATTATATCTTCAGTAGCTGAGTTACAGCATAGGAATATAAATGTGTGGGTTTTTCTTAGTGGTTTAGTGTTTTAAAGTCCTGCCCTTGCGTTTGTGGAGCCTTCTCATCCACCCCCACCCCCCATGTGCTACACACCTAGAATTAAGTTTCCTCAAATGAGTAACCTTTGTTGGGGGGGTGGGGTTCTCAATTAAAAACGTTTTTTATGCGAGTACTGAAGCTGTTTGCCTTAAGGGGGAAACAAAAACTGGTGTGGGACCATCAAACTTCACACGTGACTCAGAAATGATGTCACGCATGCGTGGCATCCACATTCTGTGTGTCACAGATACACACCGTAAAGAACTCCAACTCAGTAAAGATTCTTAAGCTTGGTTCTGATGCATCCCCTCCAGCCTGCCAGCATCTACTTAACGACATCAGAGAGTCCAAACAGAAACCTGGCTGTAGGTCCAGGTGGTGTTGGCCCCCCAGTCCAGAAGGCGTGTGCAGATCAGCTGTGTGGGATTCTGCTGCACCTCTTCAATCAAAGCTTCACCCAGAAGAAGGTTCCTGTGCTGGTGAAGACTGCCTCAATGTTTCAGTTGCCAGGAAAGTTCCTCCCTCAACAGAACGGTTGTCCTTTCCTCATACATCAAGACCGTCTTTGAAGCTCAAATAATTATTAAATGTAATGAACACACAAGCTCATTTAACCCTTGTTCTATCCTATGACCCCACCCTTACATTGACGTGTTATTCCATTTTGTAGCCGAATATTTTTAATGAGGTGTATTTCTGAGTAAAATTCAAATGAAATCCACATTTTGAGTGTGTGACTCACTTAAAGCTTAAAGACTCGGGGTGCAGGAACTGTTTTTAGTTTATAGGAGGGTTTTGCTGATCAAACCAGATCAGTCTAAACAGGAACCAAACTGCAGCTCTGTTTTCTTTAACTGTCTTCAGCTGTTTTATAGCATTTAGCAAACAGCGTCAGCATGCAGCATTACCTGCATTATCCCAGCTAATGCAATTGTTCTGGTCATGTCTGCATCTCTTTCCATGTCTGTTTCCTCAGAGCACAAACAAATTTCATTATGGCACCTTCAGGCCCAATTATGAAACTAGCTCGATTTTAAATTCGATTCTGGAGTCACTGCTCTTTAACTTCCTTTGACACATGTAAATGCTCAGTGTGTCTGAATGCTGTTAGAAAAAAACCATACACACACACACACCACTTTAAAACTCCTCATGACATATTTTGTTTTAATAACAAAAACATGTTTTACATGAAAATATGACAATAACCGAATGTACAGAGATGGATTTGAAAGCATCTTCATCCTGTCAGAAAACCTCTGGCTTTTCCTCCAGCTGCTACAGGTCTGTGGGCCAGTTGTTGTAGACTGAGGGACACATGTACTGTTTCAGCAGTGAGTTCACCTTCTCCACATCTCCTCCAACACCACTGTGGAAAGAGGGTTTCCATGAGGTCACAGGTCAACGTGAAGTAAAGTGTGAGCTGTAGAAGCATCAGACTCAAGTCAACATCAGTTACATTTTCCTTTCTACTCCCCCGCGTCCTCTGAATGTTTAACATTTTGTTTAAAATATTTTAAAACCAAAGCAAATGAAGATTTTCTTTAAAGTTCCACTCAATCATCTTTTGATCTAGTGTTCTTCAAAGTATGATTATGCCATTTTTAGGCAAAATCTATAAACCTGTGTTGTTTTCTAGGACATAGTTTCAGTGGAGCGACAAAAGTTAATCAAAAAATCACCTCTGAGTTGGTGTGGAGTAGGCCTTTGCTTATTTCCCAAGAGCCTAACAGGAGCTATTCAGCCGTACAGTTTAGATCCAGATTCCAGCTCAGACGAGGAAAACAAAGACCTTCATGGATCTATTTGTCTGACAATGGAGCCATCAGAATGGAGCAGAGCAGGGAGCTTGTGGTCCGCCCAGCATATTTTCTACATCAAAAATAGGATTTTTTTCATGTAGCATTTTTTTCATCTGTTTCCTGATTCACAACAAAATAAATAGAGAAATTCTCAAAAATACAGCTTTAAGCTCAATTTTCTTTGTAGATGTCCTCCATCATCAGAAAAATCCCACAAGAACATTTTCATGGGAGTGGGTCTTTCCAATGATCCCAAGGGACACATTTTTTCTAATGATGATGTCTCATTGTTGGGGAATTTTGACCACAAGTCCTACCTGTCACTTTTATTCTGTACTTTTAAACTCTTGTCTCTGTTGTTTTGACTGAAATGTTAACTAAAGCATCTCACACCTCTTTTTGACTCCCTGCATGCGGCGCAGAAAGGCGCAGATGGAGCTGTGCTTGGCTTTAGAACGCAGAAACTCAGAGTATCGGTTTGAGAACTCAATGTCTCCCAGTTGCCTCCTGCGATCTAAACCAAAGGACAGAAGCTGCCTGAAAAACAAGCAGAGGAAAAATGATGATGTAACCCTTGTGCTATCCTAGGCACTTTACCGTTGGGAGTTGGGTCATCTAGACCAACTAGACAGTGCTCTGAACCTTTTTTTTTTCCAATGATTTGTGATCTTCACTGGTTCAATGGATTACATGAAATTTTTCCACCTTTATCCACCTTTGTTATGGTAGGGAGAACATGTCAAAGTAAGGGCGGGGTCATCCAAGATAGCACAAGGGTTAAATGCGTGAGCAGCATATTTCTAAATGCAGTCTCAGTATGTTTTTTCTTACAGTGTTGCCATTAAAAGGTTTCTGATCTCTATGTTTTAACTCTGAAGAAACTAAGAGCAAGTTTCATCAAGGTTTTATCTTTAGTTAATTTAACTTTTTTTTGTTAATGTTGGGTAGCAGGAATTATCAACAGTAAGTAAATTTAAAAAAATAATATTTTTACAAACAAACAAAATACAGTAGCCACATTTGACCCTGAGGGTTCTTCAGTGTTAAATAATAAAACATTTTCTTGGGTTTAAGCTTCCAAAAAAAGACACAAATTCCCCTTGATCATTGTGATTCAGAGTTCTGCAGGAACCAGATAGAGACGATATCAATGCTTGTTTTCTTAAAGCTTCAGCAGCTGCACTAAAAGTTACCTGCAGTTGTCAAACACTGGAGGTCTCCTTTGTAATGGTTATGTTGTTAACGTTTAGCTGTTAGAAAATGTACTAAACAGATTGAAACAACCTCAAAATCAAAAGTTAGTGAGAACTCAGCTTTGAAAGAGAGTCACACGTTCTCCTGCAACACTGACAGTTTTTTCAGGCGGCTTCTTATCGTGAATAGACGAGTAAATATTAATCGGTTAGTAAATGAGAAAGCATCCATTCAATCCTTTTTGTCAGAAGGTCACGGACCAGTGTGTGTGTGTGTGTGTGTGTGAACACACCTGAAAGTGGCCTCAAGTAGAGGATCTGCTGCTGTTTCTGGCAAAGACCACAGTGCATTCAGGTGTCTGACTTGTGCCAAAAAGCGCGCTTCATCCTCATCCCTGTGGGACACGTGAAGGTAAAAAAGAGCGCCGTCGCTTCATCAACAATGGCCTCCTTCCACCTTCCATATGTCACAAAGCCACTATCACCAATGATCATCTGAGAACCTTCACCCTGGACATTCTTTTTATGTATTTAAGCTTTATTTATTCAAGATAAGGCAGATTAAGAGCACTCTGTTGATCTTTAACTGTGGCCTGGCAAAGGTCAAGACCTTTTGAGAAAATAGAAAGAAAAGGGTTCACAAGAAGCAGACAGAAAACAGCAACGAGACAAGAAAGACGAAAAACCATAAAAATCATTCAACTGTATTACAGCCTTATTTTTCCAAAAATGATCACTTAAGATATCTCCAATAAGCTGATAAAACATCTCAGCTACAAAGAGGCTTCTCTCCTTTGACTGAAACAAGAATCTGGCAACTATTTGAAAATAAAAAGTTTCCATTTCATTGCTTTTATATTTAAAACAAAAAGGATGAAAAGCTGAAGTTGTTTAATGCATGAAATAGTTACCGTAAATGCAAACTAATGACTTATATTCTGTTTAAACTGTGTTAACAAAAGCATCCAATGATGTCAACAGAGAAGATGTTCTCAATCTTCCACTAACATTCCCCATTGTTTTCCAGCAAATCCTGTCATCTGATGTCAAACTGTGATCTCATTAGTTTATGCGACGTCACCTGACAGGAAGAGTTGTGCTGAGATGCAGGAAAGCCAGCAGCAGGAACACCTGAGGAGCTCTGATGGATGGCATCATGTGATTTGAGAGGGGGAGGATTTCCTGAAGAGACAAATGTCCTTAGTTGTACTTAGTTGGACTTTTGATTCTGAAGTTTTTGTTTTTGGTTTTAATGAAATCCATCCACTCATCTATCTAAACCCGGTCAATCCCTTTTGGGGTCATTGAGTTAGTTGCTGGAGCCACTCCCAGCCACTGTTGCCAAAGGCGGGCTAAAGCCTGGATGGTTCGCCGGTGCACCGCAGGGCACACACTTACACACAACCACACACACACACTCTCTCATTCTCATCTGAGGGACAACTTAGAGATAGTTTCTTTGATCAAATATAGGAGAAAATCAAACAAAATATCAAAGAATCTGGAGCTCCATTGGAAACTTTAAGGAGTGACCTGAGCTAAATGAACCCAAGGTTCTACACGGGTAAAATGTCTCACATTTCTGCTCAACACAACACAGCATTCAGCTCAATCTTTCCTTTTTAGTACTGTTTGATTCATATAAGGTTGGAAGAAATCAAACCACAAATGGTTATCCACCATAGCCACATCACACAGTAATGTCTTTAACTCTAAAAGTTCTGCATTATCCCACCAAGCATTCACCACAAAGAAGCAGCACCCATGCGGAGTACAACTTAAAGACAGCAGAAGTACCAGACTTACCTGCTCTGATGCCTTTCTCAAAAACACTGCGGAGCTGCAGAATGCCTGTCAGGACCCTTCCAGCTGCTTTTGTACTTTCTCACATATCGACCCCTCAGCACATCTTCATTGCTGTGATTATTTACCGTGTAAACACTCGCAATTTTCAAGCACCGTTAGTTTGTTGACTTCCCTAATTTACAGGCTTTGACTTCCCTAATGAGACCTAATGACCTCTGAGAGATGTGTGCTGTTTGTTCCCATGAAATCACCCACACGTCAGAACGCACTATTGATCCGCTAACTGATTGGATTTTATTAAAGCAAACAGGGCATCTGTCTGCTTAGTCATGCTAGTCATCCACTGAGGATCTTGATTTTATTGCCATTGAAAAGTGTTGGTGTCAGAACTATGGGATGCCCAGTGATATTAGTGTAACTGAAAGCAATGAAGCTCCAGGCAAACAGTCTTCAGCTCTTATCCGTTTCTCCACTGTAAAATGACTTCATCCTGAATTAATTGTTCCAATTTGCTTGATTTTAAAAATGAATCTCAGTCTCCTTCTTTGCTCCAGTGCTGCTTCGGCATCAATGCTGTCAGCTCAGAACTGTTGGGTGGTGTGGCACATACAGAAACCATGTTTTCCTTCCATTTTCATTTGGCTGCCTTCGTCCTCAGGATGCTTGTTTCAAGGTCAAGGATCCTCCTCTGTCTGCAAATCCTGAATTACTTTCTCTTGTTAAGCACCACAGAAATATAAAGATGTTGCCTTTAGGTTTGAGTAATAACAGGATGTTTTAGAAAAATGTATTTTCAAACCAGTTTGGTTGTAATATTGCTCAGATTTGATAGTTTCATTAAAAAAACAGTGCCCCTGTCGTAGTTCCCTTTAATGAGCTGAAAAATAAATAGCTGATATTGAAAACAGAAAAATGTATTTTTTTAATCATGTTTATCTAGTTGAAAAACATTTGTTTCCCCCTATCTGCAGAACGCAGAGTACCTTAAAATCACCTGAAGTAGTTAAAAAGAGAATTTCCCTGAAGCTTTTGGGAATTTAACCATTGACTGTATGGGAGAACTGGATTGAGTGAACCCTTTCTTCTCATGTTCCAAACAAGATGCACCCGCTAGTTCCAAGAGGCCTACTTCCTGTTTAGAACAAGAATGGAGTCACTCAGTCCTGTTCTCATATACATTCAATGGGTCCAATGTTTGCAACGTTGGATTGACAGATTCTCCCAAGCCCACTTTCAACTTCCAACAAGCTCACTCGTAATTGGGGAGAGTGGTTGCCGTAGAAACGATGACTTAGACAACTCAGACCTATCACTGCTTACTGACTTCATCTGGCTCCAACATGTAACCATAGCGCAAAAAATGCCAACTGAATAGACTTCATTTGATAGGAGTCAGAAGTAAACCAATTTTTCTGGGTGACATCACACTAACTCAGTCCAGTTCTCATATACAGTCATTGGTTAAGATACTTTGCTGGTTAGACAACAAGTTCTATTGTTTCTTTTTTAAAAATACTTTTGGAATATACGATCAGTTCTTTATGTTATATGTCAGGGGTGCTCATCACGTCGATCACAAAGGATGAGTGGGTAGATCTTTGGCCATCAAAAATAAATAAACAAAAATAATAATATATTTTTTAAAATGGCCATCAACAACTTATCATCGTCGCCGTGAAGCACATCACTTGAGTGACATGCAGACAGGCCAGTCGAACATTCTCTGATCCATACATCACTGCACATGCGTGTATAACTACATTGAGCGCCTGTCTCGTTTTCAATTGAGGAGGCACGTGGGCTGGCCCTGGCTTCAATAAATGCTTCTGCGGGCCCTGCTGCTGGGTCCACGGTCCCACTGGGGGATCCGGGTCCACTCAGGCGGCTGTGTTGTCCAAAAACACGCGCCTGAGAAAGCAGCGGGGATCCCCCACCACCTTCCTGTGCTCCAGCTCCACGGTATGCCTAGTTGATCCTGCCAATATATGCTTGTCTCAAAGATTAGGCCAAAAAAACAAACGAGCGCCAGATGTGGAGTTTTCCTTCCTCCTTATCTTCAGAACGGCGTGAGTGTTCAGTGTCAGACTCCTTACCAGGACTGACCCGAGATCAGTCATTTAACCCTCCTATTATCCTTTGGGTCAGTTTGACCCCAAGTCAATGTTTGTCATTACAAAAAATAATAGTTAACCTTTTTCTTTTTACTAAATATTTCATGACTTTTCCTAATTTGATGGGGACAAATGATTAAGCATATAATTATCACAATTATATTTTTTTCAATGTACTAAACACATACTGCATACATTGGTGTTCCTCTGGGGTCAATTTGACCCCAGGTTGTTTTAGCTGTGTAAAACTTGTCTGTCTGTGTGTGTGTGACCTAACACCCCCACACTTGCAGGTGCAGACTGAGTACATATTTTTGAGTTGATACATAACAGGGGGTGGGGAAAACAACTATTGCCACGAAAACTTTGATATTTCTCGTGGTGTGGTGTGAAATCCTGCCAAAATGAGGAAGACAATGTAGACATGGACAAGGAAGACATGTGTAGTGTGAATTGATCACCTACACATGTCTTCCCTCTAAAATTATGATCTTAAGTAAAATATTCTCAATTGATGGTTATATATTTTATGTTATATATGCCACAAAAAAGGAGATAAAAATAAGTGAATACATATGTTCATAAAAAGAAAGGGGGTCACTGACATCAGCCAATATGCTTTATTCTGTGAGAGTCATGAATGTCCACCCCAAATTAGAAAAGATTGGGATGAAAATTTTTCAAGATCCACTAACTCTAAAACTGAAAGTTTAACCTGATGGTGGCGCTACAGCAAAGGTCATATCATCACCAAAACCAGTAGGGTTCAAACTCTTGTGGTCATTAATGTTGTCAGAAAATCTGAGAAGATTTGTATGAAAACTTTCCAAGATACATTAATTCTAATTTAAAGGTTTGGCCTGATGGTGGCGCTAGAGGCCAGGTCAACCCACTGATCTGTTGCATTATCATGGGGTTATTTATGTATTCAACAAATAAACACACAAAAACTTGGTTAAAAATTATATGTAAATCATTTTCTGGAGGCAAATATCCCTGGGGTCAAATTGACCCCAAGGGTGAAATTTGTGAGTAATATTTGAGGATAATGCGAGGGTTAAAAAAGAGCCTAAAACAAAATGTACACGCAATGTTTTTGGTTGTCAGTGCACGACAACTAGGAACACACTGATCTGATTAAACAAGTTGTTGAAGGCAAAAATGACAGGGCAACTTTTTATCATGTTGTAATCTTACATATTCATCTAAATTTCAAAATAATTGTGATTCACTTAAACATCTGCTTTTTTATAGTAAGTCACTCTGTTTAAGCACATATATCCACCATCCATCATCCATCCATCCATTTATTTTCTTAAACTATTTTGGGATCACAGGGTTGCAAGAGTCTTCTCACAGTTTTCCTGTGTAAAGGAGGGGTACTCTTGACAGATCATCAGTCTATCACAGGGTCACACAAGGACAAACCAACCACCAACACACGCACACCTAGAGACAGTTTAGAGTCACCAATAAATCTATGAAGCATGATTTTGGACTGTGGGAGGAGACCAGAGACAACCCACACATGCACTGGAAGAACATACAAACTCCACACAGATTAGAACCACTGACAGACTAGAGTGCTGACCGCTGTACCACCATGAACTCACACTTAACTTAAAAAGTTCAAGAAACCACACATTATTAAGCTGAATTAGGACACCTATTGTTTTGATTTGTTCCACATGGTTTGTCTCTCTGTGTTGCCTCTGGAAGCTAAACAGAAACAAAAAACAAAATACATACAGTAATGCTGTATCTACAGTTTGAATCATGTTCATTTCAAGTTCAGACCATTTTATAGAACATACAAGAAAATGTTTCAGAAGATTACCGATCTGATGATCCTGACCTCCAAGAAGACATGTTAAGGTTAAGACATGTTTTTGAAATGCTACTATCATTAATGCATGCAACATGCATGCAACAGCTCCCCCTGCAGGCAATCATATGCACAAGTATTGTCCAATGAAAATATTTGACAAATAAAGTGAAGATAGCTAAAAAAAAAAAAGAAAAACCTATTCATTAATTACAATTAGCATTGAGGCTCCTACAGCCTTACTTATCCATCATTTCTTTCTACACAAATTGAATAAGTTACTCCTTTAAATCATTTAAAGATGTCAAAAATTGAAAATACTCAATAACCTCAATTCCAAATCCCATTACAGAAACATCTGTACAGTAGGCAAAACACTTTATTATTATTGTTATTTTTTTATTTTATTTTTTTGTAGACGATACACTTTATTATCTGAAGAACCAATGTGGGGGATGGAGAATCCAGAGCATTAACCAAACTCGATTTCTCTCCACATAAAAGAACAGATGGGAAGTTCAAAGATGTCTGAGGTAGTAGTTGATAGAGGATCTACTCAGGAGGTTTTGCAACTTTCTTTGGTTGAGGACAATATTGGCATCATGAGGGTCCATGTAAAGCTCCTCACATCAGGGATCAAGTCTGCCTGTCAAAGTTGATCACTTTGAGAGTTTAGAGAAAGGGGGTTATTGTCATTTATCCTTTAAGCCCCACATCTGGTGTTCCCAATGATCTTTCAATCATAATTATGTTGTTTTTAGCCAAAACCAGAAAACCTGTGTTCTTTTCTAGGACATAATTTCTGTGGGGTGGCAGTAATTTGTTAGAAATTCATCTCTGAGTTGTGGGCGGGGACCGCTAGCGTGGAACAACCCCAACACCCTTTCCTTTCACCAATACCTGAGAGATATCTGTTTATGAGCTTATAGCGCCTCACAACCCCAACCTAACATTACTGGTGCAACAAAAAAGTGATACTGGAGCTAACCAGCTGTAGTTTTGAACCAGAAAAAGAGCTTATTTGGTCACAAGCTTCCTGTTCTGATCTCTCAGCAACAGAAAGGGCAAGCTTACCCCGCACCAACAGAACCAGCCACAACTCAGAGGAGAGTTTCTAGTGAACTCCTGCTGGTCTACAGAAACTATTTCAGGGACTTGTGTGCTGGGGTTGCTGGGAAATTAAGTGCATACAGAACTCTGGAGACGGTTCAAGCTGTTGACCAGAGGGTGAGACAGAGCTCTGACTTCTGACTTCTGGCAGTGCTCTTTGGTTTCCCAGCAAAAGTCGAAAAAAAAGGAGTGTCAGACATGTTGATCATCAGATTGTTGCTACCTTATCATATAAATAATTGCAAGCATTTATCAAAATAAATTCTTTAAAAAAGTCTGCTTTTCCTGGTCATCCACCAAAAGTCCATATTGCGCTAACATTCTCCCAGAAGCCCAGAAGAAGTTAATCATTTTCATCAGACAGAGGTTAACTCCACGAAACATTTTGTGGATAGAGTAGAAATGAGGCAAGGGAAAGCTATGGTCCACCAGCCTGTCAATCAAGGGAGCACAGACCTAGTTATACATAAATCTGAGCTACGACAAAAATGTACAGACTGTGTTTGAAATGTCATTTCTATCTATTATTACAAAATAAAGTTTAGAAAAACTTGTGCAAAAAGACTGTACATACATTTATTTAGTGGTAGAGTCTGACCTTTTAACATAAGGTAAGGACTTCTGTCTATCATTCCAAATGGTCTGTCCATTCCCTTTTATTGTTGATGGTTATGCTGCTTCCAGACAGACATATTTTCACATTGAAGCATGTAACCAATCGTATTTCAGCTGTCCTTTGTTGCCAGCAGGGTAAGGGCCGTCACCATGAGTTTTGAAGGCCTCCTAATGCAAAATCAATGTTGGTCATTCATTTCCTTAAACCAATCATATTTTGAGTGGTGTCTGCAGAGCCTTCTAGCAGGCTTAGGCAACATCACGGTATTCAGACCTTCTGACTGGACAGAAGTTTCAGGAATACAGGAAACATTTCCCACTTGCAGCCTTGTCCAGTTTGACACAGAGCCACAGAGCACTTTTTGATCTGTCTCAGTTAAAAACAGAGCTGACTGTAATGTTTCCATGGATGATATTACAGGAAAATCTCCCACTGATCTCTTTGACTTCCTTCATCAGAAACATCTGAGTGGGATCATGAAGCAGCTGTACAGATTTGTGTGTTTGGCGCTGACCATCCCCGTGTCCACTGCGTCTGTCCAGTGGACATCTTTGGCTCTAAAGCGGATTCAAACCACGCAGAGACACAACTGGACAGACTGGGCTCTCAGCACTGACCTTGATGGAACAGAAAAGACTCCTTGATGGAACTAAACCGTGATAATCTACATGACAGGGTCATCGAATTGTTTTTGAGGAAAGAGAGGAGGATGCATTTTGTCTTCAAATAATCCCATTTCTTGATGAGTGAAATGATAAATATCCTAATAAATAATATGCCAAATGTATGTGGTTGCTTTCAATGTTTTTTGCTGGCCGTAGTTGAATAACAAGATTTGTTTATTGTTTTGTTTATTCAGTTTATTTAGAGGCATTTATTGTGGCTACAGGAATTTTCAATCTGCAATGCAAAGCTCGCTTCTGCATCGTAAAATGAGGGGTTGAGTGATTCAGATGTAGCATGACTGAAGGCACAGATGTGTAATGCATGGTCCGCCACTGACAACTAATGTATTTAAAAGGAAAAAAATCGTTCTTTCATGACATTATCCTTTTTTTCTACGTGTTAGTCCTCAGCACCACAGTAACTTGCAGTGAGAGAGGTTGTGGCCTGCAGAGAAGAGCTGCTGCATGTGCTGGATGAGGATTCTGTACCAGAGAGACCCTCCAACGAAGAGACTTCTTCATGGACCACCTTTCTGCAAAAGAGCAGAGCCATGGCTACCTACAGAATAAGGATCTCTGTCCTCCAAGGACTGGCCCACAAAGGTTCTGCTTGGAGCCACCCACAAAATCACAAAGCTGCGTTTACTCTGCCCTCCACGACAATCGTTCAAGCAACCACGTCCAGTGAAAAATCTAAACGAAAGGGCGTAAAATGTGCGTTTAGACGTCAGTTTTTAAAACTCCTGCGCTTGCACTTCGCTTTGCAAGTGTCCACAACTGTTTTCAGGCTCTATGTACAAAAAGCACAGCCAAAGAACACGTCCTGCATCATTATTAAAGCACAGCCTAAGTTATTTATAAGTAAAATATTATTAAGGGCATTATTCTGACCAAGGCTGTGATGGTTTGAAGTGAATGAAAGTTTGATCTTTGCTGTCTGAGTACAAAAGTGTTTGGAATGACAGGAAGGTTTGTCTGTGGTCCACTGCTCAGTTTTCTCAATAGTTCTGCTCCTCCTCTGATAATTCCATAACTGAAGGGTCAGTAACCGAGACACGTCTGTTTGAATCTGATCATTTCCATTCAACTGAAGGCCAAACTTCCTGTTTTCTTTAACACAAATATGTTCTGATGGGCTTTAAAGTCCTCAATTTGACTGGAGATTCAAGTCCAAGTCCATGTTGGTGTCAAATGGCTACAGTTTCTTCAGAGAAGACGTGTTTGATCACTGTGTATGTTAGCTAACAAAGTGAGACTATGTCCAAAAGTGAGATTTGAGGAGGATTTTCTGTCTTTTGCTTAAGAATATGTGAGGTTAGCTGCTGTAGTGGGACATCATTTAGATGTTCATCTTCACATAAAACCAAATCAATACTGTGAACTGGCAGGACCAAAACATTCTGTAATGCCTCATCATATGAGTCAATCAACGTGTGAGTCAGGCTGGTCTAAAGACAAAGATAATTAGATGTAATGAGCATCAGCTGTGTGACCTGCAGGAGGAACTGTTTTAAGCTCCTCTGTTTGTTGGCTCCTCATTTGGGGTGGTGTTTTTTTTTTTCTGAATAGCCGGGGAACATGGCTAAATCGAGGTTGGACGCTAAAGCAGCGTAGGCACAGCTGTGTTGTGACTGGGAAGGAGTGGGGAGATGACGGGGGATGTGAAAGTGAGGATAGCATGGAGATGAGCTTTGGGATTGAAACAGGGAGGGAAAAGAGGGGAAATAGTTTTGATGGAGCTGATGCTAGAAAACAAAGACGGGTGATGTCGACTGACAGTGACGAAGAGGGAGGGGATGGGTATAAAGTCATTTTGAGATTTTCTGAAGGACAAGGGTTAGGTTCTTTGAGCCCGATAAAACTGACGACTATCTTGAAGAATCAAGTGGGGGAAATTAAACTTGCTAGAGTCCTGAGAGATGGGAACCTGTTGATTGTTTGTAGGAGTGAGGAACAGAGGGACAGGGCCTGTAAAATGAGAGAAGTAGGGAAACATAAAGTTGTTAGTATGAGCAAGGTAGGACTGGGAGGTCAGGGGCCGAGAGGAGTGATTTGGGGCATACCTGTGGAGATGTCCATTACAGAACTCAAAGCTAACCTACGAGGGGCAGAAATAAGAGAAGCTAGGAGATTGAGTGTTTTTCGGGATGGTGTGAGGAGGGATTCTGAGGGAATACTGTTGGAGTTTATGGGAAGGAGCCTGCCGGACAGAGTATCCCTGGGATACATGTCTTATGCTGTGAGGGAATGCATTCCTAAACCTGTTAGATGTTTTCACTGCCAGAGGTTTGGACACACTGCTGCTGTGTGTAAAGGCAAGCAGAGGTGCCCCAGGTGTGGAGAAGATCATGGCTATGAGTCCTGTGGAAACAAGTCGAAACCAAAGTGTTGTAACTGTGGGGGGAATCATAGTGCTGCGTATGCAGGCTGTCAGGTCATGAAAAGAGAAGTCCATATTCAAAAAACCAGAGTACTACATAGAATCTCATATGCAGATGCAGTCAAAATGGTTGGTAAGGGTTCTGATAGACAGGCAGGAGTCATACACGAGGTGTCAAATGGTTTACAGGACAGGAATGTTGAGGGGAGAGTTTGGTTGGATTTGAAGAAACTGGTCACGTTTGTTACTGGAGTTATAAATGCAACGATGGAAACTAAGTCAAAAACAGAAAGAATACAAATCATTGTAAAAGCGGCGGCGAATCATTTGGACATCAATGAGTTAACATGGGAAGAGGTTCGGAACAACCTCAGTGCCCAGTCTAGTCAGGAGATGGGAAGTGTGGGATAGTAAATGGTTCTTATACTACAATGGAATGCAAGGAGCTTATTGGCAAATGGACAGGAATTTAAAAAGTGTATAGATGACTTGGATCAAAAACCGGATGTTATATGTATTCAGGAGACGTGGTTAAGGCCGAATTTAGATTTTAGAATTTCCCAATATACGGGAATCCGGTGTGATACAGCAGGAGGAGGGGGAGGTGGTTGTGCCACCTTTATTAAAAACAATTTCAATTACAGGGTGATTAAAATAGGAACACAAGAAGAATGTATTGGCATTGAAATTTATATTGGTCTGGGGAGAGTGTATGTTGTTAATTACTATAATCCATGCAAAAAGTTAGATTTCAGTCTTCTTAAATCACTTATTCATCTAGACAATGGGCATGTCATTGTTTGTGGGGATTTTAATGCACATAGCACATTATGGGGTGGGAAGGTGACAGATGCTAATGGTGAGGTATTGGAGGATTTGATGGATGAATTACACTTGGTGTGTCTCAATGATGGGAGAGGAACAAGAGTAGATGTTCGTACAGGGAACATGTCAGCACTAGATCTCACTTTTGTTTCAAGTGTTTTGGCAGGGTGTTGTGAGTGGAATGTACACAACAGCACTATGGGGAGTGACCATTATCCTGTTTTCTCTAGGGTTGGTGGAGATAGAGAACCATGACAAGGCCTTCCTTGTCATGGTTCTCTATCTCTAAGATGGCTTTTTCATAAAGCTAAATGGGATGACTTTACTTATATGTGTGAGGAATATTCAAACATTAGTATGGAGAGTACTGCTGAAGAAATGGAAAAGAAAATTAGGAATGTAATAATTTTAGCAGCAGGAAAAACAATTCCAAGAAGTAAAGCGACTATGTTGAGGAGAAATATTCCATGGTGGACTGAAGACTGCAAGATAGCAGTTAAGAATAGGAATAAGGGTTTGAGACTCTTAAAACAGACTCACACATATGAGAACCTATTGAACTATCAGAGGCTTTGTGCACAGGCGAGGAGGATTATTAAAAAGGAGAAAAGGGAGTACTGGAGGGGTTTTTGTGATACAATTGGTCGAACAACTCCGGTCAGTACGGTTTGGGGTATGATTAGGAAAATGAAGGGTATAAGGAGAGAGTTACAATATCCAGTATTAAATATGGGTGATGACCTGGCGATAACAGATACGGATAAAGCTGAAATGTTGGCTAAGACCTTTGTGAGAAGTCAAAGTAATGATAATTTGTCAGGATATAGGAAAGGGAGGAGAGATGAAATTAGGGAACGGCACTATCAGGAATTTGATGGTGACACTTATTTGACAGCTATGGATGCTCCGTTTACTTACTTTGAGTTGGAGTTTGCGCTACAAAAATCTAAAATCACATCACCAGGTAGGGATGGTATAAGTTATGTTATGTTAAAACATTTAGGTAGAAATGAAGTTGAAATTATTGGACATGTATAATAGGGTCTGGTGTGAAGGTAAATTGCCGACTAATTGGAAAGAGGCTGTGGTTATTCCTATATTAAAACCTGGGAAAGATCCGAGCAGCCCAGAAAATTACAGGCCCATAGCACTCACATCACATGTTGGGAAAGTAATGGAAAGAATGATAACTGAGAGATTGTCTTACTACCTGGAAAGTAAAAATTTACTGTCCCAATACCAGAATGGTTTTAGGAAAGGTCGAGGGACAATGGACCCTGTAATCTGCCTTGAAGCAGACATTAGGAAAGCCCAAGTAAATAAAGAATATTTAGTGGCAGTATTTTTTGACATTGAAAAGGCCTATGATATGGTCTGGAAAGAGGGTTTATTGATAAAATTAGGTAGGTTAGGACTTCGTGGAAGAATTTATAATTGGATTAAGGGTTTTTTATTTGATAGATATATTCAAGTCTTTTTCTAATAGGCATATAGTGGATAATGGAACCCCACAAGGAAGTGTGATTAGCCCTGTGCTGTTTTTAATTATGATTAATGATATCTTTAATTCAATTGGATGCGAATTTGGGAAAGCATTATTTGCAGATGATGGAGCCTTGTGGAAGAGGGGAAGGAATATTCGTTATGTGGAGAGAAAGATACAAGACGCTATTACAGAGGTGGAAAACTGGTCATATGATTGGGGGTTCAAGTTTTCAGTGACTAAAACAAAATGCAGGGTTTTTACTAGGAAACGTGATACTGTTTTGAACTTAAAATTACATGGAGAAGCAATGGAGCAAGTGCATAGTTTTAGATATCTGGGAGTTATATTTGATACAAAGTTGAAATGGAGAGAGAATATTGATAGTATAGTAGGGAGATGTAAGAAAGTCATAAATATAAGGAGATGCTTGAAAGGTACTGGGTGGGGAGCTAGTGCGCAGGCTTTAAAGCAAATATATATTACTATGATTAGGTCAGTCACGGATTATGGAATCATTGTTTACAACACAGCTTGCAAAACGCTGTCACATAAGATTGAGGTAATCCAAAATCAGGCATTGAGAATATGTACTGGGGCTATGAGGTCAACTCCTGCTGTGTCATTACAAGTTGAAATGGGGGATCTGCCATTGACTCTCAGAATCAAACAACTTATGCTTAATTATTGGTTGAAAATACAGGGTTGTGTAGATGTAGAACACATGGTTAGGAGAGCTATTGCTCCTTGTTGGGAAAGTGGTAATGGGTCAAAAGAAAGTATTGCTTGGAAATTAGCTAGTTTTGCGAGGAAAGCAAACATTCATGGTAAAACCCTAGTTAAGTCGTTTTTGTACCCGACCACTCCTTTCTGGGTTTTTCCAATCATACAAGTGGATTTGTATCTCCATAGAACACTGGAGGGTAGCAGAGGGAAGGGAAACTGGGATGAGATAACAGCAGAAAGGTTAGACACAGTCCATGCTTCATTCATCCCCATATATACAGATGGGTCTAAAGATCCAGACACAATGAGAACTGGTTTTTCTTTCTGTATCCCTACATTGGGGAAATATATCGGAATTAAGACGCCAAAGGATCTTTCAGTTTTTACAGTTGAAATGTTGGCAATATCATATAGTTTAAGCTGGTTAGAACAGAATAGAGTTGGAGATGGTATAATTTGTTCAGACTCATTGTCAGCTTTGATGTCTCTGAAGTCTTACTATTCTGATAGCAGATCAGATATATTGTATGAAATTTATGAGAGTTTGTTCAGGTTGGAAAAATTGAAAATAAACATTAGATTTATGTGGGTACCAGCACATAGGGGGGTGGAGGGAAATGAAATGGCTGATTTTCTGGCTAAAAGGGCGTTAAAACGAGGTATAGAGATGGAAATTCCATTAGCTAGAGCAGAAATAAGGCCGATTATTAGGAGGCATATTATGGATGAATGGCAGACACAATGGGAAAGGGAGGGGAAGGGTCGACATTTATTTGGAATTCAGGACAGAGTGGGGAGAGGTATGGATGTCAGGGTAAACGCCAGAGATCATGGCAAAATAACACGGTTGAGGATGGGGCACACTGGTTTAAATAGTACATTGCATCTCATTGGGAAACACCCAACTGGTTTGTGTGAGTGTGGGAAAGGGGAAGAGTCGGTTGAGCACGTTTTATGTCACTGTGAACTGTATGGGGAGGAAAGACGACAACTGGAAAGCAGGGTACGGTTGAAAGAGGGTGAGCACCTTAGTTTAAAGAAGCTTTTGGGAGGGGAGGAGAATTTACATGGTGTGATTATATGTTTTTTTGAAAAGAACTAGGTTATTGGGGAGAATATAGGGATGGGTGAGGAATGTTTTTTTTTTCTCTTTTTTTTTTTTTTTTCTCCCCGGTATGGTTGGTTAGGTAGTCCCCACTCTGACCCATAGTCCAATGCAGCAGGTGGCGGTAATGCACCTTTCCGATAGTGCCGCCCGCCAATAAAACCAAAAGAAGAAGAAGAAGGCTCCTCATTCGGTGTCTGGCAAGATGGGAGCTGAGTCAATGGTGGCCCTAATTGTTCTGGCTGTTTGCCTTGGTATAGGTATGCAATTTATTTTTCTTCTGCTCTTGATCTGAAGTGTAGCTTACTAAAAATTCCAACTTTTTTATTTCCTCTTCTTTAAAGATTTAAGCTTACCAATTGAAAGACAAAACCAGAAAGCAGATTATGAACTGCTGGGGAAAAAAGAATGGTGAGATAAAGAACACTAGACATAATCTAACTCAAACAATTGAGCTCAGGCTTTGTTTCTTTCCTTCTCTGTTCTCCCTCTAAAGATGGTGTGTTGAGGAATAGCATTGGTCTTCAACAGTCACTAGAGTCCAGGCTGAAAGCTCTTGTTAAAAATGGTGAGTTAACTGAAAAAGAGCGGAATTGAGAAATGACAAACACGTGGTTTGGTGTCTTGATGAGCTAAATGCTTGTAATGAAAGTAAAAGTAGTATAAATTCTACAGGTCTGATTTAAATTCAATTCTATTCCTTTTAGTGCAACTGGAAACCAATGAGGTGGAAGCCATATTTATCCAGACTGTGTCCGACGCCGCCAGCAACCAGACTGTGTCCGACGCCGCCAGCAACCAGACTGTGTCCGACGCCGCCAGCAACCAGACTGTGTCCGACGCTGCCAGCAACCAGACTGTGTCCGACGCCGCCAGCAACCAGACTGTGTCCGACGAATAAAAAAGAAAATTTTTTAATCTTCATTATGACTTCTGATGGTTTGTCAAAGGGGTGAGGGTGGGAAAACCTTGTGGCAGCTTGTAAACTTGTACTTAGTGGTAATGAGCCAACATTGTAATAGTTTTCCTATGGAAGCATTAACCTAATTTTATGAACACCACATTGATGCATCCCAGGAAAAATAAGAGGTAAAGACCTTCAGACCCAAGCGTATTGGAATGTCAAAGACTATTCCTGTTTTTGTTGTATTCCGGGTTGTTATCTGGGTTGCAGATAAGATGTCATTTTATGCTATTGACATATAAATGTTAACTCAGTACGGAAAACCTTTTATTTCAACCTACATTCCTTTTACGTGACATGTTCAGTTCAAGACATTCCATTTAGATTGATACTAGAAACATTAAATTCTTTTTAGCTTTGTCTGAAAACTGGATTGCAATGTCCAAATTCCTTCAAAACTCGCTATATAGAGCACTCTGTCGTGTGTTTGCCATTTTGTAGTGCCATCCTGCTATAGTTCCCACAATCCAGTCCCTTGGAAATTTCCCAGAAGTCTCACTGGATTGGTGATTTACCCATCCAAGGAATTTTTGGGATTGGAGAGAATGACTGCAGTTTTTGTTTAAATGACATTAAGACCATGATCATTTAACTGTGGAGTTATATAAACATTCTGGGAAGAGTTCGGCTTTTGGTATTTTAAAATTACAATGCCAGTTCATTTAGATGCAAAAAATGTTTTATTTAGGGTGGTATAATAGGCCAGAAAATATTGTTCTTAATGTCCTGATATTGCAAGGAAAGTTTTATGTTCACAAAATTAATATTTGAAGACCAAACCCCTTTTTATTACACACATCTGTTTTTATTTTCAATCACTTCATTATATGACAAAGAAAAATGGCTGGAAATTATTTAGTTTTGTTCACAAATACAAACTTGAGTACTCCTAACCAGTAATAAACTATTTGGATGGATCTATGTTCTTTTATTTTTTTTTTCTGTGTTATGTTCATTCGTTTTTTTTTTAGATTGTTCTTTTTTATGTTTATATGTTAAGTTTGTCAATGGTGATTGCTATTTGAGGTGATGTTGATTATATAGTTACTGTTCTTTATTTTATGTACGATACCTCAATTGTCAATAAAGTTTTTAAAAGTTTTCATTGAGAATTCAGTCAAGTCCGATTAAAAGCTCAAATGTAATTTATGTGGCATGACCAACGTTTTTATCATCAGAAGACGGTGGATTCATACATTTTCATTGTAAAACACCACTTTTGATTAGATTTTCACTTCTTGAAATCGAAATAAATTGTTTAATAACAGATTAAGTGCCGCTGCATCTCGGTCGTCTTGGAGTTAAAATCGAACGTACCCCGTGGTTAACCGGGAAGCGGAAGTTTGGAAACAGGAAAAGAATATTTATGAAGAAAGAAAAAACCCCGAAAATTTTGGATTTTCAAGAAAAATGAGCAGAATTTACCACAACAAGTCTTTACAGAACAAACAGGTACACAATGAGAAGCTGGACTGGGTGTGGTCGCCGTCTGCCTATGAAAGGTAGGTCCTGGGTTCGTTCGGTTAGGTGGACGGGATCACCAAACTCTGTGAAGAAGATGTAAACCAGATTTGATCAGTTTCTCTTGGAAAACAGCAGAGATACTGCCAGTGATGTAATGAACAGGTTTGTCTCTAACCTGGATTTAAATAATCTGAGTGTTTCAGATGATCTAAGGCGTTCTTTTCTATGGAGAATAGAAGCTGGATCATGCAGCTTCTGTCTAGTGTTGACTCTAGAACTGACAAAAGACTGGATCCAAATGACCGGAGAGGTCTGGCTGGTACATAGTGGGTCAGGAGGTCAGTCATGTGTTTTGGTGCTAAACCATTCAAAGCTTTATAAAAACAGCAACAGCCAGTGTAAAGACCTCAGATCTGGACTTGTGTGGTCTACTTTTTAGGTTCTTGCGAGAATTCGAGCAGCCGAGTTCTGCCTGAACAAGCTGCAGTTCTCTATTAATTGTTTTGGTAGTCCTGTAAATAAAACACTGTTACAAAAGTCCACTAAAGATATATGCACAAACTAGTTTTCCCAGGTCTAGATTAAACATCAGATCTTTAATCCTTGAAATATTTTTGAGATGATAGACAATAGTAGGCAGATTTGGTGACTGCCTTAATGTGTTTATCAAAATTTAGGTTCGTGTCCATCACTACACCCACGTTTTTTTACCTAGTTGGTAGTTGTTGGATGAGTAGATTGAAGCTCTCATGGGACGCCCAACTGTTTTTCTTTAGCCCCAAAGACACCAACCTCAGTTTTGTTTTTGTTTAGCTAAAGTAAATTGCGACACATCCAGTCATTAATGTCCTCATTGCATTTACCAAGAACCTCTGTCTTCTGATGTCACTATATATCTGTGTGTCATCTGCATAGCTATGGTAACTAATGTTGTTGTTCTTTATAACATGGGCCAGTGGGAGTTTGTAGATATTGAATAGAATTGGCCCCAGGATAAAGCCCTGGGGAACACTCCATATGTAATTTATGTTGGTTCAGATGTGAAGTTACCAACCAACACAAAATATTTCCTGTTTCCCAAGTATGTTTTAAACCAGTTTAGTACTGACCAGTTTTCCAGTCGTTTGAGTAATATAGCATGGTTGACTGTATCAAATGCAGCATTAATCAAAACATTAATGTGGTTATAAATACAATTTTGAGCTAATTTGTCTGTAATTAATTAATCGTGATAAATGCAAGGATTTAAAAGGCCGTAGGTTTTGATTTTACTGTCTTTTGACAATTGGGGGTGGAGACAAAGAGCTGCATTGGCCTTCTTCGGATTTATCAAAAGGAAAATGGGGTCCTAAAGGAAACAGTGTCAGTAATCTACCCTTGACTTTGATTTGCAGTTTATTTGAGAAATAAAGCCAGTTAGTTATTGGACCGGTTGTTAAATTCAGTCAAATCCTAAACATTTTTCTGGGTTTCGTTCTTCTTTCTGCAGCGGGCCTGGTGTTCTTCTGGAAGGAACGCTGCTGGATGTTTCCAGACACTTGATCATTGATGCCAGCAGTCAGAAGGTACTGCAGTGAGTCCATGCAGGCTGTCTCTGGTCTGTTCTGGAGAAATGTTGGCGTTCTACAAGATTCTTTTGTTTCATCTACAACAAACGTGACAGACAATAGAGTTTTTTTTTTTCATGAATTCTGATTTTATCCTGATAAGGTGAGGACAAGAAGCTGCTGGCACTTCTGCTTAGGAAGGTCTTCCAGTAGACAGCTAGGTTAGAAGAAACAGCTCTGACTGATGAAGCTGCTGGTTTTGGGCCATCTGAGGAAAAGCATGGGAATTGCTGTCTGGAAGAATCTCTTACTATGAAGGAACAGAGAGAGTTCAAATTAAAACATCTGTTTTTAGAGTGAGCTGAGCAGTAGAGCAGCAGAAACACGGTTACCATGGCAACCAAATGGTAGAAGATCCAACAAATGTCTAGTTCAATCATTTAAGGTTTAACTAGATGATCTGAACCTGCTCATTCGAGGAGCTTCTTCCGTTCAAAAGGGTCAGGTTCCTCTGAAGCACAGAAAGAAGAGGGAGAACATTCAGATGTCCTGTGCTTGGTCTTACCTTTGTGGGAACTTGTATTTGACGTTCCTGCTCCTCCTCTCAGGGGTACAGGGAAAAGGAGATGGGTCACTTCAGGTGCACAAGGACAGACCCTTGGCCAACAACCAGTTTTCTGTTAAACTGCAGGAACTTTGATTTCTGTGCACTGAGCAGCAGTAATGACAATCGCCCTGAAGGAAATGCAGACGTTCTTCTCTGTTTTTGCCAGTTTCGTTTCTACGTGCTTTACATCAAACCCGGACGCATTAGCCAGAGGAAGTTCGATGCCAGCGGGAAGGAGGTGGAGCCAAATTTCAGTGACACCAGGAAGGTCAACACCGGCTTCCTCATGTCCTCCTACAGTGAGTCCAGCATCTTCTCATCTGTGGGCTGGTGATCACATGGTCAGCAGTCTGAGTTTAGAAGAGCACGCCTTTGCAGAGGCTCCGGCAGTCAGTCTCCATCCCTCCAGAAGGTTAAGCCCCTTCATCTGGTGGAATGACTCCTTCTCAAGCCTTTAACACCAGGGGCCTGTTGCACAAAAGTAGGATAAGGGATTAAGCCAGGATATCTCGGTGATCCTGGCTCAATTGATCTGCAATCCGGTTGCACTAAAGCTGGATAGTAGGGGTGTGCCAAAATATCGATATGGTGATATATCGCGATATTTAGTCCCGCGATCGATTATTGATACGTCTTCATCAAGTATCGACCTTATATTTACGTTTAAATACCCTGTAAAACGTTATATTAACCATCCTTTGGTAAGACAATTCCTTGGAGG